>OY754333.1:24262663-24872856 GCA_963573305.1 Pyrrhosoma nymphula
AAAGGCTACAGCGGCTAATCGGAATTCAAGACGAGGTGAAAGTGCTTAGCAATCTGAGTGGTACGTTGGAGGTCAACGTAAATGTTACGACTCCCAGGTTTCCCCACTAAACTGTGCGCTGCAGAATACGTTTAAGTGGGGCATTGCAGCTTCACGTACATTCTACGCCGTAAAAATGTTTAATTCCATCACTATGTTTTAACTGAGACATAGGGCCTACAAATTTCATCATTGAAGGTCTTTGTGATCCTGTTTTCTTTTTTTTTTAACTCCTCCTACTCTCGTCACCGTAGCTATAAAATCTAATTCAACTGTTCACGATAGCATGTGAAGAGGGAGAAAAGAAAGTAGGTGTGGAGAAATGCAAAGGAGGCCAGAAAAAGTTGACAGAAAACCAATTAATCTATAACTGGATGCTAAAGTAAATTGAAGTATTGTATTATCGACCTCTTAATCGAATGTAAGATTGGTATCTCGAGGCTAGGTCAAAAATTTACAAACTATAACTCCTTGACAACGTTACGGTGTATAATTGACACCATATTCAGGGCTAAATTTACGGTACAACAACATTATTAATGAAGTAACATACAAAATATCACAAGTTTCACCTTACAAATCAGAGAATCATACAAGGTCCTTTATCTCGGCGCCGAAGGCGCGCACAATCAAACCGTACCGGTGGACAAGAGTCCACCCCAACCGGTTCATTAACAAAAAATCAGGGATAACTTAAGAATGACAATGAATTTGAAGTGTTGGAGTGTGGCAGTGGAGTTGTGCTGAAGGCGGGTCACAAAAAAAATAAAAACAACTTGAAATGAATTTACTTGCCGTCTAGCCTGGCATGATTTTTGTAGTTGAAGACTCTGATAGAATTTACGTGTAGAGGAGGAATAGCTGTTGTAAAATCAATTCTTTCTTCTGAATGACGGTGGTAAGGGCGCGGAGTTTCGGAAAAATGTCCTGGACCCAAGAAATGATTTCTTGGGCTTCGGAAGTAGGAGAGGTTGAAGGAAGAGGTTGTTCGGGAAGGCGAGGGAATTCAGAAGAAGAAGCGGCTGCGGAATAGTTACGTGTTAAGGGTGGAGGTGAAGGACGTCATTACAATATACAAATAAGAATTACCTCGGATTTAGCCAGGAACATCATGTTTCAACAATCCACATCTCAAAATAAAACTGTATAATATTTTTCCGGATAAGGAGCTATCAGAACCATTTTATGGAATGGTACATTACTATATTGTGACCATATCTCATTATGTGTTCCAATTCAATAACCACAATGATCTTTTAAAACAATTGAAAAAAAAATTAATAAGTGACATCTATGTATATCGCCAAAAAATATTCCAACAAACTCAAATCATTAATACTACAACCGATCTTATAAATCACTTTTTTTATAAAATTTTGAATAACAAACACTCTTAGTGTACTTTTAAAATATATCTTATTGAGAGATAATTCACAACAACAATGATCTTTTTAAAACATCTATCAAACAGCATATGAGAACAGTGATATCTATGGATGCATAATGGAAAACATTACACAAAACTCAAATCGTTATGTAAACGGTTAAAGTACATGAAAGGAGAAAGTTGGTAATGAGTGGAGGTGTGGAAAAAATTCAGGATTTTAGATTAAATCTATGGAGTTAGACGATACGAATGAAAGGGTTGTAGGGCGAAAAGAGACCAGCCAGAGGTAATGGGTCAAAATTACCCAGATATGGGCGGGAGGATGATCAAAGACCTCAGCAAATTTACGGAATGTACATGTACATTTTTTAGATTTGAAAATACTCATCATCTGGAAATACTTAAATATTTCGAGGTGATTTTTTACTTTACGAACGGCGTTGCATGGCAACATAACAAGATAACAAAGCTTGTTTCTGCCAGCATCTCATATCAGACACGTAAGTCATAGCCAAACCTCAGCTTAACCGACTCCATGTGTTCAAACTTATTCACATTCGATTTATTAGATTTTTCCAATAGTTGGAAATAAACAGGCAAAACGACAGCTGGTACTAAGTTACATGACATGGGAATATTTTAAAATGAATTATGTCTCAGCCTTTACCTTTTGCCCGTAATAATGTATTCTACAATATTGGTTTTAGATCCTCAGTCCATGTTCAGATCAAAGGAGAAATAAGGAAGAATAAAAGCGAAGTTCTATTCACTACATCGAAGAACTGCAATTGATACTAGTCATTCAAGATAAGTGCCAATGCTAAAATTATATGAAAGTTACGACCATAGGAAGATCCGGAAAACCCAGGGTAATTTCATTATCGCCAGCAAAGAGGCCTTAGTTCGACACTTTTATCTTATCGAAAATAATTTTTTTACGTCACCGTATTTTTGTAATAAATTTGAAGCGTAATATGATTATCAAATGGACACTAAACCTAGGGGAAAAAGAAGAGCTATAAATTAACGTACTTCATATTTTAACATCATTAATCCCCAATGGAAAATAATTATGACTCAGGAATTGCTTCAGGGAACATTTATAATTGATACAAATTACTTTTGTCGCGTAAGCAGAATGCAGCAACCGGAATCAATTAAATAGAGGGAAGTAGAGCTAAAAAAAAACTTCCTTTCTAAATATCGAGCTCTGTCAGTGGTGAAGCACCAAACGTTTGCCATTACGGCAATCGTTTTTGCAGCATTGGACGAAAAGGAAGGGCGGAAGGCATTGAACCGATCAAGAAAGCGCCGGATCCAAAAAAAAACCAGTGTAATCCGATGGCCTCACAAATCTGCGAGAATGCGAATCATAATCCTCAGGGATGAGAAAAAAAACAAGATGGCGCAAACCGCAAGCACGCAATTGTTGGCCCGTTGCTTCCGCCTCGCAAAAAAAAACAATTGGAGTGGAAGGAGAGGCGACAAACGTGCGCCGCGGCCGCATTGGCTCCTGGGCCGGCAACAATGGCCTTGCATTCCACCCGCACATCCAAGGACGACGGTGAAATGGGGGGGGGGCAGAACAAAAAAAAACACACCAGCCATCTACTGCTCGAAGTAATTTATTTTCGCACGGCCGACCGAATAATGTTATTATTATTATTATTCTTGGCGCTCTAGCGATTAAATAGGCAGGACTGGATAAACACAGTTCCGTAGCTTTACACGAGAGTCGGACCTCGAACGAGTGAGTATAATCATAAGAGGGGAAACAGAAGTTCGATTCACACGACTAGTCCAGACAATAGAGATTTTTTCATATTATTAAATTTAACAGCAAACTACATGCACTATGACATGAAGGGTAGCCCATAGATGACTAAAACCAAAAATATAACCAAAATTGAGCTCTTGCGTACCTTATGAACAATAATAAGACAATAGAGATTTTTTTAATGTTATTAAATTTAACAGCAACTACCTGCACTATGACATCAAAAGTAGCCCATAGATGACTAAAACCCAAAATATAACCAAAATTGAGCTTTTGCGTACCTTATAAACAATAATAATGAATAGAAAAAATATTTTTTTTTGTTTTTGCTTTTTAAATATTATGAAAGCATTAAATGAATCGCGTAACTTTCAATGGACCATTCGTAGAAAATTGAAAAACCTGCAAAAATGGTTTTTTTATACACCCCGATCGGGCAATTTTTCACCGAGAAAAGTCGGAAAAACGCTTAAAAATAGTTTTTTTTTAACTTCATATCTTTGATAATTTACAATGCTAGGCGCAAATATTTTGCGAAATGATAGTTAATTATAATGTACTTTAAACAGGCGGAATATAAAATTGTTCGCATTAGTAGTTTTTGCATTTTTGCAGTTCAGAGATTTAAGAGCATTATTTTGTAAATTACACCTCATTAACCAGAGTGGCACGATTTGAATTTAACAAATGGATTCTGAAAGTAAAGATTATAAGCTACAGTTTGATTATCTCGGATTTCCGTAAAGATCTGTTAAAAAATTGCTAAAAAGGCTTCCGAACATAGCGCGTAACGCGTGAACTCGAGTCCGAAGCCGAGCGAAGTAGTGGTAGTGGGGGAAAGAAGCGGCCTTATTTTTTGCTCTATGATGTGGGTGTGGAGGAGGATGTAGAAGGTGCGTTGGACGGAAAGGAAGACAAATGAGGAAGTGCTTGACATGGTGGGCGAGGAGAGGAAACTTGTGGATGAGATTAGGGTAATGCAGGGTAGGTGGCTGGAAGCGGTAATGAGGGGCGATGGTTTGCTGAAGGCTGTGATAGAGGGAATTATGTTGGGCAAGTGGGGAAGGGGAAGGAAGAGAATAGGTTTTATGGACGGGATGAAGAAAGGTAGGACTTGCGCTGAGATGAAGAAAGATAATACTAGAGGTAGATAGGGCACGGCACGTGTAAGAGTCCGTTGGATATTCTCTGACTTTCATCATAACCTACCTCTAACCGGTAGATTACTCTAATGAATGAATTAATTAATGCCTGGGCTAGAGGAAGACCGAAGGAAGAGCACGAAAAACGTCGCATGTAACAGAAGAGCTACCAAGGCGCAAGGCAGTTGGTATTGGAGAGGGATTGGTGGAGTACTTCAGTCAACAAACCTTAGCATTGAATGATTTTTGACACTGATGATCTCTCTTCTATGTGCTCAACAACACCCGCAAATACTTTAAACCTTCACAAAACGTTGAACTTATTCAGCCGGGCCCGATTCCTACCAATTGGAGCTCTATTTCTATTCATTAGGAGTTAACCGGTCAGGGTAAGTTTTTATTGATGAACCACATCTAATCCCTAGACACCCTGGCGGAAAATTGCACTACTTCGTAACGCGATCTCCCTCTTCAGTTCTCCTTCATTACCTCCTTCCTCCCTTCATTGCACCCAAAATGCTCGCCCTTCTATAAGCTCTTTTCCTTTTCACAGCATTTCCGCCACAAACTTACGTTGAATTCCTTTTGAGTCATCGTTCTTCCTTCGTCCTTCTCTATCTGCACGCTCCTTCTTCTACTCTCCAGCCGATGGTCCAAGTTCCGCTGCCATACAGCACTACGCTCTATATGAGGCTCCCTGCTGTTTCTTTTCTTCTTTACCCACGGTTCCTGAGTACACCCATGCATACCTATAGGACGCCGTTCCCTTTATGGCTAGGCACAGCCAGGGGAGTTCTCGGTGTTAGACCAAGAAAATTTCTTTGTCCTTGCTCTGTTAAAAATATTTCTTCCACACTATCCTGTCCTTGGATATCTCTTTCGCTTATATAGCATTCATTCACGGATTATATCATACATACAATTTTGTTCTTAAGACTCCTCTTTAGGTAGTTTGAGCGAGATGCTTCCCTAGTCATAATAGAGACTATATTCGAATTTTGTTTATCAATTTCAGCATCTGTTAGAAGTATGAAGTAAATATTGTATTATTAATGGATATAGTTAAAGATATAGTTATATGATAATGGCATAAAATATAGTGTATACGACTATATATAGTGTATACGACTATATATAGTGTATACGACGCTATATTAAAATATAGTGTATACGACTATTGTTCGAAATTAAATGAATATTTCTACATGAGTATTTAACTTGACTCATTTTTTCACGCCGTAAGGTGAAAACGCCTTCATAACAGAAGGTTTTTTTTGTGATTCTGTAAAAATACCTGTGGTGAGTAACTGATTCATTTTTAAACATAGTTGAGAAAACATACAATCTACACACGGTTAATTTTTTGACGATATCTTCCTAGGTGTTATAAATTCCTACTTTTTTCAACATTCTCCCTCTGGAGCGCACAGCCGTTATCTATCCCATGTAAAAAAGCTTATATTTTTAGGCAATTTGCTCGAAAAGTAGTTCGGCAACGGGTTAATATTTTGATATCATAGGGAAGATGAGAGTTTTGTCTTTAAAAGGAGGTCAAATTCATCAAATTCTAGGTGAAGGAATATCTCGCTCAATCTACCTTAATAGTCACTTCCACCACATTCATCCATGGCTTCCTTCGTCCACCCCTTCAAACTACTTACTCCTCTTTCATAAATCTGTTTCACTGTTTGACTCTCATCCATTCTCTCAACATGGCCGAATTATTGAAGCACGAAGTAGGTAATGAGTCTGGAATATATGTTCCGGTAGTTATAATTCATGTGAATGGATGATAATTACTGGAACATCCATTCAACACTCATTCCATACTCTATTCCTCCTAAGTTTACCAGAAACACTTCCCACATACCTCTCTACCACTGCATCAAGCCAACACTTATGCTCATGGCAACTCTTGTATCATCCAAAAGGTGAATTCTTTCCTCCCTCCACCTGGATGACCAAATATTTGGTATTAAATGTGGTTCACTCAGACTGGCGGCATCATAAATTAAGAGAATGTAACGCGGAACAGGAAACCAGACGACATCTGCAGCCAGAAACTGAAGATAGTAAAAACATCCATTCATTTCGTAATGACACAACTATTCCCACGCTACCCACACACATTAATTGTAACGAGATTAGTGAGATTATTCGAGCAATTCCTCGACAGCTATCCTCCAGACGCAATGAGACAATACGATGAACCATTGTCGGACATACTAGCACTCACGTCATTAGATCCTTAGCCTTTGAAGCTTAGCGACGGAGGAGACTTAGGTATTGAAAGAATTCCGTGGAGTCAAACACGTATCTATGCTATGACAATGGCAGGGCACGAAGCACTTTTACCTTTTGAAAACCTCATCGTTCTCTAAAGCCGGCTTGAAAAGAGTGAATTGAACGTATTTCCGTTCTCCAGTAATAATTTTTCATCAATTAATTCACAGCCTAATAGTAATATTTGAAAGGGGTTTTATTTTACTCAAGGTAAACAGTTTGTTATTAATACCATGAGCCTAGATCTAGAGGATGAAGGATCAATAGATAAGGATAACCTCGGACCAGAGTTACTTGACAGCGAAATAGAGAGGGCATTAAGAGAGATGAAGGGTAGAAAAGCCGTGGAAATCGATAACCTTCCTTCGGAGCTACTAAAAAATCTAGGTAGTAAGGGGAGAGAATCCTTTTTCGAACTTATTTGCAGGATCTACGAGGAAGGAGATTGGCCAGAGGATTTCGTGAAAACAGTATTAATACCTATCCCGAAGAAGAAGAAAGCGTCAGAATGCGAGGAGTATAGAAAAGTCAGTTTAAATTCGCACGCGGCAAAAGTTTTACTCAGAATAATAAATAGAAGGTTGGAGAGCAGAGCAAACTACTATTTAGGCGATGACCAATTTGGGTTAAGGAAGGGAAGGGCCACCAGAGACGCGATTTCGGTAATGAGGACACTTATAGAAAGAAACATAGAGCATTATCAGGATGTTTTCGCTTGCTATGTGGATTTTGAAAAGGCGTTTGACAGAGTAAACTGGGAGAAAATAATACAGATATTGGGGAAAATACGAATAAATTGGTGCGATAGAAGACTCATTCGAAACTTATATAGGGGGCGGAGGGCTCAGGTGAGGGCAGTTGAGGGTGAATCAGAGTGTGCAGTTATAGGCCGCGGGGTGCGGCAAGGGTACCCGTTGTCGCCTTTACTTTTTAACATCTATGCTGAAGAAATGGTAAGAGAGGCATGGGATGAGCTAGATGTGGGAATCAAAGTATGAGGCCAGCGGATAAAGTCGGTTAGATTCGCGGACGACCAGGCGTTGATCAGCCGGTCGTCGATAGGATTGCAAACTTTAGTAGATGTATTGGAAAAGCAGTGCGAGAAATACGGGATGAAGATTAATAATAAGAAAACAAAAGTAATGAGATTCTCTTGGACAAAGAAAGCGAGGCTGGTGATAAGAGTGGGAATTATTCATGGCTCCAGCACTTGGCTAAGCGAAAGAGCACTCGTGTCCAACGGGCTTCACCGCCATAAGCACTTTTTTTATCAGCGCAATTACTGTCATTATATTTCAGGGTGACAGAATGCTACTCTTCCCGGTGCCGTCATTATCCTCGTTAGAAGAGCCGTATATGTGTAATAAAAAAACGAATTCCATTCGCATCGTCCCCTGGCCTCGCATATCGGAATGTCAAGAGGGGGAAGAGTCGGACGCCAGGCGTCTCGGGAAAACAGTTTTTTCTATGTGAGCGGCAGAATGTCGAGACCGTCGACACCAAGGAGGTTGAAAGTATATATGCAAGTGCAAATATGGAGGCGAATGAATTCTCTTTTATCATTGGGAAAAGTCCTACGTCCCGATAACTACGAGGAAACATTATAATTTAGCGTCCTATCGGCCAATAGTAGATGCATTGGAAAAACAGTGCGAGAAATAAGGAATGAAGATTATTCATAAGAAAACATAGGCAATGAGATTCCATAGGGCAAAGAAAACGAGGCTGGTAATAAAAGTAGGAGGACACAAACGGGAATAAGTAGACCAATTTAATTACTTGAGTAGGTAGTACGCTAGACGAGAATGGGCATAGTAGCGAAGACATTAGGAGGAGAATAGCAGTAGCGAAGGAAGCGTTCAGCAATAGAAGGGAACTGATTACGTGGACCTTACGTAAGGATGTAAAAAAGAGGCTGGTTAAGAGATTGATATGGAGTGTGGCGGTGTATGGGGCAGAAACGTAAAATTATGATATTAATGGTGCAAAAATATAGTTATTCATGACAAAAATTCTCAGTAATTTAATAAATATAACCAAATAAGTCTCTAACCAGACTTTTTTCACGCCATACGGTGAAATCACGTTCACAATAGGTTTTTTTGCGATTCTGAAAAAAATTCCGCGGTGATTGATTAATTTTAATAAATAGTTAAGAGAACTTGCAAACTACACACGATTAGTTTCTTTACGCAATCTAGGTGTTAGAAGTTCCTAATATTTTTAATATTCTCCCTCTGGAGCGCACAGCCGTAATCTATCCCATGTAAAACAGCTTAGGTATATTTTTGGCCAAGTTGCTGAAAAAGTATTTCGGCAAGGGGTTAATATTTTGAAATAATTAGAAAGATGGGAGTTTTTTCTTTAAAATGACGTCAAATTCATCGAAGTCTAGGTGAATTTATATTTCGCTCAAACTACCTTAAATGAATACGACTGCAAGAGTCTTGCCTGTTAGCATTTCTGGTATGCGGTCTTTTGATCGCAGCTCATCCTTAACATTTCTACCACTCGTGTCGCCCTTGGGCGCGGATGCCGCCTCCTCCAGTACCATTGCTCCACGGTCGGAATGAGGCGCCATTTCTCTCCACCGTTGACCCCTAGGTCACGCCGATTAAAACTCAAGGCTCGTCGCATCCCCAGGGGCAAGCGACATCTCTTGAAGATCCCAATAAGCCACGCAACCGGAGAGGAGACCCCGTTCTCTTATGAATGCGTCGCGTTTCGCTGCTCTCTTGTCTTTTCGCTGCGGCGGAGGCATTCGACTCGGGATGCATTTTTGACCGAATAAGGCAGTCATTCGGCAATAGCTCAGTAGAGATTCATTTGTTCTCCATCCTACACACGGGGGGGGATGACCGTGAGAGGAATATGTAACTATAATTGGATCGGAGTGAACTGAGCACCATATGAAAATCCATTAATGCTCAACAAGGCTAATGCGACATTATATACGAGCACCGTACGGCAATTACTAGAGCCAAAGCGAAGTAAACGCTGACGAAGCTACACTCCGAAAGTTAATAAATAACGCATTGATCGAAACAAAACTTGCACGATTCCAAGGTCGGCAACTTATTACATTTTTTTAAATCCATTAAGCGCATACCTATGCACTGTCACAGCAATAAAAAATGAAAAAAGGGATATTAAAAAATCAAGAAACCTATTCTCCTATAAAGTGACTTAACCAACCAATTACGCATAAATACGATGTGCTTCAGTATCTGAGTACGTGGAACTAGAAAACTGTTTCAACTAAATCGCCACTAGACATTGGATATTTTATTTTGACTTTATTTACTAATAGGGTCCCCGAAAAGTAACGAAAAGGCTGTATTTTTATTAATAAAAATACAGTAAAGACAAAATTAGGCCAAACATTTCAGAGTTTAATTATAGAAAAGTTTTTTCATTCAATTTATTAATAAAAAATAACATAGAAACATTTAATTTTCGCTACCACTCCGACAGAACATATTACACATCAAAAACCTGTTAAACCTGACAGTAGTGAATGGCTTACTGAGGAAAAATCAATTACGCCACGCACAAAATTAATTGGAAAAAGTGAAAGTTACTACCTCCATGAAGATAAAGAAAAATCAACATATGAAAACCTAAGTTAATTTCCGTGAAAACCTTTGTCTCGATGAAAGCAATTTTTCGACGCCACAGCAACTGCCTCGAAGTTTCCTCGCAGCTGGGAATCAACAGTGGACCCTTTTCATTTCCAAAACCGTACTCAGCACCTTAATAAAAGATATTCGCGGAAAGCAAGGCAAAATCTGAATGAAAAATATTTCCGTCGCGTCTCCATAAATATTTCATTTATTATCTGTAACAATCAATAATAAGAAAGGGCCGGAATTATTTTTGGAAGCTATTGAAAAGCCAGTTTTTTCATTCGACAGGAGGAAATGAAACATCTGAGTCTCAACAAAGCGCAAAAAGGTACAGCGAACGAAGAAGGGTATCACAATATATATTTTACCAAATGAATGGTACGTCCTCGGAAAGGCCTGTCTATAATTTCTCCGACCGAATGGTAAACTTTTCCAACATTTTCTTTCAAATACTATTTTTACAGCTATAAATACCATTTAAACTCTTCGTAAATTCTGTCTCCCTCACATTGTCCAACATTTTTATTTTTCTTACTCCTCTTGAAAGCTTGCCCAACATTGCCTCCTCTACCCTTCTTTTCAGCACGTCGTCATTTATTACTACTAGCAAATGTCTCTTTCGTATTTCTCCCATCAGCTCCCTTTCCTCCCTTACACTACCTATCTAATACTCTCTACAAAGCTCATTATTTCCATTCTTATTCATAACCGCAGCTCAAATATCTACAGTCTACGTTCATCTACCTTCAGCAGCGTCCTTTCGATATATACGTAACTTTCTCTGGTTGATATTGGGGTTTTACTAATCGTATAAATAAATCGTATACATAATTTTCTTACAAATGTTTCAAAATTTCTGAAATATTTAAAAGATTCCTGCTACAATTTAACCATTGTTTAAAGTCTTACTCAAATTTCACCTCATCAATTAATTCTCTTTTTTCATACACCTTAGCTTCTTTAGCTAATGCAATCATTTGCTTTTTATCGTCATAATTATTATACCTATTGTGAACTAGAATACTACACAGACATATGAACTATTCCACCTGCTCCATTTCATGACCTCCTATACTTCTCTACTTTACAATCTCACCACTTCGTTAGAATCTCATCACATTGGTCTTCAAATGGTTACTCTTCATTCCAAAACCTTCACGTTTACAAAACTGTACTAGGTACCTTTAAAGCGTTCATCTCGACGTCGATTTGCTGACTAATTCTATATTGTCTGTGAATCTGCCTTTTCTATTCCCTATTGCATTGATTTATCCAATCTATGGAAAGTTGAAAAACTTTTCACTTCAACTTTCTATGCTTCTTCAACCGTTTACTCAGCGTTCGTGATAAAGAGCAATGGAGATGGTAGACGCCTACTCTTATGACTAACAATCCTGATTCGCTATTCAATACGCGTCGAGATTTCCTATAAAGAAACTAACCTTCCAGTCAACATTGGAAAGTTACACATTTTTCGCAGTAGTGGCATACATTTAGCCTAATTTTCTACATCAAATGCCTTTCGAAATCTGCCATAACACCTTTGTAGCATTATAAATTCTTTCCTTTAAGCGTTAGCAATATACCTGCTAGGTCCCCCTTTTCTCTTCCTCTTATTATCCATTGCTGGTCGTCATCTACATAGCTGTTTGCCTTATTCTCTGATCATTCATTAATGACTCTGAGGAATATATTATATAATGATTCTATTGCCACGTAAGAAATTACTATCATTATCCTTCAGTTCTCACATTTATTTTCTCCACTCTTCTCGCAAAAAGAGAACTAACTTGAAAAATTTGTGTAGTACATGGTTGTGAGGCTTCGCCTCGTTTCAAGCATTAGCGATTTATGCTAATGCATAATTAGTCGTAGTTACACTGTGCTTTAGGGAATATTGTAATGCATGTTGGTGACTACTCACCCCCTGCCACACACTTTTGAGGTGGTTTGCAGGTTATTCTGTAGATGTAGAACACAAATAACGTGTCTGCTACTCGGGGCGTCGGAGCTCGTGAACGCGCCAAGGTAAAGAAAAAGGTCGCAGCGTTTAATCGCCAGCATGGTTTGCGCTGCCAAGGCACGCCGCGCGAGAGCGCACGGGAGAAAAAAATTACTATCAATCGGCGCGTCGGCCTCGCCCGGACACAATGCACGCGCTTCATCAGGCCAAACGGGGAGAATTAAACTGGGAGAGATATATAGAGGGAGGAAGTTGAATGAGCCATTGCCATCGACACTGCATCGCAGAGTGGAGAACGTGATCACACCCACTCGAACGTTCGTGCCGCCAATTAAAGCGAGCGCGTGCATTATTCGCAAAGCCACAATCGATCACAACACGAACACGCATTAACAAGATAACAGCCCGTGTGAAGTGCGCCAAAAGATTGCCTGCGGTATTATACATCGAAATCGAAGCCCTTCAAAAAATTAACTACGCTGATAAAAAAGTTATCTCTATGAACGACATTTTCATCAGTCTGATATAAACAATTGTCATCCTAAAAAAGGACGAATAGTGAAAGAAAATTTTACCCCCAAATGCTTGTCTTTTACAAAGGACGGAAACACATTCCTCAGTATCTAGAACGGTCATAGTTTCCTCTCTTCCTCAAACGTTTCCTAACAGTACACCGTGCATATTTTCAGCATAACTCTTGAGTCTCTCTCCATTTGTGTAGTTGCAAAATACATGTATAATAACGGTCCCTCTCCATTGGGAGCATATCTGTAGTGTAGGGCATGCTTGTGAAGCTTCGCCTCGTGACACGCATTAGCGATGTATGCTAATACATATTAACCGTAGTTACACTAACTTTAGGGTGTAGTTTAATGCTTGTTGATGACTAATCATCCCCTGCCACACACCCTTGAGGTGGCTCGCAGGGTATTTTGTAGATGTAGAAACGAGAGAATCCCCAGCGATAACCGTCCGAGCTTCTCTCGAGCTTGACTTTAAAACGATTCGAAAATCTAATTAAGACATAAAATTAAGGCTTAATTAAGAGGAAAAGTGACATGTCGTCAATAACCAATATGGTACAGTTCCACCATACAGCCTCGAACCATATCAGAAATGAGATTAGGAAAAATAATACTAAATGGATCCAATTCGGGAGAGAAATAGACTTGAATTAAGTCGCGATAAAAGTGATCTACATCCACGGGGTACCGTGCAAGCCTCCTCAAGGGTGTGAGGAAGGAGGTGACTCCATACGGCACGCATTAATCGTCAGACACACAATCATAGGCTATCTGAATCATTAGTTATTTGAATAAATTTACTTTAAATTAACGCACAAGGAAGGAAACTTCACACACATTTTTGTCCTCTACCATTCTAATTATACGGTATGGACAATGCATTCATTCATCATGGGGACCATTAGTTAAAGTTCAGTCATTCTAACATGCAAATCGAGCAACAATTATTACAACTACAGTGCTCGTGTAGTTAAAAAGACAATAGGTTGCAGCAAAAATAACTCTGAAAAGCGGGTTTGCTCTGCTGCGGAGTTCCAGGATAATAATAATAATAATTTATTTACTCCCAAACATTTTTGTTACACAAATTGATAACAGCAAAGGAGCGGGAGCTTTAGGTGGTCTCCAAGGTCATAAGACCAGAATTGAGCCACCAGCAAATTACAAAAATGTATGCCATACAGATAAATGCAGTAATTGTTACATAAATATAGTTACAATGAAAATACTATCAGAATAAATGTTCAACATTTTCTTGAGAAAAAAAGCCAGTCTTTAGCAAGTTTTAACATTTTGTTTGAGAATTTAATTTTTTTAATTTCAGCAGGCAGTAAATCAAATATCTTTGGCCCCATATAGAGAAAGCAACGTTTATATAAAGTTAATCTTGGTCTGTTTGATACAATGTTTGACTCATTCCTTAAATTATATTTACATTTATCAGATACACTCGGCATATTGCCACTTCTGGCATAAAACAATTTTAAGACTTTGAATAAATACAAATGCCTTAGTGGTAACAATTTGAGGGCCACGAACAACGGAAATGAGTGTTCATAAGAATGTTTGGACGATATAACACGAATTATTTTTTTTGCAAGACGAGTGCACACTTAAATGTGTTCATGTATGCACTGCCCCAGCAGATTATACCATAAGAGATTTTGGAATGTACAAGAGCATGATAAATGGTTTTTTTGACCGGAAGTGGACATTGGTTTCTTAAGAAGTAAAATTTGGACAAGGCACTTCTAAGGCATTTGTTTACAGAAAGTAAATGTTTATCCCAACGTAGATTACTGTCCAAAGTTACTCCAAAATATTTCATTTCATTCACTCTCTCAATATCTTGACAGTTACAAGCACAATTTAAACAATTTGTAGTATGAAATATAAACTTACCATTAAAAATACTTGTATTACAGATGTCATAACACATAAACTTCGTTTTTTCACTTAACTCTAACCCATTGAAATCAAACCAGGATAGACTAGAGATGAAATAAAAGATACGGCATGAAATGGCATAAAACGCCTTGCATCCATTTTTTTAATGTGCGGTCTACAGCTCAGCAGCGCCATGGAGAGAGCCTCCGTGGACTCATCTACCTTCCGTGATTAAAATGAGCGCCTGGGAGAGAGTAGTAAATCCTTCATGGGAAATCGAATGTCTTTTCCGACCCCCTCCCCCCTTTGGACACGGTGGGAAAATGGTTGAGTTTCCAGTTCCTATCCAGAAAATTGGATGGGGGAAGGACGCAGATCGTTAAGAGATGGTGCGCCGTTTCAAGTTGAAAAGAGGAACAGAATCCAAAAATATGAAAACGATGGAGCACAGATGAGCTGAGAACGCTGGAACGCAAAGGAGATATCCGTCGTTAATGATCTGAGGTGCACAGACGAGGATCTCGTCATTACTGCCGTCCCAAGACTTTTAAATGAGAACCCAGACATGACAGCATAGATGTATTATTGAAAGTAGGTTTTCCAGTATTTTCTGATATCGGCAATAGCGAATGTCAACTATAACGACACTTCGTGCAGCACGAAATGGAGATGCCTAATTTTTCGCTCTGGTTATACATCACAACACGACAAAAAATCATGGCTATAAGGTAGGAAAAATCTTTGAAAAAACAATTTATTCGTCAGACGGCATGAATTCTCAGAATCTGTCAAATAAATTGCAGCTCAAATGAGTGTTTTAAATGAAAATATGCGATAAGTAGTAGATTTGCCAGGCCCAAATTTCCATAATATTCTCAACTAGCGTAATAGTATGCCTAAAATACCAGAAGATAATTAAACGTCTCCAAAGACAAGTTTCGTACCCGCTGCACCGTTAGTATCTACTAAATATAAATGAATGTTATCACTTGCAATAGAATGACAACGAGCGTCATCCCCGGAAATGAAAAACAACATTTTTTTATGATGGAGACGGTTATAAAAAATTCTGAAAGAGATTCTGCGAAAGCTCTATATTTCTCTGAGATAATTAAAGTTTACAGCGTGAAGTCACTGTGAAAATTATTGCCTAATGAGCGTAAACATCATTCTGTAGAATAGCCAGCTCAAACAGAAAATTTCTCCAAAAAGTACGCCTGTCAGGGGTAATATGGCATGGTGTTAAAAAGTCGGTTAGATAATATCTTAAAAATATCTATTTAACAACAGAAACTTGAAGAAAGAAAAACTACAAAGAAGAGTAAATGCAAATAAACACAATACAAAGCCTATACACCTATAGACTGCGGCACTACTCTGTGAGCTAAGGCAAATGTAATGTTAGGTGAAATAGGAAGGGGGTGTCTCCAAAAACTATAAAGCAAATGATATTAAGACTTCCAGGATGGTTGGCAGATTAATTCTGACAGTTTATTTCTGACACTGGCGAGCTTGATAATGCCCTTCACCCAGTCGGTGAACCGCTCAGATAGAATAAGGGGAGAGATAGACTGAGATGTTTACATAATACTTTTCCCCAAATTCACCACTTCACCATTTCAATTCACACCACAACTGAATCAAGGGAAATTAATTTAGATTTAACATAACTGCATTGAGGCAAATGATATGAAATGATTTCAATCAGTAGAACAAACAATAGAATTGTAAACATCAAAACATTAATACAACAGAAGGAAAAGTCAATACCCATTCCAAAAATTTCATTTTCTCTGCCGGCTTCAAGACATCCTCTCCTCTGTTCGAACACACCATCCGTAATCGATTGAGCCTTTGGTGCATCCCCTTTCAAACATCCTTCCAGAACCCAACCCATTACTTTTCCTACATCCCGAGGTCTCTTTCAAGGGGGCCAAAGATTACCAACCGTCGGTAATATGAAGGGAAGAAATCCCTGTCCCACCCCGTTTAATTGTCCACAAGGTCCCGGAAGGCCAGCGCAGATTAACCTCGATTCTTGGGTCGCATGCTGAGTCCTAACGAGACGAAAAGGATTTTTTTTATTTCGAGTCAGCAGCAGGGGGTAAGCCGGGAAAAGGCAACGGCAGCTGCGCTGAGCTTCCCATCGTCTCAGCAATTGCTGAGCAGCACGCTGCAGGCCACCCGAGTGACGCGAGGAGACTTTAGGAGAGCTTGAAGAAAAAAAAAATAATCCCATCGCGCAAAAA
Source organism: Pyrrhosoma nymphula (assembly GCA_963573305.1). Taxonomy (NCBI): domain Eukaryota; kingdom Metazoa; phylum Arthropoda; class Insecta; order Odonata; family Coenagrionidae; genus Pyrrhosoma; species Pyrrhosoma nymphula. The sequence continues at coordinate 24,279,541 of OY754333.1, forward strand.
TGACAGCAAAAAAAAGAGATGATGAGGACGGAATGGAAGAAAGGGTATCTCGGATTGAAGGTCACTTGTGGAACGTCTAAGATTGCGCGCTCCGCGTTCTCTAGCAAGGGAAGACGTCGCATCTAGCTACGGAATCGGTCATTTGAAAGAGGAAATGATGACGCGAAAAAATGAAGTAATACTATAGATATGTTAGAAATGGTGAGGTACACGTAATTTCCAACTCGCCCTCTATTTCCCATTGAAAAGTGCCGCTGTCAATAGAAGTTCAAGAAATTGAATCGATCATATCACCGATATCATCAGTAGTATGATGAAAATTATTATGAAATCATACTACCGATGCTGGATTTAACAACGCAAAATGGGGACTTGCCTCATCCTGGAATCTGACAATAAATAAAAAAAATATTTGAAAATTCTTTTACTGATCATATGGAATAAACGAACTAACTCCATGATAGTCTAATAAAATACTTAATTACTTGGTTTTACACATAAAACAAAGCACCTAATGTAAAAGTAACATAAGTTTTTACGTGGAAAAGTAATCAATTATTTTATTATGAAGGAATTCCACCAAGTCACTGCCGATACCATTAGTTTCATGGTAATCTCACAAGGTAGAGGAATATGCTAACCCAAACGCTCCGAAAAATATACATTACCACCTCGTTCAAACTTCAACGGTGAATAATACTTCCCAACGTCAATTTTCACACGATAAGACCACGAAAAAAATGTAAAATGCTACTTGCCGAAATTAAATGATATTTAATAAAATAAAAGTTAAAATACTCATGCCATATTGTCAAATATCAAGAGTCAACATAAAATGACACGTTGCGACACTTTATAAATAGATAGATAACGTTAAAGGCAAACAAAAGTTGTGATTAACAAGAGTTTTAAGGATAAATATCTCTGAAAATAAAAGTTACGAAATATATACGACGAGAAATGTTTATAAGTAGTAATAGAATTTTTAATTTTCGTTAACAAAAGAATTAATATATTCCAATAGATATTACAAGTTTTCGGTACATTAAAGCATACAGCTGCCTATCGTTATCTTACTACGGCCTTTAACCTCGGAAGTTAACTGGTTCAAAGGTCGTAAGACGAAGGGCACAGAATGAAGGGTGAGTTGTAATTGAGTGAAGGGATATAATCATCGCTACGAGCGTTTCTTCCTTGTCTTCGCGTTTCACGATATTTTGATAGAGGTCACAGATGCAGCTACACAATTAGATGATTTCGATTTATTTTTTTTTAATTCAGAATAAGGTAGTTTGGGTACTGAACAACCCCAAATCTATGGAATGTTACACACCCTTCTAAATCAAGATAAACTATTATTATTTTACTGCATGTACATAGTCAAAATTTTCATATTTGACAGAGAAAATTCTCATAATTTCAGTACCTATTTAGGAATATATCCCTACAAGAGTTGGCATTCAAATTCATTTATAATTACACCGCAGGCTACCACTATGAAAAAGTGTCCAATCTGTGGGAATAAAATATATTAATAACTTAAATACGAGGTAATGATTGCGGACAATCATCCATATTAGAGCCACGCCAAAAATATCCAGTTACAAGTTATATTATCCACTTCATGAGTTTGTTACTGGTACAAATTTGTCAATTGAAAACTAATTTAACGTACAATCACTGCAATCCTTCTCCCTTTCGTCCTCTCAACATAGAACTGCCTTATGACACTGACGGCCAATGAAGTAAATTAATTATTACTAAATTATAACTTTCTCAAGAGATTTAATCTCAAAAATACCTAGTGCGAATATACACCCCACACCAACACAATTCCGACAAAATTTTAATATTCATAGCAGACATTTGCCGCAAGGGCCCTCCGAACTTATGGCATTCACTTGCCTTAAGATGAGAAAACAACTAGGATAAGAATTAAGGTTATTGATTTTCGACACTGTGACTAATTGTCAACAAAAGTGCAGAGGAATTAAAGAAAATAAGAAGAGTTTAAGAAAAAGCATAAAAGGCGAAACTCAATGTTAGTTTTTTCTTTAGTCTAGCAAGGAATGTTGAAAAAATCACTAATGATATCATGAACTTCTCGCTATCTGATTAAATACATACGCCAAATACGAAAGGAAATATCTTGCGCTGCGCAGTTCAGAGGCGAAACGAATCGGGGACATCAGGGGATATAAGGGGTTTGCGGAGGTGAAGGCATTTTAGCTGGACATCTAATGTCAACCTATCTCAACTACTAACCACTCATAAATTTTCCCTTCTCCCTTTATTACTCTCTCAAACAGGCCCTTCCAATAAACGGACTTCGATTTAGGAGACTTTCACTCAGGTGCCAGTGTCTTGTGGTCCAACATGATTCAAACGACTACCACTAATTTCATAAAATACTAAAACATGGTAAATGGAATATGGTAGCTGGCGTAAAGTAGCGAGAAAATGAATATTCCGTGGAAAAAATACGAAAGGGCATTAACGGAACACTTGTATTGAGATGTCAATTTTGAAGCAACAAGTGGGTAGGCTACATCAGTAAAAAAACTAGGTTCTCTTTAATGCAAAGCTGTTCATAAAATTGTTGGTATTAACTTCTGAAGATATATTGGGTGCATTGTGGTCTCAAATCAAAATCAAATCGCGCTCGTCATCTTGGTAATGTGGCGGGATAGGAACTTAATAGTCACGGGTCGAATCTCACTACAGGAATAGATGCTCAATTTTTCTCAGGATACCTTAGCGTCTCAGGCTAGACAGTGTGATTAAACTTTAGGCTAAAACTCAAGTCTACCATTATTCTATTATTGTTTTTACCGTACTATAATTATCCCTTTAATGAGCAGGCTTAAAGACTAAGCTGGGATTGCTTGAGTTTTGGGGGAAGGCTGAAGTCGTCATGCACTTATTTTCTTTTTAACATCTTGAAACAATCAGAGAACAACTTTATTTTAAACAACAGCCGTCAGTTAATGGAAACAATTACATTTAAACGGCAACTGAAGAAAACTAATCTGAAACACAAAGCCAACAAATCATATCTCTAAAGGTACTTCAAATCTAGCATAAATTCTCTAATTTCTCTTCACCTGATACCAAAAATAAAGAGGACGCCTCTCCATTCCCATTAGATTCTCGAGCAATGACAACACACGAAGCTTCAAACAAAAGTATATTAGATGATACCCAGATAGCTCCGGCTGAAAACTATCTTCTTCCGGGGGCCATTACTCAGTCCAGCTCGAGCCCTTGTTCTCAAGAATAATATCTCGTCGGGCAATCAGGTGTCCCACGCATTCAGCTAAGTTCACGCTAGGCGATGCTGACTCAGCTTATTTATTAGCTGTCCAATAACATTCCATTTAATATGCATCGCAAAGAGCAAGAATATTTTTTCCTCGCTTCTACACTGAAATGGGTTAACTCTAAATCCCATTTACTGAGAACTTGAGGATTTGCTTCTTCCCAAAGATGAGATCAACCTACTCCTTAATTATATATTTATACGTGGGAGACAATAATTATTAGATTAATTTACCATTTAAAGGTAGATTTTAATGAAAGTCAGAGGAAATTATCCAGATTTTTTTAAAGTGCAGAGCCCTATCTACATCTGGCATTTCTTTCTCCAGTGAGAGATAATAGAAAGACCATAAAGCGTCTCATTAATTAAAAGGCCTAATTACGGCCGATATTTCGTCCATCACCTAGCCTATTTTTCAGGACTACAAAATTGTCACAGTATTGAGTTCTGTTTGAACCAAGGTTCCATTACATTCTTTTGATACTTAGAATTCCTTCAGCATTAACGTCTCTCTATCTTTCAAGATCGGAGTTTTCAAGCATTGAGACGTGAGATGCGCATAGATTGTAAAGGTATGCGATGACTCATGTAAAGTGTGTGAATGGTTAAGTCATTGATAAACAATAATAATTTTATTTATTTTTTCATTTGTATAATATTTAATTTAATTTTTTTATTGTCTTTTTATCAACATGTATTAATAATTTTTTTGAGTTGACTGTCATAGTGATAGGAAAATAAATAAGGGATTGTTAGGAAAGAGGACATCTTGGAGGAAGGTGGATGTGTTCAAATGAAATTGTATTGAACTGATGAATTAATGATTTAATGTAGAAAAACAAGGAAAAGGGATATAATAAACTCTGATTTAATCACTTTAGCACGATAGCGATCCGCAAATCTCCCAGCAGAAACGTCAAAGCCATCATTATTTCGAAAAGTTGAGGGAATCTGATAACGTAACAACCACTCAATTTTTTTCTCGAAAATGCCACTCCTTTAATGATGAATAAGAGAGGAAGAAGAAGTACGAGATGAATTGGGATTTGGGGCGGCGAGAGAGAGCAAAGGATGTTTTAAAAGATTGAGAAGGTGGATAATATAGGGCATAGTATTAAAACACCTACGGAACTGGCCGTGCAGTAACTCTAACGGAGTCACCAGCTGATGGCCACTGACTTGCGTGAAATTCGCAGGAAAAATCATTCGCCTGGACTGGGACCCCACTGATGTTTTTTTCACTATGATTTCACACAACTGTGTGACCTTGGGCATAGTATAAAACAATTCGTGGTCACGATGGACCAATTTTTAAGGGTTAGGAGGATAAGAAGGAAATGATCCTTCAACCTGCCAATAGTGAAGGTAACAGTAGCAGCAGAGCTTCAACGCACTTCGACAGCTAAGGTCATTTCGCACTTAGTGTCTGCCACTTGTAAACAGGCGCGACAGCACTTACAGGACGAATACGAGTATCACGCATCCGAATATGACTCGAGTCCAACGTTCTACGCTTAAAGTTAGTGACTGGCAATGAAAGGGTTGCGTTGCACCTCCAAAACTGGTGTAATACCTATGTTGATTATGGTGTCTCACCATCATGATTCTGCCAGATAGGTTTTTAGAGATTCCTTAGCCGAAGTTACCCATTCATAGGGCTTCCCTTCCTTTAGCTTTCCTGCACATTACTATGCTGTATAAATGTTTTTCTAATAACATATTTGTAAAAAAATATTTATTTTGTTACTTATTTCACTCATTCAGTCTACCAATCAATGATGAGTGCGTTAGAGGTGCAGTACGAAAGGTATGGGATGGAGATAAATAACAAGAAAACGAAAGTGATGAGATTTTCTAGAAGTAAGAACGCGGGGCTGAATATAAGGGTAGGAGGTCACAAAATAGAGCAGGCCAAGCAGTTTACATATCTGGGTAGTATTTTGGAGGAGAATGGGTTTAGTGGTAGTGACAGCAGATGCAGAATCACCCTCGCTACAGAATCATTTTCAAAGAGAAGGGAAATGATGAGGGGGGGTCTGAGAAGAGACGTAAAGAAAAGGCTGGTGAAAATTCTAATATGGAGCGTGGTGCTGAATGGGTCGGAAACTTGGTAATTGAGACGGGAGAACGTGCGTAGACTTGAGTCGTTTGAGATGTGGGTTTGGAGAAGGATGGAGAGGGTAAGCTGGGTGGTGAAGAAGACGAACGAGGAGGTATTTGACATGGTTGGAGAGGAGATAAAGCTGATGGTTGGGGTTCAGAGAAGGCAGAAGAGATGAATGGAGGAGGTTTTGAGAGGGGAGGGCATGTTGAAGAGGGTGATAGAGGGGAGAACACTGGGGAAGCGTGGAAGAGGAAGGAAGAGGATAGGAATTCTGGGCGAAATAAGAGGAGGTAGAAGATATGAGGGATTTCAGAGGGATCGAATGGCGGGACATCCTTAGGAGGGAAAACGAGATAGAGTTTCAGAAACGGGGATGCAGGATGGGTACTGTCCATGAACTTACCAATCAGCTGGTATAATACTCAAATGAATCCATTTCACTGATCAATTCGGTGGCCTTGTGGCGGTTAAAAAGGGTTTCCCACAGTACGCGAGTATACGTCGGGTCAACACCGCTTTCTAACTCTCGCACTTCACACAGATAATTCGCAAACGGAACCTACGCAATACCAGGATTTTTAAGTGTCGCTCCGGCATAATTTGAAGCACCAAAAGCGCCAATTAAGCCACATTCGCGAGATTAAAAAACACAGAATTGCACGTGTCTCTTTTCATTTGGAACATCCACGCTACACACCACATAACATGGAAGAGGAGCCATACAATGAATCCATTTCACTGATCAATTCGGTGGCCTTGTGGCGGTTAAAAAGGGTTTCCCACAGTACGCGAGTATACGTCGGGTCAACACCGCTTTCTAACTCTCGCACTTCACACAGATAATTCGCAAACGGAACCTACGCAATACCAGGATTTTTAAGTGTCGCTCCGGCATAATTTGAAGCACCAAAAGCGCCAATTAAGCCACATTCGCGAGATTAAAAAACACAGAATTGCACGTGTCTCTTTTCATTTGGAACATCCACGCTACACACCACATAACATGGAAGAGGAGCCATACACTATTAATAAGCTCTTGTTTCTCACGCAGAACTACTCTCACGGCAGCTCAGCTCCACAAAAAACTCGATTTTCACGGAAGGTTGAAGGAAAAAACTTTTTTCTGCATTTCTACAAAAGAGAACCCTCGTCCCCCGTTGGCCTATTAATCCGGTCAGCCAACCAACCAGGAGCGCTTTCAGAGGGTGGTTGGAATGGGGGAAAGTTAGGTTTAATTGTCCAGGGGGGAGGGGTTTCGGTTGGACTGGTACGGTGAACGGGGGCGGGGTTTATAACTCTCCCTTTCTTCCCGCCCAAATCATCCAGATAACAAATACGAATCGATTATCCCTCGGACTCAGGCAAAGCTTATCGAAAATTTTAGTTCCTAACACTGCAAACCTACCAAGACAACCGCCAGCATCGCGGCGTGTAACCGGGAAGAATAAAGCACGGAAAAGATAAGAATGGAGAAGTCATGCTGGATAGCAAGGCAGACAAACGAAAAAAGATTCGATCAAGTAGAGACTTAACTGGAGTGTCTAGATACCAGCTGGCGAAGGCGGAGCTAATTTAACAACGTAGAAAGACCCTGTTATTCTAAGGGAGAAATGTGTAGGATTTGGCTATATTTAAATTACCGTGAACTTAACCTAAGGGCGTAGAATGGCGGTCATTTTTTTATTGCTTTTTGTCATTCATTTTTCCAGTGTTCAGGTTTAAAATAAGAGAGAAACACAGATAAGAAAGCAATATATTGCTTGGCCAACCCCCTTCTATGAACAGCTAAAGCCGAATTTCAGAAGAACATTGACGATATTCCTACACCCAATATTTGTCATTAACTCATTGAATGTGAACAGATGACGAACAATGAGCATATTTTTTTCTTCCTACGTATACGTGGAGCCTTGCAAGCCACCTCAGGGCGTGTGGCAGGGGGTGACTCAAACCAGATATGCAAGAGCCGCCTAGCACACTATCCTATTGTAATGAGCAATTTCAATTTATATAGTCCAGGAAAGTATGTGTAAGAAGATTTCATATTCACAACGGCTTCTATCACTCTATTCATACGGGATGGATGTAGCATTCATTCATCACGAGTGTCATCAGACAAAGTTCATTTATTATAAACTGCTAAACGATTACAAAATAAAGGCACATAACAGATAAAAAACTGCAAAGGCATCCAATGCAGAAATGAAGAAATATAAAAAATGTATTTTTAAAAACCATGCCACCTATCGTTACCATTTACATTATTCCCGGCTTCACAGCTATAGTCGTTCTGAATCGTCCACGGAAAACAATGAACTTTAAACCTTTCCCTATTGCAATATATTTCTATAATTTTAGGCATGTGATCGGTCCTACCATAGAAAAGAGTTCTTACTATGTTCTTAACGTCCACGAAGAAGTTAATTGCCACAAACGTACTCAGGAAATTATTTAACCTTCTCTATGACAGCTATTCCCATACCAATTCTTCTAATAGCCTCGACACACTGCCAGAATTATCATAACATCTCTCAACAAACTTAATATTAGCTGCTCTTCGCTGCAAACAATCCAATTAAAATATCAAGGCTGATTCATAAGGACTCCAAACATTAGCACCGCATTCTAGTTTGGGCCTAACTCGTGAAAAATGACATCGCTCTTAAACTTTCTCTCCGCATTTCTATAGTACACCTTTAATAAATCGTAGCTGTCGTTTAGCTTGACCTAATGAACACACTCAAAGCGTGGCGTTAAGAACATAACGACATAGCGACATAGCATAGTTTTAGCGACATAGTTCCCTAGTCATAATGGAGACCATATTCAAATTTTATTTTTTTTATTTCAGCATCTGTAAGAAGAATGAAATAAATATTGTAGTATTATTGGTGTAAAGATATAAATAAGATATATACGGCTAAAATTATAAGAAATGAAATAAATAAAGCTACATTAGTCTCTAACTTGACTCATTTTTTTTACGCCGTACAGCTGAAAACCCTTCAGAACAGCAGGTTTTTTTTGCGATTCTGTAAAAATTACTTCGGTAAATAATAGATTTTATTTAATAAATAGTTGAGAAAACATACAAAATACACACCCTTAGTTTTTTGACGAAATCTATGAGTTAGAAGTTCCTAATTTTTTCAATAATCTCCCTTTGGAGTGCACAGCCGTCACCTATCCAAGGCAAAACAGCTAGTATTTTCAGGCAAATTGCTCGAAAAATAGTTTGGCAAGGGGTAGATATTTTGATATCATTGGAAAGATTAGTTTTTTTCTTTAAAATGAGGCCAAATTCATCAAATTCTAGGTGAAGTGATTTTTCGCTCAAACTACCTTACCTACCTAACTTAATGTTCACTTTTGCCACAAACCGGCCAGTAAGACTCACGAAGTCACATGATTGCATGCCGTTTGGGTAGGTTGGTAGGCATGCACTGGTGAAGGTAGAGCAAAGGCGACATTACAAGCCCCTGCATAAAGTGAACGGAGGTTTATAAGAGCAGGTGCGACCAACCGACACCCTCACGAAAGAGTCCAGTCCTGAAAATCAGCCACCGTGACTGACAGACCGTCTACCCCGACCCTGAAACCCCTTCCGCCTCTCCCTCGCCGTTCCCCGGCACTGACTCCTCACGGCTTAAAAAGTTTCCCACGCGCACCATAAGCTGGTCGCAGGGGGGACTTGGTGCTCTGGGCGCCCGCTGGAGTGCAGTAGGGCGGAGAAAAAGAGGGGGTGAGGGAACAAGAAAAGAAATGAAGGAACACGCCTCACGCTGAAGGAAGGCTTCACACGCCCGCGAATGAGAAGATATCCTGGTTCCACTCCTTCCTCAGAATCTTGAGCTCTCGAGAGATAAGTCGGGGAGTATAATATCCGTTGCCAATTAAGGCGTCTTCGTTATGACACGCATGCACGGGTGTTGCTAGGGAGGAAGGACAACGGACGATTCCCTCTCCAAGTCGTGCATAACATTAGCCGTTGCCACGCGGGAACAGCCGAGAGTGCTGCGACAATACGGCGAGGAACACACCATCATTAGGCATTCTAGGGATTAACTCTTTTTATTTTATTTATTTATTTAGAACATTGTTCACATACAGCAGTAGTGCCAATTTACATAAAAACATTTAACAATAAACATGAAAGAGGACAAAAATACAATAACAACATGAAAATCAACAGCGGAGAGCCCAGCATAGAAAGGTGGATATTTAATTTGTTGACAGGTGGGATATAATTTGGGTGGTGAAATGGTTACGTGATAAATACAAAGGATCGACAGTGTGAGGGAGTGAATTAAGAAGGGAGGAGGGGGGAAATAAAGGTGAGCGCTGGGTGAGTGATATCCTAGGAATAGGCAGTTGGAATAGTGAATGCGTGCGGGTCGATCGAGTTGGTTTCCTGAAGTTGAAGAGAAAAAGCAGTTCACGGCAGTCTATGGTCGAGTTCAGGGTATTGTGGAGGAGTTTTAAATCAGTTTTAAGTCTGTGGTTTTGGGGGTTAGAAATGGAAAGAGAAGATAAAACAGCATTTGAGGACACATTGCGGATATGTGGGACCCTGTGTTCGACTATTTTGGCAAAGAAGTGAGGGATGCAATCAAGGGATTTTAGATTAGTCGGGGCTGATATGGGCCATATTAGGGAGCAATATGATACCATGAGAAAGAAAATTCATTTCAAATAAAACAATGCTGGTAAATTTCCACACAGTATATTATAAAAACACAGTTAAAATACACCACCAACCAAGGTTTCGGCACGTAATGCCATTATCAAGGCCTTACTGTGTGGAAATTTATCAATATTGTTTTATTTAAAATGGACATTAAGCATTTCCACAAATTTAAGCCTGATACGCTTTAATACGGAAGGACAATTGTTGAGAAGTAGGAATGGAGTGCTATGGGATCTTTAATTTCTGTGAAGCGGTAAAGAAGGCCTAATAGGGAAATTGCTTTACTTTTTACAGTCTGAATGTGGTCAGAGTAATTTATTTTCGGTCGTTTATAACGCCTAGGTCTTTCTAGCATATGGACCTTAATTTTGGCTGTATATCGCTTACGATATGATTTTTTTTACATATAAGGGCGATACAGGTTAAGGTATGTTTAGATGGAAGAGAGTAGAACTTTTATAGATTTTCACAGGTACAGATCCTTATCTCGCTAAGGTAGTTTGGGCGAAATATCATTTCACCAAGACTTTGATGAATTTCACGTCATTTTAAAGAAAAAACACTCATCTTTCCAACTATATAAAAATATTAACCCCTTGCCGAACTACATTTCGAGCAATTTTCCTGATGATATAAGCTGTTTTACGTGGGACAGATTACGGCTGTGCGCTCCAGAGGGAGAATATTGAAAAAATTAGGAATTTATAACACCTAGATTTGGTCAAAAAAATAACGGTGTGTTGTTTGTATGTTTTCTCGACAATTTATAAAAATTAATCCATTACATACTGCAGTTATTTTTACAGAATCGCAAAAAAGCCTTCTGTTCTGAAGGCGATTTCACCGTACGGCGTGCAAAAGCGAGTCAAGTTAGAGACTTATGTGGTTATATTTATTTAATTACTGAGAATTTTGGTCGTATATAACTATATTTCTGCACTATTAATATTACAATACTTTTTACAGACGCAGAAATTAAAAAAATAAAATTCAAATATGGTCTCTTGTATATGTATATAATCTTGACCACTTAATTATGATTGATGTTATGGTCTCTATTATGACTAGGGAAATATCTCGCTCAACTACCTTAAATGATTTCTATCCTCAGTCCGAAACACCCTTCATAATCCCGTCCATAAAGCCTAATCTCTTCCTTCCTTTCCCCCTCCCCTACACAAGATCCTCCATTTCTGCATTCAGCATCCCCTCGTTCCTCATTACCTGCTCCAGCCACCCATTCTGCCTCCTCATCTCCAGAAGTTTCCTCTCCTCATCCACCATACCAAGTACTTCCTCGTCTGACTTCCTTTTCGACCACCACTTTCTCATCTCTTAAATACACGCGTCTGAAACGCCTGCAGCATATTCTCGGCCTCTTTTCTCATAGTCTAGGTTTCTGCACTTATGTAAGCATATAACTAAGTATACCTACACTTCATATTAAACTCTTCCATAACCTTTCCCGTCATCAGCTCTCCATTTGGTCCTAGAACGCCTCTTTCGCTAACGACATGCTCCTTCTAATGTCCTAGCAAATATGCTCAATTTCATCCAACTTAATTCCCAAGTAATTAAATTGTTCTATCCGTTGAACACCGAATATTTTTTAAAGCTGTAAACCGTAATGACCTCGCATCACGTTATTATCTGCTAAACGCAAATTATCCATTATTAGAGGTACTAGTTGTAACATACTGGAATCCCAGCCATGTTGAATATTTCGACGTTAAATATTTTCGGAAGCAACCATGGGACTTGCGCAAAAGATTTAACCTGCATTTCTCCCTTCGATTAGTTAGAGATTCCCACCCTAATTCCTTCAACAATTCGGTAACACTGCTAAGTTTATCGTAACAATTTTTTGCAAATCTTGCTGCTGTCCGATGTATTCGATCTATTTCTGAGATTAGTCCTACTTCGTAACTGTGCCATCAGCTAGCGGCAAACTCCAAGTGAGGTCTCACGAGTGAAAAATAACAACGCTCTTTAACCTTCTCGTCGCATTTTCCTAATATTCTTTTAATAAATCCCAATTTGCGACTAGCCTGACCGCAGATTTCCCGAACGCGTTTCCCCCAAGACAGGTCCTGAGTAAGGGTCACCCCTAAGTATTTAACTGACTCTACATTTGATAAGTTGATTTGATTAATTGTGTACGTTTCGTTGACCGAGTTATTCTTTTTCTAAAAATTCATTTCAACGCACATCTCAAAATTCAATTGTAACTGCCAAGTATTGAACCGAATATAAAATATTAAACTGAATAAAGTACCATTTATTTTCCCTCCAGCCACAGGGTGAAGATAGAGTTCAATACAATAAAATATCAGGTTATGATTTTTTTCACTTTGAAACTACATTCTCCACATTTCATTGAGTGAAACATTAATTTCGTTACAAAACGGCGGGGTTCTAACGGACGCCCTAATTAGGGCTTCTCAATGTGTTCCCATTCACCAATAATGAAGCTGAATACTCAATGGATATGCTGCTTGTATCAATATTTTCAAAGCAATTGTCTGTCGATGCATACATCTGTGTGATGCTCGCTTACTGGAGTGTGACTTCACAAACAAAGCGCAATTTCGCGCGATGAAGCAATTCAATTTAGGAGAGTTAAAAAAATACGAAAATTACGCAGCATTTCCGCGACAACCGAAGTCCAGTCCGTGATGGGGAAACAAATTTCATTTCGATAGGCGACCTGAATATCCTTTAAAAAAATGTATTAGTCATTTTTAATTCTTATTTTGGGGCGACTGGAGGCTAAAGGGGAAAATCCCGGGAGCCTCGTGTGGGATAATCAATGTGGCGGGGACTGTGAGTAGGACCGACTTAGAAAGTACGTACTTGACGCCAAATTCAAACTCTCAGGCGTTGGCAAACAATGATCGTCTGCGCCGCGAATGGCTATGCAAACAGCATTGGGGCGGGAGCACTCCGGGCCTGCCCCGGGCAAGACCGCTCTCCGTCGATCGGTCGGTCGACTTGGTCTACTGTAGACTAACCGTAATGAACCTCCACTTCCACTTGGCCCACAAATGAAGTAACCTTGATTTTTTACCTCTCTTTCAGACTTATCTACGACGATCGCATCAATGTCCTCAAGTTAACAGCAATCGAAAATTAAAAGGTACAATGGGGAGGGAGGGTTTTAATTCCTGCTATCTAAATTCCGCAAAGGAGCGTTTAAATTTATTAATTGCTCCAAAGAGATGGAGAACAAACAGATACCAATTTTTTTTTCGATTTCTCAGAGAAATTATCAGATAAGCCACAAGACCATCAATCATAATTTATTGATAAACCAACTTATTGGTAGTAATTGGTGATTGGTAGTTGAATCCATTGCAGGGTTATGTCAAAAGTTTCTCCATAAAAAACTAATCATTTTTCCTGCATCATGCCTCTCTTAAGATATTCATAATTTATGCCTCTCCTCACGCTGTCAGGAATTCCATTCCTCTTCTTACCCCCAGAACTACAACGAAACCGAACCATTCAAAGAAAAGATTTCCCATGCCATTCACAAAAATCATTTCTGCCCGTTTCCTTAGTGAGGATACAGCTTTAAGGGTATTTGAAGTAAGATTTACAGCGTATCAAACAGTATGCAAACCTAATATATAACGGCAGTGCTCATTTCTCTTCCCGGAGTAAACTCCCGTCTCTTAGAGATTTTCGATAACTTGAAAAAAATCATACAGCTTTGGCTTTTGGTTTAGCGTATCCGTAGGGCATGAACCAGGTTTAAATCCGTTACCCTCCTATTAGCGGCCGAACGATCTTCCCACAAGGCTACTATACCAAATTCGCATTTTAAACTCGTTTACGGGAAACAGCATGATGCATTCAGAAGTATATACAAATTGACAATGTAACGAAAGTAACCTAGAAACATTCCCAGCCTTAAAGAAACAAGTAAATCAAGAAGAAATTTCGAACGTATGAACAATAGAGGAGCATTTCAAAACATTTTAAAGTAAGTAGCAATTTCAGGGTGTTTTAATGAGGGCCAATGGTTTGCTGAAGGCCGTGATAGAGAAGGATGTTGGACAAGCGGGGAAGGGAAGAAAGAGAATAGGTTTTATGGACGGGATGAAGAAGACGCTGAGATGAAGAAAGAAATACTAGAGGTAGATAGGGCACTGCACGTGTAGGAGTCTGTTGGATTTTCTCAGAATTTCATCACAACCTACCTTTAACCGGTAGATTACTCAGATGATAATGATGAAGCATTTAAACGAAGGTAAGAGACCCTGGTTTAAACATGGGGTTAAGTAATCGAGATAAAGTTTACCTACAATTACATGTACGTCTCTCACGGACACCACGAAAGAGTATAGTCAAATTCCTCAAGCCCAAACCGCCCAACCTGAACCCTGAATAAACTGTTTTCAAGTCTCTCTCCTCTCATCGAAACTGCCCACAGACTCCAGTTGGGGAAAACTCCTCGGGTCCAGGGACAAACGAATTGATATGCTCGTCGTATGTGCTCCGTTCCTCTCCTTTTCCATTAAGCCGGGAGGCGGCGCAGGAGGAGAGGCGTTGGATGTCCCAGCGCTCTCGTTATGCATATCCCGCAGTGTATGCGTCCGAGGACGGAATTCCACTTAAATCAAGAGATCAAGGATGCTTAAACCCTCCCCCCGCTCCCAGATGGACTATAGGGAGCAGAGCAACAACCACCCTTGTGATCTTTCTCTCCCTCTCTTCACTTTCCCTTTCCACGAAGAAGGCCATGCGTTTCTTCCCTAAGCCTTAGACACTGAAATCGGATCTACTCTACGAAGAGGGCGACACACAGACTCAAGGAAAAAATATATATCACGCCTATCTGACACCACAGGTCGCCTCTCTCTAAAAAGGAGTAAGGGCCTCGAGTAGAAAGAGTGTTTATTGCCCCACAGGCGTAGGAGGAAGTTCCTTAAGACGGCTTAACAAAAGGACAGAAAAAACAGGACACTGGAGGCGAGTAGAAAAAAATGTCACAGTTCGGGTCAGTGAAGTGTTGTCTCGGAATTTCGACTTCCTTCCCCTAAGAAAGGACACTTTTCTTATCTCAAGCGACACTCTTGGAGCACTTGGGAGTAGAGGCTTTTCGTCCGAGAACCTAAGATATATGATTGGATACGCAGCTTTTCCGTAGAACTGCCGCATACCTCAGAAAAAAAGAACCAATGCCGGAGCTAAGTGGAGCGCTTTTATTCGTCACACTCCGGCTCACCTAAATTTCCACCGTTTAAGGAAATTCTCGAAAGCCATGATGCAGTGGTGGCGAACCTTTTCAACCTTGACGGAGCCCACCGACACGCAAAGTGAACGATTCGCGTGCCTATGCTATTGTCAGGGGTAGTCAGCCGACTAATGCAAGTTTGGAGATACTTCTGCCTTATCATCTGCAACCGAATAAACTTACTTCTTCCTGCAACAACCTCGTACAATCCTGCAACAAAACCTCGTACAATCCTGCTATTTATCATCTTCATCAGAGTAATCTACCGGTTAGAGGTAGGTTATGATGAAAGTCAGAGAAAATACAACAGACTCCTACACGTGCAGTGCCCTTTCAATCTCTAGTATTTATTTCTTCATCTCAGCTTAAGTCTTACCTTTCTTCATCCCGTCCATAAAACCTATTCTCTTTCTTCCCCCTCCCCGCTTGCCCAACATCCTTCCCTCTATCACGGCCTTCAGCAAACCATCGCCCCTCATTACCGCTTCCAGCCACCTACCTTGCCTTCCCCTAATCTCATCCATAAGTTTTCTCTCCTCGCCCACAATGTCAAGCACTTCCTCATTTGTCTTCCTTTCCGTCAACCGCACCTTCTCCATCCTCCTCCACACCCACATCTCGAACGCCTTCAGCCTATTTTCGTCTTCCTTTCTCAAGGTCCACGTTTCTGCGTACGTGAAGGATATGGCTAGATAAGCATGGGAAGAGGTGGAAGTTAGAGGAATAGTAAGAAGGGAGCTGATGAAGTCGTTCAGATCTGCGGATGATCACTGCGCAAGGTAATCGAAAAGAAACTGCAGTCGATGAAAAGTGCATCTGAGGAGAAGAGTTTAACGGTTTGGGATGAAGACTAACCAAAAGAAGACGAAGGTAATGATATTATCCAGAAGCGAGAAGGAGAGGCTGAATATAAGGGTGGGAGAGCATAGACTACAGCGGGTGGAACAGTTCACGAAAGCACCTGAAGAGAATGGGTCCTGTGGTAGGGGCGTAAGATGCAGAATTAAGAGGCCTTGAGAAAATTAATGAAAAGGCCTAACTTTAACCTGTATTTGGGACAAGAGAGGAAAAGATGATGGGGGACTTCAGGCAATGATATCACGGAAAGAGCACTGAAATTGTTATACTGTTGTGAGAGTGTCGTTATATTGCTCGGAGACTTGGTCGTGGCGTAAGGTGGAACCTTTTGAGATGAGGATTTGTGAAGAGAAATGCAGTGGGTAACCTGGGTAGTGAGGAAAGATTAACAACTAAGTGTTACACATGGTGGGGGATGGAAGGGGGAATTGGTGGTGGAGATTCGGGGGAAGCAGTAAAGGGAGAACGAAGGGATGCAGCGCGTAGATGGCACATTGCTGAAGGGCGTGACGAGATGGGAGAACGAGAAGTGTACGCAGAAGAAGTGGAATCGGACTTGTTGGAGACAAGAATGGGGGCAGAAATAACAACTCTCGCAAAAGCTGGTGGCAAGCGAATGCACTTCGTCATGGAGTGCGCAGAATAGTGGTGGAGCTAGTGAGAAGGGTCGGAGGGGAAAAGTGAAGAGTTATAAGCGGAAACGCCTTAACCTACAGAGCTGGAATGTTCGGAGAATTGCACGCAGGGTTTTAAAGACTAAACACCTACATACTACCCCGCCGCATTGGCGTGTGGCAGGGGGTGTTAAGAATCCAGCCGTGTAAAAGTGTAAAAGAGAATGCTATAGGTGGGTGAAAAGGAGAAGTGTATTTCGGCAGTGTTTTCAGAGGATCTTAGTTTTTATTACGGTCACCTATTATGCGTGGGAAGAACGAATACAAAAGTACCTAATTGTTCGCCAATGTATCTCGCTTATTTTATCTCTCCAGTCCGATCAAGAGATGTAGTGCGGCGTCAAAATGATATTCTCCGTGCCTCACTGAAACACACCTGTTCGGAATATTCTCAATCATTCTAAGCCTAGCGCGTAGCCTCCGAGTCTCTAGCAGTTCCCAACCTAATCCCTCTAAAAGCAGTGATACACTCTTTTGTTCGCTCGTAGCAGTGTTTAACGAACCGCACAGCTTTCCTTAGTAATTTTTTAAATTTTCGAATCAAATATTTCTATCCAGGGTCCCAAATGCTCGCGGCATATTCGAGGTGTGGCCTAACCAGAGCAACACAGGCACATAGCTACCAACCATTCACATGATGAAACTAGCTTTTAAGAAAAAAGTCCTTCCAGTCCTAATATCATCCACTAAGTATCTGCCACGAGCTTTTGCGACAACTGTACCAGTTATTTAAGACTAACGCTACGGTGGAAAAAGAAAAGAGTAAAAGACTTAAATGATAAAAACGAAATTGGGTGTTCAAGGATGCAGAATGGGGACTGTCCAAGAACCTACCAATCAGCTAGTAGAATACAGTGAAATGAGGGAGGATTTCTGCTCATAAATGCTTCCTATCTATTGGACGAATACCAAATGAACGAGAGCAAGCATTCTCCGGGCGCCTTTTGGAGTCCCCCAACGGCAAGAAATAAAAGACGCACACCAACCAGTTATATATTTTGAGAGATGGAGAAACTTTGAGAAGTGGAGGGAGATCCCGCTTCGCTTCGTGCGCTTAGCATCGCCCGAGGGAAATACTGTCGTCCTAAGAATCCTTAAAGAAACCCCCTCTTCAAAATACGCATTTAGTTTTCCTCCCCTTCTGCTCGAGAGAACAGTGATGACTCGGCAAAGAGTTATTCAGCACTGGGAGTGGCAGAAGGAGGAGCGGTTGACATTTTTCTTCCCCGCGAAACCCAATGGGATGAGTGTGGTCCCCTCCCAATATCATACCATCTCCCTGCATCCGAGAGCGCGAAAAATGTTTCGCACTTCTATGACGCATTGACAGGGATGATGCATTTTAATGGTGAGCCGACAGGTAAAAGCGATATCGCGAAGAACATTGGGTATTCCGATTCTCGTGATAAACAAAATATTAACTTGACGATGTTACAATCAGTCACATCATATACATTGACTAATTCATGAATGCAGGGGTGAAAGTTAAAAATCAAAGTGAAGATGTCGTTAAATGTCGCAGCCTCCAGGAGAATGAAACGCACGAATTTTTCTCTTTGCTCTTCATATTTCTGGTACTAGTAAACGTATGCGTCTTTTTACCTCCACTTCCACATCACCTTCCACCAACACGATTTTCACTGGTTCATTAATTCATTCAAGTATTCTACCAGCTGATTGGTAGGTTCTTGTACAGCCCCCAATCTGCATCCCAACCTCATAGACAATGTCTCGCTTTCCCTCCTAAATATGGCGCGCTATTATATCCCTCTCCAATTCTTCATATCTTCTACCTCTTATTTCGTACAGAATTTCTATCCTTTTCCCTTCTCTTCCACGCTTCCCCAGTGTTCTGCCCTCTTTCACTCTCTTCAACATGCCCTCCCCTCTCAAAACCTCCTCCATCCATCTCTTCTGCCTTCTCCGAACCTCTGCCACAAGCTTCCTCTCCACTCCGACCATATCCAATGCCTCCTTGCGCGTCTTCCTCGCCATCCAGCTCACCTCCCCTCCTACCTTTATTCCTACCTCCTCCTCCCCCACTGGTAACAATTGAAATTAATTACGCTCAAAGGTAAAAACGAACATTACTCTGGAAATATTTTTAAGCGTAGAAACTCGTCAATTTTGTGACAAATTAATGTGAAAACATGTTGAAAAGAAAACTTCCAGGCTGCAAAATTTAGAAAAAAACCTTATTTTCGAGTTGAGTAACAGTGATTTATTAAAACTGCTGAATACATGCCTTCAGTGATCGGAATTGAGTCAATTCCATGGATTACACGCAAGTAAATAAAATTACAACTAGGGAATAAAAAAGTTAATTTAATTTACGCTGAGTTCTTTATAAATGGACAACACGCAGCAAATCCGGAAAGCATAATTTTCATTCATTTAATATACTGACAAGCCGTGGCCTTAACCCTGAAATGTCGCAACTTCGAACAGTAAAAAAACCGCTGTTGAGAGACAACGTAGCAATCAGATCCAACACGTGACTAAACAAATCACTAAAAATATTTTGACTATACTGAACCAACAGTGTCTTTTAATTTTTTCTAAAAGCAATACTATATAGGTGGTTGATTTTTATTCACGTAGTCGCGAGTCAACTTAACAACAACTGATATGGTAAGGTACTGAACTACTAAGGTACATTACTGAAAGGTAATGCAATGCATATATATATCTTACGGGAACGTTTCGGACCGGTTGGTCCTTCGTCAGCCTTTTTTCTATATCTCTTTCTCCTACCTCCTGTAACTTTTATTTTATATATTTGTGGCCAATTGGCGAAAGTTTAACAAGAATATATATATACATATGCACCGCGATAACATAATAAAGCTAGTCAGATTCGCTGTACTTTTTAAGATGTTCAGCAGCAGTCGTTCAGTTGAAAACTTTTGAGTTGCTCCAAACAGAAAAAGTAATTGGGAGGGCCTCCTCACGCGTCCAAAAAGCCCTTAAAATATATTATATATTTCCCTCTAATCTAAATAACGACTCCTGCTCGAACTTAACTCCTTTCAAAAATCCCTCGTTCAGAAACTTTCACGCACCGAATTGACAGAGGCGCCATTGTGAAGGGAGAATTATACGTCAGAGGGGTCCCCAATGGAAGGCTCAGTCTGGATCGCCCGTCTTATCGAAGGTCCTGAGTATTTCCGGATGTTTTAAGGAGGACGACACAATTGACTCCTCGTAGTGTAAGCATACCTTTATCATTGGATATTTTTTTCATTTCGAATATGTACCCTACACGATTTTCTAGCTCGCAATCGTTATTGGTTAGGTGTATAAGAATGACATACTCCGTCCACATAATACAACTTTGGTATGTGTAAAAAATAAATAGGCTTTGTCAATTAAGTTTCCTACAATACACATAAGAGATTTTTGCGAAGGGAAACAGTTTCAAGCGCACTGCTCAAGCATTTCAATGTCTCGTCCATGAGATCAATACATATTTTATTTTATTTCATCAAAAACTGTATGTGTCCATTCGGTTTTTCAAACATCAGGAGGATATTAAAAACTTTTGAGCACGGGGTTATAACAGACGAGTAGCATTGAGAAACACATGGAGTTATATTAAGTTGGTCTGCTATGACCAATATATTAAACATTTCGTAATAATCAAGGACGAATCAGTAACAGCTGATCACATCTATGTTTAAAGAGCAATGGCTACAAAACATTTTTATTAATATCAACATGCCCCATGCTCTGCAATCAACGTGACTCTGACCCACGTTTACTTGCAGAATTCCGAAGAAACGAACTTAAGTTGCGAAAATTCTTGCATGAAGGCAGATGTCAGCTGGAGGTATTCCTCGTGGACATAGTCCATCACGACAAAACAGATACAAAAAAGTCGGAAACATGCCTCAGGAATAGTGCTTTCATGACACAGCACGCACTATAGAATCATTTCATCGTTAAATTTCGAAGGTCGTTAAAGCATCGTTAAGTGTTATAACCTCACAAACTATTAGCGTCGTTAGGTGGGAAAAAATCTTCATATACGGAGCACTGTCACCTCAGATCAGGTAGTTGAACTCATATTGTGAGAATTTTAGAGCTCTAAAGCTCGAAGGCAATGTAGGGTTGGTGAAGGAAAACATAAAAATCTTAGGAAGCGATAATATAAATGAAATTACAAGAGAAGTTCTTTAATTAGACTAGCGTGAACATTGCTAGATATATACCAATATACAGAATTGAGTATATCATATATGTGCATCAATATCATGAGATTAATGCAAGAATGATTCCTTTACACTAAATATTTCCACTCTGAGTGCTTAAGTATAGAGACAATACGCTCTCAATGTCATGAAATTAAATTAATTAGAGACAAGACGAAGAAGAGACAAGGTAAGAAGAATAAAGGAGAGAGAGGGAGAAAGGTGGAGGGGGGAAGACCCGCAATCGAGAATTTTAGTCACACAACCACGCGAGGGACTTCCTTCCTGTCTCAATTCGCCGATGCGGCTACGCGCCCGGTGACGTCACCGCATTCACTCTCTCTCTCTAATATGGATAAGGATAGGAGGGGAGGGGATGGGTTTGGGGGGGAGGGGGCATCTTCCCTACCGCCCCTCCAAATTCCCTCCCTCCGCCGTCTCGGCCGCGGGCAGGTGGGTGTCTGGAAGAAAGAAGCAAGCAGCCTTCTCGGTCGCACAACGGAAGGTGGATATTCTTCGCGACTCAAAAAACACACCTTTCTCGTCACTGCCGCCGCTTGCCTCACCTTCGTTCGTGCTTTCGAGGCCACTGCAGCACGGCGGAAACCCAGCCTCAACACGGATCCTCTCTTGCCACAAAACATTTCGTGAACTCCGCCACGCTCCGATGAACCTGATAATTAGCTTCTCTCTGCGGAGTCTATGCATAACTAGATTAATTGACGTCTTTATTGGGGCCAACCTCTTTCCCCTCTTCTAATCCCTTCGGGGTTCTAAGAGAGGATGACAATTATGTTTTATTTATATCCCCCCTTCTAACCCCGAAGGGGTTAGAAATAGAAAATATTGTATTCAGAAAAGAATTTTTAAAATAAAACGAATTTCCATGACTTACCGACAAGTATACCTCAACTATCGCCTTGAATGATCATAAATATTAGGTTTGTAAGATGGACCGCATCTCGTACACATAAATAGATCAGCTAATGCATGTACTTCATTGCAATGCAATTTTATCATAAGTAAAATTATGAAAAGTCAATTATCCAATGTTTGTTTTTAGGTTTTATTCACAAGCTTTTCGATGCATTAACAGCACTTGATAATGACGTTAAAATCCGAAGTTCCATCTAACCGAAGTCTTCCATCTAACCACTCGTCAGTCTATGAATACGGTGGATATGACAAACACCGCAATAAATAATAAATCAAAGAAATAATGCTAAACGCAATAGAAATAGAATACTAATGCGAAATAATAGGGGTGTGTGAAAACCTGCGCAAACCTACTGAGAGAAGCTAATGCGACTTATGATAATGAAATATATAAATACACAACAAATACCAGCATTGAAATTTGTATGTGCATGTCTTGGAACAAAGAGTATTTTATGTGTATTCGGCATATAACTGTGTTTTATACTAGTCACCCTACTGTGCCTTGATCATTTCATCATTCAGAAGCATTCGACGCAGGGATGACTGGTGCGGAAATAACTACCTTATCATATGAACATACACAGAAACTTTTCTAGCGAAAAATATAATTCATTTTAATGAGTAGAAAAAATATTCTAAAGAAAATTTGACGTGAGAAAATAATTTTATTCGACCAGAACTCAAACACTGTATCTAAATGTTCTTTGTAATTGCCAGGTAGCAAAATAAAGACATAACCGATGAGCTTTCTATGCTGTTGGTTGAAATTGAGCTTTTCAGGCGTATTCTGGGGAACGTAGATACAGCGTACTCGTCATTACGATGACCATGTCGCTCTTCTGATGTGGCCTTAAATTATTTCGGGGATTTTGCATAACAGGCGAACGGGAAGATTACGCCAAAACTTTGGAAACGGTTTCACCGTAAATAGTCACAGAATAAAATGAGAAAAATCAATGAAATAATAAGAAAGTACAACTTTCACAGAGTAGGAAAGTTCCTACGTTCATGATTCATCGATGATTTCATTTATAATTAATTATCTTTTACTCCGACCTTGCCGGGGCGCATGAAATATCTTAGATGATAAGGTGGCGCACTTAAGGTAGTTTGAGGGAAAAATCACTTCACCTAGAATTTGATGAATTTGGCCTCTTTTTAAAGAAAAAACTGTCATTTTTCCATTGATATCAAAATACCAACCCCTTGCCGAACTACTGTTCGAGCAATTTGCCTAAAAATATATGCTGTTTTACATAGGATAGATTATTGCTGTGCGCTCCAGAGGGAGAATATTAAAAAATAATAAGAACTCCAAACACCTAGACTTCGTAAAAAAACTAACGGTGTGTAGATTGCATGTTTTGTTAACTATTTATAAAAAAATAATCTATTACTAACCACAGTAATTTTTACAGAATCGCAAAAAAAACCTGCTGTTTTGAAGTGTTTTCAGCCGTACGACAGGAAAAAATGAATCAAGTTAGAGACTTATGTAGCTTTATTTATTTAATTACTGAGAATGTTGGTCATATATAACTATATCTTTGCGCCATTTATAATACAGTATTTATTTCATGCATCTTACAGACGCTGAAATAACAAAATAAAATTTGAATATGGCCTCCATTATGACTAGGGAACTATCTCGCTCAAACAACATTAATACCTTCTTAAGCTGACCAGACAGGAATTACCTTCATGAGTAGTACCCGCGGTTTAATCACGGTTGAGGAGGAACAAAAGCAATGTTTGTTACCTTGCATAAAAGAGCACTGGAAGATCTATCCTGACTGCAAAAAGCAAATTTGAAAAGAAAATTTAAAGAATCATGTTTTTACATGTTAAACAGTAAATAAACACGATTTGGGCATATTGGTGTTTTATTTACGAAATACACGCTATCTCGCTTAAACCACCTTAAACGCTTTGCGATGAATGAAGGAAAATGCTGAACGAAATATCGCTGATTTCCACGTGCAAATGGGCGATTTAAATGAGTCATGGCCCACGTCAATTAATTAAAAAACCGCTCGACCGTTCACGCAAACTTCTAGAAAAGTTCCACGAAGCTGTTCGAGCTAAAATGTTTGCCTTGCATTAATGATGGAGAATTCCACTTTGAGCTCAAAAAATCAGCTTTTACATCATAATTCCCAATTTTTCATACCCAATACGGCTATTCAAGGATATCCGAATATCCTTCCGTAACACCACGATAGATAATAATAAAATAAGTGAACGTTTCAATCAAAGAAGGTTAATATCGTGTAGGCCTGTAAAAACAAGTTTCAGCATCGGTGGGGCATACCCGACATACCGGATCATATCGAACATTCCCGATAGTTCGACTTTATTCGTCCATGGCCTTAGGATCAGAAATTGAAAAACCTATGCTTTTCATCTCGAAAAGAAGAAGAATATACAAGGCAGGAGGAATTTTACAGAATGTGAGTGAACCCTTTTACTGTGAGAGAAAAATAAAATTCCCCCTTCACCATGCCACGGAACCGTAAAGGCTGGCTAACTTTGGCCAAGCAAAGTTCTCTTCTTTCAAAAACAGCCCGTGACCGGAAGATGGGCCTCCAGGCACGGAGACCTTCATATCCGTCTACACTGGTGCCCCATGGATCCATAGATGAATAGTGATTCATCCGATAGCCGTACATGAACAGTATCGATCGTCAACAATAAGGTGCACCACCGCTATCGCTTGGTCGACCACCGTAAATCAACAGTATCGCTCTCCAACATCGTAATACATTGAATTTATCCATCCTAAACGGAATTCACGGCGTCTTACGAATGAAATTAGCATAGATGACATACAGCACAAAGCAATTCAACCGTTTCTTCAAGTTTTTGTTTTACGTCTCTCATGAAAAGAATAGAGTATGATTTATTGGAAGTGCATTAAATAATTATCACCGTAATTTAAGGTATTTAAACAAATGAATGATAGGTCATCGCACAGTCCGGCCAATATTGTCCTCTGTGGTGGGTGTTACTTCGTTTCCTTCGAGAAAATTAATACACATTTTTGGAATATGATATAAATTATAAACTCTTCTCATCTCTTGCCTTCCTTCACACTGTCTAAAGTTCCAATTTTTCTCCTAACTCATCCACGCTTAGTCAACCCCCCAACACCCTATGCAACGTTTTCTATTAGTATGTCTTCAATCCAATTAACCTATCTATTTCGAATTTCTTCCAACTACATCCTATCATTCCCCAGCAAAGATAACGAATTCTCACTCGACAAAGAGGCTGGTGAAGAGCTTGGTATGGAGTGTGGCGTTGTATGGGGCAGAAACGAGGACCTTGAGAAAGAAGACGAAAATAGGCTACATGCGTTAGAGATGTGGGTGTGGAGGAGGATGGAGAAGGTGCGGTGGGCGGAAAGTAAGACTAATGAGGAAGTACTTGACCTAGTTGGTGAGGAGAGGAAACTTCTGGATGAGATTAGGGGAAGGTAGGTGGCTGGAAGGGGTAATGAGGGGTGGCGGTTTGCTGAAGGCCGTGATAGAGGGTAGGATGTTGGGTAAGCGGGGAATGGGAAGGAAGAGAATAGGTTTTATGGACGGGATGAAGAAAGGTAGGACTTATGCTGAGATGAAGAAAGAAATACTAGAGGTAGAAAGGGCACGGCACGTGTGAGACTTTGTTGGATATTCTCTGACTTTCATTACAACCTACCTCTAACCGGCAGATTACTGTGATAAAAATTTAATAAAAGTGGAAGTATGGCATTGGAAAAATTACCCAGAAATTGTATTCACAGCGGTCGACGCAAAAATATCCCGAAGAAGAGAGATAAGCAAATCATTACTGGAGTCAATGATAACAATGTGACCCAATGAAAGCAGAAGTATCAACGCCATTTCGCATCAAGAATGGAGCATCAGGGATAGGAAATGAGTTTTAAGATCGATGAATAATATGATCGGATACTCGATTCATTGACGAGGTTGATGTCGACTGCATGACAAGCAATAACAGCTCAATTTATCACCGCGACTGAGAGATCAGACAACTCATTGTCACATTTAACGAAAGAGGCATTTTATGGCCAGACTTCACATATATGTCTTCTGCGTAATGATGCAATTTCATTAACGGCTACTTAAAAGTGCTATGCTCACATGCAAAACTTCTATTAAACCCTAATCTGCGTTTACACGGGAGGGATTAAAAATGACGTAAACACGACTTTGCTGGTACCAAATCGCCGAAAAAAACACACCAATAGTGTCCACAGAAAATTTTGCTGTGATAAATACATTTCTGCAGATAAATATCACAATAAACTAGATAAAACTAGTTCAATTAAGAACGCATAACTGAAATCTTGCTTCAGACAAAACTGGCGGTAAAATAAAGCGTGCTAAAGTGACTTACGGTTCTTAATATTCCACACACGATTGCCATTTAAAAGAAAACCATTATTCGGCTAATACTTTGAGGTTTATCCCTTTATATATTCTTAATGCCTCAACAATTTAATCATCCCTCTCTCCATTTGTAAGACCAACCATGGGATGGATAGCACTATTATATTTATCAGTTTTCGGCAGAGAAGTTGGAATGTACTGTAGGCATTGTCTCAAGCCTGATGTCTGTTATTTACGGGGTGTGAAGACCCCGCTCAGATGAGCTGAATCGTACATACTCATGATGCATTCTCGGCAATAGACCTAGAAACCTATCTTCGACTGTAATGATTTCCTCCATACTAATCCCTCCTAGTAAACCTCCTTAGCTTTAACCATATTCACGCAGACTTCATACACATTCGATCTTTTTTATGACTCCTAATATTCATTACTAAAATATTGTGTATTGAATATCGATATAGCCATTTATGTTAGAAAATCAAACATATATGAGTAAGCACGTCGGCTATGAAGCGTAGGGCGAAGAGTAGACAGGGCAACGTTGCTATCGTCACTAAGCATCACCATACATTCCGGGTAGACATTTATGAAGCTAAATCCAGTGGCCAAATGGAAAAAGAACACCAAGCGGATCCAATTATGAAGTAAAAGTATCCTGGGACGTGAAAATAGGGATCTACCATCAAACATACATTTGGTCTCGAATACGCCGCCGCCTGCGGAAGGTTTGATGAAAAGCCTTCGAATTAGATTCGTATATAGGAGAGCACGTTTCCATTGATGGGACCACGGAAATAGCCGAGCCTTTCAGCGAAATTGAAATCAGTAATAAAAATATTCCCACACATTTGAATCGAACAGAAATACATCCAATCAAATAAATGGAAAATACCGATAATAAAAAATATTTCCATACAAGATAACATGGGATTAGAATACTGAAGATATTG
Source organism: Pyrrhosoma nymphula (assembly GCA_963573305.1). Lineage (NCBI taxonomy): Eukaryota > Metazoa > Arthropoda > Insecta > Odonata > Coenagrionidae > Pyrrhosoma > Pyrrhosoma nymphula. The sequence continues at coordinate 24,306,898 of OY754333.1, forward strand.
GGTAATTACCCATGTAAATTTCCGAGAAAAGTGAGTAACATAGAACCATACAAAAACAGGCTAGCAAAAATAATTAATGAATGATACTCATTATTACTATCGATGATATGGTACAAGTAGGTAATATGTCAGGTAACATTAATTTTTAAATGTTCACCACATTCATTTTTAGCAATGCACTAATGGAAATTAAAATATTTAAGAGAAAAACATACCATGGGCTAATGTATGATTTATACAATCCTGACTCTTGATTTTGCCTATCTATATTATTTAATTTGTTATATTAGTTAATTTAATATTATTTACATTACTCGGAGAGGGGCTAAGCTGTTTTTTAGCGGCACTGCAGTCAACTATGATTTTATTCAATTAAGTTAATGACAAAGTAGCAATAGTGGAAAAAAATAACTGAAAACGAAAAAGATGGTGAAAATGAGTCAAATCGCTACAAATGGAATGGATCAGCATAAAAATTCATTGGACTGAACGATTCCCTCGCGAATGCTAATCTCTCATGTCCTCTAATTTGGATCGCCCGCAAATCGAGTCCACGAAAAAAAATTACCGGCAATTACGGCGAAGTGGAAGCAATAACTTTTTCACACGGAAATAAAAGATAACGTCGGCAATTCAAATTTCATGGGTGGTGAGTCAGGAATATATCGCTCCCTTTTCGAGAGAAGGAAACTCTCAATTGACGGAATGAATACGAGACGATCGAGACGATAAATCAAAGGCATCATCGCCGCCAAGTCAATGGCAAATTGACTTCTCGCTTTAGATCTCCATCGAAGAGCGATGTGTACTACGTACCACGCAACGCCGCGGCGCGCCGACGCGAAAAACCACGACGTAATTACGGGACATCGAAGAAAAATCATTACTGAAGACGACCTTCGACAAGGGAGGTGTTCGATCAAAAGGACTGTCCAATCAATCAACGCTGACCCGAACTTCACTTTTTAAGCACCCCTGCCGTCTGAAAAAGGAAACTCGAAGGCCTTGGCTGGCATTCAAAGCAGTCTCTAGTCCTCTGCCCTCGCGAAGTCTCCTTCATCTTCGCGGAAGAGAAATCTGTCCCGGCCAAGATTTATTAAATACCACAAAAGCTACGGAAAGAGTTTTCGTCTCGACTGAAATTACTTGGTAACTTTCACACTTCTAACTAATCATCGACCATAATTTCGAAACCTTATATTATATTCAAGGTAGAAGGGTCGGTTCAAATGGCGGACATTTAGTAGTGTCTTTTATTTGATTTATTTTTACAAATTCACACCACAACTCTTTCACAAACAGCGAAATATTAATTGAAATATAGCATGAGCTAGCTCTCTACAGCTTAGAATAATAATCAATAATACACACAATACGTTAGTTTCGACAAAGTTACAAATTATGCTACAAGGAGCTGCTGATTTTTATCGCAACATGTAAAAAATGAAGTTATTCCTATCGAAACCACGTACGGAGAGTTAACTTCATGGGTGGATCAATGCAATTAGCAATTTGTTCGTGTTGTACGGTCGAAAGCCTGTTGAATAGATGATTTGCAATTATTAAACTCAGCAGTTAAGGAAGGATTTAGTTAGAAAATTTGACCAATTAATTATTCAATTTTAATCCTAAATTGCTAAGCCATAAAAAGCCAATAGCAATTTTTTCTCTTCTGGAAATAGGATTCAGGTGAAAAGTACAATATAAACGCAGTTTTACGGCGTAAGTGTTAGATTGCCGTCATGACTGTCAAATAAAATCCAATTAGCAATGGAAATGCTCGAAGTAATACTATGGAAAAAAATCACGTTTACATTTTGGAAAAATGTACCTTCATGCTCAATGAGCAAAATGCACACCAGACATGAACATAGCTAAAGGGAATCCGAAATGCTACCAGCTTCGAAAACGCAAGCTGCGATGGATATTAATTCCACAGTTTCTCAACGTTGAGCTTAGATGAGCAAAAGTCGAGCTTACAACTAGATTAAAGGATTCAAAATGTTTCCATTGCGAGCATTTCATGCGCATGAAAATTGAACAAATCCTAAAAAAATGTCCTCTAATAAAATCCTTATATTTCCATGACATTGAGTGGGCGTCTGAAAGGAGAAAAAATATTGAGATAATATACGTAAACCTGTCTACTTCCTCTTATTTCGTCCATAATTCCTATCCTCTTACTTCCTCTTCCACGCTTCCCCAGTTTTCTCCCCTCTATCAGTCTCTTCAACATACCATCTCCTTTCAAAACCCCCTCCATCCATCTCTTCTGCCTTCTGCAAACCTCTGCCACAAGCTTCCTCTCCTCTCCAACCATATCCAATACCTCCTCGGTGGCGAGGAAGACGAACGAGGAGGTATTGGATATGGTCGGGGAGGAGAGGAAGCTTGTGGCAGAGGTTCGGAGAAGGCAGAAGAGATGGATGGAGGAGTTTTTGAGAGGAGAGGGCATGTTGAAGAGAGTGATAGAGGGGAGACCATTGGGGAAGCGTGGAAGAGGAAGGAAGAGGATAGGAATTCTGGACGAAATAAGAGGAGGTAAAAGATATGAAGAATTGAAGAGGGATCTAATGGCGGGACATCCTTAGGACGGAAAGCGATACAATGTCAATGAAATTGGGATGCAGAATGGGGACTGTCCAAGAACCTACCAATCAGCTGGTAGAATACTTGAATGAATAAGTGAGCCTTGACTGCGAGTGGGAAGTAACCGACATTAAAACTTTTACAATACCATATGAACGCTCAAACGAGGCATACATTTGATAAATGACTAATTATTAAGCCAACGGAAATGTAAGGATCGAGACTATTGCACTGCTTCCTCGTTTTTATAGTAGCAGTTTAACTATCCCTAAAATATCTCGCAATTTCCATTATTAATACCTCAATGAACTTTAAATTCGCACACACCCGAGCAACAAATTAATTCCTGGAAATATTCCATTCTTTTCCTCCCGGACTTCCCCCTTTAGTGAAAGGTAACCTTAACGAGGAAAAAATCACAATTTAAGCACGAATTCATCAGGGCACCCGTAACGCAAAATGAAAATAACGCTTGGGAAAACAACATCAAGGTTGCAAAATTATATCCCTACTTTCGAATAGTGGCTACTCGCCAGAGGACATTAATATGACCAACTAGGGAACATGAATAAACTCCTCGGGCATGTCGCAAAGAATATTAAACATCGCACTTCCAGTAAAAATAAACGGATAAACTATGTTAGCTTCTATATAAGATCCTCTACGCGTCATTATTAAGAAGGATTTACAAAGACTCTAGAGCCCTCAGATATCTCCAATTGATTTCCTAATCTTGCATGACAACAACTTCAGGAAACCATAGAGCGTGTGATTACGGTACCAATATTTTTCTGGCCTGTTCACGTGTTGTTGATTGTTATAATTTATTTTAATAGTCTATAATCAAAAGACGGGAGTTCTAAAATGGACTGTTTATCTCATGTCCACTTTCTTATTACAATCTAATGATCCCACGCCTACTTGGCTCCTTACAGCAAGATGCTATTTTTTATGCATCATGAAAAAAAAGATCGTTATAACGATACATTGCTGTGTCTACACTTTTTTACCAAATTTAAGCATAAATCAATTTGATTGGAAGAAATAACCAGCAAACATCAGTTAGATTTGTTGGCTGCAGCTTTATCCGATTCATAGAAGGAAATCATTATTTTTAAGCACTATTCATTAGAGTGATCTACCAATTAAGAAAGTTTTCACTGTGAAAGTTACAAAGTTTGTATTGATTCTGCCAATTAAGAAAGGTTTCAATGAAGGTAGGTCTATTATATGATTAATTCAGAATTATTTTAATTTGAGGTGATCCATTGACCAACATTCTGATAACACACAGCTTAATAACGTCATATTCTTTACGCATTTAACAGGTGCCAGGACTGAGCATCTCATGCTAAAGAAGATGTAATGCATTAGATGACGCAGTTATCTGGTACAGATACAGCATTCTCTGGTCCAGACACAGCATTTCTCTGGTACAGATACAAACGTTCTCTGGTCTTTCTAAAGGCAAATGAGGAATACCTCCCTACTAGTACTTCTCCAGGTAGGGGTCATGGCAACTGCAACTGAACTGCATCGATCAATTGACTAAAATTGTACACTTAAGAATTTTATTTGATTAAATGTATACCTAATAAATAAGATTGCAATACGTAAAAGTAGAGCATTACTCAGTTCAATGTAGATTTTATCGTAAAAATAGCATAAGTAACTAGAAAACATTCTTTACTCTACCCCTAGGTATCATTGTCAATTTCGCAAATTACGGGAGTTTTTCGAAAAAAGAAATGTAGTAGCCCAGCGAGACGAAAGCTCACCTTTACCAGAGAGGATCATTCCGGTTGAATATGAATAGGTCCATTGGAGAGATGGGAGATAGGAAAGATAAAGGATTAATTAAAAAATTCCCAGGGCGTTAACGGGGGAGAGGGTGCGGCGGGTGCAGGAGGAACCATTACCCGGATCGTGACCGCACTCTAAGAGTCCCCCGTGTCCCCCTTCGTCTCAAGGGCCGGCCCATCGTGCTTTGCGCGGTGCCTTTAGTCGGACCCCAGGTGCCCATCCTCGCATCCCATCTGGGGCCGAAACACTTGTGCTAATGCCACTCCAGAGGAGAGTGAGAGAGGGGCACTCAGGAGGACGAATGGCAGGGGGAAAAAGTTTAAATTTCGCTCGTAAGAGATTGGGGAAAATTAAAAGTGAGCGAGGCTTGGGGAAAATTAAAATGTACACATCTTCCCAGTATTTCAGAATGTTTCAAAGAACAATACCGCAGGAAATTAGAATATACCAGAAGAAGACAGGATACTATGTTCCTCGTTATTGCTATGGCTATAGAAACAGAAATTGGTACTCAGGAGAATGGTCTACTGGATAAATTAATGTAAAGAGAGATGTAATCATGGACAAGATTCAAGAAAAATTTGAACGTCGACCTCCAACGGTTTCAAAGATAATAATAAAAGATGCCAATATAGCACAGAATGCAGTGGGAAAGGAATGTTCTAGTTATTGCCATGACTCTTATGGTTGACGCTTCATGTTTCCCTACCAAGCATTGATAAATGCATTCGGGCACCCACAGACACGCCTTTCAGTGTAGTACTTAGCAACACAAAAATGTAAATAATTTTTGTATTAATCTTAGCTATTTAAATTTCGGAATTGGAATTCTGTGTCATTGTTTTAAACTTTTTTGGATAGGTGTTTGACATGTCTTTTTTACAAACTTGTCGACTCTTAACTATGCAAAACAATTATTATAAAAAAAAACAAATATAAATTTCCTACAAAAAAGGCTACAACCTCCTTCTCATGCTTAATTTTATCATATCTATAAAGGAAACATGTTTTCATATCAAGACAAAGAGGTATGCTTACTATTATTTTATTCAAAGCTTCCAATTAAATATAATTATTTATATAATATTTAATTAAAAGAATTATTACGTTTAAAAACTAGAATGAGAGAAAATCAGCAGAGTAGATTAGTGTACATGAGGCGCGGAGAAGACGAAGTAGTTTGAAATTGGCCACCAAACGGAAACACCTCATAATAGTGAAGTCATATTCTTTTTTCAATTCAAGTACATCATGGACGTTCCAATTGGGGACACCTTGGTTCAGTGACACCAATAAGTATCAATTGGAGACCTAGGGCCAGATTCATAGTCGTAACCTGGGTGTCCCCCGGACTCAGAGATCCTTTGGCTCGGTAACGGTATTCATAGTAGCAATCCAGGGGACTGCCGTTACCCAACCCTCCCCCAGGCAACGGATTTCGTGGGTGTCATGATAGACGGAGCAGTGGACAAGGACGCCTTGATTGAACGTACCAATGTTCGCTCATTGAAAGGACATACTACCTGCTCGTTCATTGAAAAGACGTACGATGATACCGTAGTCCTTCTAGCGAATATGACATGTAATACTTCATAATAGTTGCATTGATAATTATGATAAATTTTTCATCGCTTAAGACTTCGCGGTTTGTACCAATTTAATAAATAAAATAAAACAATTTATAATAGAAAGCCAAGCAAAAGTGGTACATTATTTAAAGCTGAAATTAGGAAAGCCTTTTGTTAAGGCTATTCAAAAATGTCAAAATCATAACTTCCTAAAAGAATGGAACCTATTTTGAAGACTTAATGATCAATTATGGTGAGACATAAAAAACTTGCTTCGCCAAACACGGAATGCGGGACATAACTTCACTGATGAAAGCATGAAATAAAACAACATTCTATTCAGAGCTAAGGAGACGATTGAGGGGAAGAACATGAACGTCTTGTATTACTGTAGCACGAGACTTCCATCAACTGATACCGAGGAAAGTTGATTGCGCGCAAGAAGGCTGGTGAGCGGAAATTGTATACGAATTCCTGAAGCCATTCAACCCTGTAAAGCAGTGCTTTCGAACGCAACAATTGACATTATATGGTCACTCAAAGGTGTTACGTCAGAGTTTCGAAACACTCGTCGTAAATTCATAAAGTCTTGCCAATCCACCTTCCGCTTTCAAACATGGACCACCATGGAAACGAGGTAACTTTCTCGATGTACACATGACAATAAGCTCCCATTCATAATGTATGGCTTGACCAAAAAACGAAGAATTTAGGTCACCTTTCAAAAATCAAAAGCCTACAGTATTAGGGATAAAAGGATAGCTGGTTATATTAAAATATCATAAGTTTCGTCATCCGAAACCTGCCTACTAGACCACTGCGGTCAAGTCAAAAAAGCTGAGGTCGGGCTGAGTTCGAACATTTATCGGATTGGTTAACATTGAGTGTTCTTAAAAGCGTCAGTTCATTTTTCGGTAAAAATTAAGAACTTTACCCGGTTAACGTATTGCATACTTGGTACTCATATTTCAGTTAAGGTCTTCAAAACTTATCTTATGACGGCAAGCTTGGACTAACATTCTTCCGAGTGGTGTAATGTTACGTAGTTCGATTAGTGAATTAAAAAGATTCTTAGCAGCCTATACAATAATCTCAATATTTTCATCTACACGTTGAATTTCAACGCATACCGTCACCAGGCAAATATGAACACTAACAGAGGGCATGAATAATGAATGAAGAGGAATAATGAATGAAATCTCATCGATCATTAAATAATACAACCCCTTCTCAAAGAAAACAGCGATGAATCAACAACTTTGTTCCCCTTTATATCAGCACACTAAATGAAAGCCAAAAAGTTTTACTATAAACAGTGTCTTTCCCACATTGGGAAACTGCAGTAAATATCTCCTCACATCTGTCGTTGTTACGCTTAAAAGCAATTGATTCAAAATTTACGGCTGAGGACACAATCAAAGAAATAGTACCCGTGTTTTCTGATGCATTTCTCTAACCATTGTGCAAATGCAGAAGTAACAAAACGGTAAAGACCAAAGTGCAATTTATATTTTCACTAGCGTAGTTCCATATCACAAGTGAACTTCAATATAGGTGTTTTTAAAGAGATGTCTTTCAGAAATCTATAAATGTTTTGTCTTCCAAATACAGTTAAAAATAAGAGAAGTGTTTACGTAAAAACGTTCTATGAATGAAATAGTTCTGGATTCCTGTATTTTAATTACAATCACAAAAATGTATTCAATTCATTAATACATTTCAGTAATCTACCGGTTAGAGGTAGATTGTGATGAAAGTCAGAGAATATCAAAAGAACTCTTACACGTGCCGTGCCCTTTCTACATCTAGTATTTCTTTCTTCATCTCAGCATAAGTCCTACCTTTCTTCATCCCGTCCATAAAACCGATTCTCTTCCTTCCCCTTCCCCGCTTGCCCAACATCCTTCCATCTATCACGGCCTTCAGCAAACCATCGTCTCTCATTACCCCTTCCAGCCACCGACCCTGTCTTCCCCTAATCTCATCTATATTATGATTATATCATTAATCACATCTATTTATGTATTCAATAAAATGAAATAATACTCAAGCCTTGTGAGTGCCACCACCACACTGTTTAAGGTGGCTGGTCGGGTAATCGATAGTTATTAAGAAATTTAGTTACTTAAATTTTAATGCTCATTTAAAGTTTAAAGAATATGTCGTACTTATACTATATTCAGTAGGAATGACTAATGTCTTAGGTACATTCTGAAATATTGTCCTTTAAATTTACACATTGCCATAAAAATTTGCTTAAATGCAGACTTGATTCATTTCGTAAGTCATTCTTGCGAAATTAATTTTCCGAAACAGTTCACACCCGCAGCCATAGAATTCAAAATAAGTATTTTAATGAAGATGTATTGTCACTCGAATGCGAACTAGAATTAAAATATGTTTCTATAAATTATTTAATCTTTCGTTTTTAATCCGGCAACAGCGTCCATTCTGCAACACGCTGCAACTCGTGTCTCTGCTTAGCATGTCCCGTACTTTCGTGTGCCACGTTGCCAACTTTACACCACATAGCCGCGCGCGATATTTGAAATTCTCGCATACATTTTTTAAAATCGTATTTACGAAAAATTTCAGTCGATAGTATTAAATGATTTTTTCAGAATAGATTTTAATTTATTAGAGCTACTTTATATCAGTTTTGGTTAAAATCTGTTCAGTAGGAATGGAGAAAGTGCGTAATTTATCCTACTGGAGTGGAGAGCGCCATAAGGCTCCATGTTAAAATAATCTAAAATGTCGCAAAAAGTATGTCGAATATCCCCCGTTTTTTCTTCGATATTCAATAGAATATCCAAAAAGGAACATATTTGGAATTTTTTAAGAAAATCTGTTCACTTTGGTTTTTTAGACCAGCCACTTTAAGGTGGGAGTTAATGCAATGAATCCACGTGTCATGGACATGCGCATTGTAATAACAAGGGTGAATTCAGCCGAAACACGAGAGAGCCTTATTACCGCGAGGATATTTCTTGTAGAGCGGTGCAGCAGGGCTGGAACAAGGCACCGAGTCAAGCAACTGCAACATTCCAGGCAGCAGTCGCGCGCCACGAAAGCGTGGCGAGGCATTTGCACTTTTTTTGCGAAACATGCACGCATTGCTGGGGGCACACGGATCGAAGCGACAAAAAATTTGCACGCAACCTCGTGGGGAAGAAAGCGTTGCAGCGTGTCGAGATTAAGAGCGACAAACGTTTTACCCAGTACACGGGAAGGGCAAGGATTAGTAAAAAAAAGAAGGTAAAGAAATAAAACGCAACGGAATGGAACTTGGTCATCATGGAAATGGAACAAAAAGCGATTTAAAAATATTTAGGATAAAAAGTGAGGAGACTGAAATATGTATACTGCCCACTATCGCCGTTGCTTTTTAACGTGTATTCAGAAGAAATGATAAGGGAGGCATGTGGGGATAATGAGGTAGAAATAAAGGTAGGAGGGGAGCAGATAAATTCAGTGAGATTTGCAGATGATCAAGCATTGGTTTGTCAGTCTGCCTAGGGGTTACAGTCAATGATTAATGCGTTAGAGGTGCAGTGCGAAAGGTATGGGATGAAGATCAATCACAAGAAAACGAAAGTAATGAGATTTTGTAGAAGTAAGAAGGCGGGACTGAATATAAGGGTGGGAGGGCACAAGATAGAACAGGTCGAGCAGTTTACATATCTGGGTAGTATTTTGGAGGAGAATGGGCTTAGTGGTAGGAACATCAGATGCAGAATTTCGCTAGCTAAAGAAGCTTTTTCGAAGCTGAGGAAATTGATGAGGATGGTTTGAGAAGAAAACGAAATAGAGTGAAAACTCTTAATCTGGAACGTGGTACTGTATGGGTCGGAAACTTAATAATTGAAAAGGGAGGATGTGCGTAGACTTGAGGCTTTTGAGATGAGGGTTTGGAGAAGGATGGAGAGGGTGAGCTGGGTGGTGAGAAAGACGAACGAGGAGGTATTGGATATGGTTGGAGAGGGGAGGAAGCTTGTGGAAGAGGTTCGAAGAAGGCAGAAGAGATGGATGGAGGAGGTTTTGAGAGGAGAGGGCATGTTGAAGTAAGTGTTGGACAGGGGAAAACACTGGGGAGAACAGGGAGTACACTGGGGAAGCGTGGAAGAGGATAGGTATTCTGGACGAAATAAGAGGAGATAGAAGTCACGAGGGATTTAAGATGGATTTAATAGCGGGACATTCTTAGGAGGGAAAACGAGACAATGTTTGAATACAGAAATTGGGATACAGGATGGGGACTGTCCAAGAACCTACCGATCAGATGGTAGAATACTTGAATAAAATAAATGACACTGTGAAAATGAAAATAGATGAACGCCTCTGTGAGCCGGGTTGGAGCTTCCAACCCCATCAAGAAGGAATGGGTTCGAATACCGACAGTGGTAAACTTTCAGAGGAACCCTGATCACTACTCGCCAAGTTGACAGCACTTAATTGCAGTACACCGTCCGTCGGATGGGAAGTCAATACGTGGTCCCGCAGGGCCCTTTTGCTAAGATTTGGCTAAGGATGACGCGTAAGGGTTTCTCTTCAACCTTACTTTGTTTCTCAAATAATTCCCATTCACAAGTTCACTTACCTTTCCATCAAAGCACAAAAATACTTCAGTTATTGGTCACCTTCCACAATAACCAAGCAAATGGTGCGTAACTTCAATAAATCAATTCCGAATAAGATATAATTTGACTGTATGAAAAAAATGATAATAATAAATATTTATTCTATGATTGGTTAACAATTAACGTTACTCCTCAGGATACTGTGTTCAGATGTAGAATGATGAAGAAAACGGCCGCTGTTTAAGGTGATTCAAAGAGATTTGGCGTGGCATAGTGAAGCTGGCATACATTGCAGGACATACATATTCGGAATTATCGCAGAAAAATTATTAAATAGTAAGAGTCTACAATGTATTGTTTTATGCTTATAATATTCATTTAGGAAGGGAGGTCTATTTTATAGTGAAAAACTTGGTAAACCAAGATGGCTGACTTTTGAGTTCACGAAAGCCTCTCGTGACATCCCCACCAGACACATTTCAACCTCCTCGATTTAAAGAGAGTCGAGCGTGCTTGTGGCATTCGTGCTTTTCACTTCTGGAGGTCAAGATTGTGGACGAAAGACGGTCAGGGTGGAGGATAGAGAAGAGAAATGGATTCTTCAAAGAGGTTCAAACCGGCGACGAATATAAATCCACTCGACCCTCCTCTAAAAATGTTAACGAACTCGCTGGCCCGCTCTCACCCGGAGCAAGGAAGGGAATTAAGTTACCGACGGTGGGCTCAACGAGAGTGGAAGATTATTAAAAATTAAATAACGATACCTTTTTGCGAGAGAGAGAAAGAGAGAGAGTGAGCCCGGGCCACGAAGAGGAAGAGAAAATTACTGGTGACGAGAAAAGGGTGGATTGGGTGGATTAAAGGAAAAACTGAGAGCCTTTAAGTTCCTTTCTTTAACTGAAATCCCTTTAATATCCGAAACTTGGCAAGTCTCGCACGCCCAACTCTCCATCCCACCACCTTACTTATTCCGCCGGGTGAGCTGCATAAGGAAGGGAAGGAGCAAAGGCTTGCAAGGAAACCGAAACCAAAGGGTTGAAGTTGCGACTTTAATATGAAGTATTTCAAACGAGGACGGGAGGCATCCGTATTTTTTTCCTCGTTCCGCGAATCTCTCTAAGCCTCCTTGATAGACCATTTCGGTTCGAGGAGACCACGAAAAGCGAGGGGCCAGTGATCACGGAACTATATTTAAATCGGGGTGAATTTCGAGAGCCGAGCAGAAAATAGAGATGAGTCCGCACATTGAACTACAAGGTTTCCAAAGAGAGTGCGTCGACAGTGACAGCTGTTTTTTGCATGCTGCCCCTCCAAAACGGATGAGGAGACTTTAAGAACCCTGCTGTGTTATGAAAGAATAAATCGGAAAATGTGTTTCCCTCACATTTCTTGTTAATTTTTTCCAAACCATAAATTTTTACGTTTTCCAAAAACTGATAGGAAGTTTTTGTGGACATCCTCTATGTCAACAATCAAATCTGATTACGCTCAAACGGTCCTAAACCTAGATAATTTCCCCCAATAAGATTCACTTCTCCTCCTCGTACTATCTGCCTCTTCTGTAATGATTCACCAATCCCTATTCTTCCCTATCATATCCTTATTCCAATTTTCATCTCCTTTCGCCTTTGCCAATCATTCTCCCCTCTATCACCTCCGCCAACATTCCTTTCCTCAACACGTATTTCATCTACTTTCGCTGTCGTCTTTGTAAATCCCCCCAACATCCTTTCCTCCCATACCATTTCTGGCATTCGTCCGTTCGTCATCGCTCGCAACCTTACTCTCTCCATTTTTCCCTCTATCCAGATAGGTTTGTCAAAACACCTTCTCAAAGAGTTCATTTTCTCCAAATAAGGAAGTGCTCCAAGGCGAATAAATCTTAAATTACGTCACGCGTATTTGAAACATCTATTTGTTAATGCATGCTATAAATGCCTTGACTTGTAATACATGGATTTTAGCTTTTAATCTTCAATGGTTGCGATAAAAAAAGGATAAATCCGGCGATCACTCGGTGATTATTTTTTTAACATGCTAATCGTGAATCCCGTGATTGGTCAATGGCGAAATCTCGTAAAAACTCAAACGGGATACTTTTCGGTGACTGATCACACCAAGAATGTGAGTATTGATCCGACGAATGGAACAAAAGCGGAAAAGTTTCCCTATTTCCCGATGAAAAAAATTGACTTCCGGAGGGACCCTAAATATTTTTGGAGTCACAAAGTTGTATGGATATCTACACCACTGACCGACTATAAATATGGCTAGGGCAAAGATATAATGCCTACAAAATCATAATTCAAGCAAGCATGTGGAATCCGAGTGGAAATCTGGATTCGCAATTGAAATGTACGGACCTCGACAGCTGGAGCCTAATGATAACTGCAAATGCAAGAGGATTACCAACACATTGTCTTTTAACCGGATCTTGAGTACAACAATGTTTGATCTTCTCTCGCCAAGCACACATAAATACCAGATTCACCCGTTAACGACAGCTTGAAGAACTGCTCAATATATATCCTAATGAAATACATCTCGCATGAAAAATGATAAATCGAAGATATTAAATTTAACTAAGGGAGAATACTCCAACACTATAGGATTGGAGTTTACTCCTCCCAGTGAGAAAACAAAATTGCCTTCCAGTAAACGCGACTACCACGACTTAACCCAAGACTATCAGCATGATGCCCGCCTAAATAAAATTTGCGAGTGTATAAATGGGAACGGGAATAAAATTAAACGGGAACGCGATAAGCATTACAAATTAATTAACACGAGAAAATACCTCCTCTCTAGATATTTTCGAGAACCGAATGCCAGCAGAAAGCGGTTACGTCTCCTTCGCCGTTTTACCCGTAGTATTACAGTTCAAGGAGCAAATTTAATCAAGGAAAGTAAACACATGATACATTTCGAGAATAAACGTAAATAAACGAGGATATTTACCGAGGATAAGCAATTTATGGCGTATTTTTCAACAGAAACACTTGATTCAGATACTGAATTATAGAATTAAACAATGCCCGGGAACAATCGATGCTTCTGTGATCTTTTTAATTAATGAATGCCTTAAATTCCCCACTCTGTAAAACTTCTCAAACGCATTGATTTTTGACAGGCATAGGAATAAATATGCTTAGGCATGCCTACCTAATTTCGCAGGAGAGAAATCAATGCTCTAAAAGTAGTTTTATTACGGAAACAGATTCTAGGTAATACATGGGCCATCATGACAAATAAAAAAAATGAATAATAACATTTAATTATAATATAAATTCATAATGGTACTTAACAGATATGTCGGCATAATTGATCGAATAAAAACCGGCAAGAAATAATTCAGCATTCTTTTTCAACATACATTTGCAATTTCGGAATCCAGAAAGACTTGAAGGAGCCTGTAGAATATCTTACGAAATATTGTCCAAAAAATGGAAACACGTGGCGACAAAGCTGGAAAACAGAAGATCCATTTCAAGTCTCGTGGCAACCTGCATAACAATTTTGGATTCCATTCTCAGGAATAATGATTGCTCATTTGTCAATGGATCAATTGTTCACTTCTTACCGAACAAGAAGAGCATTAAGTTTACAATAATCATTCATAATCAAAATAAAAGCGAAACATTAACATAGCAACGTAAGAGCGTTAAACAATGAATATAAGATCACAAGAACTTAGCAGCATAGAATAAGTAGCCACTCTGATTGAGAGAAGACGCCTTCATTCACTGTCCTCAAACCTTTCTCTCTCAAATTACAGGAAAAAAGACTCGCGTAATGAATGGAACTTGTCGGGAGGCAATTAGAAGAACGTACTCTTCCTCAAAAATATTTTTTTAAAATAATTTTCTCACTTTCCTTTCGACCATGGGATGAGATTTTCCCTAACAGACTGGAAAAAACGCGGGTCAGACGCCTCTCCATGGGAAACCCTCCCGAGCCTTCTTTTCAATTCCCTGGCCATAGACGCGATCGTTGACTCCCGAAGAAAATAAAAAAAGGCCGCGACTGTGCCCCAAAGTGTCACTTGGCGACCGCGTGAAGATAATGGTGGAGAAACAAAACAAAAAGTGCGAAAAAAAATAATAGGTTAGAGCGTCGCTTTGTGGCTCCATCCTCATTCCCCCAATTCGGGGCAATTTGTCTTCAAAGAGTACGGGAAGGGAGACAAAACAAAAACGAAATCAGAAAGAAAAAAAGAGAGAAATTCGACGAACTGAAAGACGGAGTGAGTGAGGGGAGGAACTTGAAAAAAAAATGACAGCGGGCACGCGAGACCGTGCTCCGGGTTCGTGACGTCACAAGTGGTCCGTCATCGATTCCCGGCTGGGGGAAGTGTCAACGTCGCGTTTCCACGGAGTCGAGAGGGGAGTGAGGGCTTGAAAAATAAAAGGTAAAAAATAGCACGCCCCCGGATCCGAAGCCGAAAAACCCGGAAGACAGCATTTTTATTCGTCAGGTGGCAACAGCGGGGGAGGTAGGGGGTTAAATTGAGAGTGCGATGGGGCCAGAAGGGAATCGCAGAGGCGCATTTGACGCGGGATGCTGTGTCGCGACTTCATGGTTTCCCAGAATATATGGTCCGCGCATAGCTTCGTTAATCAGAACGATAATTAACTATTACCACTTCGACATTTACTCTCGTGAAAGATTTGGGACATCAATTTCCATTCACAATGACATTATGCCACAGATTTACAAACAGCAAAGACGGAACATGTGATGACGACATAACGGTTGAACAAGCAATTACGATTCTTCTGGAAAGTGCGTTTTTGCAATAGATACTAATGAATAAAACTGTCAATATTATTGATTAATATCTATTGCAAATATGAATTAGACCGTAGTGACTTCAGGCTTTCCGGAAGAAAAAATTGGACGAAAGATGCTTGGATTTCCATCAGGATTAGCGGCTCCATTGAGAACATTTCGACCTCTTCCTCTGCTGTATGACTCAGGGTAGAAAGTCGAGGGTAGGAAACCTCAACTTAGGTAGTTAATAACCTCAACTTAGGTAGTTAATAATTATAATTTTTGATCACATCCATGAGTACTCGTTGAACTCGAAAGAAATTCGTTGAGTTAATTAGCTCAATGTAAATATTAGTTGTCCATAATCATAAGCATCTGATACTTCGGCCGCAGTGGTAAAGTCCTCGCCTTCTAAGCCGTGGATCGTGGGTTCAAGTCCCGCATGAGTGAATTTTTCAACACTCGGGACATGGTTGTTTTTCCTTGGTTACTTATTGTAACACCCGGTGTATAAAGCAAGTAGAGACGATTTCGGAATTGAGGAAATAAATAAATAAATGTTAGTAAAAACAAGCGTTTTCCTTTAACAAGAGCTTATAGCTCCTCCCCGTAAACATAAGCAGGATAAAGGAAGAACAAACACCTGAGGTAGGATAAATAATTACTTGGTTTCCCTAACTTTTAGTACGAAATTCTAAAAAAAATGAGGAAATTTAATTTCATAAAAGTATTCATTAATTGTAGAGTAAATGAAAAGGAAAACTTTGTTATATTCCACCAATTTATTCTCAGGTACAACTAGTTTCGACGCAACGGCGTCATCTTCAGGTACCTGAGAATAAATTGGTGGAATATAACAAAGTTTTCCTTTTCATTTACGATAAAATGAACTTCCACAAGGTTGAGCCTGAAACGATTGAGATAGTTAATTGTAGAGTTTTATCGTGAAATTATAACATAATATCAATGTATGCTATGTCATATCCGTTAAGAGATGCTGATGACATTTAAAAATGCTTTTATTTTTCACGACTGGGATAAATTCGAATATCAAACGAAAATAAATCCTTTATCCAACGAATATTGCCTATATATATTGGATTAGCACGCGTTTATGGTATCAAAGAATCCGTATCCCATGTCTTTTTCCGGACAAAACATTTGTATAGTCAAACCAAATTTTTGAAACTTATCGTATGATACTTGTGGCCTAGAAAAATATAGCGATGCAATACCAATTGTAATAATTTAAGAAATATGTCTCGTATCATTGAAACAAAAATTAAAAACTCTACATCAAATGGGAAATACTGGATTGGATGTCGTCCGGGATATTTCTTAATGAGAGGTATTCTTACGCTGGACGGAGAGCATTGAAGATTGCATTGATGACATTTACGAACGAATGACATTCAGAGAGGATAAAATCCCATTGGAAAACACTAATGAATTTGGTTCTCGATTTCAGAAAGACGAAATTAGTTTCTGCGAACGTTACCTATAAAAATGAATGACTGCCCACGGAATTAAATAAAAAAGGTCATTCTGCATGACATTTGATCAACGAATTTCGCCTCAAAGCGACTTCATGACTAATCGTATCCGGGATAAAATTATTTAGCAAAGGGAATTTTTATGCCCTCTACGAAAAGCATTCAAGAAAAATGGCTTCCACTAAGAAAACCTCGTGTTTTTCATTATTCACAAAATAATTAACTCCGCAAACACACGCAGAGCATTTTCTTTTCACAAAATAATAAATCTCACAGTAACGTCTCTCTGGACCGCTCAACGGCTTCCTGTGGGGGTTTAAAGAGACGCATTACAGCTCACAAGTCATCCCTCTCCTTGAAGAATCCTTATAAATATTCATCACCGGATGATAATATGACGCCGTCATTCTCAAGTCCGCTTTGTGTCCAAGAGAATGGAACTCACGGCTCACTCGAAGCATTTACAACCCCAAGGCGTCGCAAGGCACTTTGATTAGCGCCCTCGGCAGAATTTAAAAAATTCTCAACAAAATGGAATCTGATTTATGCTGACTTAATGCACTCAAAATACTTCTCTCCTCATCGCTATCACAGAATTCACAACTACGGTTTAAGAATGGACGCTGTGGAGTAGAGGTTTCAAAGCTGAACTTCATACTAATCATCAAAGAATACTTGAAAGTATAACTCAAATAAAACAAAGCTCAATCTTCATCTCTTTTAACGATCACTAAGATCAAAACTTATTTCATTGTTAATTAACGAAACCTATAGCCTCGATCAAACCAGGCATTTTTACCCAAAATTCAACAATCTTGAATCATTAACATATTCTTTCTACTAATCTTAAAATATAAAAAATATATTAAGGCTCCATTGACAGAGGTTATAAAGGAGGAATTTTCAATTCCACAACAGAAGAACTAGTACAGGTCGTTAAAGGCATGGTGAAAAGACTGTCAATCATTCAAATTACTGAGGAATTGATAAAACAGAAATCTTAATAACCTCAAGTTGCACATGAGCGATTAGGCCACACAAATTCTCCACGAGTTGCGTAAATTATGAATTGGTCTTTCAGGTTTGCAAAGACAGGATCCCACGGGAGAGTACGCCAAAATCAAACAAATAAATGCGAGACCAAGATGGATCATGTTTCAAAATATGAGGAATATTAAGAGCAATTTAAAACATAAATAAAAACAGAGAAAAATAAAAAAGGAAGATGGATTCAGATGAGCAGAAATAGAAAGGTCCATTATGAATGCAATTAAACGGAGGAGAGGACACCTTTAAATGAAATTAGTTGAAGGATGCGGAAGAAAAGGGGACAAGAAGTCATAGAAAAATTAAAGAAAATAATCCAGAAGGAACACAAAGTGAGAGGTGGTGCATTAGCCAAAAAAGATTGAGTCAAGAGCAAAGAATTATCAGAATGCTATACACGTAGCTATATTCAAGGGAAGAATGGAAGATTGCAGTAAACTTCCTACTCATGCGGCAAAGCAGCAGAAACAAAGAGGACTAAAAACGCTGGTGATGACGAGGACTACTATTCTGTAAAATAAGTCTAGACACCCGAGTTTGAGAAACTATATCTCCTGATAAAGGAAACAGAATTTCATGCAAAAACGTACCTAGTAGCTTGTTTAGTTTTACGTTGAGTGATATAGGTTTGCATAATGTTTTAGACCTTTACTGCACTTTTACTGAATTTTATTTGCACAAAGTCACGGTTTTTTGCACTTAAAAAGGATTGCTCATGTTTGAGCGCTTGTTATTCCGTTAGTTTTCAATTGATTGACTTACAATTCTAAAGTAAGAAAGACAAATGTCTTGGCAGTATTTTTCTGTGAGTCATTTGTTTATATTACAAAAAATACAGAAGTTGTTGTAAAAAATGTAACACTCAGCTAACTTCGAAATAATGACTCGATTGAAATTTAAGTGAGATATGGCGAGCGCTGAAATGCCAGTACAACGGAAATTTTAAAGAAAATAATAAACAATTACTGCTGTTGTCAATAGTGATTTTTATTTGTCGTAACTTTGAACTCTGAACGCAGCTTGCGAGCCAGCAATTGAAGGAGCAGCTAACAATGGATTTAAAATCCATCAATCCATGGATTATGATAAATCGTAGTAGTTTTAAGTAGTGATTAGGCGTTTGTGACTGAAGCTACCTTATAACAGAACGGTGGGGAGTTTAGAAAAGGATGGGCGTAGAAAGAGAGATAGTTGCATTTTGGAAATGTGGAAAGTGGTAAAAAAAACGAAGTCTGAAGATGAAAACGAAGAGCAAGAGAATCGTCAGAGAAGAGCAAGAGCGCCATCTTCCTGTTCCTTCCCTTCACCCTTTTTCCCCCCCCAAAGACACCCTCTTTGGGAGGCCCGTTTTTCTGCACCCCTTTCTCGCGTCACTCGACCCTTAATGGACCCTCGGGAAGGGAGGCGCGGTCCGCGGCCAGATTGGGCGGGTGACTGGATGGGTGAGAAAGGACTCGCGCCCCCCTGCGGGCAGACAGGAAAGTGTCGGCGCGGGCATTTTCGGCTGCGGGTGCAGTACGAGGAGGAAGAAAGGGGAAGGGAGATGGAGCAAGGGTTGTTGGGGGATATAATATGGCGTTTGTAGGCTGTGCGGCACGATAAAAACAGCGAGCACAGGTTAGGGGTGGCACTAAAATAACACAACAGTTTAATTGCAACTGTTTCGCAACCGAAATAGTATCAAAACTAAAGAGTTCAAAGGAAATTCGTGCTGCGTACATCAGCTAGAAGCACACCAAACAGCGGGTAATAGATCGGCTCTGTTAGAACATTGCTGGTAGTTCTGTATTCTATGTAGAAAGAAAGTTGTCTAGTGTAGCTCTTGGTAGTAGTAGTACTCCTTATCTAATGAATCCTTATCTGTTATCTAGTACTAACAGAACGCCGTGCATGTTTTCCGCATAACTCTTGTCACTCCGTCCATTTGTGTAGTTGTAAAATATATATATAGTGTAGTGCATGTAGTGTAGTGCATGCTTGTGAGGCTTCGCCTCGTGACAAGTATTAGCCATTTATGCTAATGCATCAATAGCCGTAGTTACACTAACTTTAGGGTATGGTGTATTGCATGTTGGTGACTACTCACCACCTGCCACATACCCTTGAGGAGGTTTGCAGGGTATTTTGTAGATGTAGATGTAATGAAATCTTTCACTTAAAAAAAGTAGAATTTTCATTTGGATTCGTGGAAGATACTTCTCGTAGGTTGTAGTTCTATCTGCAATGATGGGTGGACATGTCTTGCTGAATAAACCAGCAATCGCCTGCGACAGATTCTAATCCAACAAATTGTAGCTAATAACTACAACGCAGTCACACGTGCAGTGCAAATGGAACGGAATAGAAGACGAAACAGTCAGCTTCAGCTCTGTTGCCGTTGTACTGCAAAGAACGCAAAGTCACAGCTGCGGCACGATCACGAAACTAACCTGTTGTTTGCACAGTTATTTGAAATAGCTGTCTGACCGAAACAGTTGCGGCTACAGCCGTTGGGCCGATGGGGACGTACGGTGCAGAAACGTGGACCTTGAGAAAGGAAGACGAAAAGAGGCTGAAGGTGTTCGAGATGTGGATGTGGATGAAGATGGAGAAGGTGCGTTGGACGGAAAGGAATACAAATGAGAAAGTGCTTGATATGGTGGGCGAGGAGAGGAAACTTATATATGAGATTAGGGGAAAGCAGGGTAGGTGACTGGAAGGGGTAATGAGGGGCGATGGTTTGCTGAAGGCCGTGATAGAGGGAAGGTTGTTGGGTAAGCGGGGAAGGGGGAGAAAGAGAATAGGTTTTATGGACGGGATGAAGAAAGGTAGGACTTTAACTGAGATGAAGAAAGAAATCCTGGAGGTAGGAAGGGCACGGCACGTGTAAGAGTCTGTTGGCTATTCTCTGATTTTCAACATAACCTACCTTTAACCGGTGAATTACTCAGATGATGATGCTGATGAATGTAAAAGATGATGAGGAATAAAGTCTTTATTATATTATACTATTTGAATGCGAAACGTGATATTTTACTCGGGGCACTCGACGTGGTGTATAATCGATAGCGTATTACAATCGCACATCGAGACCTGAGCTCACGCATCGTGAAAATCGCGTGAGCCATCGGCACAGGAAGCTGAGTAAAAGGGGCGGTGGGGGGTGGGAAGGGGGTGAGGATTCGGAGGCAGGGGGGTGGGGGCGGGGGAAGGAGGGGAGATACGCAGAAAGGAAGAGGGAGGTTGGAAGGGATTGGCTCTCTGATGAAAGGAGGAGGCGGATGTTGAGTGAAGGGGGAAAGAGGCGAGGAGAGGCGTTTTGAGGATCGACGGGAGGCGAGGGTGTACTCGCGTGTAGGGGAGGAGGGGGTGGCTCAGATGCGACGTTGCCAATATTTATAAGTCCACTCCGTCACCACGCAAACGAATCTTCACTGAATTGGCACTCGGGGAGATGCGGATTAAGGAGGGTGACAGGCCTAATGAGCAAAATGAAGACTTTTTTCTTCATTACCACTAGCACTTATAGAGGAGACCTTTCTGTAACATATACCAAATAAAAAAGTAATGATGATATTTTATCTATACTTACACCCTCGAAATTACATTTCTCTACAAGTGGGGTTCTCCAGAATATGAACGCACAAAATAATTAAAAAATTTAATCACTGTATCACTTATATAATAACTGGAGAAGGTGCCCGTTGAATATCAACGGGAAGAATAATGTAATTTGCATTGATTGTGACAAACCATTCATATCTTAGGTATTTGGTGCACAGAGCCATTCAGTTAATGGATATACACGGAATCTCGACTTTTAAACAATAAGTATGGTTGTTATGGGGACGATAATTGAAAAACGCTAAAATATTACGAAAAACCGTTATGTTTTAGCAAACATTTATGTACTTCGACAGGAATACAAAATTCTATTGAAAGAATAAGAATATCTATTTTATTTTATTTCTATTGGTACCTTTCAAAATAACAGAAAACCACTATTTCTAATTTAATTTTGCAATTAAAAAAAGGTCTGCAGACAAATAAAGATTCAGCTTCACGTGTATTTATTGTGTGAAAGTTACTGATGTATATATACACATAGGTGATAATAATATTACGTAGATAGTAAATGTATCTGACGAGCAAGAATTATCACCCAGTCTGCCATTGTAAAATTATTCATAATGGTAACCCCGAAACAGTTTTTACTCTGGGGTACCTATATTCCATCAATTTGTTTAAATTGTACAAAATTGTACTGCAAATGCTCTATGAATGGAATAAAAGATGTTATCATTATTTGTAGACTAATACGAATATTTATGTCAAACCAAAATTCAATCCCCGGGAAAAATCATACAAGAAGCGTGTTCATTCAAGAAATGTAGCAATGAAATTATGACACTCACTCACTGCAATTGTTGCAGAATAAATATGGGGCACCGATTCCAATGACGCCGTAGTTGACATTGAGTAAACTATCGAGCTTATAAATACTCTTCGAGCATTCTGTATCTAAAGCGGATTAGTTTTATTCTTCTTCAAAATTCAGATAGAAAATATCAGTTAACGCGAAATTATCAAATGGAACAAAACTTTAAAAGGTGGAATTTTTATTAGCGACCTGATTCCCCTGAGTCTGCGAGCCATCAACTTTATTACAACCCTCTCAGCAGGAATGATTATTTTAACTCTGGACGAATAAGAGAGGTTTAGATATAGCGGGGAAGGAAAAGATATTGGAGGCGGAGATAAGGAGAAAGCAGAAAAATTGGAAAGAGGGCGTATTGAAAGGGGAGGGAATGTTGAAGAAGATTGATTGGGGAATGTATGGTAAATGGATAAGAGGAATGAAAGAGAATAAGGCTTTTAAAAGGAATGAGGGGACGCAGACAGTATGAGGAGCTCATGAGAAATTTAGCGGGGGGAAAATAGACACTTTTAGAAATGTGGAACGCACAACCCGACATTACGTAGTTAGGCAGTACGTCCTACATTCACGTATAACCCTTCTCTGCATTTGCTGCCCGTCTCACTCTGCTTTTGCTGCAGTCACTAACTGTGGGTGGGCAGAAGGAAGTTTTGTACGCATTTATTCGGCAGCGTCTCATCTTACTTTGCCGCCCCTTCAGCTCCAGAGACATAGTTTAGGGTTAAAGAGATATCCTCCGTGTAACTCGGGTGATATAACCATCATCTGAGTAATCTACCGGTTAAAAGTAGGTTATGATGAAAGTCAGAGAATATCCAACATTCTTACACCTACAGTTCCTTATCTACCTCAAGTATTTCATTCTTCATCTCAGAATAAGTCCTACCTTTCTTCATCCCGTCCATAAAACCCATTCTCTTTCTTCCCCCTCCCCGCTTGCCCAACATCCTTCCTTCTATCGCGTCCTTCAGCAAACCATCGTCCCTCATTACCGCTTCCAGCCACCTACCCTGCCTTCCCCTAATCTCATCCACAAGTTTCCTCTCCTCGCCCACCATGTCAAGCACTTCCTCATTTGTCTTCATTTCCGTCCAACGCACCTTCTCCATCCTCCTTCACACCCACATCTCGAAAGCCTTCATCCTATTTTCGTCTTCCTTTCTCAAGTTCCACGTTTCTGCCCCATACAACGCATCACTCCATATTCAGCTCTTCACCAACCTCTTTTTTACATCTTTACTTAAGGCCCCCGTCATCATCTCCCTTCTATTATTGAACGCTTCCTTCACTAGTGCTATTCTCCTCCTAATGTATTTGCTTCTATGCCCATTTTCTTCTAATGTACTACCCAAGAGACCCATAAATAATAAGACCCATAGTAAAACCGACCGATGGACTGGTAGAAAACCTAGACATGACAATAATCCTTCTTTAGATATAGCGTCTTATAGTAGCAACATTAGGAAAGAAAACAGGCGAAGTTTAAAAATATACTTTGTAACGTAGTCTTAAATAATTCATTTTTTTTAAGGAATCTTCACATCCTGCGATCAGGCACCCATGGATACGAATTTCAAAAGAAGGGAAATCAAGTGAGAAGACGACAGAGATGGAGAGAGCCCGAGGAAGCCAATTTCCGAGTTGATATAACTTCCGCGGACGATGATACTTGAAATGAAACACCAAGAAGGATACGATAGAAATACGAGAAAAAATCCTTTGAACGAAAGAACATGATATCTGCATACTTGTCGTACACGTCAAGGATGTGTTCAAAAACGAGAACGATACGCCTTTGCCGCATTATTTTTTTACTATCTTACAGCTTCTCATTGTCTCCATTTAATTACTGCCAAAATCCATCATTTCTCCTGGCGCGGATCGCCTGCAACAAATTCCCATCTCATTCCAAGGAGGCAAGCACTCGTGCCTTTCATATTGTTGAGGAACATTGAAATCTGAAGGGGGTGAGTGACGGCAGAATTTTTGATAAACCCTGAAGAAGGAGAAGAAGAATAGAATTATTGGGCGCTAAGAAACATGGCATAAGATACTAAGAGTTTCATAAGTGTTCAATAAGGGAAAGTATAATTGCGAAGTGAAGAAGACTCTCCGTGGACTGAGAATACATAGCCAGCAGGTGCTCTCAATGAAACAATTCATTAATTTCGTCGAATGCTAATAAAGATGAGGATTTCTACATCTGTAGATTCAACTATTCAGGTAAAGTGAGGGAGATAAAAACTCCCTTTCCCCTCGTAGCCGTAACAATGTTTAAGCAAAACACCTATAAATTTCATCACGAAGTAATTACATATTCATAACATTGCTATCATTCACTAGAACATGAAAAAGATTATTCTTTTTCTTGCAGGAGATATAGGTCCATTAATTTTTAAATTATTTTATTTCTCTTTGCATACGCTTCGCATTTTTATATATAATTCTTCAGGGCTCACAGAGCTCACCTTCTGAATATATTGGAACTATATCTCCTGAAATAAAAATGAATAATTTCATATTAAGAGGTTATGAAAAGGAATCATCATCATCTGAGTAATCTACCGGTTAAAAGTAGGTTATGATGAAAGTCAGAGAAAAACCAACAGACTCTTGCACGTGCAGTACCCTATCTACCTCTAGTATTTCTTTTTTCATCAGAGCTTAAGTCCTACCTCTCTTCATCCCGCCCATAAAACCTATTCTCTTTCTCCCCCTCCCCCGCTTGCCCAACATCCTTCCCTCTATCACGGCCTTCAGAAAACCATCACCCCTCATTCCCGCTTACAGCCACCTACCCTGCCTACCCCTAATCTCATCCAGAAGTTTCCTCTCCTCACCAACTAGGTCAAGCACTTCTTCATTTGTCTTCCTTTCCGTCAAACTCTTGGCAATTATGGCAATTATATCTCCATTCTCCTCCACAACTACATCTTGAACCCCGGCAGGCTATTTTCGTCTTCCTTCCTCAAGGTCCACGTTTCTGCCCCATACAACGCCACAGTCTATACCAAGCTCTTCACCAACCTCTTTTTTACATCCGAAGAGGAAACATCTAGACATAAAAAAGATGTAGCGTTATCTCGTGTCACATCCTCTTGCAGCTTCTTCGCCGGCTACATTACAGATGTAGATGTACAATCGTGGTCAACTATTCCGGGTCCCCTCGTATCTCTCTCTTGAAACCCACTCCTCGCCCCTCACTCACACTCGGTCAGGGGTGAATAAGAGGCGGTGCTGAGGGTGGGGGTGGGAGGAAGGGGGTTTGGAGAAAGGGCACGATGTGCTGTCTCATTTTGAATGGCGGGGGGAAGTGGTGGAAGGAAGGCGGTGCGGTGTGTGCGGGATGATGCTTCGGAGCACCCACATCACTTGTGAGGTGGTGTGGTGGGGGGAGGGGAAGAGAAGAGGGGGGTAAGAAACGGGAGAAAGGGTCGATCTAAGGGAAGGGGGGTGGGGGGGTGATGGAGTATCGCGAGATCCCCTCCGAAGGGAAGGATGTGGTCCTGAGCACATTCTCGACTCGCAGAGCGACAAGGGTGACTGAGTGAGAACAGTGGACTGTACGATATTCTAAATTTGACTTCGCACAATCATTTTGAACCGATTATTTTTAGTGAAATCAACAGTGCTAGGCGAGATGTGGTGGAACTCCACTATCCATATTGAAAAGTAATCGATATCGTACTGTCCACTTTCTTTTAAATTTACTACACGTTTTTCGGCTTTTTTATTAAGCCATGATTATATATGCCATAATTCCCATGTGATTGCACCAGAAGTACATGTGATATACCATGACCCTGATAGTGCATGTGATAAGCCATGTGATTTTCCTGAAGATGGCTTAATACAAAATCCGAAACACGTGTAGTAAATTTAAAACCAAGTTGAAAGTACGATGTCGATTACATTTCATTATTGATTATTTTTAGGCTATATACCATACCTGGAATATATGGAATACCTTATATGGAACGCCTTATTTATTTATTTACTTGAAAATGTCCACATACAGCACAGTTGCCAATTTAAAGTGGCCCAAATAACAGAAAATATATACGATTTAAGTTTTTCCCGGTGAATAATATTTATGCATTGTTCTCGGGCACTGCACCAGGTAATTAGCTTCATGTTGGCCGAAGTTTCGGAAAACTTCTTGTTAATGTAACACGCCTTGAAAATTAAAAACAAGTCGTTATCAGAAACTTCGGCCAATATGAAGCCAA
Source organism: Pyrrhosoma nymphula (assembly GCA_963573305.1). Lineage (NCBI taxonomy): Eukaryota > Metazoa > Arthropoda > Insecta > Odonata > Coenagrionidae > Pyrrhosoma > Pyrrhosoma nymphula. The sequence goes on from OY754333.1 coordinate 24,333,394, forward strand.
TTACCTGGTGCAGAGCCTAAAAACAATACATAAACAGAAAATATATTTTAAAAATGAAAACACCAAACATAACAAAGAAAATAACAAAAAAAAAAGAAAGGAACTGAATAAAGAGGTAGTGCTAATTATTTTCTGAGGGATGAGAGAGAGAGAGCCAGGTTTGTAAATGCGTCAGGGGACAGAGAAAACGGATCTCAACGCTCTCAGGAAGTGAATTAAGAAAAGAGGGGAGGTGGAAAAAAAGTGAGCGTTGATAGAGCGACAATCTGGGAACTGGTAAGTGGAATAGAGAGTGGGAATAGGAAAGTGCGCGTAGGCCGGGAGGGTACCTACTCGGAAAAATTATAAATGAAAGGAGTTGAGGACAGTCTGTGATAGAGTTAAGGATGTTGTAAATAAATTTTAGGCCAGTTTTAAGGCGGGGACATAGGGATTGTATATACCTTATAAGGAATTGTTTAATACATAACGTGTAAGTAATGCGATTGATTATCTATACCACCAGTTTTTTAAATTTCTCAATCCCTAAAGTCAGATCTTAGATCTGTGTACTGTTGCCTTGATTTTCACATGTTATGTAATATCGTATTCATTACTTGTTGTCGGTTTATAAGTGGTTCTCCTTAAGGCAATTAGTATCTATTGATGTCACCATTGACCCCATTCGTTGTGGCATGTAATTATGCGTCACTGTTCCAGGGGACTTGAAGTCCCAGAGCAATAAAGATTAAAATTCTTGCATAGTAAAATACAAACTGTGTCAGATATCGCATGATATTATAATTACATTCGATACCACTTGCAATATGATATCGAATGGAATCGCAAGGCGATATGTTGCTAAGGGGCCATTCAAGTATTACATAAGACGTTATGGGGAGGGAGAGGGGTTGGGCTTTCTTACGCTGTCTTACGTAGGGGGGTGAGAGGGCCGGAGACAGTCTTAGTTAAGATATAAGTCACTTCTGAATTCGTATTTCTTTCACTTTTAAAAATTATTTTCGGAGGAAAAATCTTACTTTTTAGGATCACCGTCGCGGCGGTAAGCCTGAATGTATGCTAAACTACAGGAAAACGTACTGCCAATTCGTTGCGTTCATTAGTTTGGAGATGTCACATTTTCAAAGATCACATGCTTTGCAAGCTGTGCGTAAAGCAAGTCGCGAAATATCAAAAACCGTTATCGATATCCGTGATGAGGTCAGTTTTTGCGCATTTTGACGAAGAATACCACATATTTTACTATATATGTCCATGGTTTTAAAAAATTTCTGATAATTCACGTAAGATTGGGAGGGGAGGGTACGTGAAATCTTACTTTGTCCTACATGGGTGGTGGAAGGAGGGTTAAAAAGTTGTTAAATCGCCTTACGTAATACATTAATAGCCCCTAACCTCGGACAGCCAAAGTCGCAATGCTATTCCTCCGATAGATTGAGTTTCATGAGAGGGATAAGGAGAGTGGTACGTGAATTTGAATGAAAAGACACAATGTAAGGAATCTCGCATGATATGATATCGTGAATTGCGCAGAGTCGAAGCGTACGGCACGTAGTACGTCGCATAATATAGCGAGGCGACGCAATGCATTGCTCGGAAGCTCAAGATCGCTATAGGATCACCCGGTCGAATCGCATATTGCAACACCTCAGAGCCCTGGTGCGGACGCCGTGAGACTGAATAAAGCAAGGCGTTGAAACAGACACGGGAACGAAAAGGTTGGAGGCGACCGTATAGGAGAAGGGTTGAATGGAGTGGCAGAGCGCGGAAAGAGAACTGCACTCGCGGCGATATTAACAGTCCCAAGTCACGGTACTACTAAATTTAGTAGTACCATGTCCAAAGTCTTCGAAAGAGAAAGGAGTCGACGGGCGGATTTCCGCCCACTTGGAGAAAAATATTCAGTGGACTACTGAGTAAAATAGAAGGGAAAATTTAAAAGTTAGAACACCATGGTAGATTTGGGGGAGGCAGGCATCACCATTGCAGGCGGTCTAATTCGCTAAAAAGGATAGCTAGGTATGTCAAATAAAAAATGAAAGTGCCATGAACACATCCAATGCATTATTTCTCGCAAATAAGGTAGTTTGAGTGAGATAGATCCCTAGTCATTATGGAGACCATATTCGAATTTAATTTTTTATTTCAGCGCCTGTAAGAAGTATGGAGCAAATATTGTAATATTAATGGCGCAAAAATATAGTTATATATGACAAAAATTCTCAGTAATTAAATAAGGGTTTCCATAAGTCTCTAAATTGACTCATTTTTTCCCGCCGTACGGCTAAAAATCCTTCCAAATAGGAGGTTTTCTTGTGATTCTGTAAAAATTACTGTGGTGAGTAATAGATTAATTTTTATTAATAGCTGAGAAAGCATACAAACTACACACCATTAGTTTTTTTTACGAAATCTAGGTGTTCAAACAGGAGAGCAATGATTAACTCCACGGAACTGAGCTCCGGATGCTACTAAGTTACCTGATACAAAAAAGTCAAAGTAGTAGGCTTTAAAAACCGTCTTGGGTAGTTCAAGGGCAACAATTAGATGTTTCATCTCTATTCAAGGGATATGAGTGAATAATTTTTTATAAGTCGCGAGCAAATACACAACAATTGAAGGCTGCATTACTGGCCTTTTGCCAACATTATGATCACAGAAGTAGAAGAAGGAAATTTCACAAAAAGGACACTCAATATCAAGAGTCCATGGATAAGTAAGCGAATAAGCGACCTTATAGAAGCAAGAACAAGAAAAAAAAGAATTTCCTCTGCAAGAAATAACGAAAATCCATTCCATCCACTAACTTAAAAATGCTAAGGAGAAATACTTGAAAAGCTGAAGCGATAGAATCATTGATACAGGAAGGGATACACGGAAAGAGCATGTAAGCTTATGGTATATAATAGTATTTTTGCTTAACGTGCTTCGACGGCTATGGTCATTTCGCACTTACTGTCTGCCACGTGCAGACAGGGGCAACAGCACTCGGACGAATCGGAGGATCACCCCTCCGAACTCGAGCCGAGCCCAACGATGCTTTACTTCGGTGACTGATCGGGAACCGAGTTTTCCATCGTGGCAGACCGTTGCCCCTGTCAGCTTATGAAGGGGTACTTTGGAGAGAGGGAAAAATACAATAAAACATCCTGGATACGAAGGAGAATTCGCGTTTGGAATGTGAAGACAGAAACAGGAAATGGAACGTGTTCCTCGAAGACTACACAAGCGCTGAAGACCTTTAAATCAATTGATGTCAACATCTGCAGCTTCATTCTATAGGCACATTCAAAGGGAACCACCGTTGTATCTCGAGGATAACTCTATAGACGTTTAAATCGATTGGCAATTTAAATAAGAGTGGAGGAGTCTCTTTTGAGTCATGATGAACGTCGTTAACTTTCACAAAGTAACGCCTGACTCGGTAAAACAACGAGGAGAGCAATTCGGGGCTGCAGATTCGGGGCTGCAGATTCGGGGCTGCAGATTCGGGGCTGCAGCTGCGGGGCTGCAGAAATATAATAGATATGGCTTTAAGGTGCTCCAACAGCTAAAATTACACCACGCCGCTCAAGACCTTAACCATAATGCGAAAAAAACACCCACGCCCCAGACGTGACGCAAAGCCGCGACGTTTTGGTTCACCAGAGAGTCGCCTCACAAGCCTATCTACCGTTGTTCGCTAATACCCCGTTTACATTACAGTCAAACCTCCCAATAGCGGACACGTTTGGGCCCGGAAACATCGTCCGCCTAATTGAGAGGTGTCTGCTATTAAGAGGGGACAGAACTTACGACACGCTTCTCTGTGCAGTAACTATCCCGGAACATTAAAATATGTATTATGTTAGAATGATGGTTAATATGGCGGATTTAACTAACTTGCGTTCACACGTGTTCAAATTTTCTGTAGTAGAGATGGTGATGACCTCTGGTGAAGAGTAAAATAGCAATAAAACAATTGAAACAACCGACGCGCGCGCAGATAATTGAAGAACAAAGATAATATGCACGGTTGAAGAATATGGATATTGCACAGCAAGTGGGATTTTTGGTGGGCGCTTCAAGTCCAAATGTCCAGGAGAATCTCGATTTCTTTCCCACGAAATTGTTTCCTCCACTCCGATCCTTCCACTTTAGAGGCCATTTTGTAACTGGTATTTTAACTGACTTCCGTTCACACACGCATGAATATACATATGTATATTCATTCACACGCGTTTCAAATGCCGGTAACCAGCGCCAACCCTAGTAAAGTTATAGCGGTAAAAAGTTTACTAGAGTTAGCGCCAACTTGCGTTCACACGACGAACTTTTACTATCGTAGAAAGCTAGTAGTGTAAACGAGGCATGAGGGCTCGTGTGATCACAAAGAAATTCATCCGAGTCCATTGGAGCATGAGAGAACGGCAATAAATTACGGCTCAGAGAACAGTGAAGACTACGAAACACGTAAGACGTGTATCAGCGATCCCCATTAAGTGGTAGCGATCGATTTTCGGAGGCAAAACAGTCGTACACGGAAAATGATTGATTCGCTGGCGGACTTGCTGGGCTGCGTCGGAGGCAAGCGGTGCCACCCCTGAGGGCCGGCAGGCGACCGATGCGTGGGAAGTTTGGCTGGTTTCTAAGGTGATTTGGCGGTTGCGCTTTCAAAAGGCCCCCAGGACGTGGTGAGGAGCGCTTAGGCCGTTGGAAACTGGAGGGACGAACCACGTTCATTATAAGCATGCGATTTATTTTGACAACGGTGTTCAATTTTTGAGTTACGTATTTTTTTTATTGCTCCAGCCGACGACGCCATATGCTCGCCGATGGAAATTATGACCAGGTTAACATTGTATGATTGATGGGTTCCCTGGGCAAGCTGGGCTCTTCGAACGGATCACGAGCGAAAAAAAATTTGAAAGAAAAAAATGGAGGTGTATGCGGGATTCGAACACGCGGTCGGCCATGTTCTTTTCTCCCTCCGGCGGGCGATAACGCGGCAAAATAAAAAAAAATAATGCAGTCACGCTACACATGAACAAAAGCACGGACATGAGCGAGTCTAGTGGGGCATGTGATCTCACAAGCCGACAATTCGAGTTACATACACTCGCTGACTTTATGCTGTCGGAAATGTTCATTTTTTTATCTACCGCAGTTAGGGAGACCAAAGTTTAAGAGTACCCGAAAAGAAAAATAAATAATATTTTATGAGTTAATTGTTCACAGGACCCTCTCAAAGTTCTCACCATCTTGTCAATTTTTAGGAGCGCAGTAAACCAAGCCCGGGCTCACACCTGGCCACACCTGGTGGCTATATCAAATTTACTCGAAGGAGTGTACTTGAATGAGCAAGCCACAACGTTATCTGCTATGGTTTCAGTAAATGGATACCCTTATTTTGAGATATATATACTTGTCATACAGCACCATCTTCATGAAACAACATGATGCCGCTATTATTCCAGAGAAAAAGTTGGAGGACACCGAAGAACTTTCACTGATTTCAGACAAATAGTCCCATAAACTAAAAACAGCCTTTGTAAAAACTTTTATTAAAAAACAATCACGATTTAGCAGAATGCAAAAGCTAACCTTTCACCAAACCTAGAAATTTTATTCACCAGGGATTGAGAATGCCTTAGTAGATAATTTGTATTAAAAAGTCAATAATAAATATGGCTGCATCTGTCATATAGTTTCCCCGTATGTTAAATTAATATGCCAGAATATATTCATATGAATAAATTCAATCAAATCAGATAAAAGAAATGGAACTCAAATATGTATATTCATATTTTTCACGATTAATTTTCATTGCTGAATTAAATGTGATCTCAAAATAAAGGCGTGAATTTTCAATTACAACGGTATTATCTACTGCAATTTTAGCGGTCGACAAATGTTAGCAATACATTTATTTCTACAGCAATTGATGACGCAAGATATGCTGAGATTAATATAGATTTACGCTTGGATTTCAAAATTTCGCCTCAGGGAAAAACCAATGGTGAACGAGAAATTCTACCGTCCGGTGACTTGCCGCAATAGATCCCGTTGCTCGGTAACCACGAAAACGTCCACATCCGATATTTTTTTAGCGATCATTCAATTTCGCCGGCGTCTCACTCGGATGAAAACGAAACTGGAGCCGCTCACTTCGAGTAAGAATGACTAAGAACCTGAAATTGCGCAAGAATGTGGTCAACTGTGATGCGAACATTAAAGCCGTAAGCAGTATTGTGGTCAATATCAGTACAGGCGATTATTTCACCTTTTTTCTCTTGAGTTCTCATTAACTCACAGTGAAAGATGTCGCAGGCAATCAATTTATCGAACTATCACGATACTTTAGGGAACTAACCTCAGTTTTTTATTTGAATATTTATTCACCTTAAAAAATGGTGCATACCATATTAGGTGTCGTCACTTAATACATCCATGCATACAACATACATACAGAAATAGCATTCATAATATACATACATACATATTTCAGTCTTAGATTTCACTGAGATTACAATTATACAACTCTTCAATTGAATACAACGGATACCTTATCAACCAATTTCTTAGTCTCTTCCTAGATTGAATAGGACCTTCTGCACTAATGTGGGTTGGTAACATGTTGTACATTCTGACAATTACCTTATGGAAGGATTTATAATTTAATGACAATCTACAATAATCAACATTCAAATTATCTCTATGCCTCGTATTATAATTTTTGATACTTCCATGGTATAGTTTATGGCATGAAAAGTAAATTTTCTGTCCCACATTCATAATGATAATATGCATCAATGCCACTGGGCAGATATTTGTTCGTTCGAGGTAACGACCCTGATCGCATGAGCCACGCATATTGATCTAAAGAAGAAAACTGGACATATGAATATGGTTAGACGCTGCCATTTATGATAATATCTAAAAATTGCAATATAATATTTATTCCTAAAGTATGTTTAGTAATTCTCACTTTGAAAAAAGAGTTTTGCGAGGTGCAAAATGGACTTAAAGCCGTCAGTGAACGCTATTAATTTAAACCAACTCGCAGACGAAAGAATATTTCTAAGGAAATCTCTTTTAGTCAAGGGAATTTTTTGAAGGACGCAAACAAAAGTAACGCTAGTAGGCGCATCAGATTACGTCCCGAAACAGGTTGAGCATCACGCGATTTCGGCTGGTCTCCCGCGGTCGTACTTCAGCGTTCTTCGCTTGTTTTTTTTTTCTTCCATGTCGATCTTTCTCAGCACACTAGCTCCCCCCCCCCACTCCCCTGCCCCTTTGACCCAACCCAACCTTTCCCGACCACTCGACCGCATGACGTCACCCTCCCGTTTCCGATGTCCCATTCTTGGCGACCGCACCCCGCAGGAATGATGCACGTCGATGATGCCTCGCGCACCAAGCGCGGCACAGCGAGTCACCCCCACCCCCTTCCCACAATTCGCGTGGGAGGTGACGCGCGCGTGCGACGAAAACACAAACAGGGCCGGCAGGACACATACCTCGGAGACATTCCGACACGGAGGGGAACGGCCAGCATGCTCACATTTTTTTGTCAAATTTAAGACTTGCGCTGACTTGAAAACAGTTTTTAAAACTAGACGATTCCTCTTCATGACCTCTTTTATATGCAATTATCACAATTAACACACAAATTATAATAAATTTTACTTAAGGAGGTTCCGCCGCGACTGTGTGAGTCAAAACAAATACTAAATTCCACATTTTTTATATTTTGTCAAAAAAAATCCTGCTTTCACTGATGCAATGCGTTACCTATAGAAACCCAAAAGTAAGGTACAAAATTTGCAGATTATTCAAAGACTGTATTTTAAATGAGCACTTTTTTCCAGCTATAGGAGCCGACTGCAGCGCCATTTCCTACGAATTACCGCATTTTGACTTCAATTACGGCATTAATTCTTCAATAACTAGAAAAATAAGGTGGTAATATTCCTGTATTTTATTTTTATTCAGTTTATCTGGATTATTTCCTTCTTAGAGACAGTTTTTCACGAAACTGGCATTTGTATTAAATGGAAAAAATACTATTTTCCCCGTGTTTCTCTCATTCCCCCATTGAACACCATGTAATTTCAAGTTCAATTATAGAATAAAATAGCGGGGAAAGGTAAAATTTTGTTGTTCATCTCAGATAGAGGACAACATTTTCTACAACTAGACATAATATGAATAAAATGACATTTAAGTCATTTTACGGTGGAACCACCTTAATTTGGCGGTCTGTTTTTTTATTGCAGAATGATTTGTTTTTTTGTGATGTGAACAATTTCTTCAAATATCCTTTTATATAGGTTATGTCCTAAATCTATTATTTTGGTGAGTTGGAAATTAAATGTGTGGTTATTTTTGATTGCATGATCTGCACTATCACCGCACTTTCATCAACTTCACTCAGGAATTATGAGAACAAGATCGTATTAAAAAACGAGTCACGGCGTGGTTCACGGAATACATACCGCCACGGTCAAACACCGTAAAGGATAAACGTGCCAAAATTACCGAATCGGTTTCACAATCGCACGCGTGTGATCCTCCCCGAATCCATTTAAGCAGAGTCTGAGTGATGTAAATGGAATGCTAACGCCAATAGGGGGGCGTGACACATAAAATAGTTGGAGACTACCATGGAATGCCTTACTTTTGGCATCAACCAATATCCACCAGGAAAGCATATTACATTTAGTAGGAACAATTTACTGATAGAATAAATATAGATAATAATAAAACTTCAGCACAGAGATTGGCGGATTATTCCCCACAGTTGTCATCATTTACAAGTATTTAATGATCACGGACCCGTTAAAATAGTCTATCCCGGTTTTTAAAATATGATATTTGAGTATTCTACCAACTGATTTTTAGGTTCTTGGACAGTCCCTATACTGCATCCCAACTTCTGAAACCCTCCCTCGTTTTCCCTCCAATAGTTGTCCCACCATTCATTCCTCATTCCTTCTACCTCTTCACATTTCGTCAAGAATTCCTATCCTCTTCCTCCTTCTTCTACCCTACACCGGTATAGAGAAATTAATAACGGAGTTGCAGCACCCTTTAGCGCGCGCAAAATAAAACACTTAATAAACTCAAATGTATAATTCAACAAATTTAACCACAATTTATTAAGAAATCTACGGAACGCCATTTACACTAGGGAACCAAGATAAACGCAAGACTAATTGTAAGACAAACAGCAAACATTAAGCGAAAATGGAGAATTTTAGGGTAATTGAAAAGGTTAAAACTGGCTATTTCTACCACAATGTTGCATGCAGATCGTGCTTCCACGCTTATTAAACACTTTGTCAATAAGTAAAACATTTATTTTGTCATAGTTGCTTTAAAATGAAGCTTGTCCTTCAAACCTGTCTATATTACGATAGCTTAAGGGTAGGGTATACAATATACATAGTTATTTCATTATCACTGAGGAATTGACCATGACTAGCATAATGCAGGTGAGTATACAATCACATGGTTTCGGAATAAAAAGTAGATATCATATCCATTTCAGCACCTACTAGATGACGAAGTGGGATTAAGATATCAATGGATGAATAAAAAGAGAATTATCAGGCGTGGTATGGTGGAAGTTCAGCATAATGAATCACAGAGATGGCAATTTTCCTCTAGATAACTTTATCTAGTGGAAAATTGCCATCTCTGCGATTCATTATCAACGGATGAATACCAAAATATATACGAACCGAAACGACGAAGAGCTGGTCATGGTAAGAGGAGAGAGGAAACTGCTGGAGGAAATTATTAAAACCCATAGTGGGTGTTATGAACGGGCAATGAGAGACGAAGGGTTGCTGAAGACCACAGATTGAGGAAAGGATGTCGGGTATGCGCGTAAGGGGAAGAAAGAGAATATGGATGGAGTAAAGAGAGGTAGAACATGAGCCCTGCTGAAGATGCAGATAGTAAAAATAAACATAAGCCCACGGATACAGATGAGCGGACAGCAGCATATTTTTATTCGTCCAAACCTTACTCATTCGGAAGAATACATCTTAAAAATAATAACATAAAAATGAAATGAAAATTGCCATTAAATATGGAAGTTAAAATGTTTTTTGTATCTTAATTATGTAGACTATAACGCGATGCCATCGTGACACATAAGTAACGCAAACAGTGGGGATTCAAACATTGAACCAAAAGGTGAATAAAATTTTCAATAACTATATTCTATCTCTATGTAATTAGTTCAAATATATACATCTGAAATACTTGAAAACCTCATGCAAGAATAAAGGGTATTTTTCCTCTTGCTAGCGATCAGATAGGCGATAAAGCTTTTTCGATGAAATAAATTTAAGGTATATCAAAGGGAGTCCAACAAGGGGATATTAAACCATGATTTAAAAATCAGTAATGTCATTAACACAACAATTATATAAAATACCTGTAATTTTCAGATTATTTTGAGATACGATGCTCCAAACTATGGCGTCTCAGCTTTTTGTGAATGCTCTAATAATAATACGGATGTAGGTGGTTATTGCGAGACAGAAAGGCATCCGAAAAATTCTCCCAGGATATAGAACTCGCGAAGAAAAAAAAGAAACAGAAAGGGCGTCCAACTTCGCGGACTCATCGAAAGGGAAGAGAGGAGCCAATTACGCGGGGCATGGGAGGAGGGACGGCCGGGGCCTCGTGCTCCGGGTAGGCGGCGAAATGAACGCGGAATTTTTCAAGGATCGCTTGGCGAAATGATAGCAGTCCCCACCCCCCAACAGCCTCTCTCGCTGCTCATTTCGATCATGATGCTACATTACGAAGCCCACGAGCGTCGGTGAGAAGAATGCCTAAGGAAGGAAGACAATATTTCTCATTTCTGGAGTTAAATGTCATCGGACAGCCATCCAGGTACATTGATATGTAATATCGATGTATCTAGATCGCAGTATATTATATGTACAAGATAAACCTAATATACTTTTCAAAAATAATGCAATTGATATAGTTGGGATACGCATGCGAAGAGGGGAAAGTTCACCCCCGGAAAGCAAAAGATGACGAAAGGGTCAGGACAGGATCCGGATGACGAAATGAGTGAACGAAATTCAGGGGATGGAAGTCGATCATGCGTGACAAATAAGAGGAAGTTTCATTTGTCGACATGGAACCTCTCACGAACTAGTTGTGACGGAAAAACGCATCAAGAGAAGGATTATTTCACGAATCTACCGCAATATCCAAATTTTATTTTTTTCTTCAAAATGGCCCAATCAGCTGTGTAATGCTTGCTTGGGATCACATTTACGCTGCCTTCCAAGCTTCGCAATAGCTATGCGCCCTCCTCTTACCTCGCATAACATTTGGTTAACTGGTATTTAACCAATCAAAGTTAGACTTGAAAGAATATTCAAACAACGTCAACACTGCCGCGTGCAACTAAATGTTCCTGATCAGACTTAAGAAAATTCCGTAAATTTCTGTTTAAATATCCCCATATCCTCTTATCTAAAACTTTTCCTCCTTTTACTAATTGAATTTAACTTTCTTTTGGCATAAAATAACAACTGCATCCCTTAATTCTACCATCTTTCAGGAGGATTTCCTTCAACAAATTCCCTACTTTAACGATGAAAAGATTCCTTCCTTCCTTAAAAGTTCCTTACAGCACATAGTCTTTCTTCCAGTCCATATTATTTAATCTGATCTTCTAATATCAACATTCTCTCATCAAAGTACTCGATGCTATTTCAAAAAAATTCAGACTAGGCATAAATCCGTTATGGAGAAAGGACATCTCACATTAAATAATTGATACGAGAACGAGCATGTTGTACATTAAATTTGGCCATTTATATGGAAAGGGTTTGATTTAAATATGACTGCTTAGCCAACAGTGCTGATGAAGACTCATTGGAGATATTAAGATCCCTCCGTAAGCGAGTTAAGAACCGCTTATTGGTATCGGCAATAAAGTTACAATTATAAGCTTCAGGGACATCCGGTCGTTTATCAAGAACTTTCTGGCTTTAAAGGTGGCTGTATTATACCCATTTGGTGGTGTGACATATTATGTTTTATTACTATTTCTAATTATTTACTAAAGCTGTTTGACAGAAAAACTAAAGTTACCATAAAATTTATAAAAACACTAATTGGTAACTTTAGACGATCACTGACTGAAAAAACAAAGCGATGCATCTATGGTTACGGACAAAACCGAAAATATCAATTCTCATCATATGACGGCATAAATGTTATGTTATCACAGAATTAAACTGATTCTAGGCATTTAAAAGAACCGACACATGGAGCGAAAAATAAACTTTCAAATTTGACCCGGATCGCTTTCCAATATGTTAAAAATTGACAAAAAACATAGGAACTGTTGAGAAAGCAAATTTAAGAGAAAAGAGGTAGGTTGCCAAGGGGAAACATATAATGCATCCGACAAAAGGCAAGGCATCCTTTTACCACATTTTGTTGCTATGTTATCGGTAAGATAAATAAACTTTGAATTAGCAGGATTTAAGTTAAGCTGTATTATAATATAGACTTTGGATGACAATTATTAATTTAATGGAAACACGTTAGCACAAACTCTACCAGAGCTATCCAGTTTTAATCAGTATCAAATCCAAAGGTAAAGTATTTTACGCTATATTTAATTAACATTAATACTTATGGATAAGAAGGAAGGTTCGATATCTCACAAAAGAAAAAGCCGCGTAACAATGATTGAAAGAAACATTTTTATGATTCAAATTAAACAACAATTAAATCGTAGCCGGTAGGTTCAATGGTAGCTTTTTTAAAGTTTTTGAAAAATAACAGTTTCTTTGTTCACATAAATAGTTAAAAACTAATTCTGAGGGAGTTAGAGGTAATCAAAGATTGAAAACACCTCAAGCAAAAAAATAAAATTACCGTCAGTAGAGGTTTGCAATATTTTGATTCATATAAAAAAATATCATCAAAGGATACATTTGAAGCATGACGGCATTGCGCCACAAGTGAAGGTCTAAATATTTACGAAACTATGCCAACTTTCGCTTTTTTCTTTATAAAGTGAGAGGGCAATCTCTAGGAACCTGGACATCAAGAATTCAAATTTTCCGTTGCGAAATGAATAGCATGGTACGTGGGTTTCCTGGCCCATTTGTACTTCCAAAAAAGTTTTATTATGGCTCTAAATAGGCGTGTACACTAACCTTAGACTTTCACTAAATGTGACTAAATTGGAAAACTTCTTAAAATAGGCAGTCTTAAATAATAAAACTCCTGCAAAACATGCACCAGGTTGAGAAGCTGTGTGATAGCGACTCAGCAAAAGGTATTTATTAGTTGAATAGAGTGTAAAGCAAAGCTTTGACGGCTATGTGGAAATTTAATTTAGTCCATATTCAAAGAAATCTATCAAGACACATGCAACTAATCACTGCTTTCCATGCCCATAAGGAGATGAAATTCACTACATACGACACGCATTAGGGCCATTTATCTATCGATTTACAGATTTAATTATACTTTCGATCAACTAAAGGCTATTTCTTTCCTGAAGTTAATTCAAACCAGATAATACTGAACAGTGAACTCTCAACCGGCATTTACTAGTGACAGCAAGGAGTGAATTTTTATCACAAGCTATAAGGGATGATACTATTTCCAACCGTTTGCAAAATTATACTCAGTAACAATTAAACCAATTCATTCTTTCCCGAGACGAATAACGAGAACTCATCTTCAGCTAAAGAACGGGGAAGTAGACTACTCAAAGCCATAACCGAGCCGGCTAATCAAATTGCTCGCAGCATGCATTCTAACTCAGGGATGATTACGAAGCCAGATGACTCACGGTTTCTTTTTTATAAATCCTTTGGTAATGTTGTTGGGTAATGGCATGAACCGCTGGAGCACTTTAAATGAATCGGTGATTATATGCAGGGAGCGCATTCCAAGATGATACTATCTGACTTAATCACAATATCTATCTTTGCTACACAGCGCATGGACCATAAAGAATAAAAAGACGGTCAACGCAGAGAAATACATAATTTTCAAACCACGAAGGAAAGCAACATATGTAACTAAATTGTGCAGCTAGAAAATCTCAAGAAAGCTAGTTTTAAAACGACAGTGTTGAAAATTACAAAATTCTCGAATTAGGAAAATTTACCCACTAAATATTACTTCATGCAATCAGTTATTTCCAAAAGAGAGACACCGGAGAAATTAGGGACAAAATGTGGACGGGTGAAGAAAGTAATTAAAAGAAACACGCAAGACATCAAACTGATGAACCTTCAGAAGAGAGAAACAATGACACTTCTTAAGGATGAGTCCAATGGAAAGGGACGTTGAACTAAAATGAAACTAAATGGAAGTTGCCAATGGATAGCCAACATTTTATCTTTACAGAGAAATTATTTCAAAAATATGATACATTATAAGACTTGGAAGCTCAAATGTTAACAGAACTCAACGCGCATCTGCGTACGAATGAATTCCAGTTTAGGCGAATGATTTTTTCATTATTTTTCATATTAATTTCATAAATTTTCCAAGTGCAACGATAGCATCAATGCCAGGAATGCCACGGATATAGTGATATATTTGAAATAAGGAGGAATCTTTCCAAAAGTTATAATCATAGAGAATAACCTACAATGTTAAGAGTCATGTAGAAAGATTTTCTAGAAAAAAGGTGTGAACCAAAGTCTCGTAAGACGCTCGACCGATATATTATGACATTCATCCTCCATAAAGAAACTTTCTATGTTCCAAAAAAATTAAAGCTTTTCATATTGAGTTAGTATGAGTGAATTTTATCTATCCATAATCAAATTAATATTCGAGATATATTTGAAAATATAAGCAGTTGTAATAAGCATGAAGTAAATACAGTGATAATAATAACGCAAAAACGTTTTTATGACTGAAATTCTATGTACAAATTGAGGCTTTTACATGGCGTATTAATATAACGCTGTGAATCACGCTATTTTATAAACACTATTACGCAGAGCTATGAATTGGTTTTTAACAGTAAATTAGAGAAAATGTGAGCTACACACCTGAAGTTTCTAGCGCGACATGTACCACATTCCCAATTTTTTAAATAATGTGTCTCTGCAACGCACATCCGTACCATATTCACATTGAAAAAGGTATCTATTTTTTTACAAAATATCTCGAAAAGTAAGGAAATAAGTGGTCGTTACTTTTGTAACTTTGGTATCACTAGAAAGATGATATATGTTATCTATGTATTCATAGCTACAGGAACTTAGTCCAAATTGGTCAAAGTTTATGAGCGGTGAAATCTCGCTCGAACTACGCACCCACCAATGGAAGAACGAGGAGAAAATCGGGCGAAAATTTCATTCAAATCTTCCGATCGGACAACCCTCATGATCCACTCTGTTGCTCATTCCAGTCGGACATGATGGGAATGTCCAACGGCGCATATTCATTCATTCATTCATTACAGTAATCTACCGGTTAGAGGTAGGTTGTGATGAAAGTCAGAGAAAATCCAACGAACTCTTACACGTGCCGTGCCCTTTCTACCTCTGGTATTTCTTTCTTCATTTCATCATACGTCCTACCTTTCTTCATCCCGTCCATAAAACCTATTCTCTTATAGGTGCCACATTTCCACCGGACATACATGCATTATTATGTTGATATACTCATTATTACTTAGATTATTATAGGTGTCACATATCCACCGGACATTCATGTATTATTATTTGGATATATTTATTATTATTATAAATTACATATACTTAGTCCAAATTCGTCGAAGTTTATTAGATGTGAAATCTCGATCGAACTACGCACCCACCAATGGAAAGACGAGGAGAAAATCGGGCGAAAATTTCATTCAAATCTTCCGTTCGGACAACCCTCATGGACCACTCTGTTGCTCATTCCAGTCGGACATGATGGGAATCTCCAACGGTGCATATATTGGTGTCGCATTTCCACCGGACATAAATGTGTGTAGGCACTCTTGAGACGAGAGGCAGAGAAGGGGGTGGGGGAGGCGAGTTTGGATCCGACCGTGATCACCACCCCGGGGTTGTAAACGCAGCCAATGCCACGGAAACATGCCATAACGAGGACAAATGGCAATCGGGGAAACCAAATTACTTTCTCCACTCCAACAGCGCCGGAACGAGGATACGTCCGACTGAGCGGGCGGGTGATATGGCAAACCGGGCGGAAAAGCGACTGGCGGTAGGGGAGGCATGGAGAGTGGGGGAGGAAGGGAGGGTGGGAGAGGGGTAATATATCGGGAGAGGGTTGGAAGGGACTTGAGGCCCGTTTAGCCAACCATGAAAATGAAAACTCCTACGGCTTGTTGCACCCGTTTGACCATCTCCCAAGGATGCGGATGCAAATATTTGACTAGCTATTCCCTCCCCGTCTATGAAATTGCGTGGTGATTGTTTGGCCTAAGCTTAAAGGTTAGTGTCGTAACGGAATTCATTGCATAAAAGTCGAGGCATGAATAGGTGTTTGATAAAAAAAAGTCTTTAATCAAGAAATAATTTACCAGCTTTCAAAACTTTCATCATCAACACCTGAGTAATCTACCGGTTAAAGGCAGTTTAAGATGAAATTCAGAGAAAATCTAATCGACTCTTACACGTGCAGTGCCCTATCTACCTCTAGTATTTCATTCTTCGTCTCAGCGTAAGTCCTACCTTTCCTCATCCCGTCCATTAAACCTATTCACTTTTTCCCCTTCCCGCTTGCCCAACATCCTTCCCTCTATCACGGCCTTAAGCAAACCATCTCCCCTTATTACCCCTTCCAGCCACCTACCCTGCCTTCCCCTAATCTCATCTATAAGTTTCCTCTCCTCGCCCACCATGTCAAGCACTTCCTCATTTGTCTCCCTTTCCGTCCAACGCACCTTCTCCATCCTCCTCCACACCCACATCTCGAAAGCCTTCAGCCTATTCTCTTCTTCATTTCTCTTCTTTTACAACAGTAAAATTAATTAATTCATTTGGTGTTCCACCAATTGATTAATAGCATCTTGTACAGACTCGAACTATATTCACACCGTGCAGGGTCGTCTTTCACTATTATTATGCATGGATTAGCCCGGTATTAAATTTTTTTCAAGCTCTTCACCTCCTGCCTCCTCATCATAGACTTGCGCAGGATTTAGCTATTGGCGGTGCCAACGATAAAAATGCCACCTTTTGCCCTTGCCCATGACCGTAACCATAAGTCCTACCCCCAAGTGCTTGGAGGAAGGCCAGTTCCATAAACCAACTCCCACAAAAAAATTAGAAGGCCCCAATATATGTATAAAACAAAAAGTCTGTACATTACATTTCTGTTTTGTTTTTCGATGCTAGGATAAGATATTTCTTTAAAAATACTGAAGTAATATAAAGCTTTGATAATACTTGCATAAAATATCTTAACTAGCCAGTTTTTATCAAATAAAAGCAGAGTAACTATAGGGAAGAAAATTCGATTAAAGAAATACGAAAAACTTTTATCAGAATAATGTTTATAATATACTAATACTATAGTAATTATCGTTCATGTACGCCGAAAGTCGGGCTCCGTACCCGATTTAAAAAAAACACATGGAATGATATATCGAGCAGTCTTATTAAAGATAAAAAAATAAAATCAGATCTTTAAAAAAATTTAGATTGATAGGCTTTCCAGTTCCTTTTAAGCAGGACTCGCTTTTCCTCAAGTTTTCTGTTCCATCCAAAGTTTGGCGCCCCTCAAAAGTTTTTTTGGGTGTGCTGCGGCACCCATGGCACCCACTGTGCGCACGCCTATGCTCCTCATCTATCGTCCAGAATTCCTCTTCCACGCTTGCTAAACATTTTGATTACCCCTCAAAATATCTCACTACTTTTCCATACAGCCACTCTTGCTGCCGCCTCAGTATTTCCACCACCAATACCACCATCATGTCCACCCAGACAAGATTTAACACTTATTCATTTGCCCTTCTTGCTATCCAACTTACCACCCATTTTTTTCCACACCCAAATACCTCCATTAAAGAAAAAAACTTTAAATATGTTATGTATTATTTTGATTCAATTTAAGTGAATGTTTTACACCTTTATTTCTATTTAACCATCCAATACTCCAAGACCAGAGCTCTCTTTGATATCCCTTCAGCGTCCAAGCACATGCTGTACATCTCTAGGTCCGACAGGAAAGATAAAATAAGAGAGATATATTGCCGAACAGATCGGAAAAAAAATTCGCATATTCGCTTATTCGTGATTCATCTACATCTACATACTACCCTGCAAGCCGCCTCAATAGGCGTGTGGCGGGGGGTGTTAGGACACCAGCCGTTTACATATAAAAAGGAAACGCTCTAATGAAATGACGCCTAGCATTTGTTGAAGTCCCTTATTGTTCGGGGGAAAAACGAATTCCCATACCTATCCGTTCGGAAAAATATCTCTCTTAATTTATCGTTTCTGTCGGACCTGGAAATATAGTGGGGTTCTAATATGCTGTTCTCCGTGTCGTTCTGAAAGATATCTATTCTTAATTGTTCAAGCAATCTAAGCCTAGCGCGCAGCCTCCGAGTCTCTAGCGGCTCCCAGCCTAATTCGTTTAACATCTGTGTAACGCTGTCTGTACGCCCGTAGCAGTTTTTGACGAATCGCGCAGCTTTCCTTTGTCGCGCAGCTTTCCTTTCCTTAGTGATTATCGCTATTGAATGTTCAACGATGAATATAAATGTCATATCGAATTACTAATGTTCCTAATGGTTGTCGAATGACTGAATAATTTGACATATCAGTGAAGATAGAATGGTTTCCTTTCACAAATTTAATTTATTAGCAATGTGATCATACAATATTTAATGGCAAAGATACCATAAAACAATGAAAAAAATGTATCAAAAACACTGAGAACATGAGACATTAAAACGTGACGTAATGCATATGAAAATAAAGGGAGTATAATAAAAACTTTGTTTTTATGAGATTATTTTTTTCCTCTTTCACTTCCTAGGAGTACTTTCATCTTCGTGTGTACAATGCGCCCGCAATACTCCGTCTCTCTGAAGTTTTTCCATGTCTCGCAGTTCAGCCCGATACTTTACAAAAAATATGCTAACTAACTCGGGAACTGGTACAGTTGAACTGCGTAGAGGCAACCCAGCTCTACCAGTGCAGTTTTCACAGTAATTCGTTGGGACTTTCATGGATATGACGAACAAGCATTCAGTGAACATGTACGAAATACGATCGCGAGAAGATAGGACTAATTGCAAACCGTACGCTGAAATTTTAGTTCCTCTCCCAACTCGCGGAAGACTCTATAAATCGTTTTGTGAAATATTCTGAAAGAAAATACCAAAATAACAAGAATGAAGTCGTCAAATAAAATACTCACCGCTCGTTTACCACTTGACTTTCTGACACTAGTTTTTTTGTACTAACAAAAGGTTTCGGACACTCGATCAATCAAAAAAGCACACATCACAGGCCTTACTGCAATATGAATGCGAATAGAGTACTCACTAGAACAGGATGTCGTTGGCATGCCTTCTCTCGTACCGCACCCTGTGGCACAACGATCGTAGCGCCGCGGTGTCCCTTATCGGCAACGCTGGAGAGCTCAGTCCCCGGAGACCAACAAATATCGCCTGCAGATCCTGTGGGAAGAAAACGAAGAAAAAAAGCATGAACAGAAGCAGATTGAATGCTGGCATTTGAAAATCATAAAATTTAATGAAAAATACAAATACAAATCAATAAATATATTAATAGCACAGATAAGTTTCTTCAGGCTCTTGTGCATTGTTTAACAGCAGTTTAATAGGATTGAATAAAATACGGAAATGATATGCATACGCACCAACACCAACATATGCAGATGTAAAACTCTCAGTCTCTGCTAAATATCTTCCAATATTTAAACACTATCGCAATACTGGTACAATATTTCATGCATTAATTTAGCTGTACATGTTGGTGACTGTGTTACTTCACCTAATTAACCACAAATGGGATAGAATTGGGAACCTCTTATCGCTGTTTAGTGTTTAAAAAAATCCGTTCGTCTAGGGAAATTCCGTCAAAATTTACTACATAAATGGTAGTTAAAAATGCAGCATAAATGCAATGGAGGAGCAATATGCAACAGCATAAAGGCAATGGAGGAACATTACAAATAAAAGATAGAAAATAGAAGCAGCGAAGGCGATACATAATATGAGACGAAGGAATAAGTCAATTATTAATCTAAGTGAAATAAAAGTCTTATTCACAAACGAAAGCCGCACGGTAGAAACTAACGTGTCTCGAAAATCCAGCGAGACAGGCTTATCAGTCAGGTGAAAGAATTCATAAAATTCAGCTCCTCAAGAACAAATAGCCAGGAGAAACAACCGCTCAACAACAAAATTCTCCCAGTTAACGGCGCGGCATTTTGACCGCTAGAGTTTTTTTTACGACCTCAGGAAGCTTTACGTTGGAATGGAATTCTCCCCATCCCCTCCTCTTCTCTCATCCACCTTCGAATACCGCAATACGAGTGTCATTTTCATCAGCCCCGCCGCCCTCTCCTCTCAGTGCCTATACCTATAGTACACGCGACCGTGAGGAAAGGTACCACTTTCACATTCCCTTTCATTCGCCGCATCTGCCTGCCATGAAAATTATACATATTAAGTATTATTCATGGTATTGTACCGGTTAGGGTAAGGTATGATGGAAACTTTCTTCACGGCTTTTCCATTTGAAAACGTCCCAATGCTCACATCTTTTCTCTATTCAGCGAGTATATTTTTTTAAACTTTTCTACCGGTCGACCCAAGGTTAAAAATTGATATCTACGTCAAATTCGAGCGGAATGTCCTAATTGCGTTATTTTGTAACTTACTACCGATAAAATTGAATTAATTTCCTCCCGAAGTTCCAAAATCCTGCCAGTTAGAAACCAAATGTAATTTTCAATTCAGATCGGAAAACTTAAGATATAACCCCCAACTCAGCATACCTTTTTCTTCAAACATTGAAATAATTAGCACAGCACAGACAATTATTGTTTACTATTGCTCTTTTCCCGCTTTTGTAGAGGCTGCTTTTCCGAATTCAAACATCTCTCACGCGTACGTCCTTTAACTCAGCATGTCCACAAACTTCAAGACAAGTTGAAAAGCTCTTTTTTCTTTCCTCTTCCACACTAGCAAAAATATTTTAATTGCCCCTGCTTTTAGCACTCCATTGCCTACAGTCAATTTCTACATCAAGATTCTTGGCCTCCTCCGCATTTTCCCAGGCTTCTTCCTTTCCTCTCCTACCAGGCGCATAATTTGCCTACTTTAATTAAGACACAGTACTTCCTTTATCCTTCTACAGACTCATATTCAAAATGTCTCCAGTCAATTCTCCTACTCTAACCCAAAGGTTTCGAAGCCACACAACGCTACGCTCCATATAAAAGTCTTCACTAATCTTTTCTTAACCTATTTACCATGTGTCCTTGACACTAGTTCTCTTCTGCTGGAAAAAACTTTTATTCTAACCCTATTCTCCTACTAGTAAATATAGTGGATCCGCTCTTATTTGAGGAAAATACCACCAAAGAAACCATTGCTTAATATACTTAATTTTATGCTCTCCTAAATGTTTTCTTCGCCCTATTTGAACATCTCATTCCTGGATAACCTCTAGGCTTTAGTTTGTTTATAGCTAATCCTTAACCAATATCTACAACAGAAATATTAAACTGTTTAACCATGAACACAATTCATTGGCTGACAAGTCCACTAACATATGATCATCTATAAACTTAAGTGACGAAAAGAATTCTCACCCAATTTTTTTTACATACTTACTAAAAAAGGCAGTAATTAATAATTACAAGTAGCATTGGTAGCAATTAGTGCAAGTTTAGGATGAACATTTACACTCTGCTTTAATCTTAAAAAACACTTCATTTATCATGCGTATTCCTCTCCTAAATTTTGCAATACTCTGCCATTTATTTGAAAATGCCTAATCGCTGAATTGCTTTAAGACTATTGCATATGATTTATTTTCGCAGAGCCAGATCACTCTATTGATTTGCGTAAAATGTTTAGTTATGGAAAATACTTAACTTTATATATTATATTTATATTAATTAATATCTCTTTGTCCGCATAACTGCCTTTGCAATTTCTATTTCCAAATCATGCGTGTAAATAATTCAATTATGCAGGCACACCAGCAGTGCAACGAAAACATATTATTGCATTTAACAATTTCTGGACAGGGTATATTACTAATATTAATAATAAATTATTTTCTCCTTCTTCTACTTACAACCTCGAAATAAGCAAGTGTAAGAAAAAAGGAAAGGGACAACCAGATGAAATGAAAAATTGGACCAACAAAATGAAGAAACAGCGTCGGATGGAATCGATGCACTTCGGGATTCTTTCATATTTTTCCAGACGCCCGGAGAGCTTTTAAATCAGTTCGCCCTCGGCTAAGGGAATAACAAAGCGGGGAGTGCCGGCTATGGCTTTAACATCGTCCGGAGGCTGAACGAGTGAAATGCTTTCTCGCGTCGATTGGAAACCGTTAGTCACGGATGACGAGTGATGAGAAGGGAAACAGAAGCAGTCCCGACGAGCAAGGATGCGGCCGAAAGATATGGAGACGAATTAACACCACTGGGCGTCCCGCCCGGAAGATATTGAATCAGTACCTTCTTAAAGTGTATCTCTCAGGAGTGAACCATGATGCGTATACAACAGGAGTGAAGCCAAAGTGGCCTTGATTCAGATAGACGATACGGATCTTCTCAAAGAGAAAGATTAAATTAAGATTAAAATAAGAGAAAGGACTGGAAAAAGTGAGCTGGGAAGAGAGGAAAACACAAGAGCTAAAAATAGACACGATCTGGGAGGAAATGACACTAATTGAAGATATTAGGACACATTGACGGGATGTAGAAGATGATGATATAGGGGAGAATGGAGAAAATGAGGAAAAACATAGGTTTCTTGTTAGGAAACATCAGAAAAAACACCACCACCTTAACATCAATCCCCCACAATCAGAAAAATTATATAGAGGAACGTCCAAGGGCCATTGTTGATGAGAGATAATAAAATGAAACCTATACCAACAGCAATTATGTAACACCTACAATCTACAAAACTAGGCAAGCTATGACTGTAAGCACTTGGAGAATTTTATCGAACAGCACTCATCAAAGGATGAGTGTGAAAAAATAGCGTTCTACTACTACTGTAACTGGTAAGCAATCAAATGAATCAGAAACGCGTATGAAAATGAGGACTGAAAACTTTCGATCTGCACTCATATAAGCTAGTTTATAACAAATTTTTGCTTTAAAATAAAATGTGCCAAATGCCTACAATGCAATACAGCAATGTATCTAATGGTTACAACTGTAATAGCTCTACTGTACCATAATTAGCTACATTTTATTGTGGTCAGAGACAATAAGAGGGAGTAATCAAGAAATAGCAAATCAGACGTATGTCTCCGTTACTCAAACTTGCCGCTGGAAAATACGTTTATCTAGTGTTTATCGTTTCAAAATGAAAACAATTCCACTTCTTTCAGTCAAAGATAATAACACTGCTTTACAAGAATTTTCCACATGGATTCTAATACATTTCCGTAGCAACTTAGTGCGCTGAATCCAAAATTGGCCACAGAATTGCAACATTACGTCAGGATTTTGAAATATTCTAACCTCAAAGTGCAAAAATAGCCATTTTAAGGTGTTTTTGGAGATCCCTGGTGTTGGAAGATAAATATGCTACCAAAAATCAATTGTGCATTCGAAAAGTGCAATTTTTCTTCTTCAATTTGCGATTTGCAAAATTCGAATACGATTTTTATTTGCCTAGATATTGTAGATTAAAGTTTGTGACGGAGCAAAAAATTAAAATTTAAATTTAGTTGCTAAACCTTATAGAAAAGTGCCATTATAGAATTTCAAAGATAGAACTATTGTACAGGGTGATCAAAAAAGAATGCGTCGGTTTCAAGTATCTGTATTATTCAAATTATAAGAGCTACAGAGATGTGTGACCTCTTAAAATGACCGATATATTCTCTAGTATTGTAGAAAAAAATAACGTTACAAATGTTCAATATGTCCACCTTGAGCAACCCGAACAGTATCAAGTAGATATTCAAATTCCACCCACACCCTGTAAAGCATGTCAGCAGTTAAAGTTAAGCGTGTTTTCAATTCCTCGCTGATAGTAGGCATTGATTAAGATTGGCTTTTTCCTCTACTGGAGTTCGAGCTCATCTCAATGAGACCTACTCACAAAGGTGGATTGGTCGATCTGCAAGGCAAGACCTCGCCCTTCATCTGTTGCCTCCGAGGTCACCTGAGCTCACACCATGTGATTTTTTTGTGGGGATATGTCAAAGGTCAAGTCTTTTTGCCGTCATTGCCTACTAACAGCGAGGAATTGAAAGCACGCTAAACTTTGGTTGTGAAGACAGTAACTGCTGCCATGCTTCGCAGAGTGTGGGAGGAATTTGAATATCGACTTGATATTTTTCGGGTTACTCAAGGGTTACTTACTATATTGAACATTTGTAATGTTATTTTTTTAAAACTAGAGAATCTATCGGTCATTTTTCGCACAATTCTGTAGCTCTTACCATTTGAAAAATACAGATCTTTGACGCATTCTTTTGTTATCACCCTGTATATTTAGGTGATTTTCATAATATACTAACAAATATCCTCCAGAAAATAAGTGAATGAAACTTGATAAAAATTAATTATTATAAACTAATTTAAAATTGCATGTCTAAGACTGAGCCAAGGGCTGACAGGCAGGCATTGTCAAACTCATACCATGGGAGATCCATAAAACCCGCAGGTTTTTTTAAGTGCTAAGAAAATTTCATCACTTTAGCGTAAGTAAAGTAATAACATTTTAGGGAAAGAAGGAGTCTATGATATAAATTTTCAGGGCATAAAATTGAGCAGAAGGAACAATATACGGTTATTAAGGCAGCATAAAGATAATGCAGGAGATAAAACTGACCTAGTAGCACAGAAAGCAACCGCAGAATAACTTAGCCCGAAGAGCAGAGAAAGTCAAAAATGTAAAACTTGCAAAGGAATTTGGTAAAAAAATCTTTGAGAGGAAATACGAATAATAAGAGCTCGAAACCCTCCAAGCACTGTACGAAGAGTAACGCAAACATTAAGAGCGACCAAGCTGTTTGTTGCCTAAGGACGCGCAGGCATCCGAAATGACTGACAGATTTTCACCTGCCAAGACCCCACGGAACGCCGTTTGTTTTACCGTAGCGATTGGCACAGAAAACTCAAAAAGGCTTGACGGAAGAGGCGAGTGCAAACGGAACATCAGGAACGACTAAACGTGGGTTGACGTCATAGTAACGAATGACTCTAGGGAATCGGAACACTTTAGACATCTTTTTATACTTGTGTGCTCGTATGTAGGCAATCTAGGCAATGAGTCTGACAAGATTGCGTTACAAAATGACCTAGATGGTATAACTGAATAGTGCAACAGTTGGCAGTTAGAACTGAATTTTTAAAAGTGCATTATTCTGAATTTTTGGAAAAATAATAACTCGGTCAACGAAACGTACACAATTAATCAAACCAACTTATCAAATGTAGAGTCAGTTAAATACTTACTTCTTTAGTAGGTGTGATCCTTACTGTGGACCTGTCTTGGGGGATACACTTCCGGGAAATCTGCGGACAGGCTAGTCGCAAATTGGGATTTATTAAAAGAATATTAGGAAAATGCGACGAGGATGTTAAAGAGCGATTTTATTTTTCACACGTGAGACCTCACTTGGGAGTTTGCCACTAGCATATGGGACCCTTACGAAGTAAGACTAATCTCGGAAATAGATCGAATACAACGGAGAGCAGCAATATTTGTGAAAAGTTGTTACGATAAACTTAGCAGTGTTACCGAATTGTTGAAGGAATTAGGGTGAGAATCTCTAACTGATCAAAGGGAGAAATGCAGGTTAAATCTTTTGCGCAAGTTCGGAGCAGACAGATTTTTGCCGGATGACCAACATATATTGCTAGACCCAACGTACTACGGTAGAAGCGATCACAGGAATAAAATAAAGGAAACTGACTGCAGAACCGATAGATTTAAGATGTCATTTTTCCCACGTACAATAAGGGATCATAATAGTTGCAATATATCAATCATATGAAACTCCCACCCTCCTCAATAGGTAGAGTAGAATTTTCACTTGTCCTTAAAAAACACAACATCTTTACTAACACTTCACACCGCATTATGTTTGGCATTATTTTGTTTTGTTTTCTGCATGAAGTAGCATCTCATAGCGTTCATAAATTAACAGTATTAGTAATATTAACCACTGGATGTGTGTATAGCATTGTTCTGCATGTTTGCATGCTCATTTACGTAGCAATCTCCCAGTTTCTGTTTGGACTGCGCACTGTACTCCTGACCGCTTTTTGGCCTGTGTCTAGCGACCGGGGGAGCGTGCGAGGTTCTGATTTGCGCTGGGACGAGTGCTGCATGCCTGGTGTGGAATCACCCCGTGCCACACACCCTAGTGGTGGCTTGCACGGTACTTCGTAGATGTAGCGAACGGTAAACGCCTACTGCCATACATGTGTGGAAGCACACACGTTGATTACGCGTGCTTGCACATCCAAAACATATATCTGCAGCCACTACAACCGTTTGCCCTTTCATCTGCCTCATCGACACGAGCGGAATGCTTTGGGAAACGACCTCTAACGCCTGAACAAATATTCGGAGTGACAAAAAAGTAGCGCCACGAGCGAGCTCACATACAATCACGCGCAGACAAACACGCGCCTTCGGGAGCCTTCTTTAACACTCCCGCGAGCGAAGGGCTCTAAACGAGGGGGGGAGGGGTGGAGTTGGGGGTGCACAGTTCGGGAAATGAGTCACGCCTTGCCTCCGTGTCGCCCTGTTCCCATTCTCCCACTCTCCATCTCCTCATTCAACCCCTTTCCTACCCACACTAAAAACCAACACGTACATATATAATATTGATGGTAAGTATTCCACCATTCGAGATATATTCTCTTGGGTAGTACCACTTGTAGAGTACTTGTCTGCGACAAGAAAATCGATAAAAAATATCTAAAGGATACGAGCAAAAGGTAAGTTAAGATAAAAGAACTTTAAGCTTTATACGCAGTGACGCCTTGTCTAGGATATGCCTCTAGCATTTGGGATTTCAAAACGATTTCATTCTTCAGCTCCGCATACGTCCCACCTCACAACATCATACTTGGAAGCCCTCTTTCCATCTTCCCATTATCTCCCTTTTCCGAAAACCCAACGTCCTTCCCTCCATTAGGGCCAACAGTATCCCCATATTCTCCCAGCTCTATTCTCTAACTCTGCCTCCCCATAATCTCTTCCAGCAGTTTCTTCTCTGTATTATACCCATCTCGTACATTTCCTTTTGTCCTCCATTCCGTAAATCGCACTTCCTTCATTCCCTTCCACACCAACGTCTCACATACCAGCAGTTCAGTTTTCATCCTTATTCATTAGTGTTTAGGTTCCTAAACCGTACTCTTCCTCCTCCTCATCACCCCTCTCTTCTCATCCACTTGTCTTCCTTTGCGTCCACCGAACTTGCTCCATTCTCTTCCATACCTAGTGATACGTTATTTTCGCAATAACGAAAAATACGACAAAAATTAATTCTCTTAGAAACATGTATTTATGATTTTTCTTTATGTTTTGTGGTATTTGGAAGAGTTTAAAGTGGTTTTCTAATTTGTGAATTAATGCTAAATAAGTCTTTTGGAGCGAATAATGGCTATTTAGCGAAATAGGCGCGAATTTGTATTGACAAAAATTGTATTTTCAATATTGCAAAAAAAACTAGGAATACAAATATTATTATGAGCATCTTTTGTCTACAGTAGTAACAGCAAGATTCATGTTGTTTAAATAAAGAATGATCCAGGCCTAGCAGATTGGATATATATTTTTGTACATATATTTTTTGTTTACTCTTCAGATATGAATCACTTTTTATCAACACATCCATTTACAAAATACATTTTTTAAACTGGAAAATACTCCATTCACAACAGCGTAACCTAATTTTGACCGGAATCCTCTGTTTGTGACTATTTAAATCCCATCTATACAATTTTCCACACTTTGCTATTTATTTAATAATTTTATAATAATTAATGCTACAAAATACTAAATGTAAAATAATTCATACTAAAAATACTAAACATTAATGCTAAAAAAACTTATCTCTATCCATACCCATACCTCAAATGCCTGCAGCCTATCATCTTCCTCTTCACTTAGTGCCTATATTTTTATCTTTCAAAACTATGCCTTAATTTAAGGCTTTTCGCCAGCCTTTTCATGCCAACATCCTTCTAGGTCCCAGGGCCCCTATTATTCGCATAGTAATTTACTATTTCACGCATTTTCTTCAACGCTTCTACCCATCTAAACAAACAAATAACCTGCTTACCGGAGAGGAGATGTTTTACAGATAGAAATCACCGAGAGTCCGAAAACACGAATAACTCATTATCGCGAGACGAAAGCGTAACAACAATACGTATATTATTTTATAATTAATCACTTGGTGCAACCTGTTCCACACATTACTCCATTTATTCTTACCGCGGTGCGCACGTAGTTGCTCTTGATAACGGAGCGAAATAATATAAAAACGCTGAGTGGAATCACCCATTTTTAAACCTGAAATATACCATGTCCAGCTCTAAAAAATAATATAGAAGACGGGATACGCCATAAAATACTTCCAAGTTCAAGAGGTGTATATCACAAAATAAATGTATGTTACGAATTCGCATACAGCTGCTTACGTTGGTAAACATAAAAGCTCATTAAAAGAAAATAAGGCCAAATGCTGTTTGTTATAGCTCAGGAAAGGTAAACGTAGCGGTAACCTACCAAATCATGTCTTGAATTTATTCTACAATGAAGGAATGACTATTGAAAAAGTATCGCGGCAAATGTGCCGATAAAATATCTCTACAGCGTTTACATAATAATCGAGGAATAATCGTTCGAAGAAGAGCGTTGCTAAGTTTCAAAATGCTAAATTCAATGCTTGTACGCCATCTTAAAAAAGAGAGGCCACCAGTAAAAGTATTGCAGAACTGTTAACGCCGTTATAAATGGAAAAATAACTGATGCAGGCGGGAAACCAGATGTATAATGTAGTGTCAAATCAACCTTCAAAGGGAGGATCATGTCCAAAAATTTCCCTAGTGACATTTAGGGCAGGGCAAGGAACTCATGGACAATGAATGAACGCACATTTTCATGTGAAAATTTTCAGTTGCTGAACCTCCAGCACAATACACATCCACTCGTCCAAATTCAGCCACACGAAAAATAATGAGAAAGACAAAAACGCTGGAAGAGGCAAACTCGTTTTCATCCTCTGAAGTGCGTCACTCCGTTTTGGAGGAAATTTAAGCTTCACACGGCAGGATTCGCGGAAATATATTCCCTCGACCTCAAACTAAACAGAGATTTGCTTCCAAGCGAAACGTACATACAAGCACTCTCTTAACGCTCTGGAAAACTTACTGAGTCGTGTTTTTTCTTTCAATGCTTTTGGCAAGTTACCACCCGCAAGGACCCCGAGTAAAAATATATATGGCATTGGCATATAACCTCATTATTCTCTGGAGTTTTTAAAGATTTTTATTGATACCAACGGCTTCGAAATTCAGCGTTTGAGTCCAAGGCATGATTTTGATGACTCATACATGTTGACGTTGACAATTGAAGTAATATTTTACTCAAAAATCAAAAATCGCGCATGTAGAAGCAAACACATTTAGGAGACGAAGGAGAATAAATTCACGAATCTCCAATTCACTCACTCAGTGTTTCAACCCGAAGGTTAGAATATCGCATATTATGATACTATATCTAGATTAAAATATACATGACAAACAAATTCTACAACAATGGAAATTCTAGTAAGATGAATTGTTCGCCAAGGTGCAAATTTAATTGCAATAAACCATGATCAGAACTAGAAGTCTTCACTAGCACTCTGAGACTGTTTCAAAGTTCGTAACTAAGGAGAGTAAAGGCGGAGTCAAATATACATCGAAAAACACCACTTGAACATCATATAACTAACTCTTCACAATGAACAGCTCTTTCGGCTTCCGGAACAGTAGCAACAGTAATTCTAGGAAAAAGTTTCAATTGAATTCTAGTTCAGCTGGCTAAATTCTACACAACATGTGCTTATTCTGATGTAAAACAAGTGCGTATGTCTTGCACGTATCTGCAGTGAAGATATACGTATAGACAGTATAGGAAGGGAGAGGAGAAGTCGTATTCAGCCACTTCTTAAAGAAAGATGGCGAGGTGACAAAGGTTTCCTATTCCATCCGACAAACAGAGTATTGAACTTGAACTTTTCTCCTCAAGCATGGACCGGATTACTAAGGGAAAATTTCTGCCACAGCTGGGATTCGAGCCCGGGACCTCCGGATGGGGAGCCGGTGCTTTGTGCACTCCGATTCCCCAACCAGCAGGTACCATGAATACGGCCAAAAACTTCCGCTTCTCAGAAACGAGTTTTTCCACGGGTTAGGGCATCTTGAGCTCATCATCTTTCTTCTCACGGCTGTAAGGGGAGAAGCTGGACATCGTCCTTTGTACGTACTCGCTTGGTCAGGATGGCGTGACGCCTTTGAACAAGAAGACACTCCCCCATCCTGGTTACCCGCTTCTCACTCTTAATGTCACCGAGACCCGCGACACGCGAACGAGTATTTTCATGCTTGAGAAAGTGCCCTTCCAACCATTTCCTCTCTCATACCTTCTCTCGCTTCGAAGCTTGACACCCTTAACAATGTCACGCCTGGGCGTCGACTCGTAAGCCTATGACTTCATAATGCGAGGGGCATTCTCCTCTCCTGACGTATACTACAACCGCCGATGGATGAAACCGTAAACACCACTGAATTAATTGAACCACTGCCTCCAGGAATAAATCAAGAGAGTATCGCGGAAGGCAGGGGCGATGGGTTTGACATTTTCTCAACGCCTGTCGCACACGGTCAACTTTTCAGTCACCATCATCAACAGTCATCAACCCAACGATTGCTTTGCCAATGCTCTCCAATTCATTCTCTCGGCATGATCCCATCATAATTCCTCATTTTTCCATCCTTGATATAGGTATACCATATTTGGCCTTTCTCATGCAAACATTTTCAGTACAAGGTTTTTAAAAGTTTTGTTTTGCTATTATAATATGAATAAATAGAGATAAAAACGGGAGAAATTCATGTTATTTTTCATAAAACCAGATTCAACGGGATGCTGTCATCGATAGCAAGTAGCGTTTATACAATTGATTTTGTAAATCTTTTACAGAAAATTTAACGGTGAACAAACTGCTTGAGAAAAGTTTCACTGGAAAAGATATTTCCATAAGACTGCAACTGAAACTTTGTTAATTTCTTAAGCGCCGAGTTGAAAATAAGTGCAAGAATCATGAATGGGTCCTTCCGCTCTGATCTTCTTCTTTCCTATGTTTCACTCCGCATCCCAGCCTGCATCACTCGCAATATGAGTCTGTTACACACACCCAAATTCCGTCTCTCCATTTCCCAACGATCACTATTCTACCGCCTACCTTCATCTTTCAATGCCCTAACTAATAGTCACCCCACCCTTGACCTTTTCTCCTCACGCAACGTCTTTTTCTCCCAACTGAAACGTAATGCGTAACATTCATGTCATCTTCGCCTCATTCTTGCCATGTTTATGTTTTGAATATTTCTGTTTTGCTTCTACTACTATTGTTGTTTTTTAATTTATTCTGTTTATTAAACCCAATGTAAAGGCCTTAGTTGCTGCTTTTGGAGTTTTTGATAAATAAATAAAAGAATGCAGTGCAGCGCAGTAAGAATCTAAATATGACCCAATACGCAAGGGAAAAAGCCAACTGTGCAATCACTTCCATCATCGCACGTAGGTTATCGAGTTTTAAGACTACACCTGGATATATTTTCAAATAACAGTGAAACCGTTAAGTTCTCCGTAAACACTAAAGCCTGGTTCTCCACCCCTTGATTCCTTAAACACCTCATAAAATGCATCCACAGAATGCCTTCCAAAACACTTCTCTTTCCCCCATCTTCTACTCATTGTCAGACATGCCTGGAATTCTTCTAATATTATACGACAGCCGTCGGCATCCCATTATTCTTTAATATCATCTCCATCCACTATAACTGTCTCCTTAGAATTTCTTAGATTCACTAGCCTCAACATTCGCCCCAGCCGATGCAATGCGTTCCCTCCTTTGTTTGTTTCCCACTCCATCTATCATGCTTTTCCACTCTTCTTCATCCGCACGTCTCTGAATCCAAATATCAAATCCCGTCTAATTAGAACCATTAAACACTGCGCCAGTTACTCAAGCCAACACCTAAGAAGCCGTAAACAGTATCCTCTCTTTCTTATGGAAGCTACTTCTTTCTACTTTTTCGAAGGAACGAGGAGCTTAGAATGATAAATTTCGAGACGTGAGTTTGTAGGAGGCAAGCTGGACAGAGAAGCTGGATAGAGGTGCAACGTACTATGGAAAAGGGAAGGAGTGATGGAACCAATGGCTTAGCACTTACACATATTTATAATTTATTTCATAATTCATTTCAACTTGAAAATGACAATTTATTACTAAAACCAGCATCGGTAATAAATTATAAGTGTTGTTAAGTGCGAAGCTATGAGTTTTTTTACGAATTAATTTCTCAGATTAAGGCCTAAACCAGTTTCCTGCAAAGGGTAGTGAGTGAGATTTAGACGAGGGAGAAGAAATGGTTGGAGGCTGTAATTGGGGTTAGGCTGGGGAGGGTGGCTAGGGAGGGAGGCTAGGGAGGGTGATGCTGGGCAAGGAGGTAAAATAAAATGGATCTAGGGTTACCAAAGCGTTTCAGTGAAATAGCGACGGCATTCCGGGAAATCCTCTACGTGAAGCTGTCCATTGGCAGCAACAGTTTATGTGTTCAGGTTCAGATGCGAGAAGGATAGCTGACGGAGCTGTTGTCACCAATAGACATCTTCACAGTGAGGAATACCCGAATGCAGTCACTTTTCAGGCCGAAGGAGATAGGAAATTGTGGGATCGGGACTAAAGAGAGCTTTCAAGGGAGGGTAAGAAATATGAAGAGCTTAAGGCGGGGATAATAGCACACATTTGGGTCTATTCGAGACAGGAATAGAGTTGTTAAGGGCGTGCTCTTAGTGTTGTTAAGAGAGCTAAGGCAGAACTAATCTAATTTATCAATATTGATAGAACACCTAAGGGGTCTATTTCCGACGAGGAGTCTTTTCAAAATAATAATAATGTTTTCTCCATAGGTGACAGCTATCAACATTTATGACCAACTAAATAAATATAATAAAGGATAATACATTCATTATGCTCTTGGACAAGTCCCGTGGAGCAAAAAAGAAACACAGTGTTTGTTAGTAGTAGGGCAAACAATAAAATAAAATACATATACATTACAGACAAGGTTACCACTCTTTCCCCAAACAAACAAATATTAATATGAGGAGTAATCAAAAGAAATGCCAATGCTTAAATTACTAAAATAGAACTAGATACTTGAAACTCTTTCATTATGAAGAAATCAAAAGTA
This sequence comes from Pyrrhosoma nymphula, assembly GCA_963573305.1. NCBI lineage: Eukaryota > Metazoa > Arthropoda > Insecta > Odonata > Coenagrionidae > Pyrrhosoma > Pyrrhosoma nymphula. The sequence continues at coordinate 24,367,093 of OY754333.1, forward strand.
TAAGACAGAATTGGGACAAATCCGTATGTAACACTGGGCATTGCATTTAGAGTTGAGCAACAGAAGAATTATTTACTCTCAATCCGTAGGAAAACACATAAATTGAGATTTTGTACTCTATTTATTCAAACACTCATTAAGTAAACATTAATACAATTCACTTTAAAAAGTTTCCAACGAGCGTCGACCTCTCAGATTAATTGGGATGGAATTCCAAAGATGAGAAGATGCCGCGACAAAAGATTTATGAAAAGTAGTGGTACTATGAGCTGAAAATACTAATCGACCAGGATTGGACCTTGTCACCAATCGCATTATATGTTGCTCTCTTTTGTATCATTTCGATTAAATAGGACGATTCGTTATTTTGAAAAATAGTAAGCAGAAATTATCACGGTAGGTATTTCCGACGAGTTGACGTGTCTAGCAAGGAAATTATTATAAAGTAAGGAGTATATATAGGTAGATTGAGACGGAAGCCACAAACCAATGTCCTAGACTATGTAAAACCACCTGTGCGGGATTTGAACCAGCGACATTCTGGTTGGCAGACTCAAGAGGACATTACCCCGCCACCACCGTATTCGATGTTTAAAGTAAATTCTCATGTAAACCTTAATGACATCTACTTTTGAGTCCATATAATGGAAAAAATACGAGAACTTTCCTGTTGCTTGCCATTCAAGTCTTCCCACATTAACTCGATGGGTCAAGCGTGGGACGTAAGGGCATTTATCGAGAACGGTACGTTTCCAAAAATAACGTACGACCTTTCTGGGTGGTGAATAAAAGGTCTCTTTGCGAAATCAAGTGGATAGAATTTTAGAGGCAGTCAATTCCAGATCCGTTTTAATTTGACCATATGTAGGCCTAAATATTCACCGAACTACTCCATCTTATTAAGCCATTTCATTTTCCTCTTTACACACTCCATCACCGGATTGTCTCTCTTCTGTAAGTCTCTTTTTAGGCCATCTATTTTTACAAGTGATCTACTAAAATAATCACCGATGTGTTAATACGTCAGTAACATTCCCACAAGAAATACACGTGAAGCTGAATCTTCATTTGGCTGCAGAACTTATTTTATTCGCAAAATTAAATTATAAATAGTGGTTTTCTGTCATCGGGAAAGGCACCAATATAAAGAAAATCAAATTAAGATTCTTACTCCTTCAATCGAATTTTGTACTTCGGTCGAAATTCCGAAATTTTTTCTAAAACGTAACGAATTTTTGCAATTATTTAGTGTTTTTGAGTCATTGTCCCCATAACGACCATACTTATTGTTTAAGTCGAGATTTCGTGTATATCCCTTGTGTATATCCATTAAAGAGGTTCCGCCGCGACTGTGTTAGTCAAAACAAATACTAAATTCCACATTTGTGATATTTTGTCCAAAAAATCCTGCTTTCGCTGATGAAATGCGTTACCTACAGAAACCAAATGTTTTTTAGAAAAAATGCAGATTATTCCACAAATGTATTTGAAATAAGCACTTTTTTCCAGCCATAGCCGACTGCAGCGCCATTTCCGACGAATTACCGCATTTTGAATTCAATTACGGCATTAGTTCTTCAATAACTAGAAAAATAAGGTGGTAAGATGCCTGTATTTCATTTTTATTCAATTTCTCTGGATTATTTCCTTCTTAGAGGTGGTTTCCACGAAAATGGCATTTGTATTTTATGGAAAAATACTATTTTTCCCCGCGTTTATCTCATTCCCCCATTGAACACAATGTAATTTCAAGTTCAATTGTAGAATAAAATAGCGTGGAAAGGTATTATTTTGTTGTTCATATCAGATAGAGGAGACGGTTTTTTACAAGTAGACACAATATGAATAAAATGACATTTGAGTCATTTTACGGTGGAACCACCTTAACTCAATGATTCTTAACACTAAATAAGATATGCGTGGTTTATTATAATCAATGTAAATGATAATATTCTTCCCGTTGACGTTCAAGGGGCACCTTCACTAGCATTCAGATAAAAACGATCTCCTTAACCCTCTCCCGCCTCTTTCCCTGGCGAGGTGCGTGGGTCTGTGCCCATCGCCCACGGATTCTGGGGCAGGTGAGCGAGAGAAGAGGTGCGCACTACGTGCGTCAAATTTTCGCCCTTCCCTTCATCCCGAATTCCCTTTTACAACACCCACCCTCACCTACTCCGTTGCCCCTCAAGAGAACTTGCCAATTCCCGGATCTAACATGCGTGTGAGCGTGGGAAAAAAATACAACGAAGAAGAAAATAAGATTGAGAAGTAAGGCGCATTTTCATGGTGGATCCGTTTATCGGATTAAGGTATATTTAAGAAAAGAGTTGCTAGGTTACAAGATAAACTAGAATAGGAGTTCAGATCTCGAGGACGAAGATAGAAAAACAAACAAGAAGAGAGAAAGTTCTAGAAATGTATGTACATCATCATCCGAGTAATCTACCGGTTGAAGGTAGGTTATGATGAAAGTCAGAGAAAATTCAACATACACTTACACGTATTTCTACTCTAACACTTTGCTCATTCCGTCCATAAAACCTATTCTCTTTCTTCCCCTTCCCCGATAACCCAACATCCTTCCCTCTATCACGGCCTTCAGCAAACCATCGCCCCTCATTACCGCTTCCAGCCACGTACCCTGCCTTCCCCTAATCTCATCCACAAGTATCCTCTACTCACCCACCATGTCTAGCACTTCCTCATTTGTCTTCCATTCCGTCCAACGTACCTTCTCCAACCTCTTCCACACCCATATCTCGAACGCCTTCAGCCTATTTTCCTCTTCCTTTGTCAGAGACCACGTTTCTGCCCCATACAACGCCACATTCCATATCAAGCTTTTCACCAGTCTATTTTTTACATCCTTACTTAAGGGCCCCGTCATCAGCTCTCTTCTACTATTGAACGCTTCCTTCGCTAGCGCTATTCTCCTCCTCATGTCTTTGCTACTTTGCCCATTTTCTTCTAGGGTACTACCAAAGTAATTAAATTGCTCTACTTTCTACAGTTTTTGTCCTCCTACTTTTATGACCAGCCTCGTTTTCTCAGTCCTTTTAGAAACGTACAAAGGACCCAAATTTCACTCTTACTTTGACAAGAACATTAATATACCTCGTTATTTATTCATAATCACCACCAAAACATTCCTAGTCCTTAGTATTGGATTGTACAATGCGAGCAAATACAACCATACCCTGGGGGAGAGAAAAACCATCTCAGGAGGGATTGGGACCCACGTCCCGTGTATTTGCCGACGAGGACTTTACCTCATCGCCACCTAATACGACGTTTTATATAACTGACATTACATCGGCAAATTTGACTGCACACATAAAATGATGGAGATCATAATCTAGACATTTAAATAGCAATTTTCCACAGTTAACGAATCATTCAACCCCGGTTTCGATGCACTGCATCACCATCAGTTCATCCACCTGATGATGATGCAATGCATCGAAACCCGGGTCGAATAAATCTTTATCTGTGGAAAAATGAATTTTTAAATTCCTATATTACGTTGAAATTCCACAACATCACACCTGAAAACTCCCATTATGAAGGAGATCGACATGAGACGAATGGGATTAAATGCTCCCTGTTACCTACCACGATTTGTCACAACAAAAAAAGCACTGCAAAGCATGCATAAATTTAAAGAAAACTTCATTACATATGTATCAAGCACTGCATTAATTCACCATGACTAAAACACGGTCGGTATCCTGACACACCCTGCCAAACGCCCTGGCGGTAATTCGCAAGATAAAATGTAGACGTAAAGAGATTGAGGCAGGTTAATTTGCCCCCTTCTTGAAAATATAAGGCAGAAGAGCCACAGATTTTAAGTTGTGGCAGGAGAGCCACAGTAAGATTTTACAGTAAGTCACCGCCGGGAAAACGCAGCACATGAAGTGAAATACATTACCCATCAACTTACGACGCAAGTGCGCAACAAGTGCAAGTGTATTTTAACGACTTCATTGGTACTCGATATTCCGCACGATACACTGTATCGTCAACCCGATATTTTCACAGCTAAAAAATGCACAACTATTTCCACTTCAAGTGACGGAAAAGGGCAAGATGTCCGCACGCTCCCCGCCTAACGCCCTCAGGGCAGGTTGTAGGTCACGACGCAAATGTAGACGAACCTGCGTACGTCTACTCGCGCTTCGCATCTCCCCCTTCGTCTTTGGCGAGAAGAAAAGGGGATAGACCACTCTCCTTTTCATCTCCGCTCGCCGGTCTTCACGCTCCGTTCCCTCACCTGGCATGCTCCTCGCCTCGGGTCCCTAACCGACGGTCTTTCCACTCCCTTAAACTCTCTTTTACTCCGAAGCCTCCTCCACACCACACCCCACCTCACTCCCGACACTCTCCACCACACCCCACACAATCTCACGGGGCGACGAGTAACCAGAAGACAAACCTCCCGAGCACACCAACCGACGACGCCCCCTAACCTCTAATCTCATTGCCCTCCTCCTCCGCCCAACTTTCCCACCAAAAACAACGCCTCCCGAGTGTGTTAAGCAGCCGCCGCGCCCACGAGCTGAGTCTCATCTTTCTATTAAAGGTTGACTATCGATCTAAGTAGGTTGAGATGCAGATTATATTACCTCCACTTATCTTCCAATGACATTAACCAAGTTCAATTTCCTAACACGGTATCCTTCTCATGAAATAAGATAATAATGCATTTTTCAACAAAATTTATATTATTATTACACTGATACTGCAATTAGACATTGTCTGGTGGCAATATATCATTAGTTTCGGTTGAAACAAAATTAATAACAAGGTTTAAAAAATACATATACCTACATACAACATCAAACACTCCTCTTGTTTTTTTATGAGTAACAATTTTTTAAAAATATTTACATTTCTTGGTAAAGGTTTTGTGAGTTCTTATGGTAATTCATTCCATTCCAGGACCCCACTATTTAAGGAGTATTTGGCAGCATTCGTTTTTTGCCTCCTTAATTTTAGTTATAAGGTTACATCCTCTTCTCCAATTCCAACCAAGCTGGATGTTTTGAGTAGCATTTAAACATTCCCAATAACCTATTTACTTTCCTTCCATCTTGCAGTGGACTCCACCCCAATTCTTCTAACATGCTGCTAACACTATCGGTAATTTTTTGTCTCCCCAAAACGTACCTTGCTGCCTTCCTTTGGACCTTTTCCAAGCTCTTTGCCTTTCCTTTATCATGGGGATCCCAGACATTCGTGGCCTATATTTCTAAGGTGTAACTAGTTTCAACGGTTCTTCTTCATAATCAGGTGTCATAGTACGTTGCGTCAAAACTTTATAATTGGTTTTGCCATAAAAAGGTTGTGGAAAGATATATGTATAGTTCTCTAATTCCAAGAGAATGAATTTCCTCCTAAGTAAGCCTGGAGCCATCAAACGATATTCTTCTATAACTATGTGCAGTCCCTTTCATCGATAAAGTATACACTCTCTACAGCCTATACGACCTTCAGCATCCCCTCATATTCTACAACTATGTACAGTTCCTTTCATCAGTAGAGTATATACTCTCCATAGCCTACACGGTCTTCAGCGTCCTGCTTCTCATCTTCTACAACTATGTACAGTTTCTTTCATCAGTAAAGTATATACTCTATATAGTCTATACGACCTTCATCATCCCCCTTCTCCTCCCTTATCACCCACACCATCCTCCTGCACTACCTTCCCCTGATCTCCTCCAGCAGTTTCCTCTCCTTTGCCCCCTTGCCGAGCACTTCCTCGTTCGTCTTCATTTCCGTCCATCGCATCTTCTCCATTCTCCTCCACACCCACACCTCAAACGCCCGCAATATACTCTTATATTCCCTCATTTACCCTTCTTCGAAATCCAGATTTCTATCACATTCAACCCTACGCTGCTAATTATACTATTCACCAACCTTTTCTTGATATCCTCCAACAGGGACATTGTCATCACTATCAACAATTTATTAGCATCTCTTTTGCTGACGTAGTTCTCCTCCTTAAGGTACGCTGTATACGTACATCTTGAAATATTATTACCAATCTAATAGAGGATCAAACAAAGAATAATGAAAAGGCATAGAAAATGATTAAAGAAACTCCTTCGAAGATTATTCCATTCCATATTCCAAGAAAGCCATTAATCTCGTCGCAAAACTACTTCCCTCCGCCGCAATAGCTCAAGGCTCGCTGCTGTAGGAGATGAAGTTACCAATATTGATAAGATTTTTCGAACAAGTAGCATGAGCTTGGACTAGAACTTGTTGTTGACAGTGAGATGGACTAAATATCTTGATCCAACTTCCTCTTATCTTTTTTTCCCCCAAATTATCCCCGATGATACAGCAAACTGAACTGAGAATCTTGGGGATTGGATCCATGTCTAGATGTATTATATATTTTCCCTCTTTGCTCCAAAGACAAGCAATCTTCATCGAGTTGCTCTATTTTAAGACAGAACTTCTTTATTTCAGCCCTCTTTGAGGCAATTATTCATATAATGCTATATATCCTCTCTGCAAGACTAAGAACTCCAAACTAAGAGTTGTAAGACTATTCACGCACGCAAGTCCGTAAAACGCATATTACTGATCATTTCTCCAGACATAACAATTCTGCACACCAATAGATAAAAATGGGTTACCGAGGATTCTGTCTCAGAAAAAATTAACCATTACTAAATTTATACACGTTAAACTTCAGCCATATTTTTGCCGGTGGAAGCATGATTAGTCTTTTGTTTTGCTTTCCCTCGCTCATTTTTCATGCACTTTAAAGCATAGATAAAGGATATTAAAAAGGGGAGTGTGTGTTTGATGAATGTACAGAATTGGTTCCGATCAAAGAGTAAACAGCTCCAGCTTGGACTAAGGTCGGCAATTGGGAAAATTATTGCATCCGGTTTGTTTTACGTCAAGGGTTGATTATATGATATCGGTAGCGCGAATGGGCTTGCGCATTGGAAACAATTAATTTAGCTTGTTTGCAGAGGTCGTCAATGTTATGAGGTATCGCGGATGAAAAGACGGAGTATTTTATGAACGGAAAATAAAAGGAAGAGAATGAATTTTTAAAAAAGACGCGCCACAACATCAACAGTGTGATAGTAGGCACGAAGAGATGCCTTCGGTTAGAAAAAGGATAACTATATATAATTTATGCGTGCAATCAAATATGTGTACGTAAAAGAAAATGTTCGCTAATAGACCACAGAGACATAAAAATTGACAGGAGGGAGACAAACAGAAAATAATAAACTCAATAGGTTAATAATATAAATGTGTACGCACGCATACGTAAATTTATTTGTTACATAGTATGAAATAGAACCGACGGCCGCAAAACTTCCCTCGCGAGTCATTTTGGTAAACTCTTTCATTAACGATCAATTTTTTAAATCAGTAGCTTATTGGTGAAAACGTTCACATTAGTGCGTACACCATGGGTATATTCATTTACGCAATAATTCCTGTATGTATAAATAATAAAATCCATGAACATGTACATCAATAGATAACTATATGAATAATCTTAAAGGTTCCACTTAAAAGAAGAGAATGAGCCCCGTAAAAACCATCTGGATCAGCTTCGCAACGAGAGAAAACAAATGTATATTATATTTTTTGCAAAGTTGGGGGAGCTAACACGATTATCATGACACCATGAGCATAATGAGGCCTCTGTATCTACGCCGCTGCACCCGCTCAGCTTCCGCCATTCCCCGGAGCACGTACACCCGATTTACTTTCCCCGCGAAGTCAGACATCGTGCAGCCCATTCCACATTTCAAGTGGAGGGAGAGAGAGGAATATAAAAAAAACAGGAAACGAGGAGAGAAGAAAAAGCTGTGGGTCTCCACGTCACCAAGGAAGAGTGGATGCGGAGGAAAAACGATGAGCCGCCAAAGGGAAATGGCGAAAGGTGCAAAAAAAGGCCACCACACACCGAGGTGTAATGAGAATATCCGGAAGCAGAGAGGTGGGAATGAATTCAAAGGTGGGAGGGCAGTGAATAGAAAATTTGGATGGCTCTTGCGGGGAATACGGAATGAAGATTAATCATAATAAAACAAAAGTAATGAGATTATCTAGGACAAAGAAAGCGAGGCTGGTCATAAAAGCAGGAGGCCAAAAACTGGAGCAAGTAGAACAATTTAATTACTCGGGTATTACGATAGATGAAAATGGGCATAGTAGCAAAGACATTAGAAGGAGAATAGCATTAGTGAAGGAAGCTTTCAGTAATAGGAGGGAGCTGATGACGGGGACCTTAAGTAAGGATGTATAAAAGGGGCTGGTGAAGAGTTTGATATGGAGTGTGGCGTTGTATGGGGCGGAAACCTGGACCTTGAGAAAGGAAGACGAAAATCGGCTGAAGGCGTTCAAGATGAGGGTCTGGAGGAGGATGGAGATGGTGCGTTGGACGGAAAGTAATACAAATAAGGAAGTGCTTGACTTAGTTGGTGAGGAGAGGAAACTTATAGAGGAGATTAGGGGAAGACAGGGTAGGTGGCCGGAAGAGGTAATGAGGGGCGATGGTTTGTTGAAGGCCGTGATAGAGGGTAGGATGTTGAGTAAGCGGGAAAGAGGAAGAAAGAGAATAGGTTTTATGGACGAGATGAAGAAAGGTAGGACTTACGCTGAGATGAAGAAATAAAGACTAGATGTAGATAGGACACGGCACGTGTCTGTTGGATTTTCTCTGACTTTCATTATAACCTACCTGTAACCGGTAGATTACTCAGTTAAGTGGGAGGTGGCGGGCACCTGAGGTCACTTGCGCCATCACGGGTATATGCGGGGATGTGGGTAGGTTTGCAAGGAAAGTATTAACTGGTGAGTGGAGGATGAGCGGAGAGAAACCCAGCGTAAGCATTTGTCCGATCTCAACGAAAGGTAACGAAAGGGACCACGGTTTTACGTTTCATCCGACGGACGGAGTAGCTACCTACTGCGCAAGAAATTATCACCATATAGGACTCCAGTACCCTGGCTACCGTACTGACCAGAAAAGAGAAGGCAGACAGTTCACGCACTGGTCAGTATTCTAGATGAGAGATGGTAGAATAACAAGGAAATTAGATTCAGAACTGTTTTGGCTAATGAAACATACACACTTAGAAGTGTATTGATGAGAGGGGCTCTGAACAAAGGCATACAAATATTAGTTAAAAAATATAATGCAGGGCATTGCGATACGTGGCTCGGAAAGAGCGACAAGACCAACTAAGAAATGTAGGACTTCACTTTTTCCCGGCTAATGGTGGCAGTAAATTCTTCTCGGGATATCATCCGGGCAATCTCCTCAATCTCCATCGCTGCCGACGTTTCGATGAAATCCTTTTTCATCATCATCAGGGCCGATGACGATGAAAAAGGATTTCATCGAAACGTCGGCAGCGATGGAGATTGAGGAGATTACCCGGATGATATCCCGAGAAGAATTTACTGCCACCAACTAAGAAATATTAGGAATGGTATGGGAGAAAAGGAGGTTTGGAAGAGGCCGCAAACAAGCATTGAAAGAGCGAAAGGAATGCCTTAGAGAGAGATAGTAATGTTGGCTGAGCGAAGATGAGGAATGATGAGAACGGGAGTTTAAGAAAGGAGGCATAAAGTACGAAAGGTCAATATAGACTTAATTCTCGGGAGATGTATTGTCTTTGCGGTGATGTTTAGATATAGCCACTTTATGAGTGAAAGAGTAGGGCAGGAGAGGCTAACACCCGCCACGGCCTCAAATGGACACCTCCCGTGTGTTTGAAAAAATGAACTGACAAGTAAATAGCTAACATACAAGGCACATATGTACTTTTTTGTTTTTTTGATCATAAAATAACGTACTCTCACTCACTCAGTGTTTCAACCCGAAGGTTGGTTTTGATAGGTGAGATTAGAGCTCACTCCGTACTATTGGCGTGTGCATTTCACACATTCAGGGTACGGGGGGCCAGTTCCTTTCACTGGGCCACCTGCGATTTTCCACGAATTTCTGGCCATCAGACAATCGCACCGCGAGGATTTACGGAGGGGGTCCAGAGAGGCTTCACCCGCATTTGAACCCGGGGGTCGGTAACCCAGCGCTATACCCACTAGGACACCACGACCCCAAAATAACGAAGTCAATTATAATTAGTGTTCGTTTCAATAAGGGATCCCCACTCCTGATAGGGACAGCTCTTGAACTGGAATATGTCATTTATAGGTAGTCTATTACCCATTAGCCCTAGCGAAGGATTCCTATTTGGGTTGAGTGTGTGTGTCTGTGGTTGTCATTGGCGAGGAAGTAACATTCCCGTAAACCACCACAGGGGTTTTCTGGTCGAGAGGTTGTGGTTGGTCACTGGCGTGGATTTACCCCTTTTTCCCGCAAACCAACACAGCAATTGTGGTGTAATATTGACGAGTGGAGCCAATTTATTTCGGCCATTGGAGATTTTTATAACTTGTCACTTTAAGAGCCCGTAGAGCTCACGTTCCCTAGTTTTTTATAGGTAGTCTTGTAAAAACTATACCTCTACAAAGAGTTTATATCAACCAAACAATTAGGAGCAGCAAGGCTCACATTCGTGCTTTACTTTCATGGCTTACATTCCAATTACATACCTTTGCGACGGTATTAATGTAAATAAACCATAATTACAACTACACCACACTATATTTACTAGTACCTTCATAGCGTATAATCACAAGGTATATGCTTACTCTATGGTATAATGTAGTGCATGTTTGGATGAAATTGACGCAACACCATCTATAGTTAAAGTGACTCCCAGGGTAATATGAAGGTGTAAAACCGACGCCAGAATTAGTATTACTTGCACAGACAGGACAAATTCAAGTCCACAGGGGAAACTGCTTGACATGAGAATCTCGACAGAGAAGTTTAAAATTAACGTTATGTCCAAGAATCCAAGGATTGATTGCGTCGCTCATGTAATCGCGTCTGATTTTTTCAAGAAAGAGAAGATCAATGGAAGGGAAATGATAATCCAATCTAAAAGAGCTTCAAGGATTCAGATATTGCTTCGCCCAGGTTTTACGAGATCAGCTCACATATTTGCCGGGCATGTCGAGAGTATAACTGAATGAAACGATGGCAAACAACCTGATAATGCTTTCAATTCACTTTTATAATTGAAGGATTATCTGCCTTTCAACCACAAGCGACCGTTGGGTGCCATAGGAGATTGAGCGGAATAAGTTAGCAGATATGGGGAGATGAAATTATTACTGAAACTTCTAGATATAACTCATCTTTTAGACTAATCATAACTTCTACACAGATAATGCATAACATTCCAGCAACATACATACAACCATAATAATTTCTTTAACTTTTTAACAGAGGAGTACAGGATTCTGAATAATTAAAATCAGTTAGAAGGTATTGCATTACAAGAAAATTACTGATAACATATAGTCATCGTAGAGATCAACATTATAAAAAAAATTCATAAAACAGTAAAATATATAGAATAAGACCCACCAGCACCATACACACAAAATATTTTGCCATTGGTATTACATGAATTTAAGATTATCCGGTTCGGGAATAAAACAAATTAAAACCGCGCCCCGTGCATTTTACGCATAAACATAGTTTGTAAAAGAAACAGTGCATGGATTAAATCTCTATTTAGAAAAAAGACTTTGACTTCTAAGTAAAAACTTTATTTAAAATTCCAGGATGAATAAAGACAGGACGGAATTGTATACTCTTGGCCCAGAAACATTTGATGAGAATTGATAAAAATTGACAGATTATTGCACTCCATTTGCGATCCTATCGGCCAAATGTGGGGGAACATTCGGAAATGGTAACCAAATTATTGTGATAAAATGAATTGAAGACACGATATGCCTCTCACACGTAGTGCAATAAAATATGCATAGGGCTTAAAAAAACATAAAGCAAAACATATCACGTCTAAACAAAAAGTCGTACAATATAACGGCCAGAAAACATTTTCCCGATCTTAAAACGATAGGGACCCAACTGACTTTTAATTCCGGAGGAGTGCAAGCTCAAAATAGCCTCCATTGACGTCCTTCTTATCCTTGAGAAACACTCTCGATTTAGTTTAGAATCCAGGATCATGTTCAAGATCTTTAGCTCCTGTACTTGAGAACTAGCCAACGCAGCGAGACTCGATTCGTGATTCAGGGAACGCCAAGATCCACGCGATGAATAAGTCAACACGGCCAAGCAGGAAAGTTTGCCGACTTCCAATTGCCAGCCACCAAGTCAGCACCAAAGTTGGCTCGCAGAACCTTTCGTTTTATTCTCAAATGCCCCTACTCCTCGATGCCTCTTTCGCAAACAATTGGGAATCTGCGCTGGTGCGTTTACACGAGGGGCTGTTTATTTCCGTTCAAGCGCACTTCGTAAATTCTATCGGTCCATGCCCTCGCTTCCTCACGTCATGGCGCGCCACCTGACGGACGCCGAGAATCACGCCGCAGAGCGGTCACAAGGTGGAGAAACATTTGCCCGACTTCCCTTCCAACGAATTCATTTGATGTTCAACCACTCGTCAAAAACCATTTTCCCAGCACAAAACGACTCGAAATCTGAAGTACTTACGTCATAATTCCGTCTCATTAAAAAAATGTTTTACCATAAAAAAATCGCAAGTCACAAACATTATTTTGAAATTTATTTCCCTTAAACTTCTCGAATCTCATGCTTTCAAAACAAACACGCACACCAACTTCTTACATGACTCATGAGGCGCTCTGCTAATTGATTGGTACCTAGGTCTCACAAACTTAATCAACTCTCCGAGGCAGGGTTGTCTGAAAAGTTCCTGACAGCGCTAGCTCTTTTTAGCTCCTCGTATCTTTTGGTTCACTTAATTCAGTCCAACATTCCAACTCTCTTCCTTCCTCTCCTGTGCTTGCCTCACATTCTCCCCTCTTCAACACGTCTTCACCTCTTGGAGCTTCCTCCAGCCATTTCTGCAGCCACCTCCGAATCTACGACACCAAATTTATTTCCTCTTCAAATAGTCTCCGACATCTTCCTCATCAATTGCCCTCACTACCCAGCCTAAACTCTCTATTCTTTTCCGTTTGGTTACAAAATATAATTCCAAATTTGCGGAAAGAGGAATGGCGTTGACTTATAACAGATACATTCATCTTAAATAATCGAAAAAAAATGTTTTTGTGAACCACAACGGAAACGACAGAGAATGTGGAACTCATGCCAAAGCATATTGAAGAGGGTTTGCATCTAAATCTACAGAATACCCTGCAAGCCACCACAAGTCTGTGCGGCAGGGGGTGAGTAGTCATTAACATGCAGTACACTAAACCCTAAAGTTAGTGTATCCATGACTAATGATGCATTAGTATTTATCGCTAATAGTTTAAATGCGCTAAAACGATCATGTTTACTGCGTTTATGTTGCCGTAACAACATCAAAGCCAGGGAAATGTCTCAAGAAAAAAATGTTCGTCTTACGACGACGAAATGGATTGAAATTAACGAAAAAAACAGCAGGAAATGATTTAAGTTTTGGAATGAATGAATTTTTATAATGTTGTTTAAATTTAGAGTCATGTCCTTATTATTAACCTGTTTGAGGAGTTCTAATTCCATAAGGGTTGACAATCCTACTGTAGTTGTAACTTGAAATTCATTCCATTTTATTACTTGCTATAAAATATAATACTTTCTCATTGCAATTGTTAAGTTTACAACTAAGTGCCATCTCATCACTCACTGCTAACCGAGGGCCTCCACATGCACTTAATTTCATGCCCATTTTTTTAAATATACAAAATTTATTTTTAGAGCTCTTAATTTGCTTTCTGAAATAACATTCCAGTGTGCTCCTAATAAGAGGACTTGCGTTGACTTATCATTTTCATTCAAGTATTCATTCATTCAAGTATTCTACCAGCTGATTGGTAGGTTCTTGGACAGTCCCCATTCTGCATCCAAACCTCATAGACATTGTCTCGCTTTCCCTCCTAAGGAAGGCCCGTTATTAGATCCTTCTTCAATTCTTCATATCTTCTACCTCCTCTTATTTCGTCCAGAATTCCTATCCTCTTCCTTCCTCTTCCACGCTTCCCCAGTGTTCTCCCCTCTATCACCCTCTTCAACATGCCCTCTCCTCTCAAAACCTCCTCCATCCATCTCTTCTGCCTTCTCTGAACCTCTGCCACAAGCTTTCTCTCCTCTTCGACCATATCCAATACCTCCTCGTTCGTCTTTCTCGCCATCCAGCTAACTTTCTCCATCCTTCTCCAAACCCACATCTCAAATGGCTCAAGTCTACATAATAACAAATACATACTTAATAATCGGAAAAAATGTTTTTGTGAAGCACAATAGAAACGACAGAGAATGTGGAACTCATTATAAAATATTTAAAGAGGGTTCAAGGCGTTTACGTAGCCGTAACAACGTCTTACGACGTCGAAAGGGATTGAAATTAACGAAACAAACTGCCGGGAATGAATTAAAGTCCTTCGGTGCTCGAACCACGATCAATTACCGCCCATTACTGCGCCCTGCTAAAATAGGTTCACATGGGAGAGACGCCGAGGAGAGAAGGCTTTTATATCGAGAAGGACTGCTGCTGCAGGGGATTTGTCAAGTTGATAGGTTTCAAGTCACTCTCAGACGCTCTAAAGACAACTTGTTATCCAACATTCAATTCGCTCTCAGTGCCACAAGAGTACTCTACATCCAAATGTTATAAGGGCTAAACGTTTAGCTTCCCTATTCAAAGGATCTATCTCAAAACATAACCATTTTCATTAAAATAACAGCCTATTGTTACACACAGATGAAAAACGTAACAAGAATATTTTTGGCCTAATTGATCTGCGAAGCAGCAATAATTGTACACGACTAATCTGTGAACAGCCACTTGATGCCATCATCATCATCTGATATTCTAGCAATTGACTGGTAGGTTTTATTGACAGCTCCTACTTGAACATACCCATACTGTGGTCATATTTCAATTTAAAAACACAAATATCTATCAACCCATTCATATATGTGTGATCTAAAATGTCACTCAACAACTTAGCAAACAAAATGAATTCCAATGTATCAAACAAGATCTATATTCAACCAAATGTAGCGACCACCTGAAGAACACGGTCTCATAAAGGTCGTATGCATGTGATTTATGAAGACATTACATCAAAGCTCTAATCGAAGAAAATTAATTTAAATATTAAAATCTGAAATTGCATACAAACAACGCATTACTCAACTCAACAGGCAAAATTTCTCATTCTAAATCATTCTCAATGGCTCTAATGATACGGCAATCACCTGCTTGGCATTTAAGAGCTTCCCCGGGTGATGCAAGGCAAGAAGCCAAGACGCGACTACAAGGGTTCAATGCTCTGTAATGCACTCACAAGTAATCCCTTTATGTATGACAACGACCATGTAATGTGAGGCTTGCGCTTGTAAAACATGAAAAAGTTTAGGATCGTTCAGACAACAGATTTATATTACAGGAACCGAATTACTGCTCTGAGTGATAGCTGACGCAGAGAGATGGATCCAAAATTAACTTAAAATCACTCACTGACTCACCGCAGCCGTTTCCAGCATACTATATATCAATTTGCGAACTTCGGTTTTATTTTAGTGCCCGCAAGTGGTCGTTCATTGTTCCGTATTACCTTCGGAGAAAACAACTTACTTCGTAATAATTCATTATAATTAATTAGGATTTTAGAGTGATTCCACGGCTAAATGAAAAAAAAAATTGTTCCAAACATTAGCTGAATAGGATCACTCGGTTGTCATAAACCATAAGTCATCATAAACACAAATATTTCACAAAAAACCTCGGCCAGATAGCCAAATCAAATTTCATTTCAACAGGTAAAATTGATACTATGAAGTCCTGCGATCGATGTGTGATTCTTCGGCCGAAAACTCGGTATGGTGCGTGCATATCAACTTTAACTTTAGAGTGACTTGCGATCTTGCGGTCCGGTGACTTTGACGTGACTTACAGATTTACGGAGTTGCTTCGTACCATTAAGGCCTAATAACCAAATGACTAATCGTACAAAGTTGCATTTTTTCCGGTTTCCGCAATACGATCTCTGACGTCATTCCATCCATCGATTAAAGGCCGGTGGTTTGATTCCCGGTGAAGACGGATATTTTTTCAAAGTATTTTCTAAATCTTTATACTGTTGTATTTCCGGCAGAAGTGGAGATCTTCACAAAAGACTTTTGAAGGCATCTTTTAGAATGTATTGGGAAGAAGCAATAGATGAAATGACGTCACGGTCGTCATGGGAAGGTTGCCCGTCCATTCAACTTTAGACTCCTATATCTCTGGCAATTTTTGGAATCTTTAAGAGATGATTTGCGAATGATCATTTGTCCCCTGCACGATAAAGTAAAAACCAAAAATCGTGATTAACCATTATTGAGCACATGCGTAGAAAACTGAAAACAGTTTCATTTTCCAGAATATCATTCACTACCTTGAAGAGAACATGCACGAATGAGTAACTTTCATTATACCTTTCTACCCGAAGTTTGTATGTTGGGACACTATTTTAATAACAGCTCCGCCAGTAAAAATATTTATTTACGTATGCAGTTAAAGTTTTGGTTAAAAACGAAAATACATAACGATTTGGATGCTATAACAAACAATATGTGCAATATTTTTAAAAGAAAACAAGGTAAAGGTATTCACTCCTAGATAAGACCAACATAAACGTCCACCACATTTCATAGGGTAGAAATAGTGGTAGTGCCTTGCCTACACTACAAGTGTACTTAAGTTGAGTGTATTTAAGTGCAGCATTTAAATGCAGGGGAGCGTTTACACACATATATTATATCTACATCAACGCTACCTAGTGATGATGGAAAGAAACTTGCATCGCGCAAAAATTATGTGCCCGAGAAGTAACATAAGATATTTTCTAGACTCGTATAACCCCATAAACAAATGTAATGAATAATAGAACTTGCACAATTACTCAACTCCTCATATAAACGTTGTAAACAC
The DNA here is from genome assembly GCA_963573305.1 of Pyrrhosoma nymphula. Taxonomy (NCBI): domain Eukaryota; kingdom Metazoa; phylum Arthropoda; class Insecta; order Odonata; family Coenagrionidae; genus Pyrrhosoma; species Pyrrhosoma nymphula. The sequence continues at coordinate 24,384,123 of OY754333.1, forward strand.
ATACATGATGTGTATGATTATCGAAACTCCTCGACCTATCGATGACGAGACTTCGACCACCTCGACAGTACACTATCGATATCATCCAAGTCCACTTAAAAGGGGGTCCCCGGGTCCACTTAATTAGACCCGTTACTTAAGTGGAGAGAGGACGTCTAACACGGTGTACTTAAGTGAAATATACACTTAAGTGCATTCTTAAGTGGTCAGTGTAGACGTGGCATAATAGCAGCATAAGTCATCAGTTTTCTCAAAACATTTATCTCTCCGCTCAGGCATTTTTCCAAACATATTTTGTCGTGCGCGCATATATGAGATCCACTCTTAAACGCCTTATTTTCCCTTATTATCTTCCCATCTCCCACTCCACGCTCCTCCAAGTACCATTCTCCACGCATGACACTCAAAGCGTGAATATTTTGCTCTTCTATCACAGGCGTCCCCATTCTTGACACCGAAGAATTTGCCCCACCATCTGCGGTGTGAGAATAGACGAAAAGGTGAAACGTCCTCCTGCAACCGGCGGCGCATATTCTTAAGGCCATTTCACATCTTGTGAATGATCATTCGAACGATCATGCCCGTGACGTTCATGCGTAATGTAAAACGGAAAATAACAAGCATGTAAAATCATGTGCATGATCACTCGGGCAAAATTAGAACACGTTCTATTTTTGATCGCATGATCCCGTGAATGGTCGCATGATACGAGCGCACGAAGTCCATCTTGGTTGTTCTGGTTAATTGAATCACCGAAATTTAACGGGATTATGATTTTTTTTGTAATTAGATGTGGGAGTTCCGGTTCGCTCCGATGATTCGATTCATGCGATTTGGTTCATTTCAATCACTCGTTCTTTCAAATCATTCGAATGATATCCGAAGATTACGCTTACAAATGATAAGTGAAGATGATACTTATGTTACCCTCATCATTAACATCATCTGAGTAATCTACCGGTTGAAGGTAGGTTATGATGAAAGTCGGGGATAATATAACAGACTGTTACACGTGCAGTGCCCTATCTACCTCTATAATTCCTTTCTTCATCTCACCGTAAGTCCTACCTCTTCTTACCTTCTTCATCCCGTCCATATAACCTATTCTCTTTCTCCTTGCCTATTCTTGCCTCCACGGCCTTCAGCAAGCTATCGCCCCTCATTACCCCTTCCAGCCACATACCCTGCCTTCTCCTAATCTCATCCACAACTTTCCTCTCCTTACCCACCATGTCAAGCACTTCCTCATTTGTCTTCCTTTCCGTCCAACGCACCTTCTCCATCCTCCTCCACACCCACATCTCGAACGTCTTCGGTACTTTTTTCGTCTTCCTTCCTCAAGGTCCACGTTTCTGCCCCATATAACGCCACACTCCATAACAAGCTCTTCACCAGCTTCTTTTTAAAAGTAATACAATGATGAGGAGGGTGAAATAGGGGAGGGATTTGGGAAAGCGTGGGAGAGAGAAGGTAGGAATAGGAACTTTCGATGGTACGGAGGGATGACAAAGATTCGAAGAGTTCAAGAGAAATTTAATATTTGAAATAAACAATTTTATAACAGAAATGTACAAAAAGAGTACCCGTGGTCGGGAAAGTTGGAGGAAGTACTATACAAGAACCAATCATTTTTTGGTAGATATTTCGACAATTATCTGCTAGACTATTTTTCGTCTACTTTGTCGCTTTTTCCCTGCCCTACAAATGAAATATGACTACATACAGTAATAATCACCTCACTTAGGAGACTAAAGGAGTATCCTCGGCGTTAATCTGAAACTCGTGCGATGTGTTTCCCTAGTCACGTCAATTTGCGTGTAGCACACGAGTCTTCAGCAGCTCCTTTCCCTCAAATTAACCGTGTAATTTTATACTCTTATTAGTGCCACTTTTAAACAAAAATCACCGCAAATAAAATGTGAGGGACGGAGCTGTTTATATTTATTTTTATCAAGTGTGGTACAGAAGGCGGGTTAACAAGTTTGTTTTTCCTACCGTGAATTAAGATATGCCCTAAATGGAAGGGCTCGGGCATTATATTAAGGGGCGCAGCGGCGAGCATTATCAGCTTCCGACGTGAGCGCAGGGCGAAAGAATTCGCTAATGCCTCCATTAATACGATACGCAAGCGGGGCATTCGCTCATGCTTAACCTATTTCCTGCCCGCGTGCTGTAGGCGTTAAGAGCGAGGAGCACCGAGTTATAAAAAAAAGAAGAGGTGGATATCGACATCATCGCAAAGGCGCGAGGATGATTTTTTTTCCTCACTTCTTGTTTGCTCAATCTCCGTCCATGTGTGTGTGTGTGCGTGAGTTTCCCCGTTAGCTCCCGCTTGCACGAGCTGATAAAACTGTAAAAACAACCCTCCAACACTCCTCCTTCCTACTCCAGGTCGAGCGGGAAATATAACGAACTAATCCGAACGCGTCCGAAGCACTTGCTGGAGTACCGCCGACGAGTGCGCGAACTGCGAATGAACCAGCTCAAAAGACTGAAGGTTCATCAAAAAAGGAAAGATATTTTGCAGAGACATGGTTTTCCGGTCTTCCTCCGCGTCTATCCATATACTTCATGGAATGGAATTGTTTACCTGAAAATGTTAGAACCTCTTCTACAATTTCGATGTTCAAGAGAAATATGTCTGATCAGTTATGTCACTTTGCTTAATCTTCTCATATATCTAATCAATATGATCAATTCTTGAAATATGATTTCATATCTATGCATTGCACTGTTGAATGAGATTCGTCATGCTCTTTTGTTATCATACTGTTTGATTTTGTGTCTATTACTTTATATTATTCTTAATGCTATATGTGTAAGCAATGCGATTGATAATCTATGTTGCCTGTTTTAAATCTCAATCCTTAATGTGTGATCTTAAATCTGTGCACCCTAATTTTCACATGTTATTTATTTTCTTATTCATTGATTATTGTTGGTTTATATGTGGTGTTCCTTAATGAAATTTGTATGTATTGCTGTCACCATTGGCCCCATTTGTTGTGGCATGTAATAATATTTAAATGTTCCAGGGGACATAAAGTCCCAGAACAATAAAGTCTAATTTCAATTTCAATTCAATACTTCATAGGACGGCTACACTCTCGCTTACTCTTGGAAACGAGTCTTCAGCAGAAGGGCCCAATCAGAACACACCTCTGCCTAAAGGCACAAAAACGAAGGAGCATAAATAGACGGACGAATGACTGCATCGACACTTCCGCGGACCTGAAGAAGCCAGCTGGAACGCTGGCGAAATATTGTTCCGAAGAATACGGATAGACACGAAGGAAGACCCGAAAACCAAGTCTCTCCAAGCCAAAGCCTTCACGGAAAGAAAATATATATTGAATTCCACGATGCAGAGTGTAGAGAAAAAACGAGCGGAAATCAACTTAAAATGTGAAATAGCTCAGGCAATAAACGAACAGACGTCATCAATCTCACCTACATAAATGGTGGTTCAATTCAACAACTAATTTCTGTGCAGAAATGAAGTTAGCGTTGTTACTTTTTTACTTTTTTGATAATAAAGAGCAAGGGATATAATTTTCGCTTCTTGCCCGTATTATTAAATAACATTACATTTATTGTAAAAAATATTGCAGTTTCATTGTCTATTAAAGTTGTCTGCAATTAAATGCTATTAAAGCTATCCGATGGAAGCGGTAATGAGGGGCGATGGTTTGCTGAAGGCCGTGATAGAGGGAAGGATGTTTGGCAAGCGGGGAAGGGGAAGAAAAAGAATAGGTTTTATGGACGGGATGTAGAAAGGCAGGACTTGCTGAGATGAGCAAAAGAAATGCTAGAGGTAGAAAGGGAACGGCACGTGTAAGAGTCTTGTTGGATTATCACTGACTTTCATCATATTCCTTCCCTTCAACCGGTAGATTACTCAGATGTTGATGATTATCTGTTACCTAATGTTACAAGATGAATGAAGAATTCATTAAACAATGTTTTTCGAAGGTATTGTAGGTACTAGGAAGGTGCTTAACTTATGAATGACTTTCCTTATGAAGGAATGTAATTATAAAATAACGCTTACTTTTCGTCCCTTATTTGGTAATTAGTCACAAGGATGCTAATGAAAGTTATCGCAACGTCGGTCATGAGTTTCATAACTTCATTTCTTGGACCAGAACTCCATAACATACACATAACATAGCGATGAAAATGAGAAATAGAATATAAAAAATATTAAGACAGAATGATAAAACAGACGGTAGCGTAGTAAACCAGTGAGAAGTGCTCGGATTGAAACAGCTCTCGAAGCCATCTTGACTTCTTTATTGAAATTCATTTTGTTTGTGTTATGACTCGAATTTATTTGCGCATATAACCTGTTCTTCTGCCATTTTACTAATAGTTGTCTGCATCAATTCCAATTATAAAGCCGAGTTAGTTTCTTCCGTTTCTCATTTCATCCACTCTACAAATTACTCCTTTAATAAGTTTCGATGATTCCATGATGAATCTGTGTGCATGCGGCTCTGTAATAATTTAATTGAATTGTATAGGAAAAATTCTAGATAATTTCTACCTCGGTAGGTTAGCATAAGAACTTCAATTGACCAATTGTGAAAAATATTAGTATTATCTTCTCTGGAGATATAGATCTCTTATAAATGATTAATGGTTTATTGCTCTGCCGACGTTTCGTATATTTACTATGGTTCTTCAGGGTTATGTCAGGATCAAATATGCATTTTATACAACGTTCAGCAATATTCAAGGTTTACAAATAAAATAAATGTAAATATATGTAAACCTTAAATATTGTAGAATGTTGTATAACATGTATAATTAATTCTGAAAAAGCCCTGATGAAGCAAAATAAATATACGAAACGTCGGCAGAAAGCATAAATGAGCGATAAATCATTTATGATTGACCTATATCTCCAGAGAAGATAGTATTAATAAATAGAGAAGTCGAGAACAGAAATCATCTGAAAAATAGTAGTCTCGTTCTGCAGCATGCTAACCTGTATATTGACTCTTTCATTATAACTCTCCTGAGTCGTACCACAGGTTACACTAAAGGCTGTAACCACAATCAACGTTGATACAAAATTTAAATTAATCCGTAAATAACAAGCCACAGGCGACCTGTGAAAAATCCATATAGGAGTTATTATGTCAGTAACTTTCACATAAGAAACTCACGTGAAGCTGAATCTTCATTTAGCTGCAGACCTTTTTTTATTCGCAAAATTAAATTAGAAATAGTGGTTTTCTGTTATTGGGAAGGGTGCCAATAGAAAGAAAATAAAATGAAGATTCTTATTCCTCCAATCGAATTTAGTATTCCCATCGTAATATTTGCAAAAACGTTAAGATTATTCGCAATATTTTAGCGTTTTTGAGTCAATGACCCCATAACGACCATACTCAATGTTTAAGTCGAGATTCCGCCTACATATATCCATTAACTAAAATTATTATTTGCACTAAATAAGAGATGAATGGTTTATTACAATCAATGTAAATGATAATGTTCTTCTCGTTGATATTCAACCGGCACCTTTACTAGTAGTAAAGAATGAATAATCACCTTTTCGCGAGACGCTACAAGTGGCACCGCTGAAGTTCGTGAGCCGTCGGCGGAAGAGTAATGAAAATTGCAGACGTGTGGAACAGGGATGATGGGTGGGAGGGAGCCGAGGTCGGTGTGGAAGGAAGCGAAGAGGAGACGAGAGGCCTTGTGACAGATTTTTCGGGATTTTTCACTCGCAGCAGCGCCATCCCTTCGGGGGACGCGGGAGAGCATTAAAAAAAAGAGAATCGGGAAGCGAATCCACCTTGAGGGGGTTCCTCCTGTGAATGGCATAAGCCGTCACGAGCGAAAATAGCGAGACGGAGACTCAAATTTCAAACTTTCCCGACGGAAAGCGGGCAGTTATTTTGAAAAACAAACACGAACCGGGCCGCTCTTTCGTTAAAGCGCTGATGACTAAACAGAACGAGCTCCATCTCACCGAGTCACACGAACTACGGCAAAAAAAGACCAACGATTGCCCAGAGCGATTTCGAGATTCCTCGAAACACATGGCTCTCTTTTCGGTCATCAAAGACATTAAATGTGTGTATTATTTTTATGACGTCACGATTTAAAGCAAAAGATTTAATGACAGGGAATCAAAAGGAGGTCAAATGGCTAAAAATTGTTCAAGGCCTTGAAAACATTCTTGAAAAAATTCTTGAAAAAAAGTACCTCGATCGCTACCGTTCCTGATCTATTTCCCATGCATCGCGCAACAAACGACCGCCTCTACTTTGACGTTCGCCGGTGATATTTCAACAGAGGAAGTATTCTTGATTCCAAGGCAAAATCAGTCATTGAGAACTGAATTGCTTACAATATTTCATTTAATAGTGCCATTCTCATATGCACGCCCTTTTACTATGGAATAATGGGACCAGAACTAATCAAAGTTTCTACGCCTATTTCCACATACGAAATATTCCGGTCGCAATATGATTCTTTCCCCTTGCTCCCCATATGAGGAGGCCTTTCCCCTTGCTCCCCATACCACTTCATCAGTTAATTACTCCACTAAGGTGGTATAAAATACCTGACGAGTTAAATAAAATCTGCGCTAACAGCTGATTTTATAATTCCTTCAAAGATTGGAGTTAACTCTTCGTTCGATCATAGCGGTTTTTAGCGTGCGGCTTTTCTTTGTAATTAGCTTTTTTCCGCATTAAATCTTTATGAGCAGGATCCAAAATAATTTAGGTGTACTTACTCAGAGTGTGGTTTAACTAGAGCAATTAAGTATCTGTATTTCAATATGTCATCCGAGGAAATTCCTCTGCTACAACTCGCTAGATGAATCCCAATTTCGTTTATACAATGCGGCAAATGTTGCGTATGCATTTACCCCACGATAAGCCTGAGTTTATGGCTCTTCCAAGGTATATGGCTTCATCGGCTGCATTTACATTTACTACTCCCACGCTTCACATACCTATGTGTTTGTAGTGTATATCTTAAGTAGTGTACTGCAGCGCAATTACTAAGATTTACTTCAAGCCACCACTCCAGACATCATTAACCGACGTTTTTAAGATTGAATGGGAGAGCTTGAAAGTCAATTTTTGTGGTGATTTCTTGGTAGATAACCTAATCGTCGGCAATAAATATAACTTTGCTGCTCACATTGTAGTTAATATCATTGTTTTAAATAAGGAAAACAGGGGGCCGATCACGCTTCCTTGTGGTACACTGGATGTCACCCCAACCAACTCTGAGCGAATTCCGTCAAGTTCTACTTTTTGTAGTCGATCAGTTTGAAAGTAACAAATCCCATTCACTATAACATTGTTTAATCCATGATAAAACCTTGACAAATAGTTTGACAATTAGTCTTTTTTTTAGGGATATTCTTCGGAATTCAAGAAAAGACACATCAACTTCCTTCCTTGGTTGTACTACGATTTCCTTGATCATACCTAGTATCTCTAATGTAGCACCGCATATGTTTCGAATGTTTGCCAAGCGTGAACACAACGAAAAAAACCAACGACCTCGTCCTCTCACGTATTCGTCGAATTCGCGCCGAGGTGTTGCTATAAATCTTCTCCTCTTGCGAGCGCACGCAAGAAAAAGTAAATTCAAAAGGAAGCGAGGGGAAATGATGCGCAGCACGGGAGATGATTTATTGCAGCAAGCGAGCCAACAACCACGGGAGATGAATAACGCCGATAAGAATGCGGGGCACGGCAATCGTGGATCTCCCTGACGTCCCCTGAAGGCTTCCAAACACACCAGTCCTGTTCGCGAAAAAAAAGAAGTCGGAGAGCAAGTTTAAATTAACTGATGGAAACCATAATATGAGAGCCACATCGCTTGAGAAGGAAGATCTTCCTGGAAGACGATGGACAGCAACGCAACGGCGCATGACAGGAACTTGAGCGCAATATTGCGGAAAATTCATTTCTTTCTTCTAATTATTTCAGAAAATCTCACGCAAAATTATCACTTTCCCCTCTACACCTACGTAGTTCTTGGGAAATCGCCACAAAAGCGTATGGCAGAGGCGTTAGGACACCAGCCGTCATTGTGCTTTTGGGAATAGTGTTCGGTATAAAGGCAATTATGTTGTGTCTTCACAACATAATTGCTTTTACACCGAATTATTCATGAATACTTGGCTGTGATTCTGCTTCCGTCACGATATATTAATATTAGAGTTAAGAGCTCCAATTAAGGGCAGATTAAGATAAAGGTCTTTCCAACTTCCACAAAATCTTTCTTCAGATCGGCATATATCTAACCTCCCTTGATCCCATTGATTCTCCGATAACCAATTGTCATAACCGATTCTCCTTTCCATCCCATGTCTTCCCAACATTTTCACCTCTATCATGGCTTTCAGCATATCCTCCCCACTAGCTACCTCTTCGATCCACCCATTCTGCCTCCTCCTAACGTTTTCTATGGATCCCTTCTCCTCAGTGACCATTCCAAACACTTCGTAGTTTGTCCTCATTTCTGACCACCAATTAGGCAATGGAAACAAGGGGCATTTCAAATTAGCATTTCTACACTCCCTCTATCACTAGTTTATCTCCCTATCCTGTCCTCTCCTATCTGACAAAGAGTGCCCGAATTACCGATGCAGTTCGAGAATCTCATTTTGTCGTCGGTGTCAGAGGCAAGCTCAATTCGATGTCAGAAGTTCACTTTCCATCCAATGGAAAAACATGTGCGCTGAAATGACGTATTAGAGGCTTAACGCTGACAATTCCACGGCGGGGATACTTATAGCGTCTAACTTAAAACACCTGCGATCGGTTTTCGCGTTTCATACATCTCTAAATGAAGATAGGATCGAAGCGAAAAAATAATAGATTGCACAAGCAAATTTCACTTTGAAACACGCATTCAAACCATTAATTCCGTCTCTTATCAAAATGAAATTACGAAATTCGATCGATTGAATAAATAATACAGTTTCGTCACATCATAAAAGAGTTTAATAAAATTAATTTTTACAGCTTTAAATATTGAAGGTCGATGATTAAGTAGCATCTGTAAAAGGATATAGCGAAACAATATTACCTATCTATGATCTATGATTATAAAAGAAAAAAAAGCACTGGTCGTGATTTATTCGTGAATAAGCTTATAAAATTGCCGGCGTCGCGCTCTATATTAAAATTCTATTCATTAAAAAATAGAAGGATTTGACAAATATTGTTCATTGAAAAGCGGACATCAAATTGATTTTTTGACCAATTAGGTCGCCGAAGGTAGTCGGGTTGATAACGTGCCGGCCTGACACCCAAGTAACTATGAGTTTGAATCCAGCCTCAGGCAATCAAGATGTGTTTCTGTTAAGGTTACCGTTACATTTGATTGTGCGAGCAGTTAGAGCACCCAAATTCCGAGTCACCTACGAACTTATGACTATCGTATGAATAGCATCAGTTTTCTACCGGTTAGGATTGTCATTTTCTACCTTTCTCCCACTTGCAAATGTCTCTGTATTCACCCCATTTCTCTCTTCATCTCAGAATATTTACTATCCGTCGACATTCCATTCTAGCATTTGTCTTCATCCCACCTCTTTCCCGCTTTCTCTATACCCTAACATTAACAGCGGTCTTATTACTACTGTGCTACAATCACTGTCAGAAAATGGAATCGTAAAACGACTCACCGATGAGTTTATTTATTTATTTATTTCAAAGTCTCCAAAAACGGCACAAAGGCTTCTTACATTTGTCGACAAGCAAACAAAAAAATAGAAATTTTAACAAAAAATACCCTAAAAATGTAAAACAACAGAAAAATAGAAAAATCCGTTGGCCAGAAAGCTTGGTATTGGGATTTATGGACAAGGAGATGGGATAGAGGGGGTCAACTCGGAAATATGTTTTCTGAGGATTTGAAAACGGAGGGTGTGGAGAAGAGGTCAAGGGAGGGTAACGGCGAGGCTAGGGAGTTGACATTTTTTCGGGATACGGTAGAATAGGTAGCGCTGGGATATTGAGAGTCTGAATTTTGGAATGTCAAGAAGGGAGTTATTTCGTAGCGAACGAGGAGGAGCATGAAGGTGAAAGAGAGGAAGAAGGCAGTTGGTACGGAGAGTACCACTCCAAATGCTATGGAGGAACTTCATGTCGCATAGTACATGACGGAGAGAGAGGTTTGGGATTGAAAGGGAAGAAAGAATGTATTCTTTTCATAAGTTTCAGAGGGAAGGGAGATAAGTTTAGATTCATATTAGGGTCTAAGGATGGCTTGACCACGTGCCCGTCCCATTCATTGCGTCGCTTCATCTGTCATTATGCGGGTCAACCACCGGCCGTCTCCACGGAATTAATAAGGCGGCACAGTCTCCATCGGAAGAAGCATGCAACAGAGGCACAACGCTAGGCGCCAGGAGGGGAAGGCCATCTCCTTCCTATCCTCTACCCCTAACACCCCAGGAATAAGGGAGGTCGGAAGGGGGCTGGCGACTAATCGGCCGGAAAATTTATTCCCGTCCAAACGAGTGCATCGCATATTCCATTGGTGGAAGCGGAGTGGGGTTAATGGATAAGGGGCGACTGCAGCATCGACAGCTCCTGACAGGAAGTGACGCCTGGCCGACTCGCGTCTCTATCACGGGGAAGGAGGAGGGAGGGAGGCTCGCTCGACATTCGCTCATCGTATGCTTCAGTAATTCCCACCGCGGACTCAAAAAATCGAAAAATGCGCGTACAGACATACTGCCAAGGTATCACCTAGTACGAAGTCGACAGTAAAATATTCATGTCGAATAATATTATGTGACCTCAGGAGAAAATGAATGGCTAATTCCTCAATAGATAGAAAAGTCACGCATTATAAAATATCAAAAAGGAATAAAATTTCACAGTTTGAGAAAAACTAAAAGTTTCCAGAGCTTGTTTAAACTAAAAGTACACCTGTATGAGCTGTAATTAGCACAAACTATACCATACCACGAATGGTACAATTTTCCATTATCTCATCTACGAGAGCTACGATGTCGATATCAGCCGAATCTATCAGTCGATATCAGTGACTCTCCTCACACCAAGGATGATCACGTTGAACCAAAGCTCCCAGTGACGAGAGTAGGAATATAAAAAAACCGGCGTATAGGAGGTTCACATCTGTTGAAAATATTCGTAGACAACTCAATCTGAGCCTACGAGGACATGGAATAGGTCTATAAGGCTGCTTATCGTGTGCCCTATCCCTAAATGTAAATATTATTATTTTTGAAATTAATTTGCGACCGACTACCAACCTATAAATAATTCATGAAAGATAAGCATAGCATAAACAGGGTAAAATTGTATCTCAATTTCAAGTACATTTCAAGGATCAATTTTAATAAAATTCAAGGACATTTTTCATGCAACGATCTGATTAAGTGTATTCCTCTTCACTACTGGCAACAATCGATTATTGCAAACGTGTTTCGGGATAATGTTGAGAAACCCAATTTGCTACTTGATCTCCTTGATCATTATCAAGTACCGGGTGATGATGGCGAGGGCGTAAGAGGACGGCCAAGTCTTAAGTCTATAGTCTTAAGCCAAATATAAAAAAGGAGAAGAAAAAAAGATCTGTTCGATCACTCATCCCTTATAATATTCACTGTTATACACTATTACTCAATGTTATTCACTGTACTCTGTTGTCTGACCTTACTGACTTACAAGACCTGTTGTCTTTGATCAACAAAACTTTCCTCTTATAAATACTCAAAGAATGCAATGCTATGTTCTACGCCACTGTAGCGCAAGCTTTACTATGCCTATGCATCTTGAATGTTCCATTATCCGATATAGTACGCATATTCGGCGATAATTGGCGCTTTTCAAATCAAGCAGAATAGGTTAGATAGAGTTAGCGTAACTTAGCGACCTCTGTTGTTCGCGCTTCTACATTTGATCTCGGGGAGTAAATTTTCTCTTAACTCAATTCTCAAAAGTTTTCAAGGGCTTTCCTATTTTTTCAAGTACATTTTAAGGATTTCAAGGATACATTTGAAATTCAAGCACAATTCAAGTATTTCAAGGATTTCAATGACCTGTAGACACCCTGATAAAGAATGTATGGAGGGATCGCGTGTGCAGGCAAACATGAAACGCGTTTAGTTTATAGAGTTTTGCGGCTGAAAATCAAAGGGTCGACCGTCTCACTATGGGGTGCTTGATTTCATGTTTTTCCGTCTATGTAGTGATGGCAGAGCTAAGAGACAAAAATGTACCTGATGATGTCATAAATGGCAAAACCGGGTGTACGTTTTCAATCAATTTGGTGAGGAATTTACAACATTAATGTGAGTTTTTACTCTTCAATGGAAGTGGTACTAGCGAAATACGTCCTGCACTCGGTCATCGACCTTACGATCGGCCTTCGCCGAACTCAATTCTTCGCCAATGGGTGGTAGTTTTTAAAAACATTTCTCAAATCAGACGAAAACCTTGTCTTCGACCATAATTCCTGCGTAGTACTACTTGCAAAGATTCTACCGGAATGACTTTTAGGTCCATGATAATTAGAAAAAAACCTAATCGCAAGGAGAGATACGAGCGGACATTTTGGTTGTAATTGTCCGGAAGGAAGCAAAAGCGTTGAAATAACGAGCCAGGACGGAAATTCAATTGTGAATTCGGAGAGATGAAAGGAAATTGGAGTCCAGAATGACCGGTATGTATCTTTCAACTGGTTCATTAAAAATTGCGCAATCATTATTCTGAATCAGGGCATATTAAGGGAGCGATTCATTCATTCATAACAGTAATCTACCGGTTAGAGATAGGTTGACAATTAATTATAATTAATACCCGTCAAGGCTGGGTGACACAGTACATATACCTACACATTGTGAACTAAAAACAAATTTTCAATTATTTCCGTGCGATGGTCTCCTGTGTTGACTTTATTAGAGAAATCTACCGGTTAGAGGTAGGTTGTGATGAAAGTCAGAGAAAATCCCACGAACTCTTACACGTGCAGTGCCCTATCTACCTATAGTATTTCTTTCTTCATCTCGGTGTAAGTCCTACCTTTCTTCATCCCGTCCATAAAACCTATTATCTTTCTTCCCCTTCCTCGCTTATCCAACATCCTTCCTTCTATCACGGCTTTCAGCAGACCATCTCTCAAAATGTCCCCTCATTACCGCTTCCAGCCACCTATCCTGCCTCCCCCTAATCTCATTCAGAAGTTTCCTCTCGTCACCAATTAAGTCAAGTACATACTCATTTGTCCTCCTTTCTTTTTCTATCCTCCTCCACCCACATCTCGAACGTCTGTAGCCTATTTTCTTCTTTCTTTCTCAGAGACCACGTTTCTGCCCCGTACAACGCCACACTTCATATCAAGCTCAAGGGAGCGAGAATTGTTTTTTTTATTGTGCCATAGTTATGTGGCCAACGTATCCTAACACAATCCCAGCGTGACTCCGTAATGGTCACCGACAGATTAATAAAAATAAAATGTACAGTAAAACTTCACAACATCGATATGGAGACTTCACGAACGACATGCACTTTGATTGATCTTGTCAGAATAGCTTTATTGGGTGAGGAAAAAAGAGACCTGTTCATAAAGCGAATAGTGGATAATAAAAAAATATATATTATTTAGTTTACAAAACTGTATATTCCCTACGTTGCGTCAAAATAATGTGATGTTGCTGATAGATACTCCGCGTGAACAAAATACGAGGGCACGTTTTTAGAGCCTCTTTTTATTCCCCACGGATGAAAGCCAGGAGAGTGGGTTATCCCGACTTTTTTAATGTCAAAGAAGATAATCACAACAACTTAGCATGCATCGCGTTCATCCAAAAATTGCGACGTTCTTTAAGGAAAAAACTTCATCATTACAATAAAAATCTAATTTTCTATAATTAATTTCAAATATGATGCTGAAATTGCTTTAGAGGCACAAAATCGCTCTTTTTTAATCAAAGAATTTTCTTCTGAGACTAGTGATGAGGTAGAAAAAAACAGATCAGTTACCTTCCTACGTCATGAAAATAACTTCTCAAAAACACAGCAGTTTACAAAACTTTTTTAACGTTCAGGGTTCCAGGGAATAACGCAGGATCGATTAAATGACCGCGGAGGAGTAATAGAATAAGTTTCCGATGGGCCAAGAAAGAAAATTACTCGAGTATGCCTGCTGATGAACACAATAATTAAAAGTCCATGGCTTACTCTTTACTTAAAGAATTGTCCAGTTGAGAAGAAAAACGTGGAATGTTTTCCTTATTCAATGAGAATATATGCGACAGTCACGAAGAAAATACGTCGCAACACTATTAGGACACAGAGACAAGGGATTCTTACAACGACACGTAACACTTTCCATTGAGATAGATTTGTCACAATTCAGTGTTATTTTACAATCTCATCGATTCCTATTTTTTAGACCCATGTTACTGCTATCGTTCTAAATGATTTGATGTTATAAAGCTTACGACGGATATTACGACGAAAGCTTACGATTGATATATTGAGATTATTTGAATAAAGCTGCTAGTTATTCGTAAAATATATATATAAATGATTTCAATGAAGCGCGGAATAACAATCGGCAAGGAGAACATTAAAGATCACTTGACATCAAAGTAATTTTCTAAGACATTTAATAAAAGGTGATAATGTAATTCGAAAGTCTAGAAAAAAACTGGGGGAACAATAAAAAAAGAACTACGATAGTTAGGGCCAACAAAGTGAATTTATCGGTATGAGATACGCGAGGTGGAGTTCATTTGAGCGGATTTTTCAACTGTGATTTTATAGGGTCTTCATACATACTCTAAGTACTCCACAACCCTGAGAAATGCGACTGCACAAACAAGATCCTTCCAAAACCTTTTCGTCCTTGCATGGCTTTGTCGAAAACGAGTTACTCTCAGTCCAATTCCACATTTATTTGAATCATACACTCGTACTATCGTGGCTATTAGGGAAGAAACAATGATGCTACACTATACAGAGAACGAATGAATTAACAAACCAACCTAAACAAAACGTAATTAGAGTAATAACTATCTAACAAGAAATGTTAGCCATTGAGAAGTCAGTGAGAAAGGATTACCCCTCCCATAACGAAGGCAATCCACTGACGCATAGAATTCTTTGAGGAAAAGAGCAGTTGTGGAAATTCATAAAATCCCAAACTTTCAGACGAAATTATCCACGCAAAAATTGTTTTCATCCCCCGGCTAGCGAGACAGATAGTATTTGCCTCGAAATCCCATTCAATAAATTAAAGTCTATCATCCCATTACGGGGAAATAAAACGGAAGAGAATCAGAGGAGAAAAAATGTCAATTTAGTTTTTGAGCACACGTACGTGGCTGATTCGCTGGCCAAAATCAAACTATTGTTCAATTCTAATAAATCATTATACCAGTAAAAAACGTAAAAACAAAGCGAATTCCTTACAATGCTTGATCTGTAAAATAATCACACAGTGATGGTTATAATTTTCCTATTTCAATCGCTTTATTTTCACTGTTTCTGTGTTGATTCCTCATCGCAGGCTATTCAGCAACGTTGGATCCATGAACGCAATGAGAGGCATATTCAAAAGTAAAATAAGGTTGAATTTTAGGTTAATTGCATTGAAATATTCGATGAACAAAGGTAAAGAAGAAACGAATTGGAATACTTGATGTTGTCATTTTAGCTTCAACGAGGTCTGCTTTCGGCTCGTTTCGAGCATATAGCAGAGATGGAATCGCGTTCCAAGCGCCAAAGCCGTGCGGAAGTCAATGGAGAAAAAACTAACGCACTCTCAGGATCTATCTCTAAAAGTGGCAAAGAGACATTCAAGCTGCATTTCAGGAAATGGATCCTAAAGATTACTGATTCTAGAACTTGGCTTTCAAATCGCTAATGGCGAAATTTGACAAATCTTTGTGAAGGTAACAGCTAAATGCTGAATATTTCATTAGTCATAAATAGGAATTCAAGTTTAAACAATGTATCCATGTTGAGAAAGAAACCAGCTTTGTAATTTCCACAAACTTTATTTCGCTGGTTAGTGCATTGAGTTTGCAGGCGGTACTGGCAATATACAGTGAAATAAATGTTTTTCTTTTGGAAATTACAAAGTGGGATTTTTAAAAAGATAGATATCCATCATTTCCGCGATGTCAGGTCAAATACCATCAGCTTTAAACAAGGTATAGATTATCCACGAGCCAGAAAAAGACTAGCGATCACAACAACAAAATCAGTTGAGGAAAAAAGAACCTTGGCACACAATGATACTAGAATTAATAAACTACACTAATAAATTCATAGGTCTGAACTCACTCATCAATATTATGTACACAAATATAACTACAGTGAATTATCTTAAGAAGCACTAGTAAAAAAATTTTATTTTGAGATAAAATAGAAAAAGAAGGAAATATTGTTTGAAGGTTAAGCTTAACTTATAAATATTATAGCATTGAGGTTCTGGATAGGAATGTAGTTACAATGGCATTACAAATTAGTTTTGGCCTTACAAATTACTGATAATAAAGTAGCCACACCATGATAGCTGTGTTTATACGAACAGAATATACTTAATCTTATAATTAGCAGAAAAAACTAACGAACACATTAAAATGTACTGAGAAAAATAAAAATTAACTTTATAACTACAATTATGGTACATATAATGAAATGAATTAAACTCATACATAGCAACGCCTAAACTCACTTGAGAATGTATTACGATCTCACGGCTTTTCAACTATCAGGATACATAAAAACGTAACTATATTACTGAGGTTGGTAAGCAACGCCTATTACATTACTCAGACGAAAAGCTACAGGATATGATCTAATTATCAGAGTGAAAGAGAAATTGCAGATGCCAAACGTCGAGACCAGATAGGAATTGAAATTTGGCCTAATTTTGGCATCATTACCATGGAACATGGTGCGAGTGAACAAAAGGAAATATTAACATCACAATAACCGATGAACGATGACGCGGTGGACAATAGATCTTCATATTTAATAATGGCTGCCGAAATATTCTGCCGTCCAACACGGCATGTCAAATAATGAGCGGAAGGAAATGGCGCCAGAAAATAAAGTAAAAAACAGAGAAAATAAAATAATAAAACAATCAAGCAACGTGGGAGCGGTCGGAGCATTCACATATCTCACTTCCTTTTGATCGCCATTAACGAGGCTGGAGCGATATCCCAGAGTCGCCGCCGTTTTATTTTTTCCCAGATAAAAGAAGACTAGAATGCGTGCCGCGCTCAAGAGCATTGCGCACGGTTTTTGTTTCATGCAAATAAAAAAATGAGCACGCCAAAGCGTACGCGAAAGGCAAGAAAATTAAAAAAATACGTTTTGCCCAATTTATCCATTTCATGATCATGCTATTAATTCTTCAAGAGGCATAACAAAAACGAGGGACCAAGAAAACCATAGTCTCTATCACAATAACGCAATATCCTACCCTACCACTCTCGAGCACTATCCTTCCCTAAACCTATCCCTATTTATCATGATTTCTAATGTTAGCAGAACTTACAAATTCAAATTTTTATCAGTAACAGCCATCTATTTTCTTCAAGACGCGGTAATTCACGAGTATACATTCATTACAGTAATCTACCGGTTAGAGGTAGGTTACGATGAAAGTCAGAGAATATCCAACGAACTCGTGCCCTCTAATATTTCTTTCTTCATCTCAGCATAAATCCTAAATTTCTTCATCCCGTCCATAAACCTAAACTCTTTCGTCCCCTTCCCCGCTTAACCAACATCGATACATATTTATTAAAAATATCGCTAATGACGCAGCTTGGAGCACTGGAATTAGGAAACAGCAATAGTTTGAAATCAGTTTTTTTTCTCAAGCTGAACTTCCCAATAATGATGCAGTACATACATTTTATAGATAACTGCGTTATTAAATTTAGTAATTCATAAAATTAAATTATGAAAATACATTTATTATCAATGCATGCATTTCTGTTAAAGCTACTCATATCTAGGAATATAAAACTTTCGCGGAGTTAGTGATTAAAGAGAGAATGTTTTTCAGCTTTAAACGATCAGAAAGTGGCAGATGCTACGCGATTGTAAATTTATTAAAAAAGTGCTGCCGGTTTTATAATGGCTGGTTGAGATGAAATGGTCTTTAATTTAACTTCGTGTCAACTGAAGGTTTGATTTTTCGCATAACAACAGACAGTCAGTTGACGTGAGCACTGCCAATGGGAGAACGCATTATCATCCATACCGAGAAGAATTTTAACCAGAGAACAATAAAATCGGGCCTTTAGGGTATCTTATGTAACCAGCAGATTCGCGGGAGAGTTTAAAAAAAATACAGGGAGTATTCTTGATACTCCCGTCGGATCTTTATTTCATGAATGCGAAATAACATATGTTACTCTCGTTATTGGGAGATTATTTTGTTTTGTTTGTCAGAAAGAAAGTTGAAATGAAAGAATGAAAATTACGCTATACATAACATTTATTCATCGAAATCATTAGTATAAATAGTTAACCTATGAACAATTGGTCGATGGTAACAAATATTTTCTGATTTCCAATGTTAATTTTATATTTCTTAGGTTATTAACGTCTAATTCACGTTCTCAACTCTCCGTAAACACCTCGATCACTACAATCGACCAACTCGTTCCGGAGATACAACTGAACTGAGCGAGTGCCGTGCGCACACAAGCCCACATTTAAACCACCACGCGCAGCGCTGTGACGTCACCTCGCAACCCCCTATCCGCTCGCAACAAACAATTTCCGGTAGTCGACAAAACGGGCTATCCAGTCATAGTTTAAGATATTCTGTAAGCCTTATAGTTTTTGCACACGAGGTCCTCGAAAGTACACAAATATTGGTCGCGTCGAAACCTTGCATGTCACCTAGAACGAACCATAAGATGTTCAATCGCATTCACATCAAAAAAGTTATAAGATTCCATTCCGTCGTCCAGCGAGAGGCAGGTAGGGTAGAGAAAAAAATCATTTGGCGAAGCCAGATAAAACTTTGATCACCACGGGCTAGACCGTTGTGCGATACTCATTAACGGCGAAAATAACGCGAGGCCGAGCCGAATTTTCACGGACACTCGCGAATCATGTCACGTCGAGAAATAAAATTTAACGAGACCTCACCGAGAGGAAATCGGGGGTAATTAATGGTAACACTTCGCCGGAAGTGGATCAACTAAATGTGTGGTAAGTGGAAGTTCGTCACGTTTAGCGTGATGCCAGTCCATGAGTTTTCATTCTACATGAAAAATTACGAAGCATGTATCGCATTCAGTCACTTAAAGTTGATGAGCGTCGAGGTCGAAAGATTGACTTCAGCAAGCGCATCTTTATATTATTATTTAAGAAGCACCATACTAATCCCAACTGTGCAAGAATTCCCGTTTAATTTTAATCATGTTAATGCTGTGATTTACTGTTCAATGAGTAGGCGACAGTGCAAAGTCACATCCAGCCATTAATATTAATTTTGTTGAGTTGATCCTTGACCACTTTTAATTAATTGTATGCGTATTTTATTGAGAGTTGGTCAATGTTAAAAAAGAAATCTCAACTTCCTTTTGCCAACGTTCCGCTTTTTAATATTAGCATCATCAGGGCTAAACTCAATGTAAGGAAAACAGTTAATATCAGTTATAATTATATAAATATAAATAAGTTTATGCTCATAAATTTAGTACCTTAAGGTGAGAGGATTTTCTTGTTATGACAATGGTAACAAAGATTTCTTCTTCGTAACAAAATCGACATCAATAAAAGAAGTTGAGATTTAAAAAAACATTGACCAACGCTCAATTTAATGCGCATACAAGTAATGATAATGCATTTTAAATTGTGATCCCTTTTTCGAACACCGCGCTAGTTCTAGAATATGCTACGACAGGTTCATAATTAGGCAATTGAAGCGAACCGTTGCAAAACTCCCAATTAGTTCTAGCAGTTTCATTAATATTATTGTTGAAATCCACTTTTCGTGCTGGGCTGTGTGTTTCTCACTGTGTCATTGCTCCATTCCTACAGCATCACAGAGGACAATACTTTTAAAATTCATGGAAATGTAATTTTTTAAACTGTAATGCGATTTGAACTGAGTTCTGTGAGATAATCTGAGTTTCCGACGAAATTCTCGGATAAACAAAAATGTATAAAGCAAGAATTTTCAACCGATGGTATCTGGGATATTAGTAACTTGAATGCATACCATCTTTACTGTATTCTCCAATATTAATTGACATTGATTTCCTCATGCATTCATATGATTCTTATTTCCTTTGATTTACATCTTTTAACGTTTTAAGTAAAATAAAACTAGTAAATACTATCATAAATGGAGCGTGTACTGCATCAAGGATAAATATTTTAAGAAATGGAGTCTGATTAAATTGGAGATTGTCCCAACACATAAATCCATCTGATATCAAAGAAATTTAGCTTACTTAAACATAACTCCCTTCCCTTCGTCGCATAGTAGTCGGAAATCGAAAATAAGCCCCGGAAAAGAGTCCAAAATTGCTCTTTTTTTAGATAAAGACTTGAAACTTGGAACATATACTCACAAATAATTACTTATAATGAAATAGTAAGTCAATTTCCATAGTTCATACCCTTTACTTATGTACGGCGGCTCATACATGAACAAAATTCCAAAAACACGTCCGTTTCAATTTGTTTCGAAAATCTTTAAAGTTAAGCAGGTAATGGAATAGTGGAAGGATTTTAATGGAATAAAAAAAATTGACGACACGTCGGCAGAGATGGAGGACCTGACTCGGTGTACAATCCGAGAATAATTTAAATTCAGCATTCGTCCGGAAATAAATATTTACTCCATTTTCAATATTTATAATTATCAAATTATTATTTCCTTTAACTTTTATATTATTTGGTAGTTATTTAGGTAGTTTGAGCGAGATAGTTCCCTATTCATAATGGAGATCATATTCGAATTTTATTTTTTGACTTCATCGTCTGTAAGAAGTATGCAGTAAATATTGCAATATTAATGGCGCAAAAATGTAGTTACATGTGACAAAAATTCTCAGTAATTAAATAAATATAAGTCTCTAACATGACTCATTTTTTCACACCGTACAATGAAAGCACCTTCACAACAGAGTTTTTTTTGAGATTCTGTAAAAATTACTTCGGTGAGTAATAGATAAATTTTTATAATTAGTTGAGAAAGCATGCCAACTACACACCATTAGTTTTTTGACGAAATCTAGGTACTATAAATTCCTAATTTTTTCAATATTCTCCCTCTGGAGCGCACAGCCGTAATCTATCCTATGCAAAACAGATAATGTTTTTAGGAAAATTGCTCGAAAAGTAGTTCGGCAAAGTGTTGACATATTGATATAATTGAAAAGATGGGAGGTTTTTTTTAAAATGACGTCAAATTCATCAAACTCAACGTGAAGTGATATTCCGCTCAGAGAACGGGAAAACTCAAGAACGCATCGAAAGCAGTATCGTCAAGAGACCCGACAGGAAAATGCTTGGTAACTGTTTACGAGAGCTTCTGGATGATGAATGCTGCTATTCGAAATTTACATAATTCCATTGTTAATATGAATGCCAAAAGGATTGGGGGGGGGGGGGTTAAAGACGAGAAGGAATGCAAGGCGCGTGGGCACACAGTGGGGGTATATAACGGGGTGCGGGGTCAACCACGTGTGAAACGCGACAAAACGGCCCCCTTGGAGCTCACCAACACCCCGACGTGACCCAAATGTCATAAAGAAGAGGCACGCGTTTGCAGTGAACGGCATCAAGAGGGGAGACGCCCCCCCCCCCCAAACCGCGCTACGCCCTCTTAACCCCCCAACGGACATCGCATTCTTCTTGATCTTCTCCCTCCCTTCCCAACAGTGTGTAGCTCACAAAAAATCATCAGTTAAATAGTATATATATTTTAATGTAATTATTTTAAGAAAACTGCAAGCAGTGCTGTTGAGCTGAAGACATCTAGCTTTTGGAATCGCAAGCAACCTCAATTTTATAATAAGGGGGGTGTTGTTGTAGAAAATATACCAATGACAGAATCCAGCCTATATCTACTATATAAATGGCTAAGCGTACGTAAGGATGATTAAGTTCCTAACGGTAGTGATTCAGATTTGCGCCAATAGATGGCCAGCGAGCTCCCACGTGCGTTCTCCACTAACTGACACATGGTGCGGACATATGTATGTATTTTTAAATACACACAAGGGAAACTGATTTGTAACAGCTCCGCCTTCTTCACCAAAAATGTTGTACACAAAATAATCCCTGACAATTAGATATTATAATATATTGTTTACCACAGTCACATACATATATTGTTTTCGTTAAATATAAAAGAGCCAAACATTAATTTCTATTAAAGTATTTACTTTATCCATTACGTTTCGGCTATTTTTCCAATATTTTAGTCTATTTCAGCAGGCTTTTCAACTAGTATTAATAATAATGAAGAAAAATTTAATTGCATCATAGGGGATGTCCACATGAAATCATCGTTAATTCATTGCAGTAATCTTCCGGTTAGAGGTAGGTTGTGAAGAAAGTCAGAGAATATCCGACGAACTCTAACACGTGCCGTGCCCTTTCTACCTCTAGTATTTCTTTCTTCATCTCAGCATAAGTCCTACCTTTCTTCATCCCGTCCATAAAACCTATTCTCTTCCTTCCCCTTCCCCGCTTACCCAATATCCTACCCTCTATCACGGCCTTCAGCAAACCATCGCCCCTCATTACCCCTTCCAGCCACCTACACTGTCTTCCCCTTATCTCATCTGTAAGTTTCCTCTCCTCGTCCACCATGTCAGGAACTTCCTCAATTGTCTTCCTATCCGTCCAACGCACTTTCTCCATCCTCCTCCACCTCCAAATCTCGAAATCCTTCAGCCTACTTTCGTTTTCCATTCGCAAGGTCCACGTTTCTGCCCCATACAACGCCACACTCCATATCAGACTCTTTACCAGCCTCTTTTTTACATCCTTACTTAAGGTCCCCGTCATCAGCTGCCTTCTATTATTGAACGCTTCCTTCGCTAGCGCTATTCTCCTCCTAATGTCTTTGCTACTATGTCTTGTTACTTCTATCGTACTACACCCTTGCCGCACCCCGCGACCTATAACTGCCAACCATGATTCACCGTCAGCTACCCTTACCTGAGCCTTCTGACCCATATATAAGTTTCGGATGAATCTCCTATCACGCCAATCTATTCCTATTATCCCCAGTATCTGCATTAGTTTCTCCCAGTTTGCTCTGTCAAACGACTTTTCGAAATCTACAAAGCAAGCGAAAACATACCGATTCTATCTATATGTGTCATCATTACCGCAATCGCGTCTCTGGTTGCCATCCCCTTCCTGAACCCAAATTGGTTATCGCCTAAATAGCAGTTTTCTCTGCTCTCCAACCTTCTATTTAGTATTCTAAGCAACACTTTTGCCGCGTACGAAATTAAAATGATTGCTCTATACTCCTCGCATTCTGACGCTTTCTTCTTCTTCGGGATAGGTATTAATACTGTTTTCACGAAATCCTCTGGCCATACTCCTTCCTCGTAGATCCTGCGAATAAGTTTGAAAGACGATTTTCTCCCCTTACTACCTAGATTCTTCAGTAGATCCGAAGGTAGGTTATCGGCTCCCACGGCTTTTCTACCCTTCATCTCTCTTAATGCCCTCTCTATTTCGCTGTCAAGTAACTCTGGTCCCAGGTTATCCTTATCTATTGATCCTTCATCCTCTAGATTTAGGCTAAATGGTATATTCTCGCTGTCATATAGCTCCTCTACGTATTCTCTCCATCTTTCCTGGATATTTTCCTGTTCGATTAATATCTTCCCTGTTTTGTCCTTAACCTTTGGTATCGTTGACCTCTCTTAACACCCGATAACATATTCACCTTGGCGTACAAAGCGCCCACTTCCCCCACCTCCTCCAGATTTTCCATTTCCTCAAATTGTCCCTTCCACCAGTTTTCTTTTGCCCGATTGGTCACTCGCCTGAGTTTATTATTCAATTCCTTGTACTTCCTCTTGCCTACGTAGGTGTTGACGTTTTTCCATATCCTTCTCTCCTCCATTTTCTTAATCAATTCTTCCGCTACCTACTGCTTCTTCACCCTCTTCTTTTCCACCGTTCCTACCGTTTTCTCTGCCGCTCCTACGATGCCTGTTTTTATAACCTACCATCTTCTATCTATTGTTCCCATCCACTTTGCTTCACCTATGTTCTATTCTACCAGCTCTTGGTATTCCCTCATTTTCAACCCTTTCAATGCTTCAAGGTTCCACCTCTTTATCTTCCAACCTTTACTAAGCCTTTCGAATCTAACTTCACACTTCATCATCACCAAGTTATGATCTGAGTCCTGGATAGCTATGCGAGTTTTTTTACACTGTTCCTAAATCTCTGCCTTACCATTATATAATCAATTTGGTATCTCCCAGTATCACCCGGCATTTTCCATGTGTACCTACGCCTGGGGTGATGTTAAAACCAAGTGTTTGTCACTACTAATTTATTTCTTCTACAAAATTCAACTGCCTTTTCACGGCGATCATTTCTTCTTCCTAGCCCAAACCCTCCCACTTCTAATCCGTCCCTCCCTTCCCCCACCACTGCATTCAAGTCACCCATCACCATCAGGTTTTTATTTCCCGGCACTTCTCTAATTATTTCTTCTGCTTGCTCGTGCACCTCTTCCACCTCTTCCTCCCTATGGTTGCTCGATGGCATGTATACCTGTACCAGTACGAAATTCGTCGGGCGTGCTTTTATTTCTACCACTAGTAACCTGTCGCTCACTTGTTCAATATTTACCACCCCCAGTCCCATTTTTGTGTTCAGTACCATGCCTACTCCACGTTGACTCTCATCTCCCCCACTATAAATTACCCTGTAGCTATCACTCCAATAGTCCCCGCTATATTTCCATCTCACAATCCCAAAGCATCTATTTTTCCTTTTTCCATTTCCTGCTTAACATTTTCAAGTTTCCCGGCCCTCATCATGGTCCTTACGTTCCAAGTTCCTATTTTTACCACTGTTTTCCTCCTCTTTTCTTCTTCTTCTCCTTCCTATCCCTTGTATCCGTCGATGATGATGCTGTGCAAGGATTTCGTGTGATGACGACCGCGGAGGCTTTGCCTTCCCCGCGGCCTGGCACGACACCCGCCACAGTGGGCGGCGTCCCGTAGTTGCCAGTAATCAATTCTCTGTGAAAGACTTTCATATTCTAGGAAGTAATAGTTGAGAGGTATTCCCACGCCACTCAACGGTATTTTTAACGTGACTCCATCACGGAACTACCTTTCGTCTGGCTCCTACCCTTCGACCTATCTGGCATGGGTGGCCCTACCAGGAGTAATAGTACTTGCTCCTGCCAGTGCAGCTCTAGGGGTCATTGGAACGGACAAGTCCTTCCACCAAGTTAAGGTCGTAGTTCAAGGAAGAGACATGAAATCAAGAAAGCAAGATTTACCAGCAATGCTTGTTATGGGCGAGTCCGTTGTCACATTCTATTCTCGGAAAGGTACCCTTCCCAGATGAGGAAAGCTCGAAAAAATTGTCAAATGATTTTTCACCGCTATTTATTCCTGCAAAACATTTCGCTATTTACAGTCATTCCTAACAGTTTTGAAATGGTGACCAAGCGGAGATTAATAGGAGGTGAGTGTTCCGGACGTTTATAAGTCGGAGGCGTTATCCCAGCTAATAAACATCCGTTTTATGGACATAAACGTTCTGGATAAAGAGCGAAGATTGCGCACTTAAGGTGAGGATACGGACGGAAAAAATAGGACTTCTGTAAGGAGTTAAAGTTAGGAATGAATGTGTTGAGCATAGAATTAAATAGTTGAAGACAAGGTAGTTCAAAGGCATGAATAGCGTTTATAAACACCTCAAAGCATCAATTTTGAGGGTACCGGGACTATCCACAGTATTTACCTTTAACGGAGTCACCTGCAAGTGCACATAAGTGCGATGTTTCGCAGAGGAAAAAATCATTCGCCTTGACCAGGATCCCGGTCAAGGCGAATGATTTTTCCTCTGTGGAATATCGCACCTTTAAGCATATAAAAATTAAACTTCTGCTCTTCTGTCGGCACAACATTCGTAATAGTGATTATTTGCGTCATCATCAGCAGTTTTCTATTCGAAAAAAAGTTTCAAGGGCTCGGATGACACGTGGCGAAACGGGGGTTTTCAAGGGGCCACCTTTCGCTTCGCAGGGGTCACGCATTTCCTCTTTCCACACACCCTCAGAACTTCCCTAATGCCATTTCCTTCCTCCTCCCCCTGTCATATCTCCCCATTTCCCGCAGCCTCCGATGCACTGTGTGGATCCAGGCTACTGCTTCACGCGCCGACGCAATGCATAAATCCTATTAAAGGCGATAGCTCGGTATACTCCGTTCGGAACACCCAGAGGGTCGCAGTCAATGTTCGCTGCACAAAAAAGTATCTTGTATGCTCTACGAAATACGGAATGAAGATTAATCATAAGAAAACAAAAGTAATGAGTTTCTCTAGGACAGAAAAAACGAGGCTGGTCATAAAAGTGGGAGGACACAAACTGGAGCAAGTAGAACAATTAAATTACTTGGGTAGTACACTATTAGAAAATGGGCATAGTAGCAAATACATTAGGAGGAGAATAGCGCTATCGAAGGAAGCGTTCAATAATAGACGGGAGCTGATGACGGGGACTTTAGTAAGGATGTAAAAAAGAGGCTGGTGAAGAGCTTGATACGGAGTGTGGCGTTGTATGGGGCAGAAAATTGGTCTCTGAGAAATAAAGACGAAAATAGGCTGTAGGCTTTCGAGATGTGGGTGTATAGGAGGATGGAGGTGCGTTGGACGGAAAGGAAGACAAATGAGGAAGTGCTTGACATGTTGGGCGAGGAGAGGAATCTTATAGATGAGATTAGGGGAAGACACGGTAGGTGGCTGGAAGCGGTAATGAGGGACGATGGTTTGCTGAAGGCCGTGATAGAGGGAAGGATGTTGGGTAAGCGGGGAAGGGGAAGGAAGAGAATAGGTTTTATGGACGCGATGAAGAAAGGTAAGACTAACTCTGATATGAAGAAAGAAAGAGGTAGAAAGGGCACTACACGTGCAAGAGTCTATTGGATTTTCTTTGACTTTCATCATAAACTAACTTTAACCGGTAGATAACCCAGAATATGATTTTGACACTTGCTCTATAATACTTCAAGTTATGCCTCCATAAGTATATTTTCCGGTTATTGCCTCAGGCACATTAATTTCTGGCCGTTTGAATTTTGCACCAATAGCATTCTTTCTTACCATTTCTACTTCCATTTTGCTTTTCAAACGAAATAATTTCCGATGAGGATCAAGGTTGAAATGTTTCAGGAAAATTATGGCGGATGTTGAAATGAAGACTTATGAAGGGTTACAGTGGTTAAGTGTTGAGAGATTGGAGCAAAGGGCTGCCGCATACCAATCTTAGGACTGATGATTACGCCAGTCATAACTAATATGAGTAGCACAGCGATTGAAGTTAGTTTTTTCAATGGCTTAAAGCAAATAATATACCATCTTTTAAAATTTCAACAACCATTCCTCAACTTATTTCTTCCTTCCACCAACTTTATTCCGTTATTTATTTCAATCGGGAAATCCTACAATTTCCCTTCCCAATTCCCGGTTATTTATCTTCCTTGTTTAACCAACATTCTTCCCTCTGTCGTGGAAGTTTAAAAACGAGTTGAAAACTCTTTACCTATAACATCCGGTTTGTGTTGAATGCAAGAACTATGGCGTATAACTAGAACATACGACATTTTTCTTTAAATAAGGACATTACAGGCTGTGATATTTTAAATTACTACTTTTGCCTGCTTCCCACCACTGTGAAGGCACCCTTTCCGTATATAGAATGTAATGAGGGAGTTCGTTAAATAAACCTCATTGGTAATGTATACCGTTGCATGATTTCACGCATGGATTTATATTCGGAAACTGGGTAAATTTTATTCCTAATCAATTAAAATTCGTGTATCCTAAATGACAGATCTGACAAACATATTATTCCTGTTAGATGTAGTAGGATAACTTACTCATCCATTTTCATTCTACAAATCGATGTGAAAAATATAATGAAATCTTCATACATATATATTGTATACATAATATTTCAGCAACATTGAGAAAACAACGGATGAACGACTAATTAAATGATCGTTCGATAGTAATGAACTGAACATTTGGATTAAATTAATAACCAACACTAAAATAAATGGCCACACCCACCTTTGAATGTGCCACTCCCACCTTTTCAGCGGAGACAATTCTATGGCATTATTTTCCAAATGTCCAAGCACGAACGGCGAAGAAGTATAATTTAAATTGCTTTATTTTTCCACACAAATCGGTGATGCAATGAAAATAGGCCGAGGTGATCACGAAAGAAATGGGGTGTCCATTGTCTTGGGCACAAGAGAAACAGGATAGCTCTCCTGCGGTTCGCCATACGAAAGCAGAACCGACGATTACGCACTTGGGAAACATGGCACCACCCCTGATGTGACCTTCGTGTGCTTTTCGCGAGTCAGTGTGGGACGGCCACCGATTGAGAAACGCAGATCGACTGACACCGCAGCCAAAGGACCTGTCGACGGCGAGGCGACATGTTGAAGCATCGCAATGCTCCCGTCGATGTTTGCCGATAGCGCTCCTGGGAAGCGCTCCAGGAGCAGTTCCCTGACCCTGCCACACCCTGGTCACCTTTGCAACGCCGTTGGCGTGAACCGAACAAATGAAAACAATGCCGCACGAGTGTCGAGATACAAGGTATGCGATGTAAGGAGCAGCAAAGGATATGAATTCAATCCATTCAGGCGTAACTTTGTGGAAGCCCATTATGAACAATGACTATACCAACTGTTTCAACCCACAGAGTTTTTACAGGTATAATACTGCAATTTTCAACGCTACGGCGTCATGGTTGATGGTACCTGATGATGTAGCGTTTTAACTAGTTGTACCAGCAAAAATTCTGAGAAATGAAACATAGTTGGTATTGTCATTGTAACACAGGATATCTCAAGGACCTCAGGTCCGAGGGATCTGAAGGAATTGTTTACGGGCTTAACGCTGAAATCCTACAAACTCAATGTATTACACAGGTAGGTTACCAAATGAATGGTACGTTCTCGGAATGTTATGTCGATAAAATCCTCAAGCGCGCGGGTTCTTTTCTAGTGTTTCCTTCACAAAACTATTTCTTCAATATTAATCATCTCTGTGAATTCTACCAGCGCATTAGTATGTCTTTTAGACGGCCCCTGACTTGATTTCCCTTTTTCTCAGTTATCTTTTCACTTTTCAACATGTTAACCACCTTCTACATATGTCGTCCGAAATTCTCATCCTCTAACACCGGATAAAATCTATGCGACTGGACAAAGCACCTCCGGAAGTTCCCTGTTCATTGTATTATATAATGCAGTAATATCACCAGTTACCGTATATTTTTGATGGAACGTACATGATCTCATTTTTCATATTCGAATGTTACTTTCTCACCCAATATACCCCGTCTAGCGGCCAAATCCTTACCCTCCTTCTCACCCGCTTTCCCAACATTCTCCCTGTACTAAATGTCTTCCCACCAATCTCTCGACAGTGATAACTTGTTCCATCCACCTACTCTGC
Organism: Pyrrhosoma nymphula; assembly: GCA_963573305.1. NCBI lineage: Eukaryota > Metazoa > Arthropoda > Insecta > Odonata > Coenagrionidae > Pyrrhosoma > Pyrrhosoma nymphula. The sequence goes on from OY754333.1 coordinate 24,413,837, forward strand.
CTCATCCGCCACTAACCTTGGTTCCTTATCCACCATTCCAAGAACTTAATCGTTTGTCCTACTTTCCGTCCATCTCACTTTCTTCATTCTCCTCCACACCCACAACTAAAAATGTCTCCTATCTATTCTCTTCCTCTTCCCCAGTACATATGTGTCACTTTCAAATCGCACTACGATCCATTATAGACTATCCACCAACATTTGCTTAAAATAATGGGGTTCCCACTGACTGTTCACCTCAATTGGTGGACGCATCTTTTGACAATTTGATTCTCCTTTTCCATAGCGTTACAACTATTCCCATTTTCACCGAAAATGCTGCTAAAAGAGTCACCGATCTTCGAGGTTTGAACTCGAAAAATTCATCAATACCAAGTGCAATGGAGTTGTATAAAATAAAAAAGGATAAGCAGAAAAGCGAGAGTAACATTGGCGGTCAGGTTGGACATGAAGGAAGTTTTCGTGCTGAAATGGAAGAGGTAGTAAAGGTAGAATTGCCCTATATTTGCGAATGTTGTTTATCGCAATCGAGACGAAGATAGAATATTTTCTACCTGCTCTGCGGTGCATCCTGCGACCTACATCTTTAGTTTCGATATATTTTCCCATGCTAGCCCTAGTACTTTTGTTTTTCAATAATATTTGCCCATCCAATATTTCTTGCGCACGAATTGTAATGCGTTCAACAATACTAAAACCCTCGGCTGACTGATCATATGACGAAATAAATTTATAAATTCAATACGGAAAAGGCGCCGAGACGTCGTTCTTGCCGAATACAAGTGTCACTGATATTACAGCTACACCTCAAGATCAAGTGGCCTTAATGTTCAGAAGACGTGATGGAATCCAACGAGAGTGAGATGGGAATATGTACCTACTTTAAATTGCTTTCATTTCGTCACCTCACTGTTGCCGGAATCGCCAGTCATTCTCCGTCAATACCGCTCCCGAAGAAGTGCAAAGGCAGCCATTTAGAGAGGCGTCCACATCGTTGGGTTGGTTGGTTGGGTAGGAGGAGGGAATAGGAAGAAGACGGAGGAGGAGGTTGCTTGCGGTTGAGCAAATATGGCCACACGTTAATGGCACGTCAATGGACAAAATGAATGAAAAAAACGTACGCGCCGTTCTCCGCTTGGTTGAATCACGCCGCAGCCCCCTGCAATTCCCGACGGCGGCTTGTCGTAAAAACCACCTGCGAAAGGTGACGACCCGAGCGCCCTCTGAACGGAAGGCAGGCTAAACGTCGCACGCGACGACGAGAAGGCACGACTGTCAGGGGATTAGGAGGTGGGGGTTGGGCAGTTACGGGAGATGAGACGAGAGTTGAGGAAGGAGAGGAGGGACGGAGATGGATGGGATGGTTGATTGCGAGGACACATTGCGGGGAGGCGGAATTGGGCCCGAGCCAGCTCCATGGAGGGAGGGGGAGAGAGAGGACGGCGAGTGATGAGATCTTACTCGGGGGGTGATAGCGGAGGAGAAGGGCGAGGGGGATGGGTTGGAAATGAGAAGGGAGGTATCTTCTTTAGTAATTCATCTAATATAGGGTAGGTCTCCGGCCAGTCGCGCACCAATGAAAAAGAAGCAGCATTACTTTCCACAGAAGGGTCGCGCAGGGGAGCGTTATAGATCCACTTTTGTTCCTTCAGTATTTTTAAAAAAATTATAGTTATACGCAAACATCACGAAATCGAGCAAAAGGAATATTGTTGCACAAGGTCCGTTGACACACCATAAAACGGAATACCGGCGATTAGACGTAACTAACTTGAAGTTTCAAGCCTTCATTTGGTGTTACTCTTCGTAAGTGCCCCTTCGCAGTGTATTTTTCTTCACATTTACTCACGGATTTCCTTGCCTTTTCATAAACAAATGACGACGCACTCGACTAAGAAACTGATAATAAAACTCAAAATACCAAAAATAAGATAGAAGATCAATTATGCTATCGTTCCGAAACCAAAACCTTTCGTAGACAGAATAAGAATATATCAAAGAATTTCAAAGGATGGGTCTGGAGAAGGTTGAAGCGAATCTGATGAAGAGAAAGGAGGACCAGCCTAGATTTGCCGTAAAGCGCAAGGCAGGAAAGGAAATTGCTGAAGGAGGCATCTGCAGACAAGACAGGAAAGGAAATTGCTAAAGGACGCTTCTGCAGAGACCTCACGCTCTGAGGACCTTGGTTCGGTAGCAGGAAGACAACGATAATGAGAGGGAAGGGAAGAATACGGGGAAAAACTGTGGGATACTGGGTTCTCGTTCGAGGTGGTTCACATGGCGTGTGATTCCTCAACATAATTAAGAAATTCATTTGCTGAGTGGATGTCACCGACGCAACAGATAGTAACACAAGTAACCAATATTATTTTTTTTAACTAGAAAATTTTGCCAAGAAGTAAGAATTCCGCAACACTTTCCCAGAGTTTGGATTCAAATGAGTTCTCTAAAACTTTGACCTTCTTCCGGATTTATCTCTGTCATTTCAGAGAAATACATCCCGTATCTGGAGACGCACAACAAATCACGCCGTGAATGATGTATCATGCCGGTTGACAGCCACTTCTCAACAGAGCCAAGAGAAGACAAAGGTCAGGGCGATAAAAGGAAAGAGAGATTAAGGGAAGGACCGGATGAATGAAAGGACACTCCACTGACCTTACACGTCGTGACTACTAAGCTCACATCTGGCACTATGGATACACGTTCCACAAAAAATATTTGAACTAAGTATGATTTAACCAAACATTTACCCACTTCAAATACATAGAAATTCAACACATGGATTGTTTCCTTGACTTTCACCAGCAATGAATGAGATATTTTAAGTGTAATGACCAATATCTAGGAAAGATCAGCACGGAATACATAATCGCATCGCATTTCAATTTTATTGTTACTACTCATTCAGCAACAGGACTGCGCTTCTTTTGATATCGCAACTATTTCAAATCAATATCCAGTATAATTATGCTCGACCATGGGGATAAATAAATCAATGATAAGAGCGAACAGGGGTATGAAAATTTCATGCTCCCACAAAGTTAATTTCTAGAAGTAAGAAGGCAGTGCTGAATATAAGGGTGGGAAGGCACAAAATAAAGCAGGCCGAGCAGTTTACGTATCTGGGTAGTATTTTGGAGGAGAATGGTTATCGTGGTAGGGACATCAGGTGCAGAAGTGCCCTCGCTAAAGAAGCATTTTCGAAGAGAAGGGAATTGATGAGGGGGAGTCTGAGAAGAGACGTAAAGAAAAGACTGGTGAAAACTCTAATATGGAGCGTGGCGCTGTATGGGTCGGAAACTTGGTCATTGTGAAGGGAGGATGTGCGTAGACTTGAGGCGTTTGAGATGTGGGTTTGGAGAAGGATGGAGAGGGTGAGCTGAGCGGCGAGGAAGACGAACGAGGAGGTATTAGATATGGTCGCAGAGGAGAGGAAGCTGGTGGCGGAAGTTTGGAGAAGGCAGAAGAGATGGATGGAGGAGGTATTGAGAGGGTAGGGCATGTTGAAGAGGGTAATAGAGGGGAGAACACCGGGGAAGCGTGGGAGAGGAATGAAGAGGATAGGAATTCTGGACGAAATAAGAAGAGGTTGAAGATTTGAGGAATTAAAGAGAGATCTAATGGCGGGGCATCCAAAGAAGGGAAAAAGAGACAAGGTTTCATAAATCGGGATTTATAACAAGAACTGTCCGGAAATGTACCAATCAGCTGGTAGAATACTCAAATGAAATTAATAATGAACGCAATTAATTTCTCATTCAAATTCAAAACATATATCCAACCACAAGATTAAATAGTTATAATAAATAATTCATGCCATCAAATCTGATCTTCAATCGAAGGACTTTCAGAAGCAACGTGAGATAAGAATCAAAGCATAAATATTACAATATTTTAGAAGAAAATACCACCCTCTAACCATTTGGATACGTTTAAATTCAGCAAGGCGAGAAGACGAATTTTATAGTGGAGGGATCGAAACCCAGCAAAGGATAACAACGGCAAGTTCTCTGAAATCTTGTAAGAGGTCGATTACAACACTTCCGCAGCAAAAATAAAAAAAAAGAATTGAGCAGCGTGAGGCAAATGAAAGCGAACGCATTGGTGCGCATAGGAGGATCCTGGGAGGAAGGCTGGATGCAGCACCGCAACAAGGGGAGGCAAAGTCATAAGCAGAGACGCAAAGGACGAGCAGCTTCGAAGACATAGAAGGAAAGGCGCCAAGGCGAGAACGAGAGATGCTCTTCTCGAGTGCTTGTGGGATGTGAATGGAAAGGAGACGATGAATAGGAAAGCGCACAATGGTGATTGTCGCTCGAATATGAGTGCACTTGAAGGAAGGCGCGTCGATGCGTGACGTGAGAAGAATATGATATCATCTCGGGGTACATCGAAAGAGAAAGGACACAAAAAAACCTTGCGCTTTCTTTCCCCGAGGTCTTATTTTTATTACAACTCCCAGACTCACCCCACAGTTTTGATGCTCTAATAATTTATTAAAGGAAAATAACTAACACAATGAGGAGAGAAAAAACAGACGCATCGGTGACTATTCAACAAAATAATGACGGGAAATCAACAACAACAGTTGACCACTCACAAAGCTCAAGCGAGGAGGGTAAAATCAATATTTCACAAGTTCTTTGTTTCCTGAGGTAACACTGAGTGAGATTTAATACAAGAAATATTTTAGCATTAAAAAAATAACTGAAGTTTAATTTATCATCAATCAATCAAAGGTAAATGCGTCCAAAAAGGCGACATAATTAAAAATGAACCATTTCGTAAATAAATATTTCCAGGAAAACAATATTGTGAGGTGGTTACACATGTGGCGACCGTAAATGGTGCCATCATCAAGGGGTATTTCATAAAAACTCTAATACATTGATTTGACAAACGTGGAGATCTTCTCACTTACCCATCTCGACACACATATTCAATTCATTATTTCCTTTGAACTTGTAATTTATTGCTTTTGCAAAATAGAATAATTTTGCTTCATTTTTACCTCCGCAGTTAACATACTTCTCTACGTGAAACAAAAACTACGCTATTAGAAACTGGGATTAGAAGTAATAAAAACAGCGTTATGAATCTTTCAGCCGAGGAAAGTGACGCTCCGTTTCACAAGAGAAATAAAATCAAGGCACCGGCGCTAGAGCATTATCGCATGAGACATGCTACCCGCTACAAACGGCCCTATAATGTTCATTGGTGAACTGTATTCTTCTAACATTCACCTACAAGAACTGCCTATGGCATTCCCTTATATTTAACGCCTGTAGCGTCTTTATCCATTGGCCAAACCACAAAAAAGTATTATCTCAATGTAATCAATGAAAGAATTGCAATGGCAAAGCAACCTTTTTCAGAATAATTAAAATAGAACCTTATCACCAAATATTATTATTTAAGCAAAGGAAAAATTTGCCTCAAAGAATATTCTGAGAATAATATTTTTAACTAAAATAGATGACGTACTATGTAAATTAGTACTGGAAAATAGTATCTGCACATGACTCGAAGAGACATTACAAAGACTCAGTACGGGTTGGTAAAACGAAAACGTGTACGACGAAAATAGTATCAGTACAATACAGTACAAAGTGACAGCACGGGTTGGCAGGATGCTTAGTGGTTCATAGCATTCTCCGGCCGGTAGAATACTTAAAAATTATAATGATGCTCCTTGGATCCGGAAAACAACAAAAAATCCGGTCGCTGGAGTGGGCTTCATTCGGCGCCCAAATATTAGCCTCCTTAGATAACTGTTTTTGATGGCTGCCGTAAGATTGAAATTCATTTGGAAAGAACATTCTCGCTTTCCTCCCACGGAAGGTATGCACCACTGAATGCTCACAGACTCATCACACACACAGTCACGGAATAATCATTTTCACTTTTACGATCTCGATGGAAGGCGAGAGTGAAAGTCCTCCGCGCGCCAACTCGTTATTCTCCTGTTCAAGTTTCGTTGCGCAAGGCGGAAACAAGGAACTCTTAATCAGCTAGCACCTCCAGGCGAGGACCTTCTAGACAGCAATGGAATCCAACTTCGAATCTGTTCCTAGAAAATAGACCGTTCTCTCGCTCACCTAACCTGACCTTTGGGAAAGAGAAAAAAGAGGTAAATAGAGGCGAACTCGAGTACTACTAAATAGGGAGTGACCCACATACTTGAGCTACATTTCTCAGTCTAAAAAATAATAATACAATTGAGGAAAAGCGTGCTGAATATGGTAGAGGAGGCTTAAGTCTGAAGAAGGTGACAAAGAGATGAATGTTAGGTAAGCATGGGAGAGAGAGGAAATTTTAATGTTATGAGAAGAGGTATTAAAGTACGATGAGTTAAAAAGAACTTTAGAGCTGGAAAATAGACAGTCATACTGAGGTAAGTATGAAAAAAACAGCAGTTGGGGAAAACATGAGCATGACTGTCCATGAAACGCTTATTAACCTATATATTAACCCAACATATTCAATGGGAGGAATACCCAAGATGAACACTTTCCCAACCGAGGAATTTACATAACCACACAGTATATTTGTGGTAAACATAAAGGAGTGCACAACTAGCCTCACATTATGTCCAACGAAAAGAAACAATACCAAATACTGTGTTGAAATTCCCTTAAGTACTAATCGCAAGGCAGAGAATGTTTCCTGTGCAGTTTTTTTCATACGCCTAAAAAGATACGTTCCTGCTTCATAACTAACCCACCTCCCCAACATTCGATGTTCAGGTATAACTCTGTACCTGACGAAAAGACATTAATAAATAATAAGAGTAATTATGTCGTCTTTATTAACAAAGAAAATTTAGGACTTGATAGTCCTTTCTTACACTTAATTCGGAAATAACGATGAACAAAAAGATAGAGATAACCAAAATATATTAATGATATTTACTGTCACAGCCATCGGAAATTTAACACAGGCCACCCCTGAGGGCTATTTAAGACAATAAGTCTGAATCGTACATACTTATCAAACTCATGACATAACTCTTGCAAATGAAGAATTGCATAAATCGGGTTATTTTAAAAACAGTATTATAAAGAAACACACGAATAAAGGATGTAATACTTAACATCGGATTTCCCTTGTGCGCAATTTCATTTTAGCTTTCGGAGCGAAAAAATCTCAAACCTCCATTAGTTCTTTAAAGCGTCTCCAGGATGTACCGGGTAGCACCAGAGAAAACTAGAAAACAAATTGAGCAAAAAAGCCATAAATAACATTGCCATACCGATATTGCCACTTCAAATGTAGCACTAGGGAAAACTAGAAAACAACGTCAACATCAATATTTAACATAATCTAAACAATTCCCAATTCATGTGAATCATCTACCTGTATTCCGAATGAGTTAAACTTCACTCATATTTCTCGATACTGGCGTGATAAGTTAAAAAGACTAGGCACTTCAAAACGAAGCGTACGAGGAGATTTTAATGTGATGAAAGCGATCCGAGCAAAAACTGATATTCGTTGAAACGGATCATTCATGGAAACCTCTCAGACACGCAACAAAAACACAAAGGATCTCGGAAAAGCGAATCACGAAGTCAATTTCTTGTTGGAGTGAAAGAAATACCTCTTCAAGTTAATTTCCACAGCGATTCGAGAGGGTATTCGCTTAAACTTTGAAAAGTTCACGTCTCTCGTAATTACCACGGAAGACAGACGAAAATTGGAAAAAATATCGGTTCAAGATTCCCAAAAACCTATAACCTGGTTTCATTTAATTTGAAGACCTTCGAAACTTAACAAGTCGCGGTACTCGGCAGGAACGAAAAGTTCTCAGAAACTTTTTGACAAATGATTTTCTAGTTTAACAGTGTATGCGTACTTCTAATGAGCATAGAAAATGGGATAGACGACTAAATTAGGCAGGAATATGTCACCCCAATTTATAGTATGTACCTTCAAGAGCTACATGGATATAATATGCATATTACCATGACCTAGATTTTAAAGTGAACAGGTAGGAAAAACACGGAGTTTTTAGAAAGTAGGGAACAAACTGGGTTTACAAAAACGAAGCCGCGCCTAAGGAAACTTAGTAATGCACAAATTAAGGCAAATAATAATCTAAAAGTAACTCCATCTTCAAACTTTTTACCGGAACTCCAAACTCCTTGCCTTATTTAGCAGGTATGCTCGATTATATGAGCATTTGAAGATGCTATGCTTCCTTAAATTAGAAACGCCTAATTACCTAAGTGAGTCGGTATTACATTTTTTCTCAAAAGGGCTAATGGGTGTTGACTACAGAGACTTAGAGATGAGAGCCTCGAGAGAATTTAAGAGCAGTCGAAAACTATTCCTCCACAGCTACGAGTGGGCGAAAAAAGTAAAATAAAAAATACTCAGGTAGAAAAGTCTGATGCCATGCAAACAATTTTTCCATGTGAAACATTTTGACCATAAATTCAGGAAAATAAAAGAAAATGCAGTCTTGCATAATATCAAATACAGAATTACAAATTTTTATTTATCTACGAGGATATCCACAGTAAGGAAAAAAATGGAAAATATACACTAGCATTAAACAGATCCCATTACATCAAATCGTCCAACAAAAACCGTCATTACATAATTCTTTCACATTAAAATAGTTTTGTAAAATCTTTCGATATCATATTAAAATTACTGGCAAGCTCACAAAATGCTTTTCTTTGAGCTCCGACAAGATATAAATACATTTCCTGTAATTTGAGTCATGAAATTACTGGAATCGTTAAATAAGGATACCAAATACTCCAACATTTATGATAGAAACGATTTTTCATCGATTACTCGACGCCCCATAGCTTAATTGATTAACAATTGGTATTTGTAGAAAGGCTGAACTTAAATATTTGATCTTAATTAATTTCGACTTAATAGGAATTTCGTTGAAGTAGCGCCTGGAGAACACTTTTCTTCCGTACACCGCTATCCTTCGCGATACTTGGGCCTGAAAAACGCTTCAGTTGCTCGAAGAATACAGCCGTGAACACAAACACACAGGAATGGGCATTATGTCAAAGTTCAACGTGATTAAAATCAATCATATGACGTAGACGGAAAAGAGACTTTAACTGAAGGAAATGCTGGAATCTAGTCGGGAGGACACCGAGGAAAAAGCGAATCAATTCACGTATCTGAGTGGTAATCTGGATGATAATGAGTTGATAGGGGTAGAATCGCATAGGCTAAGGATCTATTCTAGGCATAAAGAAAATTGATGATAAAGACTGAACAGGGGGCAGTTATAACTTTAACTCGGAGCGTAAGGTTACATGCTAGGAAACTTGGACTTGGTGGAGAGAGGGTTTACGAATATTGGAGGCTTTTGAGATGTGGGTTTGGAGACGAAAGGGGCGGGTGGGCTTGGTAGCCAGCATAAGAGGGATTACGGGAGATGGCGGGAGAGGAAAGAAGGTCGGTAGAGGAGATACGGAGAAGGCAGAAAAGGTGGATGAAGAGCGTGTCGAGATGCGAAGGCATGTTGAAGAGGGTGATAAGAGAAGAGAAACATCGGTAAGCGTGGGAGAGGAAGGAATTATGCAACAATTATTGACGGCATAATTGGTGTCAGAAATGTTAAGGAGCTTGAGAGACACTTGATGCAAAAGAAAGGCCATTCATAAAATTCAGGATACGCCTGTCCAAAAACCCAACCAATCAATCGGTAGAACACAAGGTGATAATAAATTTGAGGCGAGTGTTGACAAAGTTGCACCTGTATAAAGTCATTAGAGACACATATACAAGACGATTCTGAATTAAGACTCTTAAATTCACGAGTAGTTAGCACACTAATTTGTCTCCATGACACACATTCCGAGACCGTTAGCAACAGAAAGAGGGGACACTAGCTCTCTTTAAACCACGAAGAAAAGGACCGTTCTCTGCCTCGCTCTCTTCAACCTCCTGCTCGGTGTTATCTCGTGTTACGACCGCAGCTATAACGTACACACAGAGGCTGTACATGCGTGAACACGAAGCAACAAAGCTCAGGAGAGGGTCGACAAAGCAAAGTTATAAGTGCGCAAGTGACGCAAGGAGGATAAATGAGTCATAAGGTCGCGGTATCGCGGAGCCTCAAGGCGCGAAGTCAGGACGCCGCTCCGCAATGGAGCACATTTTAGTTGCCACGCAAGATCCACGTGACCCACTGATCTATTGCGTGAACAGGCAAAAGGCTAATTAAACCAAGCCACTGAGGGTAAAAAAGAAAAGATTCAATAAAAATGAGAAATGAGATGATATTAAAGTGATTACCAGGTGGAAAAAGAAGTCATAGAAGAGAGAACTTCAAACGCAAGAGCTTTAAATAGTTACCTACTAAACAGGTTAGCAGCGCTTGTTTCCATTAGCAAATGACTCACGAAAGAGAGGTATAAATTAAAATACCTTACCGATATGCGAGTAATTGGTCAGATAGCACACCAGAGAGGAATAAAAACGGTACAACACACGCGATACACTTGAGAATACCGAGATTTCGTTGTGAGCAGACGTATATTTTTCGTTGCGTGCAAAAATAGTAATGCCATACCTAATAAACCTCGGAACGATTGGTTATCAAGAAGCTATTCTACTATATCAATTAAAAAGAATATCTTGCCCTTCTTATACGCGGATTACCAGCTTTAAAAGGGTATTTTACACGGTAAGTAATTGCTTTTAACGGTTTCCAACAACGGCATTTTGGAAAAGGCCTTTTGGGGACATATTTTCAAACGAAATATTTGATAGGCCACATGGCTCTTTGAAAGTTCCCTAAAATTTCCGGAGCCATTTTCATCTTTCCCTCAATAGCCATTAATCTAGCACGTATTCAATCACACTCCGTACGAACACTTGAAAAAGAAACATGGCCTGGCAGAAATGATATTAACAATCTATTAAAAAGAAGCCGGTTAGGAGGGAGAATGCCTCTTAGGGAAGAAGAGATATGGACATTTGGTGATGCTTTTGTGTCCACCCATAAATGGGCATATTACACATATTTATAATTAACTATGCCCTAGATTCAGACCCTCGGCTTTGAAATACAAAAAAAGCCATATACCAGGCTAACCAACCACACGCCTTGCATTATTACTTTCAGCCAACGGCTGCCCAAGTGTTATTCGCCTTCGTGACCTCGTTGTGCACAGCCTCCGTACTTTAACCCGCCTAATTTAAGTGCTCCAAAGATCAAACGAGTTATTGAACACGATAAAAAGTAAAAATAGCGTAATCGTAAAAAAGGAATTTATTTAACAATTTTTACCTCATCCACTCGGTAACAAAAATTAATTCGAAGATAAAGTTGCGTATCAAGGTATTCTGCCTAATACATGGTAGTTTCACGGGAAAGTCCCACCTATAATTTCCCCGAATATGGGGATTTCTTTTTAAACGTACCCATTCCAATGTATTTGACGATATATTTTTAAATCCCATTTAAACTCGTCGTATCTATTGCCGGTCTTCCAAAATTACTAACCTCTACCCTCTACTACCCTCTCCCACACTTGTACTAAGAATATAAAAGTACGATTTTATGCGGACTACGACGAAGACGAAGATAATTACCTTTACTACACACACTCAAAATGCTCATACCAAATTCCACCATTACACTGCGTGATCTATTGGTTTAAGATGTAATTGAAATAATAAACACCTTCAATAGCTGAGTAATAAGAATCAAGATGCAAATTCTTTGTCCATACATGATGGAAGCACAGTCATAACACACGTAAGGGGCTGTGTTAAATAAAACTGGATGTTTCAACCAACAATTCATTAAAGATGAAAAATATGCTAAAACTCATAAACATACATACTTAACTCATAATTGTATAAATATTTCGATTAGATTAGAAACCAATTACTAGAGGTGCATGGTCACTTCAGCTGCTATAGATTCGTGGTTTGAAATAATTTGCTGATTTTCTTTCATCAGTATTATCCTTAAATGGTAAAAACTCAGAAATCAAATACATACATATTCGAAGTCCACAACACAATCCTCAATAGCACCAGAATAATAACTGCGGCTTACCTGAAAGATAAAGAAAAGCACAATTAGTTACCAAAATATGGTAAAAAAACAAATAGAGTGTCTAGCTGAAGTGCACCAATCAAAAACTCAAAATGCAAGCCATAACCATTTCTTAAACATTTTAATCCTTTAAAAACTTTAAGGATAAATGATTTTTTTCTAGTACTCTGAACGTAACTATTCAGTACTTTTACCGACAGAATGTGAACAGACAAACCATTTCGAGCATTGTAGGGAGTAAAACATTTGATGTGTATTCTTTAAAAGAACATGGGTATAAAAAGAGGAAAAATGCATCGTTTAGGTTGAATGTTGGTTGGGAGGAGAGGTGGCCATCAACTGAGGCCATCAACGCCATTTAGGAGTCGGAGGAGTTGGGTGGGTGTGTTGTCGGAGATGGAATCATTTGGAGAACGGAGCAAGGGTGGAGAAAAATCGGGTTTCGTCGCCAGTAGCGTACTCAGCATTATAGAATGGAACCTAATGGTCCACGTGCAGTTTAGTTTCCCATCCGACGGAAGTAGAATTGCACTTAGAAAAGAGCTTTCCACTTAGCACCACAAGTAGGGAACGGGATTCCACTAATAAGCCTCTGTCATTGCCTGGACTCGAATCCGAGTCACCGGGGTGTGAAGGAAGTCCTCTACCAACGCACCAACTCGATCTACTCCTAGGATTAAACGCTTGACTTCCGAATTGGAAAATGCAACACGTACACACGGCTAACCAACCACAAACCACGAATTATATAAAGTTCGGGCAAAGGGCGTCGAAGGTTTTCGCCCTCGTGACCTCGTTGCCCACAGTCTCCCCACTTGACCCCGCCAGATTGCAGCGCTCCAACGATCAAACGAGGTAGTAACCACGCTACAAACAAAAATAAATTTTAAATAAAAATAAAGGCGCTCACTACATCCTTTTTTTAATTCATCCTCTCGCTGGCAAAATTATTCGTGGCAAAAAATGTTTGCTCAATTTGAAACGTCAACGCTTGATCCGTGATGTATTTTGATTTTGTTTGCCAAATGTGAAGTTTCTTCCGATGGGTTTCGTGTTTCCTTGCAGTAAAGTTACAGCCGGTCGATGACGCGATTTAAATTTTTTATGTTGGCAGGGCGTAGAGCGTGCTCGCCTTTCTTTATGGCTAGCAGTAAACACCGACGTCACGAAAACTCGGGGATCGCAAATACTATCCTCGTTGCAAGAGTGCACAGCCTAAAAAAATAACCAACCAATGAAAGCGGGCAGAACATTTAATGGCTAGGTACAAGAGGTTCAACGAGCAGTTGTAGGCAAGCAGTACCCTCGTTTTAACCCAAGCTACTACGGAAATTGACTTACTCCAAATTAATCCGCAATTGTTTCTGACAACATTTCTTATCTCATTAATGGGTGGGAGTGGAAGAGGAAAAAAAAGAAATTTTGATAATTTGTAAGGGGAGGTAAAAGTATGAAGAGCTGAGAAGAGACTGGATAATACACTGCCTATAATAGGAATAATTAATCTAAATTCCTCGGGGGATAAAGAGGAATCTAAGATTTGGCTTGTTGAAAAATTACTACTCAATTAACGGAAGTAATAATGATATGCGTTAACCTAGAATTGTTATTAATACAGGCGTTCTACGACCTACCAATCACCTGGTAGAATACTTGAATGAATTAATGAAATGAACAGCTTTGTGTTTGATGCATAATGAAATACTGTAAATATTTAAATACATTCTAAAAAAAACTCTTTTATTCAGAAGATTCCATTTTAAAGCTAGGGATACTTCCTAAATTTCTTTACCCAATCCGAAAACCTTATTCTTGTCAACCTTCGCATCTAGATTCATTACGCCTTGGGTTGGAAATAACTATTCGCGAGTTCAAATACTAGCGATTTGGTAATGGATATAGTGTTTGCCTCGGAATGAAGATCTAAGGTTAGACGATGTTTACCCCAGCCACAGAGTAAAGATATTAGTAGGAAAATTACAAAATGATTTCTCCCACAACAATTTCAGGTAGTTTCCAGTGGAGAGTAATGATATCTCCACCATATCCCTTGTTGCTTATACATAGTATGGAGGTAATTTAGCAAGAACTTAACTTACATCCTTAAAACCTTATTGACTACTAACTTGTAATGATCAAAGCTCTCTTCTGCTCCCTTTTCTAACTCCATGGCTCATAGCAATTTATAGTATAAAAAATGGGTTATCACAATATGTACTATCGGTCATTGATACTCAGTCTTTTGCCTACCGGGACCTTTTGCTCTACTACCTGCCTGGAAATTTCAGGTACATTTATCGGTAGTCATGGAAAGGCAGAATGTACTAGCACTAAACCTTAAGAAGAGTTATGTATTAATTTCACCAGTTGTTTCCTTTAGATTGCAAAACAATACCGTATAATCATATATATTGCATTAAAGCACTGGTATAATGATGGTAATTTGAGAGTTAATACGCTAATTTTTAATGTACATATATATAGTCGCAGACGCTTGAGTTGCTTCGAATTTCCCGCATATTTCACTTATTTTCAATATGGCCGCCGTGCACAATTTTCATTACAAGAAAAAATGGCGTAGTCGCCTTGTGTCCTCTCTGTATATCCCTACTCTGTGCCTCAGCGACAGGGCCAACCGTCCAAAAGTCCCTCATGTCCCCCTGGTTACCTTGCTCCCATCTCTCCTCATCCTCCTGCGCTTATCTGAAAATGGCCTCTCAAACAAGCCCATCGCCACAAATAAAAGACAATTTTTAAAAAAATGGGGGATAATGAGCGTAATAATTTCATGATAGAGTCACCTATTTTGCAAGTCTAATGTTTATTAAATATAGTGTACCACCTTAGCATTTCCTGAATTTGTATACAACAAGCTTCTATTCTCTTGAAATAGTACGTAAACATTACGATAATCCACATTCGTTACGTAATTATTCGACGCACTACATTCAATCGTTGCATTTAGGCTTTCAATTAGGGTTTATTTGTTAGATTTTTCCTGGTTACCAATATAAAACTGCGATCTAACTAGCGGAACCTCACTTATTGACTTTACATGCGTGACAGCGCCGAAGCTAACATTGTATCTCCCAAATGTATTATCCTCTAGGAATGCAATGAGGGCGATAATGGCATGCGGTTATCACTCACTGAGCTGAAAATACGAACGCAAATATGTGGAACGATAATCTAACGAGGAATGGCGAAAATCAGAGCAAGTAATCCTTGTTTAAAAATAAAAGCAAATATGAGAATGACAATCACAGACAAATATAACCACGATAATAACCATGATTACGAGAGGCAGTGAGAAGTGTTAATGAACAATGAATAATTCACATTCGGTTTAGTTTAGTTCAATGACGAACACATAGATAGAAAGGCGGATATCTGAAGTAAAACCGCAAGATAATGGTCAACTGATGATTATAATTATTCAAATTAATCATAATCATTCACTATCAATATCGGCCATTGTTCATTGTTTTATTCGATCAAAAAAATCAATATTCTAAGAATATATTAGAGTAGCGCATAGAATGAAAATTTCCGGACCATGAAAATACACGGAGGGCTACTTAAGGTAGTTTGAACGAGATAGTTCCCTAGTCATAATGGAGGCCATTTTCAAATTTTATTTTTTATTTCAGTGTCTGTAAAAAGTACGAAGTAAATACTGTCATATTAATGGCGCAAAAATTTAGTTATATATGACAAAAAATTCTCAGTAATTTAATAAATAAAGTTACATTAGTCTCTAACTTGACTCATTTTTTCGCGCCGTACGGCCAAAAAGCCTTCAAAACAGCATGTTTTTTTTCGCGATTCTGTAAAAATTACTTCGGTGAGCAATAGATTATTTTTTATATATAGTTGAGAAAACACACAAACTAAACACTGTTAGTGTTTTGACGAAATCTAGGTGCTGTTAATTCCAATTTCTTCCAATGTTCTCCCTCTGGTGCGCACAACCGTAATTTATCCCATGTTAAACAGCTTACCTTTTCAGGCAAATTCCTCAAAAAGTAGTTCGGCAAGGGGTTAGTGTTTTGATATAATTGGAAAGATGAGTGTTTTCTTTATTATGAGGCAAAATTTATCAAATTCTAGTTGAAGTGGTCTTTCGCTCAAACTACCTTAAGTGTGGAAAGTGTTCACGAATAGCAAATATCAAATAAAAGGAGTGAATGGAAAGGAATGGTGAAAAGTACGATCGACAATGAGAAAGAGAACCAAGTGCTAGGCATGGACAAAAGGGAAAAGGTAGTTGCAGGAGTGAATTGAGATAAGGAAGAGAGAGAGTACGCGTGAATAAAAATAGGAAGCGAGGAGGCGATGGAAGGTAAAAAAGAGTTAAAGAATAGGTCTAAAAACATAATAATGCAATTTGAAATCACGTCGAACTGCTGCATGAATTATAATAAATGAATAGGCGCTTGAATGCGGGAAAACAACAGCTAAATGATGCATCAAAACAAATCGTGAGCGATAGAACTCGCGTTAATCAGTCAGATAATAAGAACAGTACCAATGACAGTCAAAATTATTACCTTGCTGATGTATGTTTGTTTTTCGGGTGTACCCCGCGTACTATAACCAGGCATGATGCCTGACGTTTCGTGGCCGTTGCTGGTCACTTTATCAAAGGGAATGTTTTATCCAAGAATTATTACCTTGCTCTTTCATTTTGAATCCAAGTCACATAATTATTTGAATTTGCGAAGGACATAAGTTAATATTCGGTTGTGGAAAAGAGCTTAAGCAAATTAAGCGTAAGATAATTTTACTTGGAGAAGGTTTAAGAGTTAAAACTGGGAAAATCACTGCCAAGGATGAGACGGTACCGTAAAAATACTCTGCATCAAAATACGTGCCAATCCACTCAGTAAGGGGCTTACGTTTATGAGGACGTAGGCTGTGAGTAATTTTCATCCGAAGAAGAGGTCACGCGAGGATGGCGTGAAAATATGAAACGGTATTCGTGTCAAAGTAGCGATCACGAGGCTCCATTAAGAGAATTAGGTAAAGTAAAGGTTATTTGCGGATGCTTGGGTACTCCGACACTCTTCCCTAATTTCATTAATAACAGTATTAGTAATATTAACCACTAGATGTGTGTATAGCATTGTTTTGCATGTTTGCATGTTCATTTACGTAGCACTCTCCCAGTTTCTGGTCGGACTGCGCACTGTTCTCCTGACTGCTTTTTGTCCTAGCGGCCGGGGGAGCGTGCGAGGTTCTGATTTGCGCTAGGACGAGTGCTGCATGCCTGGTGTGGAATCACCCCGTGCCACACACCCTAGTGGTGGCTTGCACGGTAAATTTCCTAATCCATGGAAATTCATAAGGTTGATGCCATCATCAGAAGCGCGAATTTTGGGAAAATGACTCATTGGGTATTAGACGGGCATGGACGTCCGCACTTCGCGCATCGCCGTATATCCAACAAAGGCGGTCGAAATAATTTCCCTCAAATACGCAAGCAATTCCCTAAAATCACAAAAAGAGATGATCATTAATCGAGAACGGTTGAAATACAGATTGCAGTATGGAAGGAATGAACACGTAAAAAATCTGGCGCCAAGAATCTGAAATCATGAGGAAATAAAACTAAATGAAACCTTGACAGCACGAGTCTTAGGCCACTAATCGCTGATCAAATCGCTGCATTTCGAAAGCCAGGCCTTCATAATTTGAAAATTCGGCATCAATTTAATCTCATCTTTCTCAAATTGCTCAAAAAGCTTTACCCTTGAGAAATAAAATCTTCCTCATTCCAGAAAATTCAGAGAAAACACATTTTCCGGTAGTTGGCTCACTAATGTACGAATGGCTCCGCTGATACAAGGACATCCAGCGGTTAATTAGCCCACTAATTGAGTACAACTATATTGAAGCTACGTGGGTGAAGCTCTTCGAAGTTCATAACACTTACCAATAATTTTACAACTAATTGACACCAAATATCACTAATTCTAAAAAGTTGAGCATTAAGAGTTGAATGGATTAAAATAATCAATATCAAGAATATTGTTTCCCAAGCTGAAATCTTAATCAAAGAAAGCAAATAAAAGTGCATGTATTAATTCCGGGAAGGTCCAATATCACCATTAATTTATCAAAAACAAAAAAGCCGGGTTTCAACTGAAAATCCCGTTTTTTAGCGCCAGCGATCACAGAATTTCTGTATACCTAAGTGCTGGAGGGGTTAATCCATTTTACCCTTGCAACAATATATTTTTAACTTTTTGCAAATTCACCAATGGAAAATCACTATCCCATGTCTCCCATGTCATCATCTTTTGTGGTCGGAAAGAATTTATCAATTCAAAAGTCACGCGAGCTCGGAGCATTAATTCCTTCATAACCTTATCTCCATATCAAAGGATTAATTATTGCGAATGAGGATACTGGTTTTAGGTCGTATTCATTAAAATCGCTACAATATTAAACATAATAACTCATCAAGGGTTTCTAAATGAAGAAATTTCAGCTGACACTGGAAGACTAATAGAAACAAACCCAATTGCCCAAGTACATTCTATATTCCATACAAAATTTTGGTGTAGATGTAATAGAGTATTTGCGTAAGTGAGGTATTTTGTTGAAATTTATTGTAGCGAGTAGTGTTTGCTTTCGAAATGCCACGTACGAAATACCAAGGTATAATTCCTACTAATTAATTTAATAAATAGCTTTTAATATGCATTGTTTTAGCATCGAAATTTCCAAGGTCTAAACGTAGTGTGACGTCATCTCCCATATTAGCAAAGCGAAATAGCCTAGCTGTGCGTTGAGAGTGAAATAGTATTTGCCTTTTCGAAGTTATTTCGATATTTGAAATAAAACTTTGGTGCTCATCATAAAAGTTGGATTCGCAAAGGCAAGTTCCAATAATCTTCCGGGTGTGGACGCGTTAATGATCAGAGATTTCCAGAGCAACATTGCATTATGGCACGAAACAATACTCTTTGTAGCTCTTCTTTTTCGCAGTTATTTTTAATTGATATCATCAGGCATCTACATGGTAATTTTTGGGACTATTTAGCCTGTAAAAAAGGATATTTACCACACAAGGCAGTAAATACAACACAGAACGAATGTAAACAAACCCGGCAGCGATTGTGGAGTAAGGGCGATTACGTCACAGCAGATTCAATATGGCCGCGGTCCGTTTGTGCGCAAGGTTCGAAATGTGATTTTAAATCGCTTATTGTTTAAAAAGTAGGAAAGTTACGACAGTAAAATTTTGGATTTATGGTTTTTACGCACCAAAGAAAAAAACATAGCTTCCAAAAATTGTGCAAATACTCTATTGGAGGGCTAGGGTAGAGACTTCTCAATAATGGTACTTATTGTAACGTCGTGCCTTGTCAAGCTCCATATTTATTTGTTTTATTTGACTTTATGTATTTAATTTCGTTCGTTGTTTTGTTTTTGATAGTATTAATTTGTATGTTAATGTATGTTTCGATGGGTTGATGTTTTAGGTTGTTTATTGTTTTTGTTTGAAGAACGTTGCTATGTTTGGTTGATAAAGGAGGGGATTGTTAAAAGGTTTGAAGAGAAAGAGACGTGTAATTAAGAGGGGCAATGCCCAACTGAGTTTTAAGAAGGTTTCTATTATTTTGAGGATCCCGACGTCACATTATATAACAGTGATAAAACGGGCAAGTAGTGGGCTGAGAAATAGCATTAGGTATGTGGGGAGGATATTAAGAAGATGATAACGCATCTAACAGTAAGCAAGTTACACATGCTATGTTATTTTTTATAAAGAAATTGCAACTTTTGAAACTGACTGCTACTCAAAAACCATTTTTTGACAAAAAGAATATGGAAATCGGAATAAAATACGAGTTGCCTAATAGGCAACATGGTATTAATCACGAAGTAAGCCTAACTGAATAACCAAACGTGAAGTAATTTCTACAATTCTGCGAATGAGTTTTCGATGAGCCATCCAAAAACCTTCCTCTAAATGTGATACAACAAAAAATTTATAAATTTCCCAGCATGCACTCATATCTTCAATTTCGAAATAAGCTCATTTCACAAAATAAATCATAATTAGATCATCAATTTCCCACTGGCTGAAAAAAAGCATCGCCCAGACTTCTCAAAAGCGTCTCTCAAATGCGCTATGAAATTAAAAAAAAACACTAATGCGTGCATTTCGCTTGGCCGCCGACTTTCGCTGGAATTTTCAAGCGACTGAAGCAAAACCACGGCCAAAAGGTGCGGCTGCTCTGCGGCCAATCCGACTCCAAATCACCATCGGCCTTAATCGTGATTCCCGCGGCTAACCCCCCTGCACTGGCGGTGCGCCTTGTCACCGCACAATCAATTCCGAAAATCGAAAGGAGAATGTCGATGCAGGTCAGTTTGTTTAACTAGGATGAATGGCTAATTAACACACCCACAATACCAGCACTGAACAGGAATCTAGGGAACGCGAGCTCTACGGCCTCTTAAAGTGACAAGTTATGAAAATCTCCCAAGTCCGAAATATTAAATCTCGTCAATATTAAATCACAATTAAATAGTCAAAAAACGGCACAAAAACAAGAAAAGACGAGGGTGTGCGTCGGATACGCGTATTTCGGCCACAAGGTGGCCCTCTTCAGCGAACTGAAGGGAGTAATCACTTGCAGCGCAAGCTTGTAAGTGGATCGGGAGGAGGACGACCTAGAATAAATACGAAAATGAAGAAAAGGGGAGAGAGGGATGGGGAACCAATGACGTTGGGTTGTGGGAGAGGGCAGAGAGGTATTGGTGGGGAAGGAGTGGGGGAGGTGAAGTCCGCGACCGTTGTAGCAAGTATGGGGGAGGGGGAGAGATATTGAAGGTGGGAAGGGAGAGGAAATGAAGTCCGTGACCGTTGAAGCAAGTAAGGGGGTGGGAGGTAAAGGAGGGGGGGAGTGAAGTCCGTGACCGTTGAAGAAAGTGGGAGGGGGGGGGCAAGAGAGCGGTCAACGTTCAAATATTTTTGAAATATGATAATTTCAAAAAGAAAGAGCACCTCACTCTAAAATAGAGAAAAGTGAAGAGTAATAAATAGGTCCTTTATCGCTATTCACAATCTTTCAACAAGATATTTGATATGTTGGAACAAGATATTTGATATATGCCGGACTTATTGGATGTGTCAATCTTGTCTTTCGTGTTCACCAATAAGTGAGTTTGCTGTTACTACTAAATGAAATCTTGGTGTTTACTGTTTTAAATATATTTTCTAGGCCTTTAGTTATTTTTGGGTGGTAAGGAAGTTAAATGAAGTGGACGGACTCGTCATTAGTGAGTGTAGTGGAGTTAATTTCTCTTTTCACAGGCCTTTTCCCGCAAATGTGGTGTAATTTTGACGAAAGGTGCCAATTTATTGCGGCCATGGGAGATTTTTATAAATTGTCACTGAACAGGAATGTAAAAAAAAGCATGTAAAAGGAGAATTGGGCGACATAATTATTTACGCAAGCCGAGAAATTTTAAATGGGGTTTACCCACCTCCTTGAACGACTGAACGGCCCGGGGAAAGGTCACGATGAAGTATGGCAGACAGAAGTACAGTCTGGGGGGTTGGGAGAAAAGATTTTTAAAGGTGCCGAAGGAGAGAAAATAAACCGCGAACGCTATGGGTTTGAGAAAATGCTCGGAAAATGGGGAGAGAAAAGAATTAAGGAGACTAAAAAGGGTCCAAGGTCTGGGAAATCATTAAGGAGTCAAAGGCGGCTATCCAGCGCTGCTGGAAAGGGTGAGAAATTTGAGCGCAGAACGGATCCTTTGCTAGGAGTTTGCTCCGGCTGCCGCGCTTTCTTGGTTAGCCATGTACACAGAGAAGCGTTCGAAAGTGAAAGGCTGGTTCGACCAGCCAGCCGAATCACCTTCCCTTCTCACAACAACCACGCTAACCAGTCGACGACGTCTACATAGAAAGAGGGACTCGTCGGGGCATAGAGCCACTTGTGAAAACGTTCCCTCTCGCATATCCTAACCGGCTCCAAAAGGGTTCAACCTCGTCTCCCTCCATAATCCTTCAGGCTGCTTTTTCCTGCGTCAGGGATCCGCGAATAAGGGTGTTCAAGACCCTCCCCCCCACCGCGGCCGTAGATGTTTCTTGAGGGCGAGACGCAGATGGGGTCAAGAGCATGAAACGATTTTTTTTTAATTTTCAGGCACCTTCTATAAAGGTTTTATTGAAAAAAAATTCATTTGGGAAATGAGCGAATCGCTATGCCTTTTTAGCGCCGTCTCGGAAAAACAACACAGGCGCGGGAGGCGGACGAACCAGGGCCACGTTTAAGGTATTTTGCATGGATACTACATACTCCTACGTATGTAGACTCCTTGGTATTTTGGTTTGAATGAGATATTACCCTAGTCATAACGGAGACCATATTCGAATTTTATTAATTTTTTAAATTTCAGTGTCTGTCATAAGCATGAAGTAATTATTGTATTATTAATGGTGCAATAAATATAGTTATATATGATAAAAAATTCTCGTTAGTTAAATAAGTCTCTAACTTGACTAATTTTTTCACGCCGTACGCTGAAACCTCCTTCACAGCAGAAGATTTTTTTGCGATTCTGTAAAATTTACTGCCAAAAGTAATTGATTAATTTTTATAGATAGCTGAGAAAACAGACAAAGCTGAGAAAACAGAAAACCGTTACCTTGTTTACGAAATTTAGACGTTAGAAATTCCTAATTTTGCCAATATTCTCCCTCTGGAGCGTACAGCCGTAATCTATCTAATGTAAAACAGCTCATATTTTTAGGCAAATTGCTCGAAAAAATTTGTTCGACAAGGGGTTATATTTTGATATCATTGTAAAGATGGGAATATTGTATGATGCTATTTTGCATAACAAAACGCGAAAATGAATTTTGAAAAAAAAGGGAAAAATTATGCAGAAATAGTCCTGAATTTTCTCAAGCCTATGCATATTTTTATTCTAAATTGAAGTCATATAAGTATAGAACAAAAATAAATGGTTCAAATTGTATAAATGAAAAAATTACGTCGGAGTTTATTTCATTATTGCATTGCTTGACGATGATAAACTTATTGCACCAAGTCTTTTTTACCTTATTGTGATACTGCCGGAAATATGGTATTAAATGAAGGTGTGCGTGGATATGTCCATGAGAAAACATCCACCTAGACCCTAAATTAAACCACAGTCCATTAGCTTGCTCCCTAGGCCATTGCACGAACTAACAAGCTACCCAATATTCCCCGATTTCTATTGAATTAGCAATTATTAAATCGGGCCAAATTAAATTTCGATTATTTATTTGGTTTTTTTTTCTAATATTTAAGTGAAATAGCATAAAAATTAAAAATACAATAATCAAATTTTCCTAAAAATTCTTTAGCTAAATCATTAAATTTCAACAAATTTTATCATAATAAATATTCAAAGCAACATCTCAAAATGCTAACCCACGTAAAAGGAAAATAAGATTGAGCATAAAGAATAGCTATATGCTTAATAAAGAAGAATAATTAAAATCTACGGAAGATTACAATGCAAAACGAACATAGTAAGGGAAAGTTGACAGGTTATGGCTTCCAAAATTAATTTAACTGGTCTTCGACATGCAGAGAGAAAGTTTTTCGGTGACTTTAACTCCCTTTCCAAGCTCGCAGTTAATTACGGAGGTCGGATCGGATTAGCAAATGGAAAAAATCGACCCCTTGGGCCGAGCGAAGGAAATTCAATAAAATACGCATGTTCCTGCCTTCTATTTAATCCGGTCTAACAATGAATTCACGACCCTGCGCCAAAAAAAAAGTTTAAACGTCTAACTTGGATTGGCATGTAGGTAGGTATATAAGGAGGCTTTGGGTGACTGGTGGGGATATTAGTTCTCTCAGTTCCCTTAGCCAAACGAACTGATTTATACCATTCCGATGTTCAGTTTTCCGCATTAATTAGCCGGGTGTGGATTATGAAGAATCTTTCAGGATCTGGCTTGCGAACGGATAAGTGCGCCATTGAGAAAAACGAGCCCGATGAAAGCCTCGTCATTACTAGTGATCGCATATTCAAAATCGAGCGACATAATTTTTCCCTTTTAAATTTTATTAAATAGCTAATTCACAGAACGGTGCAAACATCCACTGGAGTTATATAGATTAGCGTTCCATCAATTTAATTAATTTCAAAGTGAAATTTCCAATTCCCAATAATCGAAAAGTTAAAGCGATCTTTCGGCGCAGGAAATACGATTTAAGTTCATATTTACAATTCGAGTTTTTATTTACTTTTCTAATTGGATATTTAGTGATTCTTTCGGCACTTGTTTATCAAACGTATTGGAGAAAAAATGAGGTAACTGAACAGTATACAGTTTCACGCATGCATTGACATTATTATGCAAAAACAATTAGAGTTAATCTTTGTCCCGCTGCAAAATTTTTTTTATAGCATTTGCATTTTATCCTCAGGTATAATCTACGAAATAAAAATGTATTTTCCTTTTAAACCTATTGACACAGAGCATTCCAACAAATTAACCCGTACAATAAAATAATTATTTTTCAATTTCCTTCCAAAGCTGGGTAACTCCAATTGATGGCTGAACTTAATAACAAATTAACTGGCTCCTATTGGCTAATGTTCATCAGAGCCAATTTTCAGATAAATATTTTCACGATAGGGAATCGTGATAGCAGTAAAAGGCATGGCATAAACCTCAGTTGCTCCTCACCAAAATAGAGATAATATTGAATGAGCCCACTAGTATCTTGGCCCTGGAAATACATATTAAAACTAATAACGTCATGGAGTGTTCGTCCGCTGGAAGTAGAAAAGAACTCGGACGGAATGAAGTTGGATTTTGTGAGACCACGAGATATGTGTGATGAAAAAGAAAACACCGTGCTTCCATTGCTGCACCGTCTCAACTAGAACTAGAAGCAAGTAGAATTCATCCCACCTCGCAATTAACGTGAGCCAAGGCAGGTAAAGAATGTTTTTCTTGGAAGAGCGCTATGATGAAAGTTCCACAGGAACTCAGTTCGATGAAATAGCACTCCGCGTCACGGCGCGTCGACCTCGAACCCAACTCACCTCCCGCCATCCATTTATGGGCGCCAATAAAAGTGCACAACCAATAGGAGGCGAGATTCTCTGCGATAATCTCATCTCAATGCTTCTCCTTTTCTGTTATCTCGATATATCACTCGACTCGCAAGTTTACGACGGACAATTCTTGCAATCCGCCCGTATTCAGCACACCAAATGCTTGCTTAGCACATCGGCGAAACGTTTTAGTGCCTTAAATTCGCAGTTAAATTTACCAGACATTTCCACAGCGCCTATTAGATTAAGTCTAATGTGATGTGAGAATTTGGAAAAAAGCTACAAGTTATACATGCACTTTTAATTCACTGAGAGGAACCAATCTCTAAACGGTTCAGTGAAATAAAAACACATTTGCGTGATTTTAGCACAATTTAAAAACATCAATTTAACTCACTGTAGTCATTTAATTTGCACCAATATCTTTTATCACAGTCATATCGATTAGCACACGGTTCTGTAATTTGTGCAAGCTTCTTAGTTCAAGTGTTAAAACTACCATTATGTGTGCTATCACTGCTCACTTTTATTGTTTTTTTAAATGCTTGATTCAACGTGACCGGAATATTTTCCTCATGAATTCTCACCATAATGTTTTTGACAGAATAGTCGATTTCTTCAGTATTACCATGAACTCCCGCGTTGCATGGTTCGAAGCTTCTGGAATTTATGACTTTGGGCACGTTTTATTCAACTGCAAACCCTAAATGTGCACCAAAGAGCCAAATGTACGAATAAAAATAAATAAAAAGAGGAAACGAGGCATTAAGGGTTCCATTGATCCGCTTAATAAGGCCAACTCCGCCCTTTTATTGGCTTCCGTTTAATCCGGTTCAATCGTTCGGCATGGATACATCCATTCACTTCTTTGATCTATGACTTTGGATGCATTTTATTTAACCACAACCCTGCAATGTGTGCTACACATATTCATTCGCGAGTGCGGAGAAATATTAAGAGGAAACGATTCACCCGACATTCCATACTTTTTCCACTCAAGTGCCGCGGGCTCATATCGCACCAGCAGCCATGCAAGCTGAGGGCAGCGCTTAATATAATACGCGAGATAACTTCGGACAACGTGTCGACATGGGAAGTTATTATCGCGTGGCCATGGGGCTCAAAAAGGAAGTGCATTATAACCAGGTCCGGTGGATAGCAGGAGCGGCATCCTTGGAAAGGCGAAATATTCCACAGTCACGAATGGTGGAATGCAAAGAGAGGAGAGAAAATCAACACGAGAGGGACCGTACAACATACAAACGTATACTTACGAGAGTTTTCGCTCTCGAATCGCTGCCCGGGGGGGCTCCGAAACGGAGAGAAGATTGTGTGTGAACTCCCGTCGTGTGAATTATTAAACTCAGAGAGCACATCGGAACGGGAGCTATGTTTATCTCTTCCACGTTTCCGTGTCTTTTCGGATTATTCAAGAGTACTGTACAGCCGGAAAGATGCATGGCTTGCGAACCCGGGATAGCCCTGTTTCCCGCGCCCTCAATGGCGGAGAGATGATGGGGCCTGCGGGCACGCGATATGAAATAGCGAGAATAATGCACGGCATAGCGCTGGGAGCATCGCTAACAAAACAAAGACACGTCCAAGGTAGCGATAAAATCACGCGAGAATCAATAAGCGACGACAGCCAAATTAACGCGTAAATTTTCTTAATCTCCGCCGTTTCGTTACATCATACACACTATTTTCGTTTAATAGTGAAATGATATCTTCACCTCCAAACTTATTACATGCTGGCACATAAATATATCTATGAAAGAACCCTTCTCTCAAGATAATAATACTTCCAGTGTGTGAAAAAAGTTCAATAGGACTCAATTGTAATGTAACAATTAATTAGGAGCTAGGAAACTGAACTAGAAAATAAAAACCCATTTCAAGCCATCCTTTCGCCGCACAGTGAAGTGAATAGATAAAAAATATAACGTAATTACACAGTGAATAAACAACCAAATAACGATAAAACTACCTACTAAGGATGAATCGATTCAAAATTTCGATTCTCGATGCCACCGATTCTCAGGCTTAGAATCAGTATCGAGAATCGATCGCCTAAAATCGATTCCAATGACATCGATTCCAGATAGATAAATAATTTAAACATAGACTATAAGCTGAGGATATTTTTGCTATTTGGCATTTAATACACTTTTTGAGCGACTTAATTGTCCTTGTTATTTTATTCCAGCCAGTACTTGAGTTTGAATAATATTCGTTCGCTACTGGTATATCAATATTCCACCTGTTATTAGGAATAACAATCGATGGAATCGGAATCGAGAATCAGGAATAGATTTGAAAGAATCGGAATCGGAATCCAAAAAAAGTGGAATCGACTCATCCCTACTACCTACTAAAAGATTTGTATTCAAAATATAGGCATGCATCTTTGAAATTTTACTGAAATGGAAAATAAAATAACTGAAGCGATCACTGCCACATTTGAACAAACCATAATACCACACACAACATCGTCGCAAGAAATATGACGACATCCGATTCTCATTGAATATTCACTTGCACCTTCATTGAATAAAAAAGACGCATGTTTTGCATTAAAGTACCAGAAAGTCCGAATTTCAAATCAGCCGATGCAGTGTTGGTATCATTGCTAATTTAGGTCATCTACTGTTACGGCAGATCACAGCAATCAGTTGGATTTCCTCCGTCTCGTTATTAACTTCATATTGTGGCTGTATTCATAACTTCGCATGCGTAATTCTGGACGTATAACTTTGTTTGCTCAAGTGTAAGGAACTTCGTCTGGCGCTTCCATTAAAACAATATTAAAATCGTCGTTTTATCCCCGAATTACGTAACTCCCGGCAGACTTCGGCGAATGTTTAACTAAAGGAATATTGAGTAAGCGTTGAAAGTTTAAACTTTCTGAGAGGCATTATGTTTACTGTATGGTTGACATTAAATGGGTTCCAAACAGGGGTGTACATGAGTACGAGGTATACTGTAGTAAATATACCCTTAGCAGAAAGAATTCAGTTTATTTACAATACCTTGGATCATATCTGTCAATTCACTTCTGCTTTTATGAAGTACTCCATTTAGTCATTGAAAACTTCACATAAGCCAGGACTAAGTAAAACCTACTTAACCTGGGTTTAACTTGAAATCTATGAATATAGGTGCCTCTTCAATCCCTCTTCCTGAGCCATTTCAGAAATCAAATTAAGCTTTCAGTTTATTTTAAATACTATTTTACAGTAAAGAAGGTTTAATTAATATTTCCGTTTTATCAAGCAGCTCAAATTTTCTCTATTTGCGTATCAAACTTTCTACTCTTAGGCGAAGTGAATTCATCTTGAGAGAATCATTGCTAAAAGAAGTAAGTGTCTTCAGTCTCGTTAAATACATTTGGTCTTAATGTTTCGAGACATTTGGGAGGCTTTGGGTTCCCCGAAATGTAGGTATGTGCCTTCCGCTTGACTTGACTGTCGTAAATAGCGAGGGCACAGCCTAAGCCAGTAAAAAGTTGGAAGACATCTGTGGAAACCGGTATTTCCCGCCCTCTAGTAGTACCGTTTCGCGATGCCGATGCGTTCAAGCAGTCATCGAATCATTTTGGCGAATCATCCCATTTCGATGATTAAGGGCTCACATCACGTCCACCTCGCCCTGCGCATGGATTACTTCGTTATCGAGAAATGGAGGGAAAGTCTCTTCCGACAATGACTCGTCGAATCTTGGCCCGCGACTGTCGGGAGTGGTGGAGTCGTGGAGGGCACAGATCACCCCCTCGGGGCAAATCCAGAAATTTAAAACTCACGGCACGCATCGGCCTTCCAGAACCACTGACTCCCACGAATAATGACTACGACACAAGTGTCTCGACCGTCTCGTTGCCGCAGCCAACGGATTTCCGGTATCTCAAGCCACCATTTTTAACATCACTATGCTGATGGTTCTGCTACTACCAGTACCAGTGGACCAATTAAAATACTTGGGTAGTACGCTAGAAGAATATAGGCATACTAGCAAAGATATTAGGAGAACAGCGCTAGCGAAGGAATCGTTCAATAATAGAAGGAAGCTAATGACGGGGACCTTATATAAGGATGTAAAAAAGAGGCTGGTGAAGAGCTTTATATGGAGTGTGGCGTTGTATGGGGCAGAAACCTGGAAATTGAGAAAGGCGAAAGACGAAAATAGGCTGTAGGCGTTCGAGGTGTGGGTGTGGAGGAGGATGGAGAAGGTGCGTTGGACGGAAAGGAAGACAAATGAGGAAGTGCTTGACGTCGTTGGTGTGGAGAGGAAAATTGTGGATAAGATTAGGGGAAGGCAGGGTAGGTGGCTGGAAGGGGTAATGAGGGGCGATGGTTTGCTGAAGGCCGTGATAGAGGGAAGGATGTTGGGCAAGCGGGGAAGGGGAAGAAAGAGAATAGGTTTTATGGACGGGATGAAGAAAGGTAGGACTTACGCTGAGATGAAGAATGAAATACTAGATGCAGACAGGCCACAGCACGTGTAAGAGTCTGTACGATTTTCTCTGACTTTCATCATAACCTACCTTTAACCGGAAGATAACTATGATGATGATGCTGCTACAGGTTAAGTTAGGTTTTAATAGAACTTGTTTACTCTGCTTTCCTATCTTAAAATGTCTCTCCTTCACCCTATTTCTCCGTTTATCCCCACAGATATTCTAAAAAATACTCGTAGGTTTCTTTACCGGGAAGTTGGGGTTGAAGAATAAGAGTGGGAGGGTAGAAAAATAGAGCATAAGGAACAGTTCGCGGGTTAGGGTTTATTATGGAGGAGAATGTGTTTTGATGCAGGGACGTCATGAGCAGAAACGACTCGGACAAGCAAACATTATCGAATAGAAGGGAATAAATCAGGGGGGCTCCCAATAAAGAATTAAAGAAGAGATTAATTATGAGTTTAACATGGAGCAAGGCGCTGTACGAGTCGGAAACTTGGTCTTTGCTGAAGGAGGATGTGCGCAGAAAATACGTAATTGAAAAGTGGTTTTGGAGAAGAATGAAGGGGTGAGCTGGACGGCAAGGGAGCCAAACCATGAAGTGCTGGATGTGATGGGAGAGGAAAGGAAGGAGAAGACGGATATTCGGAAGATGCAGAAAAGGTGGCTTGAGAAACTATTGAGAAGTGAGGGCATATTGAAGGGGATGATTGAAAGGAGAACGGTAGTAACAACTTATAAAAATCTCCAATGGCCGTAATACATCTAAATCTACAAAATACCCTGCAAGCCACCTCAGGGGTGTGTGGCAGGGGGTGAGTATTCACCAACATGCATTACACTATACCCTAAAGTTAGTGCAACTACGACTAATTATGCATTAGCATAAATCGCTAATGCTTGTCACGAGACGAAGCCTCACAAGCTTGCACTACACTAAAAATATCCTCACAATGGAGAGGGACCGTTAGTAAATGTATGTATTTTTCAACTACACAAATGGACAGAGACTCAAAGACTTATGTAGAAAACATGCACGGCGTTCTGCTAGTACTAGGTAACAGATAAGGATAAAAGTGTTAGGGACTACTACTACTACTAAGAGCTACTCCACCTATCGACAAACCTAGATAAAAATCTCATTGGCCGCTGTTATGGTCCCTTATAGTTCGTGGGAAAAATGACATGTTAAATCTGTCCGTTCTGCAGTCTAGTTCCCTAATTTTATTCCCATGATCTGATCTACCGTAGTATGTCGGTTTTCGTAAAGTATTATCAACGTCGTCAGAAAATAGACAGGCATTGACTTGTATTGAAAATAGACTGGAATAAATTGGCACCACTCGTCCGGTACGTACTTATAACATTGGGTTGCAAGTAATTACTCCCTTCAGTTCGCTCAAGAGGGCCACCTTGTGGCCAAAATTCGCTTATCCGACGCACACCCTCGTATTTTCCTGTTCTTGTGTCGTTCTTTGACGATGCTCATTTGAGCTAGATTCTCCCAGAAGTTGGGCCCGTTTGAGTATGTTAGTGAGTGATTTCTTGAGTGCTTGTGAGTGTGTTTGTGTTCATAACCCAGGCATCCTTAGCGGGATGCCATTAGCCCTAGTGAAGGATCCCTATTTGGGTTGACTGTATGTGTCTGTGGTTGTCACTGGCGAGGAAGTAACATTTCCGTAAACCACCACAGGAGGATTTTCTGGTCGAGAGGTTGTGATCGGTCACTGCCGTGGAATTGCCCCATTTCTTCCCGCAAACCAACACAGCAAATGCTGAGTAATTTGGACGAGTGGTGCCAATTTATTACGGCTATTGGAGATTTTTATAACTTGTCACTTTAATCGGTCTTAGAGCTGAAGTTACCTAGATTTAGGAGAACGGTAGGTAAGATCAGGAGAGGAAGCATGTGAATTTCGGTTGACTAAAGGTGATGCGGAACGGTATGAGGAACGCGAGGAAGGCTCTGTGGTGGACAATTGATGAGTAGGAAAATGTGAAAATTAACCAGAGAACGAAAGGAGAATGGAATGGAAAATTGGCTGCAGGGGAAAGGAATTAAATCATCGGAAATTTTCGACGCTAATCGGACGTGGACGAAAAAGACGACCACATCTAGCTAGCCGCAATTCCGTCTGGGTTAGAGCGGATTGCTAGATGAGAACAAGAGGCTAGGTTAGTGACTGTCCAAAAATGAACAAATCAGCTGATAGAACATCCATGATAACCGTAGTCTCGTCTACACTACAAGTGTACTTAAGTTGAGAGTATTTAAGTGCAGAATTTAAATGCAGTGGAGCGTCTACACACTGGCATTATACCTAGTGCCTACTGGAGCGCTACCTAGTGATGATAGAAATAAATTTGCATCGCGCAAAAATTATGTGCCCGAGAAGTAACATAAGATATTTTCTAGACTCGTATAACCCCATAAATAAATTTAAAAGAAGGATATCACTTTGACAATAACTTAACTCCTCATATAAATGATATAAATACATGTATGATGTGTATGATTATCGAAACTCCTCGACCTATCGATGACGAGACTTCGACCACCTCGACGGTACACTATCGATATCATCCAAGTCCACTTAAAAGGGGGTCCCCGGGTCCACTTAATTGGACATGTTACTTAAGTGGTGAGATGGCGTCAACACGGTGTACTTAAGTGTAAAATACACTTAAGTGTATACGTAAGTGGTCAGCGTAGACGCGGCATTATCCCTCTTCCCTACAAACACTTCTGTATCTTCCAACAAGCAGGGAATAGTTATAAATGGTGGGAGGAGAAAGGAAACTAGTAGCGGAGATTTGTAGGTGGCTGTACAGGTGGATGGGCGACGTATTACGAGCGCTTCAAAAACCTTACCAACATCCAGACCCTTATGCATCCCTCACACATTAGACGCTAGTTCGCTTACATCACGAGCGATCATCTCCGGGCCCATATGCGTCCTCTTCCCCCACGTGATCCGATGCTAATCCGTCAACCGGATACCCCGCAATTACCGAGGATCTCGTCAATCCTGATTACAGGCCGGAGAGCACAATTATGCATCCGCTCTCTCTCTCTCTGTAAAACAAAAGAGATACGACAGCACGCACTTCAATCTCCGCGGAGGGATGAAAAAAAAACAATAACAAAAGAGGAGCATCCCGCGACAGTCAAATCGGCGCTGTCGCAAGTTATCGCTGCCGAATGAGGCTCGAAAGAAAGTCACCGAAAAACCACTTACACTTCGGTTCTATGAATGGAAAACTAACGGCAGGGGAAGGGCATTATTAATTCTTTGGAAATTTTGGACTCCAATCGGACGTGGACGAAAAATACGATCGCCTGTAGCTAGCCACAGTTCCGTCTGGATTAGAGCGAATGGCACATCACTATACATTTTATATCATGTTTTGTGCCGTTATCACCTATCATACTAGCAAATAGATTGCCGTACTCTACTGTGGCAGAAAAAATCGCCATGATATTTCGCAATATAATAGTAACCTGGAATCAGGCACGAATAAAATATTCCCTTGAATGAAGGTAATATGCATTACAAGATTCAGCCTTGATTAAAAGTAGGATGCAGGTTGAATTGCAAATTGTTATGTAAGCTCTTCACTCAATATTTTTACCGGTTGAAGAAGAAAAGAGAAGAAAAACCTACTCAAGGAAGGACCCGAATTTACTATTCTGCGATTTGGAGTTGATATGGAATCCTGATAAAGAAATATAAAATAGTACGCCAATCCACTGTGTTACCTTTCCACGAATGTGAAGAGAGGGAAGAAACGGTACGAAAAATGGTACGACAGAAGTACAGCTTAATTATTGAAATAATGACGTAATTTCGCAACATACTGTATTCGGGAAAATATTTCGCACCGCATTAGACATATTTATATAGCGCTATACCGTACCCTTGATCCGATGGCTTCCCCATAAAATACAACTTATAATTTGGACCCTTTCTCAGGTCCTGAGACCACATCAGCACTATCATTCGGGTGTCTGTAAATACTAGTCACCTCACTCATCTCCAGCCACCTCTTTAAGCCCCAGAAAGCAAGAGGGAATTAGAGAGAGTTAATTTTAATAAGTTAATTTCAAAGCGTGCTGCCAAGATCAGAGGATTATTAAAAAAATCTCCACCCCTTCAAAATCTTAATCCCTGATTACCCTTCGATGGTCGACTCGTTAATAGCGATGAAGAATTTGATCCTTCGGGAAGACCGAGAAGACATCACCATCAATATGTACACGCCGGTAAAGCATCATATCATGCATTACTGACCAAATATCTGAAAGGGATTCAACCCTGGTCTTTTTACCAATGATGTTTAATTCATCTGGCGTTACGTTATATCCAGGAACATTAGTTCATAACCTTAGTTCATAATTGAGAAGAAAGGGAACAAAATGGACGTGTTTAAAATATTTTTGTCGCAAGAAAAGGACCTAGAACAGAGTATTTATGAATTGAGCCAGCCATTAAGATAATCAATGCAGATCTTGCACGCAATAAATGGTTTGTAAAACCAAATCCCATTTTATACGCATATGCATATGACCCGAACCAGTTCATTACTAATTCCCAAATCTCTTGCATCATGTAACGTTGGGCCACCGACTTACAAATTGCTAGGTTTAACGTAGGCTCCTGTCAATTCCAAAAAGTCCATCCACAGTTGCAGCAACGAATCCCCGCGTACTATCATCCCCTATGTAGTACCCTCAGCTGACAGTTCATCACGGCCTTCTTCATTAAATTCTTCTCACGAAATCCAAATTTCCAATTCTTTTCCTACCTCTCATCATTTTTATTGCCGAACATTTTCTCATACATCACCGCCTTCATAACCTGGCAGCATCTCATTACACCTTCAAACCATCTCGTAACAGTAAAATAGAACGACATTCACGCATGAATATGTTTTAAATCGTCATTAGTTTTCAAGATAGAACTAACGGGTCCTTAAGGATCTTTCAATGATGACTGATCGATTGAAATATGTTTCTCCTCCAAAACTGACCCTTGAGAACGAATGAGAGACGTGGTGTGACCCGACGACATGAAAACTCACAAAACAGCCGCCCGAATTATCCACGGAGACGCCCAGAGCCGGAGGGTCCCCCAGACCCCGCTACAAGCCCCCACTAGAGACGACCGCCGCCGCTAGTCTCAGCACGAGTCTTCCTCGACAACTGTCGGGACCTCTTGATAGAAAGGGTGAAGAAAGGGAAGGGGAGGGAAAAGGGGGGAAAACGGGTAAAAAATGAGGAAAGGGTGAGAAGGAAAGAAAGACACCAGTCCCTTACTCCGTGCTACTACCTTATCCAAACACAGCGTTGCCGACGCGTCCACGTTCTTCCTGGATTAGCATTCGTTCGTACACTGTTTTATTTATTTAGTGTCTATAGTTCACTCAACATCAAAAAACATAATCACAGGATGAACTAAAACAGTTACAATTACAATTAATACCCGTTAAGGCTGGGTGAAACGGTACATATACCTACACATTGTGAACTTTGGACAAATTTTCAATTATTTCCGTGCGATGGTGTCCTGTGTTGACTTAATTAATTCATTAGAGTATTCAACCGGTTAGAGGTAGGTTATGATGAAAGTCAGAGAATACCCAACGAACTCTTACACGTGCCGTGCCCTTTCTACCTCTAGTATTTCTTTCTTCATCTCAGTCCTACCTTTCTTCATCCCGTCCATAAAACCTATTCTCTTTCTTCCTCTTCCCCGCTTGCCCAAAATCCTTCCCTCTATCACGGCCTTCAGCAAACCATCGCCCCTTATTACCCCTTCCAGCCACTTACCCTGCCTTCCACTAAACTCATCCACAAGTTTCCTATCCTCACCCACCATGTCAAGCACTTCCTCATTTGTCTTCCTTTCCGTCCAACGCACCTTCTCCATCCTCCTCCACACCCACATCTCGAAAGCCTTCAGCCTACTTTCGTCTTCCTTTCTCAAGGTCCACGTTTCTGCCCCATACAACGCCACACTCCATATAAAGTTCTTCACAAGCCTTTTTTCTTACATCCTTACTTAGGGTTCCCGTTATCAGCTCCCTTCTATTATTGAACTCTTCCTTCGCTAGTGCTATTCTCCTCCTAATGTCTTAGCTACTATGTCCTGTTTCTTCTAGCGTACTACCCAAGTAATTAAATTGTTCCACTTGCTCCAGTTTGTGACTTCCTACTCTTATCACCAGCCTTGCTTTCCTTGTCCAAGAGAATCTCATTACTTTTATTTTCTTATTATTAATCTTCATCCCGTATTTCTCGCACTACATTTCCATTGCATCTGCTAAAGTTTGCAATCCTTTCGATGACCGTCTGACCAACGCCTGGTCGTCTGCGAATCTAACCGACTTTATCCACTGGCCTCCTACTTTCATTCCCACATTTAGCTCATCCCATGCCTCTCTTAACATTTCCTCAGCATAGATGTTAAAAAGCAAAGGCGACAATGGGCACCCTTGCCGCACCCCGCGACCTATAACTGCCCACCCTGATTCACCCTCAGCTATCCTCACCTGAGCCCTCAGCCCCATATATACGTTTCGGATGAGTCTCCTATCACGCCAATTTATTCCTATTTTCCCCAATATCTGTATTAGTTTCTTCCATTTTACTCTGTCAAACGCCTTTTCGAAATCCACAAAGCAAGCGAAAACATCCTGTTTATACTCTATGCATTTTCTATAAGTGTCCTCACTACCGCAATCGCGTCTCTGGTGGCCCTCCCCTTCCTGAACCCAAATTGGTTCGCAGATGGTGAAATTTGGTGTTTGCAGATGCAGATTACCGGCCACACACTGGACAGTAAGGAGAAACAACTGTCCGACACAAAATAATGTGCACTCGAGTTTGAAGCTCAATAACAAAATAACCAATGATCGTATGTACATACATAAAAACCTATTACTTCATATTTTTTTGTTTATCCCGCGTTTAAAGGATATGAATAATATTTTATTACATTTATAATGATATTTTTTATTTAGACGAGAACGTAAAAATATTCCCGTTTTTAGGCGTATTACAAGAAGGAGTATGTTTATAATTTGTTTTCATAAAAACGAGCTGTATTATCGGCAATAAATTTAATGAACTCAAAGAAAATATTGTTTTTATGCATACAATAAAGAAGAGAATTTTATCTTATAAGAAAAAGTTTCTGTCGTAAGTTTTATAAAACAACTTTTTCTCCGGAGCGGGACGTCGCAGAACAGCCCTCATGGCTGCGCTGTAATAAGCAAAGCATGAGTAATTTATTTTTTTATGCCAGTATGAGGCAAAATAAGTAGCTGATTTTATATTTATTGATATATTTATATCAATTTAGTGTAGTAGGCAAGTAAGGAAGCCACCGATCGACGCCGCCTATCCATCGTATTTGCAGAACGACCAACGGCGGCCTTCCCGCCAACCGTATCGCCTTCGCCGGGACTCGAGAGAACACGTGACGATTCGATAGGGCGATGTTAGCGGGAAAACGACCGGCCGCCCTCACGCAGGTATACAGAGGTGGGCAAGCAGGCGTACATGTCGCAACATCGCAGAGGTCGTCGGGCAGCGGGGGGCGGGGTTGGTGGGGGGAGTGGGGGAGGTGAGAGGGAGGTGGAAAGGGGAGGAGGAGGAAGAATAAGGAGGAAGGAGGAGGTGGGGTTCACTAGAGTGTGGAGAGAAGGAAATGGAGAAGGGGTGGGAGAGGTGACGGATTCGTTGATAGCGGGGAGAGTGGATCTAAAACGAGGTATGGGGAAGGAAAGAAGGACCAGTCATGCGGAAAACACGCCTAATAACAAGGCATTACTGGAGAAATATGAGTAAGACGGTGCTAATTTCTTTTAATAATATGATAATAAGCCAAATCAACTTGATACCAATCATCTATCATAAGCCAATGGCAGCCATCGATAATTCAAACTATGTAATTCGTTTTAATGCACATATTCGTGGCATCACTGCAAATAAAAGGGTTAACATCCACTTATATCCATTGCAAAATCCAGTAAACATTCGCAGTCGATCTATTTGAATGGATTAGTAGCGCAGTAGATACCCAATAGACTCATACGTATAAGACCTGTATATCAGTAAAATATCCTTAAATAATTATCAAAACTTTTGAATTTAATTTCATAGTGATCAATTTTGTTCGCTAACAGTATGTTTATTAAAGGGCTGATGTGCTTAGCATAACCTTCTGTACAGTTCAAAAACGGTTCAGGATGCATTAAAACGCTGAGAGTAAGTGCCAGACTAAGTGATATTTCTTAAGTAATGCCATTTAATTTTGCTAAAAGACAAAATAATTGATCAATTTATTTTTAAATATAATCTTACACCCTATACACTTGACTTTACACAGATGTTGATTTATTTCCACGCGACTCACGTCTTTCATAGACGACTCGGCGCCTTACTCCGAAAGGAAATATATTAAGACAGCAGAGAGATACACAAAGGGTTATTTTATAATTCAGTTTTTTAAGTCCTGCTCTGAAGACAAATTAATATAATGTGGTATTCAAGAACTCTGGGTAATCCCTTCCGTCAGCAATATTCGAGAATGTGATTATAGATTGTTAGCTTGGGGAGGCTACAATATGTTATTTAGGCCATGAGAGAATATAGGAGGGGTGGAGAGAGGCCAGGCGACGGCATTAGGCCGCTCTTTACGCAATACAGCTAGAGTATGTACTACATACATGCAACGGTTAAACACCCCATTCGTCGGACGGAATACTACAAACAGTGCCACTCAAATCCTCTCCACAGTGCGTACGTAATTCCCCACAAAATTCTACGCTATTGCCAGGACATAACAGCTGCCAATAACACTTTTAACTAGGTTTGTTGATAGGTATTGTAGCTCTCAGTAATAGTAGTAGTGCTCCATAATACTCGCATCCTTATTTGCTACTTAGTACTTACAGCACACCGTGCACGTTTTCAGCATAACTCTTGAATCTCTGTCCGTTTATGTAGATGCGAAATACATAAATACTAACGGTCCCTCTAACATTGGTAACACATCTATAGAGTAGTGAATTCTTGAGAGACTTCGACTCGTGGCAAGCATTACCGATTGATTATAATGCATCAATAGCCATAGCTACACTACCTTTAGGGCCTTTGCACACTAGGCCACCATGGTGGCGCCACCATGGAAGCGCCACCACGAAAGTCATTGAGTTATATGAACAACAGCACACTGGGCCACTTTGGTGGCTTGGTCGCGCTCCTGGAAGCGCGGCCAAAATTGCGGTGGCCAGAGCCCCCGACTTTGGTCGCCACCACGGACGCGCCACCAGCCGAAAAGCATTGAATCATATGGAGCACAGCACACTAGTGCTACTCTGTGGCGACACCAGTAGTTTTGTATGTTTTGTTTTCTCCAGTGTAACTTGTGATCATGGCGAGGCTTGACGTGGAACGTTTTATCCTAGAAGTGCAAACCAGGCCAGCGTTGTGGGACATGAGTAGTGAATTGTACTCGGACAGAGATGAAAAGCGAAAGGGTTGGTTGGAGTTGGTAGAATTATTTATAGAGAAGGAGAATTCTACGGAGGAAGAAAAAAATGAATTTGGTAAGTGCATTCTTAACATTACATGAATTAATAAAACACGTGGCACTTTCAATACAATAATAGTTTATTCAGGATTACAAACATTTAAAAATGCATTATAGAAATGTCCTATTTTCAATGATAATTATTGTTTCATATTTTATATAATTATACATTAACTATGCTTTGAAATATACATTTTTTAAACTATTATCTGTAGACATAACCTCAAGGCTACGACAGTGTTTCTAGATCACTCGGTATTGCCATTCCAAACTGCCATCAGGACTATCAAAGTATTCAGCAAACTTATCTCGAATACTTAGTGCTTCTTTTGTGCTTCTACTCTCATTGTCAACATTCAGATTTTGAAAGCCAACTACATTCAAGGTTTCCTCAAACTTAAAACCATCTCTACTTCGCACGAAATTGTGAAGTATGCAGCAAGTTTTCACAATATTTTCCGCAAGCAATACATCTACATTTATTGCGCGATGAAATATTTGCCACTTATTGCTTAGCAGCCCAAAAGAACATTCTATGAGTCTACGCGCTCGTGAATGGCGGTAATTATAAACTTTTTTTCGAATTGTGAGTGATTTCTTTGGGTAAGGACGCATTACATGACTTGACAGGGCAAATGCCTCATCGGCAACAATCAGGTATGGTAACGGTGAAATAGTATCACCAATTGGTCTTGCTACAGGTAAATTTAACGTATTGCTGTTCAAAGCTGCGTTAAAGGTACTATCTTTGAAAATAGTGCTGTCGCTTTCTTTTCCAAAGCCCCCGACATCGATGAAAGTAAACAAGTAGTTCGCATCGCACAATGCAAGCAGCACAATTGAACAATAATGTTTATAGTTATAGTACATCGAGCCACTATTCCACGGTTTGGTAAGGCGTATATGTTTGCCGTCAAGTGCACCTACACAGTTTGGGAAATTTGTAATTGAGTGAAAGTCTTCTGCAATACACTTCCACTTTTCGGTACTTATATCAGGAATACATTCGTTCTTCATTGTTGCCCATATTTCTGTTGTCACTTCTCTTACGATTTTCCCCACCGTTGTTTGCCCCAAGCGATAGTAAATATGTAGTTGAGTCATTGTGATTCCACTTCCCAAGTAACTGAAAAAGAATCAAAGAATTAAATTTAAATTATTTAACGTATATACATAATTTAACCGTCGAGTGGGCGCGCCTGATATTTTTACACGACCGGGCGCGTGGCGTACTTTGTCCACAATATATGCATATATATGATAACACTCGATTTTTGTTAAAATTTATCTTTATTTGTGGAAATTAGTTCAAGCTTGTACATTTATAGGCGATACAGATATAAAGGTACACAGGTGGAACACGGCCAGTTGCGCGGCGTAATTTATACGCCACGGGTTTCGGGCTCCTCTTGCCGATCTAAAAAAATTTGCTACAATACTTTGTGCTTTAAAAACTCACGCTATAGACATCAAAATGATATGTAAGAATACAAGAGGCCATTCAAGAAAAGCAAAGCACGAGGTACACGTCCGGTCGCGCGGCGTACTTTGTACGCCATGGGTGTCGGTTCCTCTTGCCGATCTAAAAATAAATTTGCTACAATTCTTCGAGCTTTGAAAACTCGCACTATAGACAGTCAAAATACATTGTAATAATACACGAGGCCATTCTAGCCCAGAATGTACGTACAATGTTGAAGTCTTTGGTTTTCGAAGATTGGCGTACTTTATACGCCATCGCGCCTGCTCGAGGGTTAAGTAGGTATGTAGTAGTGTATTTTCTGCAATTTCATTTAAGTATTTATTTTCAGGAAGAGTACTTCAAAGGAAGTGGAAGAGTTTACGTGACTGCTTCTCAAGGGAAGTATCGAGGCTTAAGACTACGAAAAGTGGATCTGCTGCAGGACGTAAAACGGTTTATGTGTACTTTCAACAACTTTCATTTTTGGGACCAATTATAAAAAAGAAACCGACATGCAGTAGCATGGAAACTGATGAGCAGGTAGACGATGTAAATGTGCAACCCACTGAAGAGCCTTCTCAGCCAACTCCGAAAACATCTTATGTTGGTAAGAGGAAGAGAGCAGAACATCCAAAAGAACTGGAGGAGATGGTGAAAATTTTGAAGACTGGCCTTCAGAGTCGCCAAGAGAGAGAAGAAAAAATGGAGGATGATAGTGATCGCATGTTTTTGTTGTCATTACTACAAACTTTGAAGGAAATTCCACAGAATAAGAGGTTTTCCGTAAAAATGGAGTTAATGCGTGTCCTTGAAACAGCGCGTTTGCCGCAGAGTCCTACTTTGGTGCCAACAACATATCAGCAACAAACAACGTCTGGAAACGTTTGCCAGCAACAACCAACGGCAGGCCCTTCAGGACTGCAGCAAACAACTTCTCAGAGGTCCCAGCCACTTCAAAACCAAATGGGCCAGCAAAGAAGTGTACTTTCACCTCAATCAGAAAGTGATTTTTCAAATGAATCAACTTATGACTTTACCACTTTGTATTAAAAATATACTATTGTTACTACTCATATTTCTGATACATTGTATTAAACTATGATTATGTTGATTGTGTATTTTTGTTTTGTTTTTTACTTACCTCAGCGTTACAAGCAACTTTTGTTCTGGCGGTATACAATCTCGGAATCTGGTTGTGGTTCCTGTAATCTTTTCTTTCAATCTTCTGAATAGTTCGTCAAAGGTACCAACAGTCATTCTCGCATATGTGTAAAACTTATCCGGGTTGTTTCTGAGGTCCACATAATGGGTAAAAAACACTCCTCTTGAACTTCGATCACGTAAAAACGGGTGTATCCAGTATTTTCTCCTGTATTTTTTCCTTTTATTCCGCAAGTAAAAAAACATAAAAGCGAACCCACAAGCTTCTTCCACGTCCATCACGATCAATAGAAAACAATAAACTGAGCAAGTGTGGTGGTGGCTGATGAAGTGGCTCAGCACTCAAGGTTACTCGCCACCAAACGCGCTTCCAAAGTGGCGCTTCCATGGTGGCGCCACCATGGTGGCCTAGTGTGCAAAGGCCCTTAGGGTATAGTGTAATGCATGTTGGTGACTACTCACCTCCTGCCACCCACCCTTGAGGTGGCTTGCAGGGTATTTTGTAGATGTAGACTGACTCCTGGCTCTCGCCCCTACTTGGATTCCGTGTGGAGGGCACCTTGGATGTGGCACTACGTCGGTAACTTAGGTCGAGCAATTCGTTTAGCATAGGCTAAGGGCAGGATTACGATCGACGTTTTCTTACGTGACGTAAACGGACGGTGGCGTTCAGTTTTACGTCGTCTTACCGTCAAGGCGGAATGTATTACGACTGACGGGAGTATCATTGCAGATTATTTACCGTTTTTCCTAATGGAGTTCTAAACTGTTGCGAAGGGGCTGTTTATTTTATAATATTTTCAAAACAAAATATAAACAATCCGCGAATAATGCTGACAAGTAGGGCTTCAAGAAGGTTAATTTATGTTCCATTGTAGAGTTAGTAATTAATGCGGACAATCTGGAAATTAAATTTAGTAAATATTGAAAAGATGCTCTCCTCTGATTGGCTGCCGGTTACGTAGTGTGATGGAAAAGTTAGACTTTTAAAAGTTTCGCTCGTCGTCCGTTAACGACGCCGTCAACGTGCGGCGATCGTAATTCAGACTCCATTACATAGCAATAAAAAAATACTCTCTTTTGGCGTAAATTTCTTTGTCTTCTTTGTTAAATATTTTGTTTACATAATTTATTTTTTATAGAACACAA
This sequence comes from Pyrrhosoma nymphula, assembly GCA_963573305.1. NCBI lineage: Eukaryota > Metazoa > Arthropoda > Insecta > Odonata > Coenagrionidae > Pyrrhosoma > Pyrrhosoma nymphula. Next base: position 24,456,805 of record OY754333.1, read on the forward strand.
TGTAACGGCCTTAGTTGCTGTTTTGGTGTTATGTGAAATAAATAAAAATTCACGAAATATACCTTCCGTTTCTGTCACTTTAGGAAACGTTGATCATAATCCCACCATAATGCCGACGGCGGATTTCCTTCCATCGTTCCTCTATTCCCAAGCAATCTCTCCCCCACCAGCTCATCCACCTGTTCTTGATAGTTCGCTAATTATCACGGCTATCGGTGCTTTCCCTAAACAGCCAACCAACTTCGAGAGGAACAGAACAGATTTTATTTTTTATTTTTACCTGCGGTTCTTCCCTTCACTTTGACTTTTCGTCGCAGAGAAAGGTAATTCAAAAGCATCGCCATAGGAATTGCTCGAGAATTACGTTCTTTCTTAGTTGTTGAGAGTACCTTCCACCCCCTTATTTACCAACCGACCAAGTGCTCTCCTCGCTCCAACCGAGTCGGCTCATCACCATCATCTGAGTAATCTATCTGTTGAAGGTAGCTTGAGATGAATGTCAGAGAAAATCCAACAGAATCTTACACATGCAGTGCCCTATCTACCTCTAGTGTTTCTTTCTTCATCTCAGTGCAAATGCTACCCTTTTTCATCCAGTCCATAAAACCTATTCTTTTTCTTCCCCTTCCCCGCTTGCCCAACATCCTTCCCTCTATCAATCCTTCCCATCCTTCAGCAAACCATCATTACCCCTTCCCGCCACCTACCCTGCCTTCCCCCTAATCTCTCTCATCCACAAGTTTCCTCTCCTCACCCACCATGTCAAGCATTTCCTCATTTGTCTTACTTTCCGCACACCGCACCTTCTCCATCCTCCTCCAAACCCACATCTCGAACGCCTTCAGCCTATTTTCGTCTTCCTTTCTCAGAGACCACGTTTCCGCCCCATAAAACGCCACACACCATCTCAAGCTCTTCACAAGCCATGGCCATAGAAATTTCCACCGGGATTCGAACCCGGTTTCCCCAGGGATGGGAAGCCAAAACTACTTGAATCACCCGACCACCATCGCGACCACGTCGTCACGAGCGTTGACTTCCAATCCCCAACGGGCTCGACGTACATAAACTCCCCCACGCCAACGTTCCGCTCTTACGAACACGTCTCATCCCCTCCCACTCCCCCCCCCCACCTCCTTCCACTCATTTCCCCCCCCCCCCCTACGTTTCCAAGACCGCCACTATCTCCCCCGACTCTGCCTTCTTCACGAGAGACCGGTTGGGAGACAACAACCTTATGCCACCATGCTCATGCATGGCATAAGACGACCTCCGCCCGTCTCTCCCGAAACTCGTGTGGAGTCCACGCACTCAATGCTACCCCCAGTTCTTCGGCTCGCTTGCCTCCACCTGCCGCCACCTCCGGGAGGGGTCCCTGAAAACCCCCACTCCTCCTCCCCCTCACTCTACACCCTCAGGGCGCTTCCATGGAAATATTAAGAGGGCTTTTTTTGTTCAGAAATAGGGGAGGAGGACAAGCACACTACGAAAAAGGCCTCCGGAAAGGGCGGTGGACACTGTGATACCCCATACTCAAATACAGATGCCTCAGCAAATACATTCATTAATGCCATATGAAACTCTGCTTTATCAATAAATTATGGGGTTTCACGAAAGCTGAGTGAAATTTTGACTCTGCTCTAAAAAACTTATGTTTAATCACGACTTAATCTCATTGATATCTCCCGAGTTTCCCCTGCATCTTCCATGTATTCCTACGTCTTTGAACGAATAGAATTTGTCCTGAAAAACTCAATCGTCTTCATACCCAGTTCGTTTATTTCCAGAATAATATTCCGCGACTCATTCCTATGTACCCCTTCACCGACGAGTGTGTTTCAGTTCCCCTATACATGTATTTTCTTACTGATACGTTCCCTTTTACTTCTTCGGATTAATTTAAGATTCGTTCAACATCTTCCGTTCGTTCACAAGTTGGCAAGAACATGACTATTAATACAATAAACAATACTCACAACAGGAATTACCACACAAACAGCATGTTCTCCACTTCAAGTATTTGCGAAAAGCACACATATATTTGTCCTTAGTCTATAAAGAGGAGCTCGTGGCGGTACAGATATCCATAAATAATAAGTAATATAAATTAAACTTATATAAAAGTAATATAAGAACTAGCAACCAAATAGTAAGGTGAGAAAAAGACAATAGCTTAGATAAAATGACACCTAATTCAGTTGAGACGGTTCACATACGTCATCTAAATTGGAGATAAATCCAATTACTCAAAATTAAGGAGAGAGCCAAAACCTTCAAACCACATCCGCAAGACAACGTTGTTTAAATTGCAATGACATATAGTATGCTCATTTGAAAGGCACTCCAGCATAGACTTAGGTAGTGATTGAAAAATACGAGATGGGGATTATAGCTAAGGTCATCGCAAAGCTCAGAAGCGGAGGGGTGGCTCAGGGTGACTCAAACTATCAGCACATTGCCAAAAGTGAACAGTGTTGGGACCAACCTACAGCCGCTACCCAGGGGATTTTTGAAATAATTGTATTACATGTATTTAAAATTATAAATAAGATGCATTATGGTTTCAAGAGAAAAACATACGTCGAGCCAATTTCAACAAGGATTCAATAAAACATGATAAAAATAGTATTCGAGAAACAGATTCAGACTTTCGTATACGAAAATTTGGAACTTGCATCGTGAGTAACGTTGCTAAGTTCTATTTTAAAACTAGATTCTTAATTATTCTTAACTAGCAAGGGACACAGGTTTCCACACTTGGTGTCATTAAACATTTGCTCGGAATTTCTTTATGATGTCTAGAAAAAGAGGTTCGACTGCAATTGGGCATTCGTTACGTTTAGACAAAATGACGCAAGCATGTCCGCCACGCCGTAGACACAGTTGTTGGTGATAGACCTAAGAGATCGGTTTTCAAATGATAATATTTCCAAACTATCCCATCCTTGAATGGACAAATGATAAGAATGATCTGATGCTTTCCCGGTGTATGATGTCACTGAAGTCTATTCAGGTTCTCCACCGGGTCAAACTCTGCAAACGTTTCGATGTACGAGTCGTGCGTCGTCATCAGGGCATGATCTACATCTACGAAGTACCGTACAAGCCACCACTAGGGAGTGTGGCACGGGGTGATTCCACACCAGGCATGCAGCACTCGTCCCAGTACAAATCGGGACCTCGCACGTTCCCCCGGCCGCTAGGCGCAGGCCAAAAAGCAGTCAGGAGAACAGAGAGCAGACAAACTAGAAACTGGGGGAGTGCTACATCAATGAATACGCAAACATGCAGTACACTGATAAAGAGACATCTAGTGGTAAATATAACTAATACTATTAATTTATCATTGCTACGAGATACTACTTCCTGCAGAGAACAAAATAATACCGGACATATCATACGGAGTCAAGTGTTATTAATGATGCTGTATTATTAAACACAAGTGAAAATTCTACTCTACCAAGTGAGGGTGGGGTTTTTTTGTGTGCCTGTGTTTTAAAATTATATTTATATTTGTGTGTTTATATTCGCCGAGAAAGATGATGACGATGGACGACTCGTACATCGACACGTCGGCAGAGTGTGACCCGGTGGAGAACCCGAATGAACTTCACAAGCACAAATGATAACTTTCCTTGATGATGATGATATTACACCCACGCACTGAATGATATTTCTTTTCGCCATAACGTCGCATGACTGCATCGAAAGTTTGCAGGGAGGAAATCTAAGCAGGGCTCGCAGCAAGAGCATCATCGCTCACTGCTGATGAGTAAGAGCATTGCGATGTCGATCAAGGACTTGCTTCAAGGGGTAGCGTAAAATCCGACTGTCCGTCTCCAAGAGCTCTCGTGGCGGGAGGGGGTCATTCCAGAGATGGGTGGAGAAGGGGTTGTGGAGAGGAAATAGAAGAGGCAGCGGCTGCGTTATAGCCTCGGGGGGGGGGGGGCAGAGTGGGGGTAAGGGATGAGGGCTCGTGCCGAAGAGCCGTGAAGAAACAGAGGAGAGCGGATGGGTGGTGAAGAGCGTGAGGGGCGGAAGACAAAAGCGGGAGGCTTAGTAGGGAGGGTTGGGAGGGCCTTGAGGTCGTTCCGGTGTCAAAAAAAGTGGGGAGGATGTACGGAATGGGGTAGGGAAGGAGGGAAAACAAAAGCGAGGCGTGAGGCGCGCTACATACGACGATGAGAGAAGAGGGGATGGAAATCTCTCCCCTCCGAATGAGGCGCTCGATCAAGAAAAGTGTGTTCCTTCTGATTGTCAGCGTTGCGTTATTACGACTACCGGGCATCGAGAGGAATCACAGTAACTATACGACAAGGATTTGATTGTGGCGCCTTCATAAGGAATGATCATAATAATTAAGGCTTAGCTATATAATGTCTGAGATTAAACCGAATAAACACTTGGAACTGACCACTGAAACTTTGAAGGGACTTCATCAGGTACGTACAAAAATCTGATTATGACGCTGAGGTGTTGAAACGCGTTGTACCATTGAGAGTTTCAGTGGACAATATTCATTTCATTTAAGAGTTCTACCAGCTGATTGGTAGGCTCTTGGGCAGTCCCCATCCTGGATCCCACTTTCCGAAACATTGTCTCGCTTTCCCTCCTAACAATGTCCCACAATTAGATCCCTTTAAAATCCCTCATATCTTCTACCTCTTCTCATTTCGTCCAGAATTCCTATCCTCTTCCTTCCTCTTCCGCACTTCCCCGGTATTCTCCCATATATCACTCTTCAACATGCCCTTCCCTCTCAAAACCTCCTCCATCCATCTCTTCTGCCTTCCCCGAACCTCCGCCACAACCTTCCTCTCCTCTCCAACCATATTCAATATCTCCTCGTTCGTCTTCCTCGCCACCCAGCTCACCCTCTCCATCCTTCTCCAAATCCACATATCAAACGCCTCAAGTCTAAGCACATCCTCCCTTCGCAATGACCAAGTTTCCGACCCATACAGTGCCACGCTCCTGGAAAGTATTTATTTATAAGTTCTTTTATTTAATTTATCTCTCCACATGCTCTACCACCACATCTCGCCCGGCGTAGCTTAATTCGTTTATAATTACGAAAATCTTCAGAGAAGAAATCATTCGCCTTGACCAGGACTCGAACTCGGATCCCTCAATATCGCGGCGAGTGCTTTAGCCAATTAAGTTACCTTCTTCCCCTGCGGCTGACTCTGTTAAGGTAATACCGTGGCTAGTCCCAGTATCCTCAAAATTAGTTCATTTATAAGGCCTGTATAACGTTAGCCACTTATGGACGTGGTGATGTTGGTATTACTGTTACCTATACTGTGGCTTTTAAACCTACTGTAGATGAGAATGACGGTTAGTTGACATGGGCGCTAACGACAGAAGAGAGTATCGACCACGGTCTTCTTATAACCGTCAAGGGAGGAATTGCCTCGAAAATCGAACTTTTGGACTAACTTTGAACACTTACAGCGATGTATGTTTTACGAACACTTGAATGGAAATCGGAAAATTATTATATGTAACCCAGTCATTGCAGTGGTGTAAAAGAACCAAAAGAATATGTTTTTATTTTTGCTGCAATAAACTTTTATAAATGTTTTTTTTTGTAAAAATAATTTTTAACTTATAGTTAGATATATAACCACATTTTATGTTTAATCGAGATTTCTTTTCACGCTAAATATTTACTACTCATATCTTAGTCGCATAAAGTATTTTAAATTTCATTCTGAACATTCTCTAAATGATTAAATCATGTTTATATAACAATCGACCGTTTACTCTGTTTTTCCTGACATAAAAATCTTAGGGGAAAAGCTTCCTCATTAACTTCCTAATTAGTCCTTAAACATTCCGAAACCGGGCATTACATCGTTGAAGAGATAAAGTTTTAGACAGGTGCTACCTCAATAGCATCCACTGCAGGAGTACCCATAAACTTTCCTGAAAAATAGCAATCTTTCGTGTGCATCAAGTCTGCATTAAGTTCGTCGTAGCTTCTGCCTCCCTTTACATCGTCCAAGATATCTCCCCTTCTTTATACTTTCGACGCTCCTCCGGCATATTGCCCTTAAACCACCCCCTTCAACACGCCGCGTCACAATACATTCTCCATCCAGTTTCACTGCATTCTTCGAATCTCCGCCACCAACTTTCTCCCCTTTCTGACATTTCCTCGTTTGTCTCCCTCGATAACCAGCCAGACTTCTCCATTCGTCTTCACGGTCCTCCAAGCCAAAGGGAAGATCGGGTTGGTGCGGTGCTAAGAGGGCCCGGGTTTGAATCCCGGCAGAGGAAGAGATTCAACAGTGAGGCCCAGATTCCTTCCTAGCAAAGTGGTGAGCACCTGAAAGAACAGTACTCTGTTCATCGGATGGGACGTTAAACTGTGGTCCCATTGGCGCTTTTCGTTAAGAGTAGGCTAATGCCGACACCGGGTTTCTCTCCGCCCTTCCTCCAGTCCCAATATTCCCTCAGGAACCTAGTCATCTGTCCTCAATGGCGCATATGAACTCAGTTGTTGTTCACTTCCCCAAAATAACCAACAAACTTCCAATCTAAAAGCGATTTCTACTAAATAAATGGTTTGTCCATAGACAGCCAGCCAATGATTTCCCTAACCGCGTGAAGTTTTCTTTTACTCTTCCCTATGGTGGTTTGAGCGAGACTCTACCTTAATCATAATACAGAACATTTTTGAATTTTATTTTATAGTATAAGTAGCTGTAAAAAGCATGGAATAAATATTGTAATATTAATGGCACAAATGTATTGTTATGTATTACTGAAATTCTCAGTAATTCACTAAATATGCACGCATTACTCTTTGGCTTGACTAATTTATTTCACGCCGTACGTTGAAAACGTCTTCGAAACAGAAGATTTTTTTGCGATTCTGTAAAACTTACTGTGGTGTGTGATTGATTTCTTTTTAAAAATAGTTGAGTATTAATTTAAACTACAAACTGTAAATTTATGACGAAATCTATACGTTAGAAATTCCTAATAAAATCTCTCTGGATTGCATATCCGTATCATTTTCAATGGAAAATGGCTGGCATTTTTTTTGTCAAATAACTCGAAAAGTAACGTGGTAAGAGGCTGATATTTTGCTATAATTGGAAATACGAGATATTTTTCTTTCTCATGAGGTCAAATTCATAGAATTTTATGTGAAATGATATATCGCTCAAACTACCTTAAAAAGGAATAATATTTCTAGCGTTAAATCTCTTTTAAACCCTTCGTAATGTGTGCCTGTCCTCATAACATACTAATTTCTTAGCCTTATTTCCCCACACCCCAGCTTACTCAACCTTAATAATTGAAAAATTCCAGTTTTTTTACCTTTATCTCATCGTTTAGCACTGCACATGAACACGTTTCGTTGCTAAAAGTCAAGATAGCAAAGAAATGCATTGCCAAGGAGTATAATCCCCAAGATAAGGCCCTCGTATCGGCCTTCTGTAACTTCGTTGGTAGCGGAAACGGAACGAAAGTTCGAGGGAGGTTATGGCAGTGGTCTCGCACCCCTGCTGGGAAGGAAATCGTCAGACCTCGTATGCCGCCGTCGCTGTGTTGAAGGGTTCGGGGATTTTTTTTACTTCCCTTCGCCCTGTCCTCGTCCTTCAAACGGAAAAAGGGGATGGGATGCCAAAGGGGTTGGGAAACGCGTAAGGACCTCGGGGGAGATAGGAGGAAATGGAGGGAAATGAAGATGGGAGCCACGCTGTCCGCGTTCATATTCGGGTACACTGCCCCAGTATACACCATGTCATTTATATAAAGTGATATAACGGTTAATAGTAAGCTTTCACAAAATTTTGGTGAAAACAATGCAAAGTAGAAGAGCTTGACTAATTAGGCATACTTTGAGACATATAAGCCTAGTGAAATCAATAATGAAGGAAAGAAATAAACTTGACTCCCTATTACTTACACCTCCCTACTCTTTTACTCCCAACATCCGTTCTCCTTCCCGGATACCTGAGTCGATTACATATGATTAACAAATGTTTCTTTTGCAATTAAACGGAGTGATACCATTAAGTTATGCCTGAAGCTATTTGCTTTAAACATGAAGAATTATAGAGGATGAGGGAGCATTTGATACGAAGCAAATCATGGGTGAAGTTAGTTTAAGTGAGGAATTATGCATGGATAAAATGGTTAGCTGGAATACGAATGGAATGAAAAGAAGCAGCAAGCCAATCTTCGATTTCAGGCTTTCCCGGCGAAGATGTATGTCAGTGATCTTTCGGGGTTTACACCGGGTATTTAGGTCCATGGTGGACAAGGGCCTAGCCACGTTGACACACCGGTTCCCGCCAGATCACCGAAGTTGAGCAACGTTGGGCCCGGACGGATGTTGGATGGGTGGCCCTCATCCATGCCTCTAACGGGGTGGATGGAGGGGTGACAATCCCTCCAGAGGCCGGAGGGAGATATACCCAGAGATGGCAGAAAATTAATTGATCAAGGGTATAATAACCAAAGCGTATACATAGATATTTATACATTTTTTTAAACTTAAACATGGCTAGATATACATATATGTACTTGTGAGAAGGGGTTGGATATGGTGGGGTAGGATAGGTGGTTGTTGACGGTGATTCGCAGAAAGAAGAAAAAATGGCCAAAGGACTTGATGAGAGAAGAGGACATGTTGAAGAGGGTGACGTATAGAGGGGAGAACGCAGGGGAAGCAAGGAAAAGGAATGGATTGAAATTTAGGACGACATAGGAAGAGGCAGAGGGTATGAAGAATTCAAGAGAGACCCGATGGCCAGGCAAGTAGCATGACGTAAAGTGAAAAGATTTCCCAGAAATGAGGAGTTCGGGAAAGGATTGTCCAAAGCCTACCAATCAGCTTCAGGAATACACAGCGTAGGAACATACGCATTCACACTCACGATAATTCACGAAACTTGCCATTCCAGAAGCCATAATGAATCAGTTTAACGCGGGTGGCCTAAAAATTGCCCGATGGCTAGAACTATTCGCATTGATGTACTCATAGGTAAATGAATTGAGCGCTGTCACTGGAGAAAACGAGCCATTGCCGCCTTGACGTAGGACGCGCAATCTGTGAGACATGTTCGTAAGTTTCATGGAAATAATGGAAATTCCAACAAGTTTACAATATTTATAAATACTGAACGTATAGGCATAATATTGTACACATAACTCGAATCGCAAATTCACCCCTGTCAGCTCGCAGTTTTTACAATTGACGCCCCACAAAATGATGCCTATCATCTCTCCGATGCTTGGCAGCGCACAGTCCAGTTATATCATGGGTTTACATCACTGACTACCCAGTAGTGGCTCTCTTGCGGTCGTAAGGTTAGTTGAGGTTGTTACCATGAGGTCACTTCCTGAGCATGAGGAAAAATAAGTACGCCCGGTACTTGCGCCTTCACGTGGACTGGAGCAAGGCGCTGGTGAAGTGAGAGAGGGAAGGATTCCATCTCTCCCTCTCTGTTTTTCTTCCTCTCTGCCTCCGGCAGCAATTCGATCCGTTAGGAAATAAAAAGAATAGGAGGAAGAAAGCACCCTTGAGACGCCCCAAGTGTTGCAGCGGCGTAGGGGTGGGTGGGGGGGAGACTTTCCTCTTTTGACTCCCGCGGGAACAGTCTTGAGACTCGCGGCACTGAGTTAACTTCAAATTCCAGTTAATTCAACTCGCAACTCTTCCTTTTTCCTGCATCCGGAAGGGATGAGAGCTAAAAAGAAAACTCGACGCTTCCAGGCAGTTTTTGCAGGAAAAAAGAACACCACGACGCTCCCGAACGAAGTTCACGCGGCATATTTTCAAATCAGATGTGGTCGCTCGTTTGGATGAGCTATTTCACGTAATATAGTAAAACCGAGTGAACATTAGAATGAGCGTTTCGATCCGGTTTGCATTTAAATTAATAAAAACTAATTAAATTGAATGGTCTTCAATATTTTCACAAATTCATTAGTGAGGTCCCCAAACTTTTTCAAGATAAAAACAATTATTGAATTGAAGCATGGAATTGATGGAATTGAAGCATACTGAAAAAAAACAAAGTAACAATTTTACGCTCATATAATTTTAAACGCATCTGACTTCAATGTCACAGCATCATCTTAAAATGATGAACCTGAAGATGATGCAGTAACATGGAAACCTATGTCGTATTACATTGTGTAGATGGAAAATGCAGTCATAAGGTTCAGTTTAGAGATTGCAATAAGCGTTCTGGTAAGTTGGGAATCATCACGCAAGTCCTATTGTCCAAATGTTGCGAATTAAGTGATTACAGCGATGCTTAGTCAAGTTAGCAAGTGAAGCAAATCCCAGTGTGGCATTGGCAGTGTGTGGCAGTTATCCCTATGTTTCCAATTAAAAAGAGGTGCCTCAATTTTCTATTCTTCTGCTTCCAGCATGAAAAGTGAAAGAATTGATGAAGGAATAAACTCGTCAGTGTTTTAATGAGTAAATACTATGAAATGTATTTTGAATTATTGAATGCTACACGGGAGGATAAGAGTTTTTAATGAAAGTCAACGGACTATGTGAATCCTCCTGACCTTTTGGGAATTTGGATTTTGCATCTAACTATCACGTTGATAGGGAAGTTCCATAAAAAATCACCAAAGTCAATGCAATGAGACAATGAATGGGATATGATTGCCGTGTTGGGCGCTCTGCGATGTACCCAAATTGTGCCTTAAAATACTTCGTCACTGCAAATTTCAGTATATATTTGATACATGGCAAAGCATACGGAATATAGGTACACATTGCCTAAGTCAAACGAGTGAATGGCAAAGGCACAAATACAAAAGTAAACAGCCATTTTCAACGTGAAGGGCAGGTATATGACATCAACATTTTTACTTAAAGTAAAATTTAAGGAGTCCATTGAACATGACAGACAAGCAGGTAAACCTCCTTACTGGCGAATAGATGAATCAGATGCCATATCACCAAAACCGTCACGAGAATTGCCTAACCTTCTTGAATTTTATGTATAGCACGGATTACGATATTTTAAATATCCTTCTCACTTTCAGATTAATACACTGTTTATATTCCGAAAAATAGCGTGAATCTGAGGAATTAATGCTATGAAGCTGCGAAATTTTCACTAGACGGTAAAGAAGCAAGAGAAATAACTGACTGTAAAAACTGTGTGATTTCGTTCAGCCCTCTACTTTTGGAACCTATCTCTAGGGTATTAATTAGGATTCAGCTCACGCACAACATTTCGAGGCTCTATCTCAATCTTACTCGCGGCTTCTCAGTACGAATAGGGAATTCTGGGCACGAAGAGTTTATTGCTGCGACATTCTTCACTTCACCAGCACCAAAAAAAAGATACAAAGTACAGCAAAATACGAAGCAAATAATACTGCTATCCATTCGTCTTGGGGTCAGCCTAATTAGTTATGGGAGCCACATCAACACGATCCGTGACCAGAAATGCCCAAGGCTCATTCCGCCCAACATATATCTCTCCACAGTCCAACGCGGAACACCACGAAGGAAAGGGTCAGAGGTCACCAACCAAGCCACATACCCGCGGGGTATTTCGAAAAAAAAAATGGAGGAAAAATATCGCGGGCACTCCACAGGGAGGAAAACTGTATTTTTCTGTGGATTTTTGGAAGAGTTTCGATGGCAGCTGGAGAGGAAAACATTCTCTCGCACATTTAAGGCCAAGCACAACCTCACGCCGAGGGCTCCATAATTTTCACTGACGCGCGAAAAATAATTCCGAGCAGTGAACCAGTTTCCACGACCTAAGTGGACAAGCCAAAGCTCGGGACAAGAAAGGCTACGGCTAAGGTTCTAGCATCAAACGGGGATTCAAGTGAATGGCTCATGAATTCTTAGGCTCAGGAATCCTTGAAGTCAAAAAGTCGGTACTTAGAAGTACTAACAATTTTGGGTGGCGTGTGAATGGATAGGAGCTATCAACTAATTCAAGGAGGGAATAAATTAGGGTATATGTAGTGGTAGGGGAGCGTGGTGGCGTAGTGGGTAGAGCGCTTGGCTACGGATCGAGGGGTCCCGGGTTCAAATCCAGGTGAAGCCTTTGGACGCCCCTGAAAAAATCCTCGGTGGCCCAGGGAAAGGAACTGGCCCCCTACCCTGAATGTGTGAAATTCACACGCCTGTGGCTTAGTCTGGGGTGAGCTCTATCCTCACCTATCCAAACCAACCTTCGGGTTGAATCACTGAGTGAGTGAGTAGTGGAAATTCTTAGAATGGTTGATCAAGCTTTGACGATCTCTAGCACAAGATAAACTGTCCTAGAACCTACCAGTATGAAGAGGACCTCTGATGAGCTCGTCAGGGATCATAAATTGCAAATGTACTCAGTTTCTCGGAATTTCCGCCAATTGACAAGATATATTTCTTTCCATAAAGACCCATAATCACCTCTAACTCACAGTGACTTTCAGTCAGAGCAAACTTATTTATTGTCGGCATTATTGATACAGTTACGGCCGTTATTGTTAACGGCAATCCTAATAAACCTTCTTTCAAGGATACTTTAAAATAGGTCCCTAAAAATAATGTCCGGTAGCTCTACAACGATCTGAGGCCAACTCAAATCATTGGTATTTGGCCCACATGAAATGAATGGCGATAAGAATATTCTCAAATAGAAACTACTCATGAGGTACAATTAATAATTATGACATGCTCGGATCATCTCTAATAATCATTTCTAAAAACAAAAAACACGTTTGAACCAGGATTGTACTATGTTTAATCGTTTTATAGTTAGGCTGTAATTCATACAGTAAAAGTTATAAGGTTAATAGTGGAAATAAAACCAGTTCTCATGACTTCAACAAAAAAATCTATGTATATTACTTTTGTAGCGTGTCAATCAGTCAGTCACTCTGTATCCATTTTGTTTATTTCTCTCTCAAGTTTTGAGCTAGAGAAATGAGGTTTGGTGCATTAAATGTGGATTTTCTGTCTGTATGATTTGGTAGTAGTTTTGGATTTTTAGCAGTTGGTGGTGCAAATAATAATTTAAAAAACCGTGGTTTTTGAGAGTTTAAATTTAGTTAGATTCCGAAGACTAAAGTTTTTGGGACTCCCGGTTTCACTAAATAGGTTAACATATATAATGCGTGTATTATATGCAGAATTAAATGGTTATCTATTAAGCTCAAAATCCGTAAAAACTGCTAAACAACGATGAATTTATTTAGGTTAGCAACGGTGAAGTAAACAAACAGTACTCATTAAATTACAATCAGCTACAAACCGTATGGGCATATAAACGTTGTTAATTTATCTTTTTCGGGTAAATGTTGATTGCACTAAGATAACTGTATTACTTTATTTTCATTTCTTTTATTTCCCTTGATATATAGCTACTTTTACGCTAATGAAGACGAAATTCGGCAATTAGTCGAGTTGAAAATGAAAGGTACAATTAAGTGTGCCAATTGAAGTTATTTAGTGAAGATATTAAGCAATTATCTGGGTAAATGTTTAAAAGTATGCCACTCCAAAACAATAAGGTTCATGTCAAATTTCTGTAAACTCAACGTTAATATAATCAATCATTGTTTTAATATTGCCGTTCCCTTGATTTGGTTTTATTGCATAAGATATACGATTAGCTATCGCAAGTGTAATGAACCTCAAGAGTTTTTCATGCATTAAAGTGTCTGGATAAATACCTATGTCGTAAACGTTTCAATACATTTGGGTGTGTCGCTGTATCAATATTGGTACAAACTTCACGTCGAAAGTTTAGAAGTGCTGCTTATACCATTACGAATGCTATATGAATGTGCGAGAAACTGACCTCGAAGATAATTCATTACCAGTCATTCATACCAATCATTTGTTAATGTACGCCAAATATTGCTCCCGTGCTTGCTGTATTGGGGAAGTAAAATTTCCAGAGGGGCACCTAAAACAATGCAATGTGCAAAAAATGCCTCGGCTATCTGTGTGATAGAAGGCGGAATTTTTCCCCTCATCTTTTTAGCTATGACTAACCAATCGTCGGAGTGACTGTATCTCAAAAATGGTACTCTCCTCAGTCAACTACAGTGAGCATTGCACAGAAAACAATATATTATGACTTTTGTACTCCAAAATGTTTACTTATGCTTCAAAAACTATTCTCAATGTTTTTTCATTTTTTGGAAACATATAAACTCATTTAGCCACATTTCCCACTGCTTCCACTTGAGTAGTGCAAAAAAAGGAAAAACACCAAGTTTACCTCAAGAGCACACCAGACAGAGACTGCCTGCAAAGCAGGGAGCAGGTCTGCTAGTAAGAACTTACTTGTGTAACCAACTTCACCAACAACCAAAAATAAAACTTCTTTTAACAGAATGAACACTATGAATAATACGGATAAGGGAACTCATGAAGCAGAGCCAAACACATAGACGAACTTTATTAATCCAAAAGTATTATTTGTTGATTTTCTTCTATGTTGTTTACAGGACCACGACGCTGGAAGGCACCGAACCTACACAAAAACTCCTCAGTTCGCATTAAAGGGCGATAAATCACGTCGATCGGTGCCAGGTGTTTCCTTGTCACGTCACCGCTCAGAACGCAGCATTCATGGCAAATTTTTTTCACGTAAAACTGAGGCAAAAGATTCTAAGGTTTACAACGGCAGGCATTGTCATGTTATTTACGGAAAATAACCGCGTGTTGTTCGTTCCTGAATTGCAATATTAATACAGAACGTTGATATCTGTAGAAACCCACGCTAATAAGACATCTACTTTCATCGGATTATTACAGATCTGACTTTTTGTTTCAGGATATGTTGAACTTATATAAGGCATGAAGTAATTCATTAGTCTATTTTTTAATAGTTACGTTGATATGTCTGCGATTTACAATCTAAGCCATTATGACTTAAAACATGATATGAAGTTGGTTATAAAGAAGGAAAGGATGCACTTGAAATACATAGAAACACATAAAAAGGACACTTAACAAATAAACTTGGACGTTTCGATGGTCAAGCCGTATGGTATAGCGAAACTTGGTGGCACTCACCAGCGGAGAATCTGAGATCACTGAGGGCAATCAAGCGTTGATGAGTGGGCAAAGGTACCGAAGGACTCGCGGAGTGATATCTGGAGGAACACACGGCCACTTTATCCCACATCACTTGTATGCTTTCCTCTCCCTTGCGTCATACTCTTAACAAGCGAGTGCCACCAAGTTTCGCCACCCCTACAATCGTCAGCGGGAATCTTCATTTGGCTGTAGACCTTTTTTCATTTGGAAAATTAAATTATAAATAGTGGTTTTCTGTTGTTGAGAGAGGTACCAATAGAAAGAAAATACACTAAAGATTATTATTCCTTCAATCGAATTTTGTATTCCGCTCGAAATTCCGAAATATTTGCTAAAAAGTAACGATTTTTCGCAATATTTTAGCGTTTTTGAGTCATCGTCCCCATAACAACCATACTCATTGTTTAAGTCGAGATTCCGTGTATAAATCCATTAACTCGAAGATTTTTTGCACTAAAAAAGATATAAATGGTTTATTGCATTGCATTGGTGTTGATTTTTTCCTTCCCTTTGATACCTTCCCTTACCTTCTCTAGTTCAAAATAAGAGGGCATTGACATTGAGATGGAACGCACGGCGGTTCGTCTAAGTTTCCCGCAAGTCATCGCCAAAGCATCAAGCCAACTAGTGACTCATACCAAATCATTTGAATTAATGGAGAAGGTAGTTTACCAAGACAAAATAGAAAGACAAAAAGCTGGCACAAAAAGGGCTCAAGTATGCAGCATCGCGTGCAAACACAAAAAATGCTAAATTGGCAAATTACAAAGGAACCTGATTCCCACAGGCCTTCTTCCCAAGCACTGCAAACTTCTCCACGGGGGGGGGGGAAAGCAACGAGACAGTGAGTCACTGAAGGATATTCGCGGACGCTTGCGACGCATTTTAATAATTCCTTAACTTCACAAGTAACGCGGCTCTCGATTGCGCTCGCAAAGGTACAACTAAGACCCAGAGACGGTGTTAGTGAGGCCCAGTTGCACAACAGTCCACTGGAGGACTACAATACTGAAAATAATCGTATACAGTCTTTCGACAAATTTGACTTCGGCAAGTGAACAGATATTAAGATATTTAAAAATTACATGCTACTTTTTTTTGTTTGAAGGCTTTCGCAGCTTTTCTTAACTATGTAGGATGATGCTTTCGGCCAATGCTGCGTTTTGTTCATTATGAAAATCTCAACGTTTCGCTTCTCTTACTGGAAGCGTCATCAGGAGAATATGAGCGTTTACCGGCTTTAGTTCGCTCTAATATAGCATGGATGTCCGTTGCACCATTGCTGGGCCGATTTGAATATTTTTCGGAAGACGTTAGCTGTTGGGTTTTGCTGGAGCCAGGAACCCTTTCCAAACCCTGCTAAGGATATATCCATCCTCCCTATTAAAATATTTTGGCCTTTTGGCTATTTCTATGGCCTCACGTATTAGGCGCGGATGGTATTCTTGCGTCTTGGCCAAGACCCGTGTTTGGTCGAACATTATTTTATGTCCAGGGCTTGAGGCGGAATGTTCGGCAACCGCTGATGAGTCCCATTTATGTTGCTCCATCGCTATCTTGTGCTCTTTAACGTTGAGATTTTCATAATGAACAAAACGGAGCATTGCCCGAAAGCATCATCCTACATACATACTATCTTGTTTTTTTCCAAACAATTGATTTATTTCGAAGAGATTCATCTCTACAATGCAGAATTGTATTGAAGTGTTGCTCAGGAGAATAATGGACTGGGTAAGGGGCTGTCCATAATCCACGTAGACAAAAATAGGCCACTTTTTGATGCCCCCCAACCCCCATCGTGGACACTCGTAGACTTCAATGCCCCCTCCCCTTCCGCACTCCCTTATTGTCCACGTAGACTTCTCTTTTTTTGCGGAAAAAGCTGTGAAACGGGTTATTAATTGATTGTCGTGGACTATCTGTAATTTAAGGCTGATTTTAAGGAAAGGTTAGTAAAAGAAAAACTACTCTTGCAGCTATCATAATCTGTCATTTACTATAAACAGTAGAACTAGAAAATTTAAATGCTTACATTTGGTAAAATCAGTCAAGTTAAACTTTCATAAATCCAAAATTTTTTTCAGGTAATGGGAGAAGGTAAAAGAGATGGATGGAGGAGATTTTGAGAGGAGAGGGCATGTTGAAGAGAGTGATAGAGGGGAGAACACTGGGGAAGCGTGGAAGAGGAAGGAAGAGGATAGGAATTCTGGACGAAATAAGAGGAGGTAGAAGATATGAAGAATTGAAGAGGGGTCTTTTGGCGGGACATCCTTAGAAGGGAAAGCGAGACAATGTCTATGAAATTAGGATGCAGAATGGGAACTGTCCAAGAACCGACCAATCAGCTGGTAGAATGCTTAAATGAATGAATGAATGGAGGGAACTTTGCCATGCAGTTGTAAATGTAAGTTGTCTACATAGACATACTTCCAACCTCCCCACCCCCTAACGTGGACCTTCGTTAACAACCCTCGTACCCCCCCCTTCCCCTGTTTGGTGTCTACGTGGATTATAGACAGCCCCTAAGCTGGGTAGAGATGGATACGCAAGCAGATGTGTCAAAAACAAGAAGGGAAGAATAACATTTGGTTGCGGATATTCGGAGTAGTGAGCATAAGTGGCGGAGGACGCATCCGTACAGATACGTAACGACGTGCTGAGGATGGTAGTGTGGAGGATCGAGACGAGTATGCGGGGTAAGCACGGATGAGGAGGGAAGGATACAGGAATTTTCAACAAAATCAGGGAAGAAGGACGATAAAAAATACGACGACGAAAAAAAAGACGCCGAGAAAGTGTTGCCTGGAAAGTTTTAAGGCCGTTTTACATAATGAAAGATTTTGTACAAGCAAATGTACGTGAGATTGTTCGTTTGTCTTAACGAAATTAGAACAGGTTATATTTTCCGTTCAGGCATTGAGACATTCACACATACGTTCATACAATTTTCGGCTTTACACAATACATTTTGCCTCATGCAAGAGTTCACGGAAGAGTTTGTACAAACAAATGTACCGTGTAAAACGGCCTTTAGAGACGATTCGAAATGGATCCCACCGGGTGGATACATTACATAATGTTAAAAAAATCTAAAAATGGGTCGGCAGTATGTTAATAATGACAAAATACCTCCGAATTATCAGAAAATTAAGCATTGGCTAAAAGGTCACCGTATTCTTAAGTAGCACGCATGAGCGGTGGAGTCAGGGAGAGAGACAAAGGTACTTCGATTTGATGGCAAAACTTGACATCATCAGCCGACCATAGTTCCGGGAATTTATGACGCCGGCTCAGAAGATTAAGCAGGTTGAAAGGAGAGTAGCGTCGGGCAAGCAAAAAGCTAATGCTGAAGGAAGGAGAGGGAAAGAGGGGAGAAAGAGTCAGAACGGAAATACACAAGACGTCTTCGTCCACCTGCGATCGTCGTCCTGTGAAAAGAACTTAGAGAGTGATTGGAAAATTGAGGCGGGAGGGCAATTTCGAGTGAGAGGGATCGTAGGCGGTTTTACGCTATAGGTACTAATGGGGTAAAACGCTAGGAGATCCAGGACAATAGATAGGATGGTGCCTAGCACATTACTGACGCAGGTGGAAGGGAGAGCATTGAAAGCAAAGAAAGGCAATCAGGAAAGAGGAAGAATTTGAAAATTACGAAAACGCAATGATATCGGGTCACAGCCAGTGCCGGATTACCAATGAGGCAAAGTAGGCAGTTACCTATGGAACTCGAGGCTTTGGGGGCCCCGGAGGGGCTCCGAGAATTTTTTCCCCCTTTCTTCTCTTGCGATTTGTTTATTAACGTGGGCCCCGTTGCTTGTACTGCCTACAGGCCCCCAAGTGTGTTGATCCGTCACTGGTCACAATGATGTATACAAAACTTTTCAATCAACCTTTTTTATCTGGCGTAAGAATAATTAGTACAGATGAAAGCTTTGAAGTAACTTCCCCAATATTAATACTCAACTATCGACCGCTTAGACGACTCAAGTTCGAGAAGTCGTCAACGCGACCATGTAAAAAGACACGGATCAAAAGAATATTGACGAACATCAAAAATAAATTTTAAAAAGTCAAATGCGTTCTAGATAAAAGTTCCATAAATTCAAGGCCAATCGGTTCTGCGAACTGGTCCAAAAGGAGGAAGTTCGCAGTTTAATTCAAAGCGTACCCAGCAAAATGGCATTTCATGAATCAGCAAATTAGCACAGTAAGACACTGGCCCACTCCTGTCAACCACACATCGCCTATCATTAAGGCCGTTTTACACGGGGCACGTCATTGCGCAATCTGACGTATGTCCGAAGGCGCAGTCAAAATTGCGTCGTGTAAAGCGGTGAATTGCGAGAACGCATGCGAGAATGCATAGATGCGAGATGGCAAAATAGCCCCTGTTCTAATTTCGTTCATGCATTCGCGCAATTGCCCGCCATATTAGAAATTAATGCAGCTCTAACCTGCGCAATGGCGTGCCCCGTGTAAAACGGCCTTTAAAGAGGTCGGGGAAAGATTGTGCCAGCAATTATTTCTGGTGTTTTCGTGTTTTTTACAATATTATTGGAAAAATTTAATAATCAGATAACAGTTCTTTACTATGTAATACAAACCTGAGAGTAAGCTCAAATCTAGAACAATTTGGGAGAAATAATATATAAAATATGGTTGGTCAATGGGTAACCGCAAGTTCAATCACCTACACATCTCAAAACTACCAAAATTGTGTCGGGAACTATTTCACCCCGACCCCTTCAACTCAGTCCCCATCTAAAATTTCAGATTTCATTGTCACTCAATCAGATTTGGTCCTCCTGGTCTCGCTGAGAGTTTTAACAATATGGCGATAAAATTCTCCTTAGACTTCAAAGAAGAATTTTTACTTTATTTAAAAATAAGTCCATTCTCGTTTTCTCAATGAAGATGGGAAACAGCGAGAATAAAGCCATTGGTGTGTTTTAACAACGGTGAAAAGGATGCAGTTGAAGGAAATTGAATTCCATCCGGGGCCAATTCACTCGGAGCCTTCTCCACCACTTCCTCGTTAGTCTTGGGAGAGGCAAGAAGTGAAGCAGAGTACTTGACCGTCTTCCGGGAGTCGTCGCCGTGGAACAAAAGAAGAACGCTTCTCAAAGCACTGTCTCATCGGCTTCGGGGCAAACAGGCGCTTATCTACGATTCGCCTCGGCAGTTCCCACACGTTTCGTCAGCTTAGGGTTCGAGTGATCGTCAAGTAGCACCGTAATACGTGCTTCAGCAATTGAAAGCAAGATCGTCTCCACTCGACTGACGCCCAATCAATACACAGCACCTCGCTCGGAACATCAAGCCTTCAAGAAGTTGAGGTCACATACGCGATGGATGCTATTATCCCTTCGTCTCGCAGGTTAGTAGGTTATCAGAGCATAGACGAGATGAACAATTCATTAGGTTAGGTTAAGAGGAAAACTTTGTAATGGATGGAATATTCTAAACTCCCCATCTACTCTCCCCTTTTAGACGAAAGAAATTAAACTTTGCACAGGTAATAATAAAGCAATATCAGATACAAGGTCACAGTTTTCCCAAATAACAACCTAAGTAATATTCAAGGTAGCAGTAAAAGCAAAATCAGCCTTGTGTGATAACTGAAATAAACATGCTTATGTGATTGTTGACAATGATATGAAATGGTGAGGCTCAAATACGCTGCTCTAGAGATTCTCCTTGAGTCAGTTCAAGACCTTAGAGTGGAATATGAAAGTAACTTTTTGATTGTTTCAAAACGTGACATAAATATGCTCGTTTATTTTCAGAAGTGATTCCCATTTACCCGGACGCGTTCTCATTATCGCTTTAATAAAATGTTACGAAATAGGCAGTGAAATGATAGGATTGTGACGTGATAGCTACGCATTGGCATTTACCTAATTTTTTTCCCTAGTGGTGCATAGTTTCCTGGAGAATAATAGCAGCACAACAGGAAAAAATGGAAGCAATGGACATGTTGTGATATCCAACAATGATGAAGAAAAAATGGACGGGGAGATTAGATAATGAAGAAGTTCTATAAAAGGTTGGAGATAAAAGTGTTTTTCTGCAATTAAAACTATGCAAAGTAGATGAGAGAAAGTTATTGAACGCATTCTGCGGCAAAACAGCCTCTTGAAAATAATAAAAAAAGGAAATGAACGGGAAGAATTATTCAGGAAGACAAAGGCTGCAATACATCAGGAAAATTATCGAAAACGATATAATGAAGAATTATGAGGGAATAAAACGGTTAGAAAAAATGAGAGAGGAATAAGGAGATGCAAAAAATCAATCTTCGGATTGATGCCTGCTGCTGATGATGCTAAGTTTCCATAGACAATTTAAATTACAAAAATACCTATAATATAAGAATTTTATAAAATGCAGAAAAATAAATACTATTCACCTTGGCATAGACTAACGACCTAAACGGCTTTTGCAACTTTGTGTAGTCTAATTTTATACGTTTCCTATCATCTTTCTTTCGCCATCTGTTTGAACGAAATATTTATTATTTACGCCTGTGAGCGGTTTGAGTGAATGAATGAATGGTTGTATGGCCGGAATGGCTCATTTCTACTTCTTGGGCTCTGCGTGCACCGAAACGCCTGCTCTGTATCTTTACCACCGCCTGTGTGCCTGATTCAAACTTTGCTTTCCTCTTCTGTGTACGTAATTACTTCTCTGCCGGTGAGTGAAATTGCCCTGCGCCATCTCTCTGCGACATTTACGGGCTACTCTTGGAGGTGTTTGGTTCATATAAACGTCCCGCCGATTCCAATGTTTCCTATAAGACTAGGTTGCTCGGTGGTCTGAACAATCGACGTGACATCGAAAGGTCCTTGGTTCCCGGCCTAGTCGAATTTTTTTCACTTGGAATCGGCCATCATTCCATCTTCACATCACCATTGTGTTGTCTAATTTTATGTTTCCTATTCTCTTTCTTTTCACCATCTGTTTGAACGATGATGAAACTATGGACAAATACTGTCCTGCTATGGACAAATATATATGCTGAAACAATGGACAAATGTATAAAAATCATTCCGTGTAACAATAAAGATAATAAAAAGTTTTGCTTTAACATAGATGTGGCATTTTATTTCATTGAATTCGGAGTTGGACAAATGGATTTCTCGGAAACTCTACGCGCCCAGAAATTGCCCACGAATATTGGAGCGGAGAAGAGAGGGCTCGTTTGGAGGCAGCCTCTTCCTTAGGTGATGACGAAGACCAGACAGACTCAATGCGCCCTCCTTATTCCCTGCTTCCACGTCCATGGACACGAGCGATGAAGAGAGTCATTATATTCGCCTTTCGAACTGAAAAAAATATAACGATCCCTTCAAAGGCCGTCCGTAATGCGAATTGCTTTTCGGTAGCAAAAAAAATGAAAGGAACACAGAGGAAATAGCGCGCCTTGCAAATTACCGAATCCACGCAGCGCGAATCTTATAATGTAAGGGGAAAGGGAATCGAATTTGCTAAAATACCGGAAACTTCCCATTATATCAACCTCACTTCAAGAGTTGCCTGCATTATCAGATTTTTACAACTATTCCAACGCTACAAAAGATGGGTATTACAAGAGAAAGACTGTATGTAATGGTATATTACATTAAAGGCCAACCTCACATCTGGGAGTGCTAACTCTCAAGGAATTCCAGGATTCCCTATGAATTTGACCTATTTATAGCGCCTCTCTCCCGGGCGCAATACTGAAGGCTTAAATGTCCCGGAAAGTAGGAACCCGCTTATCTATAAATTATCTAGTAAGATTTCTAAAATCATTCATACCCCTTTATGCATATAAAATCTAAAGTTATGATATCCCATACTAAATTTAGTGCACTGGCATTCTTAAGTAATACTAAATGGAGATTACATTCGTTTTTTGTAATAGTGTATGAACAAATATGTTTCTCCCTTGATCCAGATGTTTATCAAGTTATTTTGATTGACAACTACCTCGTATACATTTCAAGGATTCAGGTCGCACTTTATTTTTTTAATTAAAAGAGAAAGTACATACACCAGAGTATTGCACCAAGAAAATTGATTGGAACTCGAACTTTCCTTACAATCACAAACTGAAATATATCGCGAAAGTAATATATTTTGTAGAACTAGTCAATATATTCCGAAATTTCTCAGCCTGCATTATAATTCCCCCAAACTCTAAGAGCATACATTGAATGAGAGATGTGAACAGGATGTTGTAAAATTGTAATCGGCAGATCAGCTATGGCAATCGATAGGCAAAACCTTTTCCTTCATTTACGGAGAGCCACACATATTTACCTACAAAAATATAGCATCCTATCATTTGTCTTAAACTAAAATATCACCAAATAATAAACAAAATAAGACCAAACGAGGGTTAATAAGTTCAAAATCGTATGAATTTACTTAATAAAAATCATTCGTCCATAGCCTGGAAAAAAAACGAATTTTTACTTCGAGGTTGAGTTCTTTTGGCGAAGCAGATTCGACGGTCACTTCAAAAGAAGAGTATGAAGAATTCACTTCACTTTACCTTCGACACGATAATTATTTGAAGCTTTGTCCCAGCAGCCGCAGCATAGAGAAAAGGAACTAAACAGTAGAACGTATCTTCCAAATCTTTGAGCAGATATTTTTCAAGAGAAGACTGCCATGAGAGAAGTACATAAGTGACGTATTAATCGGGTCATCTCTCCTCTTCTTAAACCTCAGGCGCGGTTGCTAAGTAATCAAGTAGATCAAGGACGTTTCCGTAAGCTGGGATTACGTGACTTAATGACCTCATCAGTCGGGGAAGGCTAAAACAATAAAGCAAAAAACATTATCAGCTGGATTAGAGATACAAATTGAAGTAACTAAAGGCATTAGCCTACTTTTGAAGCGCCATGGGTTCCACAATTTAACGTCCAATCCGACGGATGGAGTACAATACTTGAAGTGTTCTCTCCACACTGTACCTAGAGAGATTTTGGGATTTAACTGAAAAAATCTACGTCGCTGCCGTAATTCGAAACCGGGCCTTCACCATGAGAAAGTCAGCACTCTGTTCAGCAAACCACCCCCAGAAGAAACGAAGGGTAATGTATTAACAGAGGATATTGACTTTTAAGATGCCGTCCTAAGTACTCACTCGTTTTTCGTTTCAAAGCACACGCATGATACCACTGCTCTTTACCTCAACAATCTCCACACAACGAAGAGCTTAAAACTCCTAAAAAGTAGATTTACCTACTTTGGTGTACAGGGCAAAAGTAAATTTCCTAAGGTCCTTGAAATTCATTAAAAATCCATCATTATTACTTCAACAACGCTTAACAATATGTATTTACATATTTAAAACTTCTCTATATTCATCAGATAGTGAGCTTTTCATCGAGCAAAGCAATCCGAATCATCTTTCTTTGCTTAGGCTTAAGGTGGTTCCTCCGTAAAATGAATTAAATGTTATTTTACTCACATTCTGGCTGAATATAGAAAAATGCGTCCTCTATCAGATATAAACAACAGAATGTCTTCTTTCCGTGCTATTTTTCTCACAAATAGAACTCACAAATAGAACTTGGTGTTAAATGGGGGAATTGGATAAACACGGGGAAAAATAGTATTTATCCACAGAATATAAATGAAATTGTCGTGGAAAACTGTTTATAGGAAGGATAAAATCCCGATAAATTTAATAACAATAAAATATATGCGTCTTACCGCCTTATTTTGTGAGTTATAAGCCATCAATTGCGATAATTGAAGTCAAAATGCGGTAATTCCAAGGAATTGGCGCTGCAGTCGGCTTGCAAAAAAAACCATTAAAAACATATTCTCGGAATAGTCTGCATATTTTGCATCTTAACTTTGGTTCTCAATAGGTAAAGCATGTATTCACTGAAAGCAGAGTTTGTAAAACAAATGAACCAAGAGGTGGAATTAAGTAATTGTTTTGACTCACACAGTCGTGGTAGACCCACATTAACTGACCCCACCTTTCTCCTTCTTTTTGACTCGCTAAAATTCCACGTTTTCTACAACTTGCATCACTGTAATATTATGAGGAGTTATTAAAAACTAGGATTGTTCATTTTTATGGTAAAGGCAAAACTGAATCACTTTTTACTAGTTGAAGTGTAAGCAATGGGTAAGACGAAAACTAAGTAAACTAACCCGTTGGAGGAGCTGATATCGAGTTTTTTTGCTTTGAACGAACCAAAATATTGTAAAAATCCCTTTTATGTATTCAATTACAAAAAAAATAATCATAAAAAACTTATTTTTCTCAAAACAAATCCTTTGAAACTTTCCATGTGTGTTCAAATTCCCGCTCTCCACCCTTCCCACAAAAAAGTATAACAAGCCTTTCGGTCGCTATTTCCATTTAAAAAGTTTCTCGAGCAGTGATCCCAGTCGGAGCGGATGCAATTCAGGGAGAAAGGGATACCGAGAACAAAGGGAAACGATTATAAACTCCTCCAAACGAAACTAAGGCAAGCAGGCTTTTGAGAAGCGAAGAACAATTCCGATTCTCCGACACTGCATTTGTCAAAGTCGATGAGCAATTCCAACTCATCATTTGCGCCACTCGAAAAGTATTGCTTTCACTTTGCTTTTCATTGTATTAGCATGTTCAAGCTATAAAAAAGTAGAAGTCAGTTTAGAGAAAAATATAATTACCTATTTGAATAACATCCTTCTGATTCTCTAGCACGCGGTGCCGATCATATTAACATTTATTTTGAATTTACGGATTTGAGCCAAATAATTGCAATCCTTTGCGAAGTTGTCGAAAGATAAGACTCAAAATAGACAATGACTTGGTAAAAAGAACAAAATGAAAGATAAGGCACCTTACCTAAGTGAATTTGATATGCTGATCACGAATCTGATATTCTTTTATCTTCAAATTATGTTTTTTTCTGTGATAAACGTGGATGATGTTGAGAATATAATTTTTTAAATATTTTGTGTTTTTGCTATGATTCTATGACAGACAAAGTTGAGAAAATTATTTTTTTTAATGGTGATGCCAATATTCTCTCAGTTAATGATTTCATTAGTTTCCCTCAGTTAATGATTCGAGTGATTTCACTCAGTTGATGATGCATTCGTTTAATTAGAAATGCATTTATTCTCACTCACACCACCCGGTGGAAAATACATTTAATAAACAATATGCGTAAAAAGTTGACAGCAATTAAGAATGTCACTACCACGGTTATCTAATTGTGAAATCAGAGCGTAATAAAATATTGAAATAATTGACATCCTCAACATCAACGACGTTAATTTCAGAAATACCACAATTTGCAGTAGAGCGACATTCATATTAGTGATCAGTCTATCAAGTTCACTAAGGCGTGTTTTTTCTTTCATTTGGCTCTTCGCAATCAAAATTGAGTCCAATATCCCAAATATAGAGTGTTGCCATAATTTTATTTTCATTTTATTCCCTGGATGTATTTCCTTCTAAGAAATTAATTTCTCTCAAAAGTGACATTAACGTGCGGCAGAAAAAAATACTTTACTTCCCACGTTTACCCCACTGACCTCCCCTTTGACCGCATGTGATCCTGAGTTCGTGTGAAAAAATAACGAGGCAATTAAGGCTTTCACTAACGCTACTTTAATGTGAACATGTTATCCATGGATATCGGGTTGGTGTGGTTAGTTAAGAGTAGTAACGGGATTCTCATTTGGAGGGCCCGCGTTCGAATATTGGTAGAGATTTTTCAGTGTAATCTTTATCCCTTCAGGTGTCTTGTTGATGGCACTAAAAAAACAATACTCCACCCGTCAGATGGGGCTTTAAACCGTTTTCCCGTTGACGTATTTTCTAAAGATTAAGATAACATCCATGAAGGGATCTCTACACTCTTCCTCCATTCCCCAAGAATCCCTTCCCTGACAACCTAACCACCTGTACTTACGGTGGCTGCAGCGGTAACCGTGCGTCATCGAGTGAATATTTACATAACTTTTCAAGTGAGTTGAAAAAACTCTATGACCACATAACATTTGAGTATTCATAAGATTTTGGACGCCCCCGAACAAAAAATCCTCGGAGTGCGAGGTGGCCCAGGGAACCTACCCCCTACCCTGAATGTGTGACATTCACACGCCTGTGGCTTAGTCCGGGTTGAGCTCTATCCTCAGCTATCCAAACCTACCTTCGGGTTGAATCACTGAGTGAGAGTGAGTGATTCATAAGGTGGAAATCACCATAAATGCAGCAATGGAAGTCATGCAATAGTTATATATTACAGTTTTCGCCTAAATTAAAGCATGTTATGACTTGAGTTTTCGGCGCTGTTTTCAAAATTTAGGAGAAAATTTAGGAGAAAAAAAAATCTTAATACGTTTTTTGACTCGGCGTGACACCTTGATATTTGTTAGCGACCATTATCATAACATAACACGTATTACTTCGCGTTTAGGATAAAATCTGAACGTTGAAATCCAATTATTTCAAAATATTCGTCATGTGCCATAAGGAGAGGTTTAAAATAGTATTGAATTGTCAAGAAACCAAATCGGTATGATGGAAATATTTTCACTTTTAAGGCAGGGTAGGTGGCTAGAAGCGGTAATGAGGGGCGAATGTTGGCTGAAGGCCGTATAGAGGGCAGGATGTTGGGTAACCGGGGAAGGGGAAGAAAGAGAATAGGTTTTATGGGCGGGATGAAGAAAGGTAGGACTTACGCTTATAGTGAGATGAAGAAAGAAATACTAGAGGTAAATAGGGCACGGCACGTGTAATAGTCTGTTGGATTTTCTCTGACTTTCATCATAACCTACCTTTAACCGGTAGATTACTCTAATGAATGAATCTATAGATATCCATTTTGAATAAAGAACGTTGTACTTTTCCACACTTTATTTAAAAACTGCGACTGATGTCACCTCAAAAAGGCAACTTCCGGCACATTCTGAAGCTTAGAGCATTCTATATATACCCAGAGAAAGTTTAAAAAATGGTGGGGGTTGGTTTGAAACGGAGGAGAGAGGAGCAGGGCGGTTAGGGCATGGCACAGTGAGGACAAAAGCCTGAAACAATCAAATTTATTGAATCTATAGATATTACTAATAAGGGCATGTATGCTAAGTTGCACGCAAATCCGTGCATAAACAAATATCGTTTCACAATGGAAACTGTTGTGGGCTTAACTCTGTGGAAGTTATCCATTACGGAAGAATTAAAATATCTTAGTTAATTCCACTGATAGGATTTATTGTCACGACCCTGGTTTCGACGCTTAGAGTCATCTTCATCGTGTCACCTGAAGATGACACAAAGTGTTGAAACCCGGGTTCTGATAATAAATCTTACAAGTGAAATTAACTAAGGTATTTTGATTCTTCCGTAAAAATCACTCCAAACACCCTAACTGCGCTAAAGCCCTTTCAGTCACCTCCCCTAATAACCAACCAATCGACGTATTTCTGTAACCAACGCGAGCATGAAATAAATTAGGTACTTTAACTAAACGTGATTTTGAACTACTCTTTAAGATATTAGTGAAGTTTATTTGGGTTCTACACCGGGTGACACTCTGCATTTCTGCCGACGCGTTTATACCATCGTCATTAGGGCGAATCGTACATATAAACGTCGGCAGAAATGCAGAGTGTGACCCGTCGTAGAACCCGAATAGACTTCACTAACATCATACGCCGGGGAAGCATCAGATCATTCTCGTTAGATATTTCACTTTTGTGCTCCGTGGAGACAAGAAGAAGAAGAAAGTTGAGAAATCCTTAGGAACCTCTCCCAATTTATTTGTTTCAAATCCATATTCTATATATTGAGGGTTCCTTAATATTTACCCCTCATTAAAAGTACATACCGTATTTCTCCGAATATAAGCCGCACTTTTTTTTCCCGATTTTGGGGCCTCAAAATCGGGGTGCGGGTTATATTCGAGGTGCGGCTTAAATTCGTGAACGTTCTTAAAAAATCGTTAAAATGACCGATTTAAGCAAACCAGCCATTAGGATTCACGCGGACGCCAGCTAAACTCGCCTAAGCCACGGGGAAAGAAAGAAATAACGCTGAAAAATGTCAAATTGGAGCACAATTTATTTATATATTAAAAAATAATATAGGTAACATTGTGTCACAGTTATATAGGTAATATAAAAACAGGTGTAAAATTCTAATGTCTAATACTGTAGGTAGTACGGGGTGCACTAAAAAGGGTGCGGATTAAATTCGCGTATTAACTTTTTTCCCTGTTTGAGGCCCCAAAAACAGAGTGCGGCTTATATTCGGAGAAATACGGTATATTATTTTATGCACTATACACAATTCAATGGCCAATGTTCTTTTAGTTCTTAATGAGCGTTTGTATCAAATTAAAATTTATGATTTTCAAGTCTGATTTGTTTAACGTAGTCCGTTTTAGTTTTTGTCTTTCACTTCTCAATTTTAATGGTTTCCTTTACAATTTCAGCTTAATATTGTTTTTATTTAATATTCAAAAGTTTCTGTTTCAAAAATTGAAATCAAAATCAAGGCTGTCTTCTCGTCGCGCTTGGCATATTTCACTCGGTGCCCGTCGCTGGAAGGTCTCCGCCCCTCGCCACCTTCTTGTTACATAGGAAAGGGGAAGCAAAAAGAGAAAGAAGAAGGATACAAGGTTGTGGACTCCCTTCAGAGAGAAGACCGCCTGCCTAAAAAGCGCAGGCGGACGAAGTATTCTCAAGATAAGCGGGCTCAAGTCGCCCTGCTCCCTGGGTCCCCCATCCGTCAGGCAGCTTGAACGTTTTAACCAATCGCTCATCGACCTCCCTCCCCTTCCATCATCGGCTGCGAAACGAGGAACGAATAAAAATCCCGAGGCTAAACAAACAAAAGGGTATAAGGCAAAGGGTTCGGGGGAGGCCGTGTAAGTGGCGGGCCATAAACATACACGCACCCAATCTCACCTCTTGGAAACGCGATATTTTTGGTGAAGGGGGGCCTTAAAGCTTTAGAGAGACTTGAACCCAAGACGGATACACACCAGATGCAACGGGAAAATTCCTTTTTCACAATACAGCAGGGACGTAAAGAAGTATCTCAAGCTTAACTTTGTGGAGATGCTTGATATCCATGTTGGGAGAAAGAGAACACTGGTTAATTTCCATAACTTTTCATTTATGCTCACCTCGGAAATGGTATTGAAAGTGCTGAAAACACAGAGTTGAAAATGAAAGTGAATACATTCACCAGTGCTCTCCTTCTCACAAGAAGGATAAGGAGAAGAAGATTAGTACAGCATCATTTTAACAAGGAGTTTTAATAGGTTCCCGAAGGATCGTTTCCTTTTGAGCTCCGCTGCTTCATTTTAAACTGAGTGAAAATTCAGAGGTTTAAAAGTACTTCGAAGGAAAATATAGTTGAGACTTAATCAGTGACTCAGAAGCCGATGTGTAACTCTTGAACAGACAGGCTACCATTGCATTACGCTACTTCGTAGACGTCACTTTTTTGCTAAATAGTACATAAAAGAATTGCATTGCCATTTATTTGACAGTTGTAAGAAGACAGGCTTAATGGACGGGATGAAAAAAAGCACAAAGTGTGTCAATCTGGAGATAGAAATCGTGTAAAGAGGCACATGACTCTGGTAGAAAAATATTAGCGAAGGCAATTTCATCTCCATCTAAAACATCAACAGGCCACTCCTGACGATGAGGAATAATAATTTGCGTTGGATGTACAGGACCTAAGAATGACTTTTCAATAATTTTATTCCTCATGAAACAAACAACAGTGTTAAAAAACGTCATTCATGCATGCCATAACCAAAACTGTTTGGGAAAATTTCATTTGCCATTTTAAAAATACTGGACAACTTTCGCGGGGCATTATAACATTCTCACGACCGTACTTAATTTATAACGCGATAAACAGATCTTCTTCCTATGCAAACAACTCAAATTCCATTTTCAAAGTTTCCAAAACAGTAATGCGAATCCTGGTAGATATTATTGCGTGAGAAAAAAAACGTTCCCCATCCGTGGTCCTTGAAAG
Source organism: Pyrrhosoma nymphula (assembly GCA_963573305.1). Taxonomy (NCBI): domain Eukaryota; kingdom Metazoa; phylum Arthropoda; class Insecta; order Odonata; family Coenagrionidae; genus Pyrrhosoma; species Pyrrhosoma nymphula. The sequence goes on from OY754333.1 coordinate 24,487,860, forward strand.
ATTGTATAAATATGAGACAGAGTAAATCTGACCTTAGTTTGCTCAAAAATTAAAAGAAGAAACTTCACAGAGGATAAAATTTTGCTTTTAAATTAATATAGTTTAACAATGCCGTAATTACGAAAGCAAACACGGAAGCAATAAACATTTATTTGCGAGAAAGAGAGAAAGAAAAGGAAAACTAGGAAAAAAATGCTTAGATTTTGACCACGCCCTCCTTTTCGACTCGCTAATTAATAGAAACGAATTGCTTCCCTGAACGGCAACCAACAATCTCTTCTTTTTTCGGACGAAAGCTATTTCTTTTTTTTCAAAAGCGACGTCTCCCAAGCAACTCACACAGGAGGGAGGCGGTCGGAGTCGTTTCTCGCTTTTTTTGCGTGAGTAGCGTGCCCCCAAGAATAAAAGGCGGAGGCTAAGTCTCCTCCTCGGTGGCTATTAAAGGCCCAAATATTTATCCTCCCTCGCCTCCTTCCGTTCTTGGAGAAAATACGACTTTTTCGAGCGCGACAAAAAAAAGGTTTCGGTGAAAAAAATGAAACAGCGCATGCGCACCCGAATTATCCCACCAGCCTCGCGGTCAAAGTTGATGGAGGAATGAGAAAGTAATGGACTTAAAGGGAAGAATATAAGCAGAAAAGTATATGTATCATAAAACTATTTCATAAAAATAAAACGTTAAAGTATCTGAAAAGTATAACTTATGAGAGAGGGTTTAATAACAAGGGCATAAAACGAAGGGTAGCATAATCAAAGAAAGCATCGACGAAAATGAGGGAACTTCTGAGGGTAAACTTCAGTAGAGACATTAAAAAAAGATTAGTATGTACAAACACAGCATGAACCATAGTATAGTGTGACTCTTACATTGGAAGCTTTTGATATTTCAGTGTAGAAAAGATCGTAAAGAATAGGCTAGATGAATGAAAAGACAAATGATGAAGTGCTAAATGTGGTGGGAGATGACAGGTAGCTGGTGGGAGAAATTTGAAGGAGGCAACAAGAATATTTGGAGGGCATGTTTGAGGAGGGCGACGGCGATGGGGAAGGTGCGGGAGGGAGGAGGAGAATTGAAATTTCGGATGGAATGAAGGGAGACGAAGCAAATGGAGAAAGCAAAAAGAAGCCTTTGTGCCGTTTTTGGAGACTTTGAAATAAATATTCACCGTTGGATAAACGACAGTTATGTGGAGGAAACATAAAAGAAGTTGGAGTTGGACATGCCCTGGGTAGGACTTTGCATTGACCTTATATTAAATTGAAAGAATACCTAATCAATAAATATACTCATATTATAAAGTGAAGACGACGGTAAATCGTCCTCACGGAAAGGTCCTTCTGCTTCCGACTTCCGAGAACGATAATGGCCCAACGACCACCTGGCACGAAGGTATTGCAGCGAATGCGGTAGGCGCCCACATGTCACGGGGGAAACACACACGAAGGCGCCCTTTGGGAGGCTTTATTAAGCGGAATGCTCGCATAGCAAGTCGTGAGTCGACACCATCTCCTCTGAGGGGACACGGTAAGGCAAATAATGCCTTCACTCGATTAATTATTTATTTTTATTCCCTTCGTCCATTGCTGCCAGACCGCTCTACATTTCTCTATCTATCTACCAACCTATCTATACATAAAATATTTCGTTCAAACAGATGGTGAAAGAAAGAAGATAGGAAACACATAAAATTTGACGACACAATGGTGACGTGAAGATGGAATGATGGCCGATTCCAAATGAAAAAAATTCGACTAGGCCGGGAATTGAACCACGGACTTTTCGATATAGCTCCGAATGCTCACATCATTCCATCTTCACATCACCATTGTGTTGTCAAATTTTATATGTTTCCTATCCTCTTTCTTTCACCATCTGAACGAAATATTTATTACTTACGCCCTTGAGCGGTCATTAATGAATAATCAGCGAGTGAAAGATTGCAAAAAAAAAGGTTTAGAGGGTAATGCGACGATGAAAACAAAATTTCTAAAGATGTAAGTGTAAACGGCTATGAAAAAAATGAGAAAAATAATTTTCCCAGCAGGGAATCAAACGCCACTCCTTCCGCTCCACACTCCACTACCTTACCCCTGGGCTACCGGTTGCTTGCAAGGATAGGCAGATTATTAAATTCTCTTTTATTTTCATACAAATACATTTTAATAATATTAAGTCAGTGTGTAATTATGTGTTTGTGTGTGTGGGTTTGTTACAATTAATCTTTGGTCACAAGTAGTCTATGGACCACATTTCAGATCGATTGGATGAGGGGAAATCGGTTTGTACGTACACAGACAAGCAGACAGACAGAGTGAGCTAATATAAAGGGAATAAAAAGAATGTTTGTCTGTCTGTCTTTTATACAAATCTACAGTTTTAGTCCGATCGTGCTGACATTTTGCAGATTAATAGTTCAAGACAAGAGGAACATTATAGGCTATTTTAAAAAATATCTCAGGGCTCCAAAAGGTCCCATAAAAGGGCCTTTTGTTGGTCTAAGCTACATATTTGGTTTTGGGCAGTGATTTATTTTTTTGCTTTTTAAAACTACTTTCACTCAAGATAGTTAACATTTATTTTATCAGATATCCGAAAGAATGAAGTTTCTCATTGTTTCAATAGATTTTATTTTACGCATCGTATTTGTTTGAAAAACAGCGTTTACAGAAAATTATTTAAAAAAATAAAATAATTAATAAGTCTCTCTAGTCTGTTTTGAATGCTACTAACTCATAACCTCTCCTCTTATGTGATGAGTTTGTTGATATGATGTAAGAAGTGTGATCCTGAGCAACGCCGGGTAATTCAGCTACTTTAAAATTATATTAAAAATACAGCCCGGCCACAACTGGAATTTGAACATTTAGGAGCGCCAAAAATAACAAGAATATTCGGTCAATTTCACTCAACATTTCTACCCAATTAAACAAAATATTTTAGAATCTATGAAGCCATGACTAAAATATTCTCCAATTCAACTTCTTTTGTATATACAATTAGAGAAGAAGGAGACACTTAACTACAGAACATTTGACCCCCAAGTTGGTATCGGGTTCCCACTAAAAAATCTCCTCCACCTCGGGCATACAAAACCCAGAACCTCGGCATTGGATGCCAGAACTCTAGCCACCACACCAACCCGATCCTCGGCACCAATCTTCAAATTCCGCCTCCTCATAGCATTGGCAAATTTTCGGGGACCAATCAAATTTCCTAAAGTGACCCATATTGGTATTAAAAATCAGACGGTAATGTGTCTGGTCTCACCACAAAGGCCTTAACTCTTCCGCCCTCTATTTTTAACTCAATCTGACCCGCGGTAACGCCCATATTGATCGGCTCACGCCTTCTCATTTAGTCTCCAGTATTCCCCGGACGAGTAGAGATATCCGAACGTAAAAGGGGCAGAGGGAAAACGGCCAATATGTAATCGCATTAACCCGTCCCGATAATCTACGAGAGATGAAAATATGATATCTCATTCTTTGTGAATCCCATCATTAAGGAAGAAGTCCTTAAGAGACGAGTAGAGACGGGACATTATGTGGCGAGCCAAGGCTTCTGCCAAAACGTGAGAGGTTTCATGTTTTATGTAAAACGTTAAATCTTCACTGTTTTGGATGCTCACTGTAGATTAAGTGCGCAAAAATGGAGAGGCAAGGAAACAAAGACTTATGGCCTGGTACGTTATCTTTTATTATAATTTTATTTTTTTAAGACTCGCGGCCAAAATCACTGTCACTGCCGCCAAGCTTAAAACACATTGTAAAATACAGCCATACAGTTGTTTAAGAAAAATGCTATATTTTTACGACTTATCATCAAACCATTCAAACTTTAGAGCAATTTAATTTTATATCTAAATATTTATTTATTATGTCGTAAAATTTACGGGATATGTTGTACTTAAAGCAGTGAACGAGCATTTGAATGACAAATGTTAGCGTGCATCAAGGGCTAAAACGGCAGCGAATAGGTATCCAAATTCTCAGTGCAGGACATGTAGGTACTACTTTATTTAAACATTAGACCAAATTAAATGTTTTTCTCTTATCAGTCAACCGCAGCTTTGTAGCGTCATTAACACGGCGGATTAGTTCAAATAAAAAACATATGCCAAGGAATTTGTGGAAAGGCAATGTATTTAACTTTAGGAAATGTTCCGATTCCACAATACATTGTGTACAAACTTCAAGTGTAGTCAAATTTCGAGGATACCGGGACTAGCCACAGTACGGAGTCGCCCGCAAGCGCACATTAGAGCGATATTCCACAGAGGAATAATAATTCGTGATTCATTCATTCAATCATTCGAACTTGTCCCTATAGAATCCTCAAAAATACACAGGACGCCTCGGCAGCTTAACTGGCTAAAGAACACGGCGCGAAATCGAGGGATCCGGGTTCGAATCCCGGTCAAGGCGAATGATTTAAGGGTAGTCTTCTAGCTCCTCAATGAATGATCAATAAAATTTCGACTGCAAGTAACAGCGGTCAAAACATGATATGTCCGGTACCCGCAGCGACTTGACCCGGTAGACCGGACATGTGGGGTATTTAGTGGCTCAACAAATATTGCGACAAATTATCATCCGTCGAATAAAGGGAGGGAGGTAGGTGAATCATGCCTGGAAGAAGAAAGCAACAGGATGGGACAGGTGCGAAGGAGGCTAGCTCCCGGAGGATTATCGCATATATTGTCCGCATCACAATGGTTAGGATGGCCCGGATGAAGCCACGCCTTTTCCCGCATTCGGCCGCTTGCTTTTTCATACTCTATCGCGGAGGGCGGACTTTCTCTGATAACGGAATGGCATCGCGATTCGAGAGCACTTCGCAGGAGAAGGATCTTTCGCGTGAATCGACTGACCTTTTCACCGCTAATATGCGTCAAAACAGAGCGAGGAATAATGAACGCACGGTCAAAGTGGAAGGGAGGACAGTGGTAGGTGCGCTCAAACGTGGACTGATGCACAAATGGAATCCATGATGAGGCAGAAGGAAGCTTCCTGAGAGCTTAAAACTATGAGCTCATTCCAAGTATCATTTTTGAGAACTGGCTAAAAAAACAAATTACGCTGTCTCAGACGTAACTTTATGGAATTTGCTTAGCAATTAGTAATTCCACATGAATACATGTGGAATTACAAAGTTACTGCTTCTCATTCACAAAAAAACAAATATTTATATCTCTGCAAAGATTTTGTTTCCGTAAAATACAAAGCAGTAAACAATTATTTTGCAATACGAAGCTAGCGTAAAAAAATAGTCACCGGATTACATTTGTGTAATCGTAAAAAGGGAACACTCGTCAATAGAATTACTCCACACTAAACTTTTATTTGCCGACCAGGTTTTCATCGGGTAATCGTCATTTCCAAGGTCCTTGGATAATGGGAACATTTATTTTGCAGCTGTGAGGTACATCAGCGAACGTTATTTCTCTCGTCGAATCCGCAGTCTTTCTTCTATAGGTTCGTTTACGACTGCGCCATGTGTTATTCTTTGGTCTTATGTTTAGTATATTCAAATGACAAACAGGTCTTAATATATAATTTATTTCCTGACTCTGTTTATGTATTCTTATTACAGATCTCTTTTAATTCCTCTGTCAACAACCTCCCAGCCTCGCACTCCGGTTGCTACAACAGAAACAGAAAACAGGGCACCTTAGTATGCAAGCACCTTAATATTATACTTCCGAAATCCCATCGGCCCGAGCAAAGTGATGAGAAATCTCAGGAGGGATTAGACAAAAAACGAATGAAACCACGTGAAAGGATTAGGGAGAGTGATTGAATGGACAAATTCAGGGTACAAGGGGAGTTTGGGCGAAAGAAATTGAATCCTTAACGGGGACTGAAATAAACAGAGGCCAAGTGAGGGGAAGCTTATAAAATCCCATGAAGAAGACTATTTTAACATCAGACTGTGTTACCCAATCCATCCCCGGGATGAATGTGATGAATGTGATACATATATGATACGTATATTGCTTTTTCACTCACTTTTCCTTCATTAATATCCTCTGAGATAAAATCCGCCATGGAAGAGAGGTTTTCTCGCAGAAAGATATATCAGAGAGACTGTTGCGCGGATATAGAATAACTTTCTAATGGAGTGAATGTAGCATGGATGAGGAAATCCAAGTTTTAAAGAGAGATGAACCAGTTCAGACTCATGCACAAAAGTCTGCTTAGTTTTAATCAAACTTAAATGTCTAATAAATTAAAATGATAGTTAAGAGGCCACGTTTCACGCTATAAATTTAAAGTGGCGTTTTTGTAAATAAATTAGCATATGGACACTATGAGGATAAAAAAAACATATTTCAATAAGTCTAAACGCAAAACTATCATCTCAGTCTGGAATGATGAAACGTTATCTTTCGCTCAACACTACTGACTACTCAATGTTTGATATAGAAACTCGCTAAAAGGATGGGCAAAGAATAAGGAAAATGGGTTTATTTGAAGAGCCAAACGTTGGTCTGACAACTTTCACTTTATTTGGAAGATAAATTGGCAAGGAGGTGAGAAATTAGCCGAATGACACACAAAGCAGAAATGAGATGGCGGAAAATATGGAAATCAGCACTACTTCCAAGAGAGAAAGCATTAATCTTTTAAATCATATATGATAATTATGAAAATGAAAGTGAGCAAAAAAACTGAAGAAAGAATCATAAAGAGGAGATTATTGAGATTCAACTTAGTCAAAAAAATAAGCGAGCTGAAAGGCAAAACAAAAACAAGACGATCCATGTCAGGAGAGCGCGGGATCGAAATTATCGTAATCACAGCATCCATATATGCGGTGTAAATGATTACAACGACTTTGCGGAGTTCTTCGATATAATTTTAGCACACTAATAAATATAGAAGAATGTTAGTGACGAACATTTATTCGTTTAATGTCCAAAAGATTAATATAGTTAGGTCCAAGGATAGGATCGAATCCCCAAACTTCAGATTCCTTTCTCCATCATATTTCAATAATGTCACGTGTGTCCTACATTATCCTCATCCTAAGCACTTCATGCCTCCTACTCTCCTTCGTTGCGTCCGAATTCTCCACTTTCCTTTTATTTCCAGCCCAATATTCTCACCTCCATCTTCCTCTCTTCAAATGTCCATTACCTTTAGCAAAACCCTCCAACAATATCTTCGGCTTCCACCGAATTCACCCCACCAATTCAAAGAACTGCGGAACTGGATGCGCAGTAACTTTAACGGAGTCACCCGCTGATGGTCACACAATTGTGTGAAATTCACAGTGAAAAAATAATCATTCGCCTGGACTGGGATTCGAACCCATACCCCCCGATTTCGCGCCGAGAGCTTTACCAGTTAAGCTACCCAGGCGTCTTCTCTCACTGTGAATTTTATTGAGGCTTTAAGGAGCGAGATGTCTTCATAGGTACTGTGCATACAACGCCATAGAGTATCCGTGTGCGAGCGCTAAGCGATATTGTCCACGAGGTAAAGCCAAACTTTAAACACAAAGGTGTTTACTTTGACAAATTCTAAGAACTGCGGAACTGGCCGCGCATTAACTTTAATGGAGTCACCCGCTGATGGTCACACAATTGTGTGAAACTCACAGAGAAAAAAGTATTCGCCTGGACTGGGATTCGAACCCAGACCCCGGGTCCGCGGTTCCCAGTCCAGGCGAATGATTTTTTCACTGTGAATTTCCCACCAACTTCCATTCTTCCTACATCATATACAAGACCCCCTTGTTCGTCTTCCTCTCCACGCAGCCTCCACTCATCATCCTTCTCAAATCCCATGTCTAGAAAAAAAACTACACCCACGCTAACCCTCATTCCTCACGGACCAAGTTTCGGAACCGTAAAACAACGCTCAATTCCATATTTGAGACAGTAATAATATTTCTTCGCGCCTTCACATAAAAGTGCCACCAATCAATTCCCTACTTTTAGGAAACGCTTCTTTGGCCAGCGCAATTCTCCTCTTTATCATTTTTTTTAAAATACTTTTAAATATCACTCTGTCGATTCTCCTGCGCATGCGCGAGCGTTAACACCCGCGCACGACTTCCGCCCTTCCTCGAAGTCTGGAAATAAAGAAAAATAAAGGGAGGAGAGCGATAGGAATCTCGGAAACCCTTTTCCCGACGATCCCTTTCGTGAAGCAAGCGAGCAAAGAGAGGGAAAGCTTTTTCGGCGGGGCAGGGAGAGATGACGACGCCAGAAAGCCAAACCAGTCTAAATGCATGAGAGAATGCACGCAACATTCTGATGCGTCCTTTTCACTTCGCGGGAGCACCCCGACGAAAAGAAAATGAAAAAAATGAAGGAATAGAGTGGGAAAAAGAAAGAAACCAGCACTCTCTAAGGAAAGCCCCACCCCCGCTCGTCCTAACCCCTTCACGGACACGTATCCCACACCCTACCTTTTATCACTTGCTTACGTTTCAGAGGGGTGCTTCTCCTCACAAAAGACTCATCTGCGTACTACCAACCCCAAACCTCCCACATTACGGTATGGCAGAGATTCCCAAGGCATGAACTGCATTTGCCAGCTTGCCCACCGGTACACTCGAGCCATTTGGCGATTCAAGTAATACTACCCCCGAAATTGGCATTCCACCGAATAAATGGTACAATCATGAATAGTTGTTCTTAATATTTTTCCGACCGCCGCGATCTGGAGCTCTTTCCTTAATTTGCTATTGATTCCCCAACGTTAAATCCCTTGATAACTCTCGCGTAATAGATACCAATGCATAGTAGCAACCAATATTCCCATTCTTCCCCTCCCAATCGCCGGCTCTCCCAACATTATCCCCTCCGTATTCCCCTCCAGTATCCCCTCACCACTCAATACGTCCTCAGACAATTTTTCTGCCACCATCTAATTTCTCTAGATTATCCGTAACCATGGGTTCTTCCCATTCTCTTGAGAGAGCTGGGTCCACTTGGCAACACACCAGTGCATTTGTTTCCAATACGTTTCCCAACCTGCGCACTATTGGGCAGCGCACCTCAGAACATGAGCGGAGTTGATGTCAGCTGGAGTACATTTGAGAAGAAAATAACAAGAAACACGGCCTCCGCGATTGTTTTTTGGGTTTGCTTTCAGTAAGGGCGTCAAACATTGATACTCATCATCATCATGTGAGTAATCTACCGGTTAGAGGTAGGTTATGATGAAAGTCAGAAAATATCCAACAGACTCTAGTATTTCTTTCTTCATCTCAGCATAAGTCCTCCCTTTCTCCATCCCATTCTCTTTCTTCTCCTTCCCCGCTTGCCCAACATCTTTCCCTCTTTCACGGCCTTCAGCAAGCCATCACCCCGCTTCCAGCCATCTACCCTACCTTCCCCTAATCTCATCCACAAGTTTCCTCTCCCCACCAACTAGGTCAAGTACTTCCTCGTTTGTCTTTCTTTCCGTCCACCGCACCTTCTCCATCCTCCTCCACACCCACATCTCGAACGCCTTCAGCCAATTTTCGTCTTGCTTTCTCAGAGATATGGACGGGATGAAGAAAGGTAGGACTTACGCTGAGATGAAGAAAGAAATACTAGAGGTAGAAAGGGCACGGCACGTGTAAAAGTCTGTTGGATTTACTCTGACTTTCATCATAACCTACATTTAACCGGTAAATTACTCAGATGATGATATAGAAAAATAATTAAATGCTTCATTAAAATTGACTCACCCAGGATAATTCCCAGCACGTTGTCGTGCCAAAGCGACTAAATTAGAAGTTGTTACATCCCTTTGCACTTTTTCTTGTTTTTCACATTCAATTTTTATTCACCAGTTCAATACGATTTCATTTTATGACCACATCCATCTTCTTCCAAGATGTTTTCTCTCAACCAGTCCTAACAATGCCCTTATTTATTTTTCATATCACTATGCCAATCAATTAAAAAAATGATTAGAAATGACAATAAAAAATAAAGAACAAAATTAAATTCAATATAATAAAAATGAATAAATAAATACATAAAAGTGATTATGGCTATCAATTAATTAGCCATTCATACGCTTGACATGCGTCAACGTTCCATCTCACATATCGGAGTGGCCATAATTAATCAGTAAAACACCGTCTAATATGGCTGGCTAGTAAGCCTTGCCACCTCGCCTAATACACAGAGTCATTTACATGCCACCACAGAAGTTAATTTCCGTGGCAACATGCAGTTGACTCTTCCCGCGGACTTAGTGGTGGGTCCAAAAGGGTGAGACAGCGACGCATCGCATCTGGGATTTGAGGCGAAAATAAGCACTCCCACTACAGCCATGCGCCTTGACGAAGATTGGAACGCGGCCTCGGGTGGCATTCAGCCCGCTTCCTGCCTCTCATGGAAAGCCACGCAATCCCGCTAATGTCCCACCCCCACCCTCTCAACCACCCCTGCGCCCCCTGCACCCTTCATTCCACCCCCGTCTGCGCCCTGCCAAAAAAAAGACCAAAAGCCCATCTTCGATCCCCGTGAGCACGCCACCTACACGCACACAAAAAACACCCCCTGCCTTTTACCCTTATAACCCCAGTCCTTTTCAACCTTCCCCACCATCTCCAATCCCAACACTCCAGCATCACCACTGCTCCGAGCATTCTCCCCCTCCAGTCTCATGGCTGACCGGTGCTCCCGAACTTCATCATCATCATCTGAGGAATCTACCGGCTAAATGTAGGCTATGATGAAAGTCAGAGAAAATCCCATAGACTTAACGTGCAGTGCCCTATCTACATCTAGTATTTCTTACTTCACCTTAGCATAAGTCCTACCTTTCTTCATCCCGTCCGCACAACCTATTCTCTTTCTCCCTCTTACCCGCTTGCCCAACATCCTTCCCTCTATCACGGCTCTCAGCAAACCATCGCCCCTCATTACCGCTTCCAGCCACCTACCCTGCCTTCCTCAAATCTCATCCACAAGTATTCTCTTCTCACCCACCATTTCAAGCACTTCCTCATTTCTCTTCCTTTCCGTCCATCGCACTTTCTTCATCTTCCTCCACACCCACATCTTGAACGCCTTCAGCCTATTTTCGTCTTCATTCTCAGAAATGTGGACCTTGAGAAAGGAAGACGAAAAAAGGCTGAAGGCGTTCGAGATGTGCCTTCAGCCTGAAAGCGTTCGAGATGTGCCTTCAGCTTTCTCGAACGCCTTCAGCCTATTTTCGTCTGCATTCTAAGAAACGTGGACCTTGAGAAAGGTAGACGAAAATAGGCTGAAGGCGTTCGAGATGTGGGTGTGGAGGAGGTAGGAGAAAGTGCGTTGGATGGAAAGGAAGACAAATAAGGGAGTGCTTGACATGGTGGGTGAGGAGAGGAAACTCGTGGATGAGATTAGGAGAAATCAGGGTAGGTGGCTGGAAGCGGTAATGAGGGGCGAATGTTTGCTGAAGGCCGTGATAGAGTGAAGGATGTTGGGTAGGCCAGGAAGGGGAAGAAAGAGGTTTTATGGACTGGATGAAGAAAGGTAGAACTTACACTGAGATGAAGAAAGAAATATTAGAGTTAGGTAGGGCACTGCACGTGTAAGAGTCTGTTGGATATTCTCTGACTTTCATCATAACCTACCTCTAACCGGTAGATTACTCTAATGAATGAATGAACCCATTTTATGGAGTTTTTTAATCATTACAAATGCCACGATTCCGCGTTGCAAAATATACCTCAAATTGGCACTGCATCGCTCGGAGAGATGAAATCACGAAGCGACATCGAACGAACATCGCACTACGCATTCGATAACACGCGATATCCTTTCAAATTTCCCTTCCCTCCCTCCCAGGAGTGCTTTTCTTTCGCTGGCCGACCAAAAAATACAGCGAAGCGAGGGACCACACCCACGAAATATCCACCGCTAACGACTCCACCCACCTCATACCCCCACCTTCCTCCTTCACCAGTCTTAAACACGAAAACGCCCTCCCGATCGGAGAATAAGGGATACTATAGACTCCTTTTGAACCCTGGCTATTTCCCCTTTTCCATTTACCTCACCCCTCCCCCCCAAACCATTCGTCTGTCAGCGGCGAACTTTCCGACATTTTCCCCAGTCGAACTCGTTTTCACGTCGTCGGATCTTCAAGCGAAAGTATTCACCTGTATTATGAACTTAAAAATAAGGAAAATCTACGAGCAAAGGTTTTTAGAAGCACGTGAAGAAGAATCTTCTAAATTAAATAAAAAGTAATCAGTGTATAAAATCAGAAGATTCCGGCGAGATTGAGTGGAATTCGTACATGATGAAGAAATAAACCGTGTTTAATTTTCCACAAAAACATAGTGAACTATCGACCCGGGTTTCAATCCTTGCACATCATATTCACACCTGAAGATGTGGTGTAAGCATTGAAACATGGGTCGAAAGTAAATTATATTTTTGTGGAAAATTGCACGGTATTTCTTCATCACTAAATAGCACGGATTAATATACTAAACAGTATACCTTCCCTGCTTTTGTTCACGTCTGTCATTTTACTACGCGTTTTATTAAACGATATAATAATAGAATTGATACCCATTAGAGAAAGAATGTATTGAGTAGTTTCATCAATTTAAAAAAAACATTATATTTTCTTTGGACTGTTAAGAGAATGATACAAACGTGACAAATGTATGTGAGTTCCTGCGTGTATGAGAACTACATTCCCTCCATACGTACGGAGAGAAAAGAAGAACAATACTATGGGAAAGGTCTGAGTTATCTCCCGACAAGGACGAGCAAGTAGACTCCCGATACCACATCGGTAGATTCGATAGAGAAATCGATAGATAGGCAAGACTGACAGGCACAAATAACCCCCTTTTCCTGGAAAATTTCTAGAACATAATAAATCCATGCAAGTGCGCGTATAAGTTTAAACATGACATGTTTACGTGAACATTCAATTCATTTACAAAAATGGCTTGTGTTCAAACACACCCCTGCCATACATCCTTTCGGCGGCTCACAGCTCACGTCCATGTACGGTATGTTTGGGTATAAAATCACCTCCATACCCTTTGGTACACCCGCAAATATCTTACTTCTTCTAGCGATTCCGTACTTAAGAAAAATTCGAAAAACTTCCTTCGTCTCTTCAATCCTGTTTATAGGTTTATTTCAACTTCCTTTACCCGTGCACTCGGCGCACATAAGCCTATATAAGATACAAATCAGTTCATAGAAACCACTTGTCCGAACACGCTGACCACATTCGAATTTTGTTGGTAACAAGCGCTAACTATTCTTATAAATTATGTTAAATATATCTCGATAGAAAACTTTTAAAAACATTGAAAGTAGAGTTAATATCAAATCCTAAAATTCATGGCTCTTGGGAAATAAATGGAAAACTTTACCAAAGGCATACCAATCACTTGGTAGAGAACCAACTTCGACCATTTTAATCACTAGTTACTCAATTTGCCTAATGCTCAAACTCAATAAAAATACCTATTAGAAGTTAAGCTATAGAAAGGAAAAAAATAGAGAATTATAAATCATTGTCAATAACATTGAAAATGAATGAAAAAAACGAAGCGTACTGGTGATAAGGCATGCATATTACACCGTAGATTCAATCCACTGTCATCTTGGATGAGCGTAAGCTGTTTTCCCCCCGAAATCAATAAGTGCGAGAGAAATTAATTCCTGCACCATAACATATTTTCACTTTCTATTACTTGACGGCCAGCAAAAAAGAAAGAGTTTAAAAATGTAGGATAAAAGGAAACACTGGCATGCAAATTGAGAGGGATGGTGACTTGAAAGGTTTCTTCCGTCGTCCTCGACTATTTCCTTGGAAGGCAGTGACACTTTCGCAGACGAGACTTTTTCTACGAATACCTCCTCCAGCCCACCTCTGAGAGATAATGTATTCCACTTCCTCCAAGGCGGTTTCATTTCCCATGCTCCCCTCTGTCCAGATCGTCAGTGACACCCACTGGAATTCCAACGCCGAAAAAAATATACACGGGTATTATGCTCACCTGAGCGAGGAGGAAACAAAGAGACATGCCGGAGATCCTACCACGGCAAGGTGGAAGATCCCTTTGGCCTTCTACTGCCTAATCCTCGACCGTGCGTGCGTGATCACGCTTTTTGAAGATAATATCCGCTCGCCCGTGAAGCAAAGGGTATTGTTACCATCACGTGCGATCGGGCAGTTCGGTGACCAGTCCGTAAGTCCACGTGCAGGCCGCTGAAATCGGCAATGTGCAGGAATCACATTCCTTTCGACTCTTCGCGCGGCCGAGGACCGTGAGGTCACTTATCCGTTCATAGAGGAGCAAGCTCCCATTCCTAGACTCTCCAACCCCGTTTTCTTCCCTAAACATGAAATGAAATTCGACGCTTATCCACACAAGTGAAGTTTTACGTCCATTTTATCATCCTCTGCCAATTTACTCGAGTATAACAAAGTTGGTGGTCTCCGGCGTGACTTTGTGGAATTCACTGATCATTGTGCATGAATAAGTAATGCTTTGTTTTGTTACATAAATTTGGAAGAGTGAGATTTGGTGGTTCACCTGAAGATGACGTCAAGTCGAAATCATGGTCGTACTATATACAATTTATGTGGAAAAACAAAGCATTAATTTTTCATTCGCAATAGTCAAGTATAACAAACTAAAAATTGCAAAATCCCCAAATTAAAAAGGCCATCAAAAAACAGTGAATAGTGCGAGAGGTATTACGGTATTCAGTTGAGCCTCAGAATTAACGACTGGCGACGTTTTTTTATGTTTGAAGACTCTCTTTTACCTCATCGTCATCAGCCGTCATCAATCCGATGATTGGCTCGCTAAGGCTCTCCACTCCACTCTCTCATCATCTAACCGCTTTAATCCTTTATAAGTCGGTTTCATATTCTCTATCTCATTCTTCTAAGTATCTCACATAAATCTCTTATCCTCCAAATATCCCTTCCCTTATCGACCAACCCACAAAACCCTAATGTCGCAAATTACCTGAAATGATTGCTTCCCAAAATAACCAAACAAGAAATATATTTTTAAAATTCTGGACGTGGTTCTCGGCTCGGCAAGCATAGCGTTCATTTTTTCCGGGAGAAAAATAATAGCCCCATGAGTGTTTTTTTAATCACTCAATTTAAATTTACGATTTCAATTTCAGGAAATGCCAGATTCTTACTTATGTTATTAGAGTTAAGCAGCGATGACAAATATTCTACGAATAATAGAGAGAATGAAATATTCCTAGCTGTTTAACCCTTTTGACTCGCGTTCTAACGGCCTAGCATTAAGGTGGGTCTATTCTTTCTAGCCAACTCAAGTTAACGGTCGCCACCTGTGATTGCCTATTGGCAAGGTCGCTCTAACCCTTAGCGACCTTGTTAGGGTCGGGTTAGAGCGACCTTGCCTACTGGGGTAGTAGAAGCCCAACGGGAAACTGTGAAGGCGGCACTGACAACAATGGAGTGGGGAACGATTATCCTTGGGTGGGGATGGAAAAGGTCTACTCGGATGTCAATGCAGGCTTGAACGCTTAACATTGCTATAGCCTTAATACGTAAACAGCATCAATGGTTGTTGACTTTTTGCGTATATGAAAGATGATTCTTTGATTTAAGTGGCCTGAAAATCCTCATTTCGGAATCTAGCCTTCGCAACGTGCCCCGGAATATTACCAAAACATTTCATTAACACCAAAGTTTTGCTATTATTTATGAAAAACACAACCACTTCATGATGAAGTTACTCCACTTAATTCAACAAATGACTCTTCATCTGCAGAAGACAAAAATTGCAAGTCTCCAGCTGTCACGGCAAAGCCGTTACTGGGTTAGAGGGAAACGTCTGAAACGAGCTTCTTAGCCCCTGTATAGATCCAATTGAAGTACGTAGGACGAGTGTAATTCAATTTACGACGTAAGTTTTACTGTGGTCAGCACCGACGAGAGTTCATAATACAATATGGACGATACGTGTAGCACGAGCAAGGAGTAAGTCACATAAGCAAGGCACCATCGAGTGTCGACCGAGCAGTGCTAAGTGTGCAGTAAGCTGAGACGGTGAGGAAGCGCTGTCGGAGGCATTCCCCAACGGGGAAGAGGAGAGTGCACGGCCGTGTTTTCTGGCGCTGTCCTCTTCCTCCAGACAACGCACATCCCCTTGGCGACACGGCGACAATGCGGACAACGTTATCGCGTCGCTCTTCCAGGGCTGCCAAATCCACCGATTGTAAGTACCGCGCAATGCGTTATTCTACAGAGGACCATTTGTCCTCGGGAGTTTAGTTCGCTCTATGGTACAGCCCACATAAATATTCGAGTCCGCCAAAGACTATCTCAAAAACCAATGTAAAAGTTTTATGACTTGAAAAGATATTAATTCACAGTTGGTACCAAGACAAGAAGAGAAGCTGGAAAATTTGTGCTATAGATCTTTAGCTTATAGAATTACACAGGCGAATTGAAGCAAACCCTTTTGTTCCAAGTGTTATTTGAGTAATTGAGATAGAGCATCTTTAGTATAAAAAATTACAATTGCAATGGTATTATAGTATTACACAGGATGATTGAAGGAAACCCTTTTGTTTAAGTTTTATTTGAGTCTAAGATATGGAGCATCTTTAGAACAAAAATCAGCAATTACAAAGGTATTACCGATATATGTGCAATGTGCATGGATTTAATTTCAAACATTTTACCACTGCAAACATTTAATGCTATTGTAAGGAGTTAGTTATTGTTAGGTTGTGGATTAGGGAGGAGTGCTTGCCGCCATTCAATAGAAGATAACTTTCTATTATTCCATGCAAGCAACCACTATTCAAGGATAAGTAGATTCTCAACATGACAGACATAAAAAGAAAAAAAACCTGCAATAGGCGGCTCACAACGAAGGAGAGGAAAGAAGTGATCAATTAAGGAAGAAAACATAATAGACAAGCTAAAACATAATCCAGGCCATGTTCTAAGTACAACAAAATGATTTTTAGGAATGGGAAAGCAGATGATTATCTGCTACACGAGAAATGTTCCAATATCTCTGAAAATATACCACAACATTTAGATCAGATAAGCGGCGGTAGGAATCGTAAATTAGTATAAAAATACTACGAGTAAACAGTATCACACATCATTATATGAGACTAAGTGACTACGTAGCCTAATTCAAGTATAAGGAAATTGAAAAGTAGTAAACATTCATTATACCCACGCGAGAGAAATGTCAATGGAAATTCGATCTAATGAAAAAAAAGTATCGCTAAATGCAATTAGCAAAGAGAGGTACATGCATTGGAAACAAAATACAGGGAACCCGAATTGCGATGGGATATATAGCCTTAAATTATGATTACTCGTTATTGTAAGCCGTCAATACAGAGTCTACAATTCGCGGGTCACATCCCCGCAGTAAAATGAATAAAGGCATAGATAAACTAAAATATTTATAACAGTTAAATATGGAAGCCACAAGTTCATGAGAAGATCCTGGTTAAAAATAGGATGTGATGCATCACAGCGAAAGGACGAAAATATTTTACGGCGAATAAGGCACGTAAGGTTAGTATAAGTAGCATGAAATCCCAATTTTTCAAAATGCACATAAAAAGTACTAGAAAAGGTTTAGATGAATGCCCTGACTCCAAACTTATTCATTTCATTGCTTTCATTGACCGAATCACAATGAGACGATTGGATTACCTCACCGGAGTACGAATGCAAGACATGGATCAGAAAGCCTGTTAGAAAAGGGACTGGAAGCTATAAGAAACCAAAAACGTGTCATAATGAAATCAGATCAAAGGTGATATTGAAGATGAGTGAGTCTGGAAAGGGACATGAAACTAAAAATAATAGCCGGCGCCACAAAAATCAAAAATTTACAGAATAATTAAGCCCTCATAATGACGCCACAGATTGCACACCAGCATGGAGAACAGAAGGGTCTGATGCGTAAACCTGCCACACTTGGCTCAAAATAAACTTCATAAACTACTCTCGGCATAATGCAACGGTAAGTCGAAACCAGGGCTATTTCGGGGGAGCTCCCGAAGGAATGCCTCCGGCCTTATCTCGATAGAGATACGTGGACCGTGTTTACGCATCCAGTCTAATTTAGGGATTATGGCTAATTTATGGATTGATGCACCCAAAGATTCTGACAGCTGCTACGAGATACAGTCAGCGAGCTTCAGGCTTCTTCTCTTCGATAATCGCAGAACAAACAGAAATTAATGTTTCAAATATATGTTTGCTTAATGACTCACAAAGAGCGTAAGTCTGGAGTTTTTCGAGATGGAAACCAGGAGCAGAGTGCTGGGTAGTCAGAAAGACGAACGAGGAAGTGTGAGAGATAATAGGGGAGGAAAGGAAACATGAGGCTGGCCTCAGAAGTGGACGGGAGACATTCTGAGAGAGTAGGATATGGTGAAGGGAGCATTAGAAGAGGCATAGGAATTTGGCATGAGGTGAAGGGTGAGACAAGGTATGAAGAGTTTTCGAAAAACAAAATCAGGTTTAACGTGTAATGATAATGGAGAAGTGGGAAATTTAAGATTATAACTGTCCAAAACCCTACCCATTAAAATAGAGAATACCAAATGATATTGTGCATCAGTAAGTTAGGTGAAAGATAAATTGAACGATCATAATGACTTGTGTTATTCTCCTAAGTCTTCTGGAGCATCTCATTTCGGATTTCATCGGATTAATTTGCTTTCAAAAAACAAGAAATTCTCTTGCATCTTCATTAATTATCCCATACATTTTTCAGACAATAGTTGCACATTTGCTCCTTTTCACTTTGATTGGTCTTAACCGACTCAGTAAGAGCTTGAACTGAAATCGATGAGTTTACGGAAAACAAGGTGGCCGCCTGCATTCGACAGTTCGTACAAATTCACTGTTTCGACTAATGCGGGGAGATGTGTTCCTGACATTAGTGATTCGATTCATTCACTCATGGGATCGATTCTTCCACCAATGACCCCGCTCTATTGGATGAAAGACGTCACGCAATCGATTTTCGTTCAAACCCGGGGCCGAGGCACGTCATTGAGAACGGGATAGGGTGACAAGAGACAGACGCAGCGGTCACTTCCCCCATAAGACACCCCTTCCGCCCCCCACAACAAAACGATGGAGCTTGATCAGCAGCCCCGAGGAAGAAGCCCATTAAACTATATGGCGCTGGATGCTCATACAAGTCGGACCGCCAATTCATTACGACCCCCGGAACGAGCATCAAAGCAGACCCTTTGACGCAAAACGCAATACGCACGGTGGTAACATAAAGTGTACAAATAAATCCCCAAGACAGTGCGTTGTTTTTATTAAGCTCCAAGAGATTTGGCATGGACAAAGGTAAAAATATTTTCCACATCTCCAATACTTCATTACTATTTTTCTGTCCACCAGCGCAGGTATTATTTTTGGAAGAGCAATGCCCTTTCAAATCATCACTATTATTCGTATCTCCATATGCACCCTAAGCTAGAGGAAACTGATGAAAGTAACGACAATTTCCCCTAATAAGGACAACCATTTCAGAAAGGTAGGAGACAGGCGAGTGAGTGGTCTGAGCAGTGTCTGTATTTAAGTAAGGCGGCTGCAAAGGGACATCTGACCACAGTGCCTTTACGCACCATCTTACACACCACTCCTGACCGGCGCAATTGACCGCCGCTTTTGTTGGTCCTCTAACACAAATTACCAAGCAACTAAAATTTTACTTAAAGCGTTCCAGAGTTTTAAAATCTCTAAGAAGCTACCTCAATATAAAAGTCGCTTTAACTTGCACTTTGACATCAAAACTGATATTCATGAGGATGATAAATATGTTGAAGAAGATACATGGTTATTTTCGATATAATTTTTGTAAATAATTGGTATTGGAATACTAAGGAAGGCCAGAGATAGAATATACAGAGGAACACCCAAGGATGGAATGCATAAGACCAATAATGAGAGACGATTGAACGACGAATAATACAGCAGGTAAAGAGTTGCTGATAGGGGATTGCAATGGAGAGCAGCAACGAACCAATCTTCGGATTGATGACTGCCACGGGCGTATTTATGGGGGGGACCAACGGGCCGGACCCCCCCCCAAGAAGCAACTTTGTTAAGGGTACTACATTAATGTATTTTTTTTGTTAAGGGTACTACAGGTTTCACATACGATGACACGAAGTGTTGAAACCCGGGTCGTGATTATAAATAATTAGTGGAGTTGACTATGTTATTTTAATTCTTTCGTATCTTTAAATGCTTAAAAAAGCTTGAAAATGTATTTTTGTCGTTATAATTTTCAAACATTTTCCGGGATAGGATTACGCTGGGCCCAGACTCCCGATACTACACCTATTTAAAAATATTCTGGACACCAACCCCCAGAGCCAAATTCTAGATACGCCACTGATGACTGCTGATGATGATAACAATAAATCCCCGGCTCTCTGTATACAATTATTTTTTCAAACGTCCCTAAGGGTTCCCTCCAACCAAACCAACTCGACCACGATCCGAAGCTCTGGACCGGAATCAAAACGCTCTTTAATCCCGAACGTAAAGGCGCTCATTCCCCCCTCCGTTCCCCCCCAAGGTCCGCGCTAATACGCGTCGGATAGAGCGCCCACTTTTGAAACCGCTTCCGTGGGAGAGGATGTCATCAAAGGGAGAGGAAGGGTTTCACGAGCGCTCACTTTACGCCCATCTTCCTTCGTGTTGCGGGTGGTTTTCGCTCGCGAGCGAGAGACCCTGCCGTGAAATGTGCACCGCATTCGAAAGGCCGATCATCCGCTCATTAATCTGGAGACCCCGCGCGTAAAAAAGGTTGAGGGGCACTTGGGTATGAGAACAGCAAAGCATACGTAAGAAATATGGATTTCCGAGCAATGGATGAAAAGAGGACGAAGGAAGGAGTTACATAATCTCTGATGATAGGAAATTGATCATGCGCTTCTCTCTGGACCTTATCGGAGGCCAATTTTCATTCAAATATTCTACCAGCTGATTGGTAGGTTCTTGGACAGTCCCCATTCTGCATCCCAACCTCATAGACATTGTCTCGCTTTCCCTCCCAAGGATGGCCCGTTATTAGATTCCTCTTCAATTTTTCATATCTCCTACCTCCTCTTATTTCGTCCAGAATTCCTATCCTCTTCCTTCCTCTTCCACGCTTCCCCAGTGTTCTCCCCTCTATCACTCTCTTCAACATGCCCTCTCCTCTCAAAACCTCCTCCATCCATCTCTTCTGCCTTCTCCGAACCTCTGCCACAAGCTTCCTCTCCTCTCCGACCATATCCAATACCTCCTCGTTCGTCTTTCTCGCCATCCAGCTAACCTTCTCCATCCTTCTCCAAACCCACATATCAAACGCCTCAAGTCTACGCACATCCTCCCTTCGCAATGACCAAGTTTCCGACCCATATAGCGCCACGCTCCATATTAAAGTTTTCAGCAGCATCTTCTTTTGGTCTCTTCTCAGACCCCCCCCCCCTCATCAATTCCCTTCTCTTCGAAAATCATTCTTTCGCTAGCGCAATTCTGCATCTGATGTCCTTACCACTAAACCCATTCTCCTCCAAAATATTACCCAGATACGTAAACTGCTCGACCTGCTCTATCTTCTGCCCTCCCACCGGAGGCCAATAGGTTAGAGAAAATCGAAAAGACTAAACGAGTACTGGAAAGAGAAGGAAATACGCAGGTTTATTTGTTCAGTGAAACCACACGAACACACCGACATTTAATCAAAAGAGTCACAATGATTACAATTCGAAAATTACGCGAATCACTGATAACCTGGACGTTTCTGGTTGGTGGTATATCTAACCGGTATGGCAAAATGCCGTCGAAGTAGGTCACGGCTAAAATTTTCCTATTTGGAAACATTTCCCGCAGTTTAAAACTCATTCTTCTCTTTTCCACAAGATTACTTAACTTACGCATAGCGTAGTGAGTCATGCGGATTAAAATAAAAAGATTTAGACTCAGGGAGCTACCCTATGTGACCGTTGAAGAAGGGAAATTGAGGCAATAATGCCATGCGCAGAGGTTTACTACTAGAGAATCAATAGAATTTCATTTTTCTTGAGAACGGATTTTAGAAGTGAGGTCCAAAGAAACGCACACGTGAATCGGTAAAAGTAATACTATATGCATATTTATTCTAAACATTCACATGGATTCGTTACTCTATTGGAAGACTATAGTCTCGTTAAACACCAGAAGGATAGCACAAAAAATTGAGCGATCTCATAAAACGGTTGTATTTTCATCATGAGTACATGTGCGTACATACTTTAAATAGAGGACTGATGAAAGATGTCCAAATCGAGTTCTGAGAAACAAGTAACTGAATATATTGGACAAAAAATCCCATAATGATAATACTTCAAACAGAATAAAGTCGACATTTCCACTTTTAATAGCTAAATACTGGATAAGAATCGAGGGAAATAAATAGCGTTGAATGTTATAAAGGCAAATGAGTTTATTTTCCCGTAGATCCAATTTCGCTGTTTCTGGACCCTTTTTAAGGATCGTCAGGTTTGGTTTGGCATGTTTGCTCTTTATTTCCGTTTTACAATCCAGGCCAAACTAGCTTTAGCTCTTGGTAACAATTTATAATGAAAAAACTGGGGCAGACAGTGCAAAAAAATGTCGAGGGCCCGCCGAGCTAAACCAACATTTACTCAACTAGATTTCCGCAACAACCACAGGAGGGCAGCGAATAGCATTTGATTTAACAGATTCGTGTGCGGTTATTTGGAACTACAGTTTTTTTCACCAGACCGGTAACCGACACGTTTAGTAGCAGGCAGCGGGGCAAATACAACGAAAGGAACCGATAAATGGAGTAATCGTTGGACCGCAAACGAACGCAGCCTGGCAATAAACCGTCGTCAACCGAACACACTGACGTAGTTACGCACGAAACTATGTTTGACTCCGTAGAGGAGATAACGAATGAAGCGGTAGATATCAACCCCAGGAGACACTTCAATATAAAGAGTGCTTTTTCACCAGACTTACAAGTCACTGCCCGACGCGGGGTTCGCCGGGTGAACGTCACCATCAAGGGTACATGGCACAGTTGCGCTCCTCAGAATGACGTTAAAATGTGAAAAATAATAATGGCAGGGCTGAAAGGAGGTCGGGTGAACAAATTTCATTCACCTATGATACTGTTACCACTGCATCATCGGGTGAATATTGTCGTGGTGCAAAGGAAGAATAGAAGGAGCAATTGCGTCAACAAAAGAGATTGACTGGTTGTTAGGGGAAACGACCGACTAATTAGAGAATTTGCGCCATTCAAGATAGGTAGGTAGGCTGGAGAATAAACGCATTGTTGGGGGAATGAAGGAAGGGTAGAAAGAAAGAAGTCGGCGTTAGGCTACTTTTTAAGCACCAAGGGGTCCACAATTTAACGTGCCATTGGACGGACGGAGTATGTACTACACTTGAAGTGGTCTCCATACTGTACCCAGACAGATATTGGGATTTAACTGAAAAAATCTACGCCACTACCGTAATTCAAAACCGGGCCTTCACTATAAGAAAGCCAGCACTCTGGCCAGCAAACCACCCCCAGAAGAAACGACGGGCAATACATTCACACAGGATATTGACGTTTAAGATGCCGTCCCAAGTACTCACTCGTTTTGCCCTTCAAAACAGACATGTGCTACCATTGCACTTTACCTCAAACCAGTGGATTTCCTTTGATTAAAACTAATAGAATTCTTCTGGCTAGGGTGAGTTTTGAAAGAACTTATATACTCAGATTTCCCATCTGAAAACGTAACTTTCGTTAAATGGTTTCCATCTCAAACTTCGGCTACTTCCTACCTATCTTCATCCCGTCTTACATGACATTTTCCTTCCAATTTCCCGCTTTCATTTCATTGAATTCTTAACGATATTCCTCAACTTCGTCTAAATTTCTACACTCTTATCCACCCACCTGCTATGTCTCCTCTAAATATCTTCCATTAACATTAACAATAGGCAAAGGAGGGAGATCATGCGCACCTAGAAGTAAGGTAAATGGTAAACTGAGTTATTGGTCACACAAAGTTTTAAACAGCATAAAAGAGGCCCTGAACTTCAAGAGTATGCATGTAAATATTAATAAATTAGAATTGCTTGCGATTATATCACATCACAGAGGATAAAAGACGCTAACAATTTCGGATTCATCTTAGAGTTTGTTTCATTTTCCAAACAGCCTAAGGTCAATAAAATCACATCCAAATCAGTCACTACTCTCATAAAAAAATAATTTAACTGCATTACATGGAATTTTTTGGGGAGCTCTCAAACTAGGATTAAAATTAAACGCAATGAACCTTGGGCGTACCAAAAGGGGGATATAAATAATGTTGAACATCTGCACGAGACCTCCCCAATGACGATCGGCCCAAAGTTTTCTCCTGAATACCAAATTTATTTTTTTAAACCCAAGCTATTCTATATTTACATAAAATTTATAAATTTAAAGTATACCGGGTGAATCTCGATCTCCGATTGCTATTTGCTTCACAAACTCTCACCTCCTCGCCCGACTTGGGCCAAAGGACAAAAGCATTTTAGAAAAATCAATGACCTTCTTTCTTCTAAGCAAGTCTACAACCAGTCTTCCGAATAGTGGTAACAGGAAAAACGATCGGTACTTACCACAAGCATTACTCTGTGGAATCGGATGGGTAATAGTACAGTAGCCCACATGCTGCACCCCGAAAGAAAAAAACAGGTAAATTCTGCACTAAATCTCTTCAGTAACGATCGACCGAAAGTTTTCTCAAAATATACAAATTACAGATATGGCAAATGCTTAAATGACTCCAGATGAGAGATATTTCCTATGCACGATTAGGGACCACAATATGTGTGTACGAAGCTGCGAAGAAAATTAATGGTTGCGATAGGTAGCGTTGTTTTTTTGCTAAATTTTAATGTCTTTTTATTTTATGCACGGGATACCAATTTTATTACATGCTTTACGTGAACATAATAATTGCATGTTAGCATTACTGAGATTTAACAAAGGGTTCCGCAAGTTTGAGTGAAGTGTCCTTCCCGCATGAGTAGAATGGTGGTTAGAAGCCGTATCGCACGTGAAATCACCTTCATTGTACGTTAATTAATTTTACTTAACAGTATAGTATTTATAGAAATAGCTAATCACTGCATGATAATGTGTTTGACGGTTAATGCATGTCTAGTGAGGTGTCATTCCCTGCCAAACACACACTTTAGGTGGCTTGCAGCTTATAAACCACGTGGAAGTAGGCATGTAAATTGAATTGCTTGATTGGAAATTCATAAGGGAAGTGATTCATCAGGAAGAGACGTAAAAAAAGGCTGGCAAAAACTCACAAATATGGAGCGTGGCGCTGTATGAGTCGGAAACTTGGTCATTGCGAAGGGATAATGTGCGTAGACTTGAGCCGTTTGAGATGTGGGTTTGAAGAAGGATGGAAAGGGTGAGCCGGGTGGAGAGGAAGAGGTATGAGGAGGTATTGGATATAGTTGGAGAGGAGAGGAAGGTTGTGGTGGAGGTTCGGAGAAGGCAGAAGAAATGAATGACGGAGGTTTTGAGAGAGGAGGGCATGTTGAAGAGGGTGTTAGAGGGGAGACACTGGGGAAACCTGGAAGAGGAAGGAAGAGGATAGAAATTCTGGACGAAATGTGAGGAGGTAGAAGATATGAGGAATTTAAGAAGGGTGTAATGGCGGGACATCCTTAGGAGGGAAAGCGAGACAATATTTCATAAATTGGGATGCAGGATGGGCACTATCCGAAAACCTAGCAATCAGCGGGTAGAATACTCAAATGAATTATTATAATTATGTATGTAAATATATCGGACACCAATTGGTCCCGATTCCATATCTCATCGCTTCCTCGTCTGCCTTGGGTGTAAATACCCTTGCAAATCTAAAAAATTGAAGGAACATCGCTTTTATCATCAAGTCCAATACCAACCTTCCAAGTGGTGGTCAGGGAGGGTATGTGACAGGGGCAGGTCAGGTGCCTACTATGCACAACAATACCAAAGGAGGCTCACGCGCCGATAACGGGAATCCCAAGACCGTGACATAAAGACGGACCCCTCGAAGACTTTCACTTCTCATTAGCGCCGAGACGGCCAAACCACACCGGCTTCTTCTCCCGTCCATTTGGCCACCGTCTAAAAAGCATTCACCGTCCACTCATTGACCGCCCAAGGACGGAGGGGACAGAAACCAACAAGGGCTAAAAGGAAAACGTTTTAGGCAAGGACCTAAGTTGAAACTTTCCTGCAACAGCGTTGGGTGTAAACCGTAACATCGACTGATGCTGATTTAAAAAATTGCGTCAAGTCAAGCAGGAAACTCATTATTGGAAATCAACCAAAAAAAGGTAGGCCCATAAATAGTCTAGCCCACAATTTCACCGGCCTCGTGGAGTTTCCCCGAACGTTTCCTTTGCAAAAATATGCCCTCTAATATTCAATCCCTCTCAAATTTTCATTAGTGACAACTGTGAAGTTATCATCTAATTCATTACTACTTATATTCTAGCGCTTTCGAGTGAAAGAAAGACCATTGACGTTTCCTCATAATCATCATTATCTTAATTCATTCATTCATGGTTTTCTGCTCCAAATATCATATTTCCTCATGGGCTCCTCCTCCACTCCACTCCTCCCTCAGTCAGACGCTTTGTGTCCGCTTACCTTCCGCCTATTTTGATGTTGTCCAGCATTTGCTTCCTTTTCCTTCCCCGCTTTCCTTCCACCATTTCTTATATTCCCGTCTTCAGCAGGCAATGTCTTCTCAGGAAATGTCCAATCCAATTCTTCTTCTAATCATTTCCATCAGAGTCCTTTCCTCGTCCACTCTCCTCAGAACCTCCTCGTTTCTCACTTTATCCTTCCAACTCACTTTTTCCATCTTCCTCCATATCCACATCTCCAGGGCTTCCAGTCTTTTTTCATCTTCCTCCTTAACTCCCCAAGTCTCCGCCCCATATAGTGCCACACTCCATTTTTAGCACTGTCTTTACTAGTTTCTTTCTCAATTCTTTGTTCAAAGGCCCACAGAGAAGCTTCCTTTGCCTTTAGAATCCGTCTTTTGCTGATGCTATCCGTCTTTTTATCTCAGCTGTACAATACATATATTCTGTTATAACTATCTTCAGAGGTCACCAAATAATGGATCCTGCCTATATATTCATGAACCTCAGGCTAGTTTTCTCCAACGTATAATATGTGCTATTATCTATTTCCCAACACTATTACCCTTTTAAACTTTTGGTATTTTCACCTTCCTTCATACAGTATAAAATCCCCATTTTCTCTTTCCCTTTCCAAGCCGACCCAACGTTCTTCCCTCAATCACTCCCTTCAAAATGTCGTCACCCCTCCATATATCCTCCAGCCACTTTTGCCACCGTCTTCCAATTTCTTTCCAACTTCTTCGCATAAATGAACAAAGGTAAAAATCCTCCGTCTCTGAAATTGGGATAATCAACGCATTAAATCCCGCAACTGGTTCCATTCGTCGCCGTGTTCAGGGATATGGGGTTGAATATTTTATAAATCAACATACGTTTGTTAGGAATGCCATTGCAAGAAATGACATACGTTTAGAGTCACCATTATCATTATTTGGAATTCTCCCAGCAAATTGGTAGGCTTGGTGAAAGTTCCTACCTTTTTGTGTCGGGGACATCATTTAAGTCCTGTTTAAGTCGTGAAGTATGTTTCACTGCGGACAGCAATAGTTCGCTGACAGAATTGTGAAGCGGCGCTAAATGAGAGTGATTTCCCTAACAGGATCATATGTAGTGCCTCACAGGGTACATATTTGCCGATTAAAGCTTTTTTCACGAATACCCTAACGTGCACTTACAGCGTGTCTCGCAAACAGGCTTTAGTCATGAAATTATATCTCTATTCACGTTTGCAATCCATTAACACGTGTAGTGATTTGATTTGCATATAATGTAATGTAAAAGAGAAATGTATGCATCTATATGATGCACGATGAGTATCATAAGTACGTAGATATTTGTAGAACATTCAAATGACGTGGATTCGAGGGAAATTTAGAAGCAACCGAGGGAGAAAAAACTAACTTTTTTCATTCGAAGAGAAAAGAAATGGCAGCGCGAAAAACGACAAAGGCAAATGAGATGAGAAACGCGAGCGTTAATGCGGAAATAAGAACAAAAAAGCGACGTAATTCGCTCTCCAGAGCGTCACGCTGACAAACATTTGGTGGTCGCGCAAGCCAACTTTGAATCGCCAGATAGCGCACGAAGCGGTGACCATGGAAGCAATTAAGAATTATCGCATCGCCTGCCTTCGTTGATGGAGGTAAAAAAAACATTTTATATCCAAAACTCGCTTCTTCAAACGACTTTCAACAAGCGCTCGCCACTACAAGAATAAAAAATAAGAGGCCAGTTAACGACGGTGGATGACTTCAATTGAAAATTATGACCAGCTTACTACCCCCGATATCCGTTCGTTAATGGATCCAATGTAGTGACAGTGGCAATTCAAACTTCAACGGAGAAAAACTATTAAATTTCTCTACTCTATTTCCTAACTGTGTACAATTGATGCATTACCAGCCGTCATGCCGTAATGCCTACTGACAATATTTTGTATAATTTGTAGGCATGAGTAACCTAGCGAAATATTAAATTCAGATTCCAAATTTGTATTGGAAAACATGATAACATGATTTTTTTCTTGAACAAAGATCTATGAAGACATATATGCCGGTTTCCTTATGCCTTATTCACTTAAATAAGCTACACTGGTATATATCATTTTCATGTGAGCTTGGAGAGAAGACTGAAAATTATCACGATAACAGATATAACATTACAGATAGGCAAAGAAATGTTTAATGCAAAAGTATTTTGGGAGTTTCAACTCGTATTGATATCCTTTTCCCTCCCTAGGAGTAGGATAAATTTTTCCTGGGGTCATGTGAATACCCTCGAGAAGCAAACAAGACAAAATACAGCGTAGCAGTCATAGTAGAAAACAACGAAAGACTTGCAATCCAAAATTAGAATAGGAGACAACTTAAGATAATTATTTTTTTCTGAGTGATCTCGTACACCACCTTGGGCTTCTCAGACTTTCGGAAGCCATTGCAATGCTCCCTGACTGTCTCTGCAGGACGGAGGGAAATCAATGCTCAGCATGCCTCAGTGAAAACCCAGAGAGTTTGAAGAGAACTTCATTTGCTTTATCCGCACAAATATATTTTCACTAGCACGCTTCCTCGTACCCGCTTCCCATCACTAATATATCACAAATACCGTATTGTATACACACTAATTCGTCACGACCATTTTGTTATATTTCATCCCACTCTAAACGTAAGTGGGAGATGAAAAATACTCGGACTCAAAGTTATCGACACGCTCGTCCGTACGCCTCTCCGGATTCCAACAGCAGAGTTCTCAATCTAATATCCCGATGTGCAAGGGACTTTCTGCTAACTAACAGGAGCACCCAAAGCAAAAGCCAATGATAAAAGGGAACTTGAGATAAACCGGATTGTTGAAATATCAACGAGTGTATTGTATTGATTAAGTGGGGAAGCAGAGAAAGGTCACTTGGCAAGGAAGAAAGCTGATAGATGTCTGTATTGAAGATATTAGGTATGGTGAAAACAGTATTTCGGAAATCGGCAAGGGAACACCCATTAAACTCCAAGATCGTCCATGACTTCCTTATACGCTAGACTACGAGTGTAGCGCCGGACTGTGTTCACTAATCAGAAACACCTATTTTCCATTTTTTTAATTAAGAAATTCTTATATCTCAAACAGAGCAGCTTCCAGTCTTTCCCTCATTCCTCCCTCAACAACCCGTTCTCCCTTTTTCAATAGAACCCTAACAACCAAAACATCTTTAACAATCAACCAAACATTTTCGCACTAAAACAAATTATAACAAAATCAAGACAAAAACTATACCACATTAAAAAAAAATAAAAACACAAACAAGGTTCAAACGTTACACCAGTGATACAAATTATATTTTCAGTCCACGATCGATGTCGTGTGGTACGCTATAATATCGCTAATTGGTGGTTGAACTATACGGTATGAAAGATTCGGCAGTCGCTAAGTAAGATCCTTGCTTCCAACGGCCTAAAATTTAATTTCAATGCTTAATTTCGACGTTCCATGAAATGCTGCCGTCATCGCTCTAATAGCCTCAAGTCCTCGCTCGTATTTCAAGCTAGAATAATCCGTACTTAGCTTAACAAAGAATATCAAAACGGTAGTGAAATTATTTCCAAATCTAAGTCAAAACCAGAGCCAGGACTAGGGCAAGTAAGTTTTCTCTTATCAGCTTGCATGATTCCTCGGCCAACAGTTTAAATCACGGCATTGTAGGTGCAAGAAGAAACTTCCCATTTTTGGAACTCTCGTCAGTTATAATGCCTTTCAATTCTAAATGTTTCCGAATTAATTTATTTTGAGAAAGAACCTCTTTTTGAAACAGCAAGCTTACTCGATTTATGAAAGACTGCAGAAATTCCTGGGTGAGCGTTTTAAATCTGATGGAAATAGAGCATTTAAGGTAGCTTGAGCGGGATAGTTCCCTAGTCATAATGGAGGCCATATTCGAATTTTAAATTTTAATTTCAGCGTCTGTAAGAAATGTGAAGTAAATATTTTAATATTAATGGTGCAAAAATATAGTTATATATGACCAAAATTCTCAGTAATCAAATAAATAAATGTACATAAGTCTCTCTTGACTCATTTTTTTACGCCGTAAGGCTAAAAGTAAACCCTTCAAAACAGCAGTTTTTTTGCGATTCTGTAAAATTTACTTCGGTGGTTAATAGATTATTTTTTATGAATCATTGAGAAAACATACAAACTAAACACCGTTAATTTTTTGACGAAATCTAGGAGTAAATTCCTATTTTTTTCAATATTCTCCCTCTGAAGCGCACAGCCGTAATCTATCCTATGCAAAATAGCTTACCTTTTTAGGCAAATTGCTCGAAAAGTAGTTCGGGAAGGGTTTAATAATATGATATCATTGAAAAGATGAGAGTTTTTTTTCTTTAAAATGAGGTCAAATTCATCAAATTCTTGGTGAAGTGAAGCTCTATAACTCAATCTACCCTAACCCTTGTTTTCCGAACTGACGATTCGTAAAAGTAACAATTTCGACAAATTTTCACGAATGAACATGTCAATGTCCCTTCGTGAAACCATACATGAAGAATTGAAAATCCAAATTTCCTCCCATTCCGATTGAGTCACTCAAGTTTAGCCGTAACGGTGCTGCAAATGTGCCATTTTGCCGCAGGGACAAGCTCAGTTTGAAAGGCATAACACAAAAAAATAAGATGGTACGGACCTGGGGATAAAATAAATTAAGAAATAATTCAATCATCCGAACAAATGAAAGCCGCTATTCAGATAACCCCACAGGAGGCGCTGATGAGCGCGTTCACTTCGGATAAAAGGCCCGGCCGTCACGACAAAGGTCAAATTGGATGTCCCTTTCGTTCCCAATAATCACAAGTTGCATTGAAACAACATATCTTGGATTTGCCCCAATAACAGCGCAGAGCAACCAACAATGGATCTCGCCTTGAATTCTGAGAGAAAGTTATTAGTGGAGAGCCCGACCCTACGTTAATTGGTACCGTGCTCTGGCACAATAACACGGACATGTTATAGCAGGGTGTAAATCGGGCTGCTCGATGCTCTATTGTTTCGTTTTCACGATGCAAGATCAGTAAAATACAGATGAATCCATAGTGCCGAGCTACGGGAAGCAGAGGGACGTAAAGCGAAAATAAAAGAATTACCCAACTCATTTCCTTCCCTCAAGCGAAGTAACGTATCGTTAATTTCAAATTTTAAAACAGACCAAACAACAGCTCGAGGGGCAACAAACATTCTGGGGCAATGGAAAATCATTTACACGTGAAATAAAAGGGATTTACGAAGCTAATCATTCTCTGGAGGGGTCGGCTAGAACCGGCAATTTCGGGAGAATAGCGTTCATCAAGCTTCCTCTTTTTCCACTGGAAATCTTTAGCCTGAAAAATGCTCGCGGCTATGAGCACGAGATATTATTTTCGTAGAGATAGAGCAAGAAATACATCCTGGGATAATAACAGACTTTGAATAGGATCGTTTTGGCCTTTAAGACTTTTTATTTCATTGTAAATCTAGGAATTAACTAATGAACTAGGCATTCACTAAAGGTAGGGGATGAATTTTTTATGTGATTCTGAGATAAGAAGTATTTTTATTATACATCAATAAAATTGACGGATCCTTTGTCTCGTAAGAGAGTACTGAGAGCAGTTCATACGTAGAGACACACCCTGCTTGACCTTTAATGACCTCTTCCTCAACTCATGCAAGAGAATGTAGTTTGTACACACGCTTAATGATTAATGAATCCATACTCTATTATCTCAAAAAAACCAACTTAAAAAAAAAGCAATAGGTAAAAGATGACATTTGACATCTTTCGGAATAGTAAAGGAAATCATTTAATGTGAAGGAGAAGTCACAAGCATAAAAATTGGATTCTATTTTCTCCACGGTCGGTTCCTCATACCCCTTCTGTAGTACATAAAACCTTTGACTTCCCCTTTCCAATGAGTGAGATATAAATGGCAACCATTTCATGGATCCTTAAGTCTAATTAATTACAACATTTGATCTAAAAAAATGTTGGTTAGAGATTTAAAATTGGCACATGAAATGTACTTTTTCAATATATCATTTACTGTTTATGAATTTCACCATTAGCGGATAAAGACCATCAAAAGAGTAATACTTCCTTAGTAATTCACCCTATTTAGAGCTGAAATTTAAAAAAACTGAAAGACCTTTAAAAAATTTACGAAACATTAAGGTATTCTCCCAAGGCTTACTTGACAACGAATCAAATTCAATAGTGAATGTAAGTAATAAAATAAATACTTTTACACTTCCCCGAGCAAATAATCATCAGGTGTCCGTCATATCACCTTCAAAGGTGAAAAATACCTCGGGGGTTATTGCGTATCGGTGATTGACGAGAAATTCGCTGGCGAAAAATATGAAACATTCGGAAACTGTCAGTCACACATGTGAGACGGCCTTTGTCCTGGGTGACAGGATACAAGTGAAATCTCCGATGAAATGAGTTAACATTTACGGTTTATACAGCGTTGCGGATCACTGTTTCCGGTTGTTTTCACTGACAGCACTGGGTCACAATAAGAGCGCAAATCACGCTGCGGACGGAGACTGGAAAACAGAATTCATCGAGATTTCCTCTGGCCTCCAGAATCGTTTATTTTCATGTTTTCTTCAAGTTTTAAAACCCACAGTATTTACAGCAGAGTCCATTTCCTCTCGTGTGTATCACTCTGTGCTTCCATCCCAATTAAGTCAAAATATTTGAATGACCCATGCACTTTCAATGATGATAAGCACTAAATGGGGACATGAGCAGTCATAATGACGACGCTTAGTCGTGACTTCGAAGACGTGTGCGGTTTCTCACCATGAACTTCCCTAATTTAAGAATAATTTTAGCATTTTTTTAAATCTAATCGTTCAATGAGAATTCTGCCATTTCTCCGTTCTGTCACAACATAGATGATAAACAGTTGCGTTACCTGCGGGTTGGAGTGCACAGTATGGAATGAAAATAAAATGTACTTGAGTTAAAATAAATTACCTAACTATATGAGGTATTTAAGAGGGATCTAATGGCGGGACATCCCAAGGAGGGAAAACAGACTATGTTCAGAATTTGGGATGCAGGAGGGATACTGTCCAAGAACCTACCAATCAGCTGATAGAATACTTAAATGAAAACCGCGCTGCATACCCTCTCAATAAAAATATAGCAAGCACAGTGGAGTCACTTTGTGCGAGTAAATATCACAACCAACTTTCCCATTGATCACTAAGCAATCGGAAGGATCACACTGATCACCACAACCCTGTAATATCTTAATTACTACATGCGCTCCAAATCTTTTCACAAGCCTACTCAATAGACGTACCTATTCCACAGAATACTGAGAGATATTCTGCACCCGACAACCAGTTAGTAGGAATCCTCAGAAGTCTCTATTATCAATTATATGCATGTTAACTAACTTATACATTTCTACGAAACCTAGATTTGCGTAAAAACTGATTATAAGAGACCAATTGCAAGATTTCCTAAATAGTCCTTATAAAGTCCTCGTTAAGATTCATTAAGGGAGCTTGGGCACATTGGTTTGAGCGCTCGTATAATTCCAAAGAATCCAGTTCGGTATATATTCATATCGTTTAAAGAATCTGCATCTTACAATTAGGATATACTTTAGCGACGCACTTTTCAAAAGTTAAGAATACACATACATTGGATATTAGAATGGGTCTCTCGGACCTTATTCTAGGTCCTAGAATGTAGGAGGACTCGAAATTATCAATCCTACACTATATCAACATTACGTCGCATGCTAGACGAATCTAGAATGGAGCAAGTCGATTATGTCACAAAAAATTTAGACATTGCCGACGTCCGACTAGGTCAAGTGATTTCTGAGTTAGGTCTCTGGACCTCATTCCACTTTCACATGGGTCATTCCACGCCACTTCAGACAGGAGTTGACCCTTGACCTATCAGATTTTGATGAAAATTGGTGAAATTGTTTGCCTCACCAAATAAAAAATATAATTTAAAGCGTTTTGCGAAAATCGAAAAAACAGATGAATAACGGACATTTTACAAAATGGCTGTTTTCGATGTCACGAAATATTCGTTATCATATATCACGGGGAAGAAACTAGGTTAAAAAGCACTTGATGGCTCATTTCCAATTAAAATTCTTTGAACAATCTCAAACTGGCGTAAAAATAGCGATAAAATGATAATTTGTTTAAATAATTCAATGTTAAACAATTAAAAGTTTAAACTTTTGAAGTTCTTCAAGTTTAATTTTTCTCATTTTTTCAACTATGGTACCTTGTAACATTATGAATGTTATATAAAAATTTTGAGAGGGTGTTTTTCCATTTAAGAGAGAAAAACATTTTTTAATTTTCCCCTGCAACGACCATTTGATGTAAACTTACGAAGATAACTCCACATATGCCTAGTTTTTATCACTTATCTATCAAATTTATACTTCCCCTAGACAGAACAATGGCAGATGAACTTAGATTAAAAAAAATATATGGCTAAAATTTGACACATAAAATTTCTTAAGGTATGTATTTAACAAAAAATGGAACAATGTTGTCCAGTGAAAAACGATCTCGTAACCGATGACTTCAAATTACACAACTTGAATGAACAAATTGAATTTACAGGTTTGTCTACATTGTCATACCTGTCATTGTCATACCTGTCAGAAATTATGAATAAAAAGCCGTACATCCTAAGCTTTGCTGATTTCATGTAATTTAAATCTTTCCTAATTAATTTTACCCTAAATGCAAAAATTCATTACTTTGCTTTGGACACCGCTTCTAATTTCTGCCCGTGGGTCATACAAGTAGCCTGAAATATTAGGGAAGACATTCAGCCAGCAGAAGAAAGTTTATCCCACGTGATTATATGGCATTATTAATACAACTCTTCCTCGTCTGAACTCTAACTGGTTCCTCGACATACCTTCTACGGGGATGGGTATTAGTTGTTCCCCTCATTCGCATCAAACGCTCATTGGAACCTGATGATTGTGTCTTTGAAATGAGAAACCTTACACCCGGTGGTATTGCTGCGTGGTACGAACGGATTCCTTTGACAGCAGGAGCTTGTCGATACCTTCTTGTTGTATGTTTTTTATTATCCTCCACTTCCACATTAGGCACGTATGCGAAACTCGTCCCGTCTCTCATCACTTGGGCCTTTCCCATGGGAGGTGGCAAAGAAATGCCACTCCGCTGCAACTTTAAAATCCTTTTCGTGATAGACTAGGTTAAGGAGACTATATCTATTTTTATATTGTGCTGTGGATCCATCAGAAAAATATATAACTTTTTTCAAATTTGCTACAGTGACTCTCAGAAATTGAACTAGTGAATGCTGGAAACAATGCACAGTCGCAGTAACATGAGCAGTTCATTCAGATATGACAACAAGCTTCAGAGGGCTTACTTCCTTTCCTTCAACTAGGCGATAGTAGCAGGCAAATGGGTGTAATCTAGATTGCCTATTGTGCCTTGCGCGCTCTCCTGAATTACAATGGAATAATGTTTTGAGAAGTCAGCAACAACTATCGCTTCCCACACTGCTAGGTTTTCCCTGTGTATTGAAAACATTCAGCCTGCTGTTTCGCCACGTGATCATGCCTCACCAAATTCGGGATTTTCTACACGAAAAAGTCATTAAATTCATCTGAGCTCTTCCTAACTGTTTTCCTTGTTAATGAGACTACTTTCACCCATTGCTGGTAAGATAAGTTTTTCATGAAATTTGAAT
Organism: Pyrrhosoma nymphula; assembly: GCA_963573305.1. Lineage (NCBI taxonomy): Eukaryota > Metazoa > Arthropoda > Insecta > Odonata > Coenagrionidae > Pyrrhosoma > Pyrrhosoma nymphula. The sequence goes on from OY754333.1 coordinate 24,524,302, forward strand.
CAAGCACACTCTCTGACACTCCTTTCAGTTTCGTGATTTGAGGGCATTTGCTGCAACTACCAAAGTAACGTATCTTCCCAGGAATCTCACGTACAGCCATCAGTAAACAATCTCTGTAAACGTTAAAAACTGTTTCTCCATTTTCACCCTTGAGTTGGCCGAGCTTAGCACCTTCGAAAATGAGTTTTGTGTTTTGATGAATAAGGCACACGCAAACTGTGCATACCTGAAGCTCCAGCAAGGACACACTCTGTAGGTCTAAATGAGCAAACTTGGAAAATCTTCTCTTGGAAATCTCTCTTTGAACAGGGTGAATGACTACTTCAGGTTTCCTAAAACTAATCTCTTTTGTTTCAAAATACGCTGGGATCCTTCTTTTACACTTTTGTACTACACTCGTGATCAGATGATCTATCCTCGGATCCTATCCCACCATATTGATGGTGCACTCCTGAAGGCCTAAGTTATCTAATGCCTCGTTGTGATGCACGGAAGAAGTGGATGTTTTCTTGTTTTCATTATCAGGGTCATGCTCTTTCGGTACAGTCTCATTCGTACTTACTTCATTATAGCTATATATATATATATATATATATATATATATATATATATATATATATATATATATATATATATATATATAGCCTTCCTATAAGCTATGCACAGTTTTTTACCCTGTTTTATCCCAGGAATACTTATAATTGTACACTTCTCGTGAAGTTCGAAAGAAATAGTTTTCAGCTGTTTTCAGACGGATGCTTTCTGAATCGTGAAAGGGTCGGAGCATTTAGTTAGCTGAGCCGGATATCTTAATAGGTTCCCTGTTTCGTGTTCTTGACACAAAACACTCACTTTAAATCCATTTCTCAGTCGTAATAAGTGCAAGCCCCGGCGTGAAAACTCCCTCTTCATTTTTATAACGACGGAGCGTGAACACAGTGTTTTTAAAACTTTTCCTAGTGAGCCTCCATTGCGACCCATTTCACGCCACAAAATACAACACAATTCGTAATAACACTTCACCATACATCAAAACACAAATATAATGGCAAGGACTATGACCAAAGAGAGGTCAGCAAAACTCAAGACTAAAAGGTAGAGGAATAGTTGTGGGAAGCAATCGCCCGTACAGCCGGTGCCCCACGCCACACAGTGCTTACAATTTTTGTTTTTAATTTGTATTCACATATTTTAAACCCGTTTCATACAATGTGTATATTAAGTATGTAATAACGTTGAACCAATGAACGCCCGCTTAAGAAGTTCCAGGAAATAATAACTGAGAAGTCCGTATGACCTGAAGTCATCGGTTACGAGATCGTTTTTCACTGGACAACATTGTTCCATTTTTTGTTAAATACATACCTTAAGAAATTTTATGTGTCAAATTTTAGCCATATATTTTTTTTAATCTAAGTTCATCTGCCATTGTTCTGTCTAGGGGAAGTATAAATTTGATAGATAAGTGATAAAAACTAGGCATATGTGGAGTTATCTTCGTAAGTTTACATCAAATGGTCGTTGCAGGGGAAAATTAAAAAATGTTTTTCTCTCTTAAATGGAAAAACACCCTCTCAAAATTTTTATATAACATTCATAATGTTACAAGGTACCATAGTTGAAAAAATGAGAAAAATTAAACTTGAAGAACTTCAAAAGTTTAAACTTTTAATTGTTTAACATTGAATTATTTAAACAAATTATCATTTTATCGCTATTTTTACGCCAGTTTGAGATTGTTCAAAGAATTTTAATTGGAAATGAGCCATCAAGTGCTTTTTAACCTAGTTTCTTCCCCGTGATATATGATAACGAATATTTCGTGACATCGAAAACAGCCATTTTGTAAAATGTCCGTTATTCATCTGTTTTTTCGATTTTCGCAAAACGCTTTAAATTATATTTTTTATTTGGTGAGGCAAACAATTTCACCAATTTTCATCAAAATCTGAGAGGTCAAGGGTCAACTCCTGTCTGAAGTGGCGTGGAATGACCCACATGTAATTTTATATGCATAACCTTCCAACAATCGTTAGCGAGGGATATATTCCATACCAAAATATTGCTGAGAAGTCAGTAATGTTTTCATGCGACATAGGAACAAGCTCCATATATCAGATTGCTAACTTTCCAGAAACAGAAGCCACATATCTTTGGCCACCCATACAGTTGACACTTTGGTATTATTTTTCCTTCTCGCAAACATCGGAACGAATACTTGATTTTTTTCTTTCGTTCAGAACAAAAAAAAACGCTTTTCGGTACTCACCCTAGGAGTTCGTGTCTCTGGGTCCTTCCGAAGGGCCCTCACGAAGGCCGGGTCCATGTACTCTGTCCTCTCGCCTTCGCCGGCCGCCGTATTGTCCTCCTCTTCGGCTCCATCTGAGCCGTCCACCACCCACTCCTCTTCCCTCAGAATGCCCTTGCCGTCGTAACCACCTCCCACCAGCTGACCGCCCCAGCCTCGCTGTTGCTGAGTCTGCCTTCGCATCATGAGGTGCCTCTGGAGCTGCTGCTGATAGCTCAGCTGCTGGTGGTAGTTGAGCTGGTGCTGGTAAGTGAAATGCTGCTGGTACTGCTGCTGCTGTTGAGGGTATTGGTAGTACTGTTGGTGCTGCTGCGATTGGTATCCGTACTGCTGCTGTTGGTATCCGTAAACCTGTCCCAGCTTACCGTGTTGCTGCTGGGACTGCTGCTGGTATTGTTGCTGTTGTTGCTGGGGAGGAGGTCGACCTTCTTCGGGTATCACCGAGGGGTAAGGCTGATAACCTCCCCCTCCAACTGCCCTCACAACGATCCGAGACCACTCAGGGTTCCCGTTGTTGATGTTTCCGTTGCTGCCTCCGAGGTGAACTTCTTTGCCCGCCATTTGCACTTCCTCCCTCCTTGCCGGCGCAAAAGCATGCTGGTGGTGCTGGAAGAAGGGGGCCTGGGCTTGTTGGACGTTCTGGTAGTGGTTCTGCTGTTGTAGTTGCTGCTGTCTGGGCCAGGGACACGCTTGCTCACGACCACCCATTTAAAGGGGGGCCTTCTGGAAGGACCCCCGGACCTGAAGGGCGATAAAGGTTGGAAGGTGACACGTCTCTGGAGGGAAGACGCTGGCAAGCAACGGGAGAACCTCTCCGGGGTTATCGCGGGAGAACTCGGGGCAGGCGGAACTTGCCCGACGACCACTGGCTTCGAAGAAACTTATGCATGTATGAGGCGTGTAGACACACGCGCGGAATAAGATTAATTCTCCAATTCGTTGCGGGGGTAACGACGTGAAACTGGTCGCGCGCACACGAATGTATACAATATAATTCTGGCACCGCCGACAACCGTGTTATAAACGCAAGAATACGCACGTTCGCGCGTTTTTACAAGTGAACATCTCAGGTACATAAGAAGTAAGACTTAACCTCCGGGAATTCGAGCTCGAAAAATTCTTAAGATCCGACGGGAAGTGAAAAATATTGAAAAAATTACTTTGAAACTTAAAAAAATAAACGCACTGCGCGCGATTTAAGACTACGGGAGATGTTACAAAAAAATGAATGGATAAAATGAGTGGGCGTAATTGTATATGAGGTTGGATTGAGGGGGGAAAGCCAAGAAACTCCAGCAGCAGGGAAGGCTGAAGTTTTTTTCCGTTGAGGTGTGGAGTGGGCAGGAGGGGGAGAGAGAGGAATTGCGATAGGCAAGGCGGGCGGCCGTTGCAGCTGCCAGTTCGCTCACTCAAACTCCCTTGCTTCTCCTCAGGAGAGGCTCTTCTGGTTAGGGGAGGGCGGGCGGAAAGGGGGTGATGATGTGGGCACACGGAACACACTGGCTGGCACACGAGGGCTATAGGGACTCGAGCGGCACAAACCACGCAAAACGAACACGTAGGAATCGCCGCTATACACGCTTCAATTACGGCGAAACTGCTCGCGTGGGGAATGCGACTCGGAAACCAAGGTAACGATGACGGGGATTCAAAACAAACAAAAACAAGAGAACACGCAATGGTGGACGACGAACGTAATCCAGCCTGATTTTATTCCTTATTCTAAAAACCTCCCATCTCGCTTAGATGAGGGCGAACGGAGTGAATACAGAGACTAAACACCACCGACGGCTGAGCAAGTTGGGATTCAACCAGCACGGAGCGGTCACCAACAGCCAGAAGGGAACACACGATAAAACAATTCACAACACCACTCGCATTAGTACAACACGAAGTTTGATCTAGTAAATTTATTTCTGAGATGAAGCTTTCCTTTTCAACTCAGGTCTGCAATTAAGCAGGCGGACACGAGTTGTCACAAAAACACACCACACGGTTTCGAATAAAACAATAGAATTCACACGCGTTCACAAAACATATCCAAGAACACTCACTCACACACGAGAAAACGTTAAGACTGGTTGATTCCTTATTTAATAAACAATTCAGGGTGTCAAACTTGAGTATCAACGGTGGCTAGTGGGAGTACACTCTCTGAAGACGACGATAATATTAGAAGAAATCCAAAGTTTTAAAGCAAAAGTTAGAACACTTCTTCTCCCTTGTCTAGCAACCGACTTCCAAATAAATCAACGGAAAAGTTTCTCGCGAGGTCAACCACTAAGAATCCAATAAACGAAAAAATTTGCGCCTCTTTTGGTCGCGATGATTTTTGCTGATCCAAGGTTCACTTCTCACAAGTAATTTTGCTCTCCCGTTGTCTTCTCTATCAACGGATTCGAAGAGCGAAAAAAAAATAATCCCACGGGTCAGGAGATTAGAAGAAAATCCTTAGCAGCACTTTAAAAACACTTGCCTTAACCGGTTAACTTTCCTCTTCCACAACCCTTTTTGAGTACGGTGGAAACGAAATTCTGTAAGGAGATGAAGTTCTTAGAAAAAAAATCTGAACTTCCACGGATCTTGAGTCGCTTCACACGCTGGTCTTAAAATTTACCGGTCACACACGCGATACGGTTTCCCAAAGCGAAGCTCCCGAGCACAAGAGAACACATACACTGGGTCGGCGAAAAAAAAAATTAAAGTTCATTCGGAGATTTCCGTTCTAGTCCTTGCTTTGAGAGGGAAAAAATCACTCGTAGTGAAGGAAGACCCTGAAAAGTATGAGAAGGATCGATCGAAAAACTCTCTTCGCTTCACTGAAAACACACGATGAGTTTAGAACATGTCCGTGAAGTGATTACGGACCAGCACAATTCATACCGGAGCTGCGCCCGGACGAAAACAGTTGGTAAACACCGCGGAAGAGATCGCAGGAATATCGCGGTACGCATCAAGGCGATATCATCCGTGGAGAAACCATCCGAACACGGCCAACGAACGTTATGCAGAACGCGCCTACCCACGGCAAGGCGGGCCGGCAGGTGTGCCCTTGCGAAGAAGACTGGCTGACGTCTAGATCTTTTCACCACGAGCTCCCGGAGGCCACTGAAAGGCAGCCTCGGCGGGGCGGAAGAAGGAGGGGAGGGGAGAGAGTGAACCTGCCCCCCCTCCCCCTCCCTTCCCCTCCCGTCCCTCCGTCTGCTGCTATTCCGTCACGCACCGATCGCCACGCCCTCTGACGGAGACATCCCCAAACACACGACGACTAGTGGCGAAGGCGACTGTTTGTTGTTCGAGACAGTTGGTTTTGAAGAGCGGGACCGGCGGTGAAGGGCAGCTGAACGTTGAAATAAAATAAAATTTACAAAAAATCTAATTAATAGAATGAAAAACTGTTGTAGGTAGTTTGAGCTAAATATCAATTTACATAAAATTCAATGAATTTTTCCTCATTATAAAGACAAAACTCTCACGTTTTCACAAAGACCAAAATATCAGCCACTTACCGCAGTACTTTTCGATGCATTTGCTTGAAAAAAACAGAAGCTGTTTTCCAATGGAACCGGTACGGGTATGCACTACAGAGAGACTTCATATAAAAAAATGAAGGGATTATAATGCATAGATCGCGTCAGAAAATTAACAGCGAGCAGGTTGTATGCTTTATTAACTATTTTGAAAAATAAATGAATTACTCAATGCAGTAATTTTTTCAGAATCGCAAAAAAATCATCAGTTGTGAAGGCGTTGTTTTCACCGTGCAGGGTGAAAAACATTAGTCAAGTTACAGACTTATGTATGCATATTTAGTTAACTACTGAGAATTTTAGCCATATAAAACAATATATTTGCGTCATTTATGTCGTAATATTTAATTCGAGCACCTAAATGTTGCTTAAATTAAAAAATAAAATTTGAATATGGTCTCTCTTAGGACTAGGGAAAAATTCCGCTACCTTAACAAACCATCATTGACATTATTCCAGATGGATGGCAGGTCCTAGGACAGTCCCGTCTATAATTTTCCTGAAAGCAGGGTTTAAATTTTTCTCAGATGAATGTCATTCATTCATTTGAGCATTCTACCAGCTGAGGTAGGTTTTTGGACAGTCCCCGTCCTGCATCTCAATTTCTGAAACATTGTCTCGCTTTCCCTCTTAACGATGTCCCGCCATTACACCCCTCTTAAATTCCTCATATCTTCTACCTCCTATTTCGCCCAGAATTCCTATCCTCTTCCACACTTCCCCAGTTTTCTCCCCTCTATCACTCTCTTCAACATGCCCTCCCCACTCAAAACCTCCTCCATTCATCTCTTCTGCCTTCTCCGAACCTCCGCCACCAGCTTCCTCTCCTCTCTAAACTCTAACCAGTACCTCCTCGTTCGTCTTCCTCGCCATCCAGCTCACCCTCTCCATCCTTCTCCAAACCCACATCTCAAGTCTACGCACATCCTCCCTTCGCAATTACCAAGTTTCGAGCGCCACGCTCCATATCAGAGTTTTTACCACCCTTTTATTTACGTCGTAAACTGCTCGATAGGCTCTATCCTGTGGCCCCCCACCGTTATATTCAGCCCGCCTTCTTACTTCTAGACAATCTCATCACTCTTGTTTTCTTTTGAGTGCCATTAAAAATATATTTTTGAGAAACATTCTTCAGCTTCGCGGAAATCATATGCTCTCTATTATGTGCTAATAGCGTATCTATCCACAGCAACGAGCCATAGTAGGGGCGTGTGGCAGTGGGTGTCAGAAAACCTGCCAATAAAAATTGAGAGAATAGGAAAAGGGAATTGGAAGAGAGATAGGTCGAGAGTGTATTCTGTGCAAACGGAACCACAATCTGTTTCGTCGTATTACTATTGGTGCATGGAAAGAAGGAACATTGAAGAATTTGTTTTACCTATTTGTTCAGAAGTTCAGAGCCGTTACGTTGGGCAGAAGGGTGGGAATTTTTCTACTCGCATTAAAGAACATAAAGAGTGCTACTTAGCTGGAAATACCACTTCTATTTTTGCCCAAAACCTGTTAGATTTTAATTGCACCTGTGATTTTCAGTTTAAAGTTTTGCACTCACTCAACAAAGGCCGTAAATTAGACGCAATGGAGCAGCTGGAAATCATCCAACGGAGAAAAATGAATTCCCCCTCCAGAACGATGTACAGTTTTACTAGTCCCCCTCCCCCCTCCTGTCAATCACCTTCCCTGAGTCCGTGAGTGTGCACCCTGCAACTAACAATAAGCATGGAAAATTTCCCTGTGCTCTGACTCCCCCCCCCCTTTACCGCTGTTGTATGGGAGATTATTGGTCGGGCTCCAGGCATCACGAAGACTGACCATACGCCGTGGGACACTCCACAAAGATCTCATTTGGTTTTTTTCTACATAGTGTCTTCTACTGTTGTGTGCCCCATAAAATTCCCCAGTAACCAGTGACAAAGTGTCTATTTCTCCAATGTTTGTCCCTTTCCTCCCCTCCCTATCTACGCGCCGTGGGACATCACCTCAACGAACTTTTGGTTTTTTCAAATTTCAAATGTCCACGATATTCTTGTGTAAATAAAACCCCCTCCCCCCTTGAAATATTTCTTCTTCCCCACTCCCTCCCTCCACTTTCCTAACCTCCCTCACTCACCTTCTCTTGTGGATATACCTTGATTTCCAAATTTATGTACCTGATGATGATGCAGTGAATCGAAACCCGGATCGAACTAAAATTTTTATCTGTGGAAAATGGAATCTTCTAAGTTCTTATTATGTTCATATTCCACAACATCTCGCCTGATTCCTCCCTTTTATTGGTATTCAAATTAGAACGGATAAAATTGGCGGAGAAAATTTTCCCTGCTGTGCAACATCAAACCTAACTAAGTGACAACGTTCCTCAAGGGCATTTTTTCATCGAATGCTCCTGAAATCAGTGATATGATTGGTGAGCAACGAAATAGTTAGGAATGCGCGTGGAATTCGGCCAATTCACTATCTTTTCATCATCGTTATGGGCACCTGAGATTTCATTCGCTCTGCATCATATTCTTTGCAAGTTGGTAGGGAAAGTAAACAAACCTCTGATGAAATTCAGACGAACCAGGAAATTACCCACCCCACGGGAAATATTCGGATCTGAGGCAAATGAGATATAATAGCCGCTTTCTCCCACCGCAGAGGCAGAATATGAGGATATATGAGAGTCAAGGTGAAGGCGTAGAAAAATGCTTTGATTAAAAAGCATAGCGACGGGATGCTGATAGCATGCTGAGCAGACACACGAATTTGAGGATTTCACTTTTGGAAAAATATTCATTCGAACCCAGATCCTCCGTATTCTTGTTGAGTGATTTCACCAATGGGAACATGAAACAACTATTTTCCTAATATTTTAGAACTGTACATTACATTAAGGTAATCTACCGGTTTAGGTAGGTTTTATTGAAAGCCAGAGAAATTCCTCCAGATCTTTAGACGTGCCTTGGCCTATCTATTTTTTTAATTTTTCTTCATCTCAGCGGACGTCCTACCCTTCATCATCCCGTCATTAAAACCTATTCACCCCTTCCAGCCACCTACCCTGCCTTCCCCTAATCTCATCCACAAGTTTCCTCTCCTCACCAACTAGGCCAAGCACTTCCTCATCTGCCTTCCTTTCCGTACACTGCATCTTCTCCATCCTCCTCCACACCCAGATCACCATATAAGTAATCTACCGGTTAAAGGTAGGTTATGATGAAAGTCAGAGAAAATCCAACAATCCCTTTCAACCTCCCTCTTCCTTTCTGCGTATCTCCCTCCCTCCTTCCCCCGCCCCCCCCCCTCCCTGCCTCCGAATCCTCACCCCCTTCCCCCCCCCCGCCGCCCCTTTTACTCAGCTTCCTGTGCCGATGGCTCACGCGATTTTCACGATGCGTAAGCTCAGGTCTCGATGTGCGATTGTAATACGCTATCGATTATACACCACGTCGAGTTGCCCGCGTAAAATATCACGTTTCGCATTCAAATAGTATAATTTAATAAAGACTTTATTCCTCATCATCTTTTACATTCATCAGCATCATCATCTGAGTAATCCACCGGTTAAAGGTAGGTTATGCTGAAAGTCAGAGAATAACCAACAGACTCTTACACGTGCATTATCCTATCTGCCTCCAGTATTTCTTTCTTCATCTCAGTTAAAGTGCTACCTTTATTCATCCCATCCATAAAACATATTCTCTTTCTACCCCTTCCCCGCTTGCCCAACAATCTTCCCTCTATCACGGCCTTCAGCAAACCATCGCCACTCATTGCCCCTTCCAGCCCACCTACCCTGCATTCCCCTAATCTCATCCAATTTAGCTTCCTCTCCTCACCAACTAGGCCAAGCACATCATCATTTGTCTTCCTTTTCGTCCAATGCACCTTCTCCATCCTCCTCCACACCCACATCTCGAAAGCCTGTAGCCTAATTTCGTCTTCCTTTCTCAAGGTCCACGTTTCTTCCCCGTACAACGCCACACTCCATATCAAGCTCCAGCCTCTTTTCTATATCCTTACTTAAGGTCCCCGTCATCAGCTCCCTTCTATTATTGAATGCTTTCTTCGCTAACTCTATTCTACTCCTGATTTATTTACCTCTTCACCATTTTCTTTTAGTGTACTACCCAAGTAATTAAAATGCCCTACTTGCTCCAGTTTGTGCCCTCCTACTTGTATGGCTAGCCTCGCTTTGTTTTTCCTAGAAAATCTCTTTTCTTTTGTTTTCTTATGATTCACCTTCATTCCGTATTTTCCGCTCTGAAATGTTAATGCATCTACTAAGGCTTGCAATTCCTTCAATGATCGACTTAATACCACCCACGCTTTTTATTCTGCCACCTTAGTAAAACAGCTGGTTTATCTTTCGTTTAATAAAGTTACGTAAGCAAAGAAAGAAGTTTACGCTCAGGCTTTCATTCATCTCTTAGCTAGAGTAGCTAGGTTATTTGGCAGGGCTGTTGACTGCATGACCCAGATATGGCCTTTTATGTACCTTTGCACGCGTAAACGACGTGTTAATGAGGGCAACATCGCTTTTCGGGTTGCTTCTGCGGTGAATTACGTCAATTTTGAACCCTCATCCATTGAACGCATTTTACGGGCTGAGTGAGTGAATACTACAGAGAATCGGAACGCTGTTGAGGCCAGAAACGTCAAAATTATTTTAAGAAATCTTTGAATATGCAGACAAACGATTGCAATTCAAATTTTAACGATAAGAACGGTAATTTGGCGATTATCGCACCGAGGAATCAGAAGACGACGCATTCATTTTAGAGCCATTTTAAAAATGATGAAGCTTGGAGCCGAAACTGTTTCGCAAATGAATGAATAACATTATTGAGAGGTAAAAGAGAAAATTGCAACAGTTCTAATTATAGCGTTTAATTGAGTAATGTGACTGAAAATCGTACTGATATATTTTTCCGGGAAACAGACGATACTGGTGGTATAGAATGTATTCCTTAATTTTATTCATAACAATTTTGGAAGAATTTTCGGATAACATCACTTAGTTCGAACTCGAAGTAATTTGGATCAAATTAAATTGGGTGTGCCTGCGTTGCAAGAGTGGTTGAGTAAAAGGCCTTTAATCCAACATGGGGCGGGCATGAAATATATGGAACGAGAGCGTTAATAGGTATGCTAGAAACTTATAGAGATGACCCTCAAGTATATCATATTACGATATGCCCGGTTCAAAAACCTATAACTCAAGAGGTAGAGTACTTAAGGTAATTTGAGCGAGATATTTCCCTAGTCAAAATGGAGACCATATTCTATTTTTTTAATATTTCAGCATATGTAAGAAGTATGAAATAAATATTGTAGTATTTATGGAGCAAATATATAGTTATATATGACCAAAATTCTCATAAATTAAATAAATATACCAAATTAAGTCTTTAACTAGACTCATTTTTTCACGCCGTACGGCTAAAAATCCTTCAAAACAGCAACTTCTTTTTGCGATTCTGTAAAAATTACTTCGGTGAGTAATAGTTTAATTTTTATAAATAGCTGGTAAAATACAAGCAAACAACGCACCGAAGGTTTTTTTGACGAAATCTAGGTGTATTAAATTCCTATTTCTTTAATATTCTCCCTCTGGAGCGCACAGCCGTAATCTATCCCATGTAAAACAGCTTATATTTTTTGGCAATTTACTCGAAAAGTAGTTCGGCAAGGGGATAAAAATATTGATATCATTGGAAAAATGAGTTTTTTTCTTTGAAATGAGGCGAAATTCATCAAATTCTAGGTGAAGTGATTTTTCGCTCAAATTACCTTAAGGAATGAACGCGCATTGTCTTAATGACGGCAATTACAAATAGTTTATCTTCAAAGCAGTCTATATTTAACAATCCGCCAACGTACAAATCCACAAGAATCGACCAGATATCAAGAAAAGAAGGAAAAAATGGGACCTCGTCTTTGAGAGAAAGATATTATTTTGTATCCCCGCAAGGGTCACCACAGAACGAGAATCTTGCGCAAATTCAAAAATTACAAAATGGAACGAGTCCGTGGGAAACCAGGGAATGAAAGTCAAATAGGCGGATCTCTTTTTTCCTCCCTTTAATTAATGAAACAAAAACGACTCACCTCTCTCTTTTCCGGCAAGTACCTATCTCGAGGGCGAAGCTATCATTTAGGGGATTATCTCGCTTAATCACGGGTTCAGAAGCCCGTAACGGACTAAACCGGTCTCCTCGGCTTAGGAGAATATCTCGGCGAGGCATTTGAGCGTCCCTTCCGACGCAGTAGTGGAGTAACGGGTTAAGAGGAAGGGGAGAACATTTTTCCTGTGAACTTTTAACCATCCACACCAAGATCGACGCAAAGGGTAGGCTTGAAGTAGGATCAGTTATTCATAGGAGGCGGATGAATGCAGTCGGCATTTAGGATTGGCGAGAAAGCAAAGAGTCGGGGAAAAGAGATGGAAAAGGGTGGAAGGGAACCTGGTGACAGAGTTGCCGTATTCCCAATGAGGCATCTCAGGTTCACAAAAGTTTCATGCCCGATACTTGAGTCAGGACAATTCTCAGTATTCTTCCGCGTAGGTAGGGTTAGATGATCATTGAAAACTTCTAAAAATACTAAAAAAAATTGCTTCAGGCTCCACTTTGTGGAATATTTTCATAGAAAAAAGAAAGAAAACACTTAAAAATACTATTAATCCACAAAAAAATGATTTACTCCCGATCACCTTGATAATGACGGTTCCCGGTCGAAACCTTGGTCAGGAGTGAATAAAGGTTGTGTGGGTAAAACTATTTTAAGTGTTTTCTTTCTGGTCACTTATATATAAATAGTTATAGGTATTGCATTTGACTGGCATACACTCATACCCTCAGCTATTTTTTCTTTCAGTTGCTCATTTATTCTATCATCCCTTAATGAGATTTTCTAGAAGTAAGATGGCGGGACTGGATATAAGTTTGGGAGGGCACAAAATAGAGAAGGTCGAACAATTTACATACCTGGGCAGTATTTTGGAGGAGAATGGGTTTAGAGGTAGGGGCAGAAAATGTAGAATTTCCCTGGGTAAAAAAGTATTTTCAAAGAGAAGGGAATTGATGAGGGGGGGTGCCTGAAAAGAGACGTAAAGAAAAGGCTGGTGAAAACTATATTATGGAGCGTGGCGTAGTATGGGCCGGAAACTTGGTCATTGCGAAGGGAGGATGTGCTTAGACTTGAGCCGTTTGAGATGTGGGTTTGGAGAAGGATGGAGAAGGTTAGCTGGATGGCGAGAAAGACGAACGAGGAGGTACTGGATATGGTCGGAGAGGAGAGGAAGCTTGTGGCAGAAGTTCAGAGAAGGCAGAAGAGATGGATGGAGGAGGTTTTGAGAGGGGAGGGCATGTTGAAGAGAGTGATAGAGGGGAGAACACTGGGGAAGCGTGGGAGAGGAAGGAAGAGGATAGGAATTCTCGACTAAATAAGAGGAGGTAGAAGATATGAAGAATTGAAGAGGGATCTAATAACGGGCCATCCTTAGAAGGGAAAGCGAGACAATGTCTATGAGGTTGGGATACAGGATGGGAACTGTTTATAAACCTACCAATCAGCTGGTAGAATACTCAAATGTTTATGCAATGAATGCATGTTGAAGAGGGTGATAGAGGGGAGAACACTGAGGAATATAGGGAGAAGAGGGAAGAGGATAGGAATTCTGGACGAAATAAGAAGAGGTAGACGATATGAGGAATTTAAGAGGGAGCTAATGGCGGGACATCTGTAGGAGGGAAAACGAGAAGTACCAGAATTTGGGAATTTAGGATAAGTACTTGCCATAAACTACCAATCAGCTGGTAGAATACTCAAATGAATCATCCCTTACAACATGACTTCTCTTTTAAAGTGGATAAATCTTTAAAATCGGACTGACAATGAGGTACCTGAACATAAACGGCGAAATACGTGTGGGGGATGATCAATTCCAATACTTTGATTTCGTGAATATTTACTCGATCAAAATATATGTACTGTCATTGGATCGGGTATATGAATACAAAGCGAGCATTATCTAATGTTATCACCGCACATGCGCTGCTGACCGCTGAACTGACCGCCATTTCGTGCATGTACGAAAATATCCGGCCAGTGCATCTCGCCACCCCTATGAGATTGCTCGATGATTTTGATGTCAAACGAAGGTTTTCACCTATTTTAACCCTGAAAACGGTATATTTTCACTGATTGTTGGTGAATAATCAAATATTTTGGTGAAATTTCACGCAGTATATAAAGTGTTGGCGCATATTCACCGAAAAGACAAGGGGAAAATCAAGTGAACGCATTTAATCGGGAAGGGCATCTAAATATCCATCGATCAGTGTCGCTATGTCCGTGACGGAAAGGGTGTTCACACAACAAACGAAACCAACCGTCACGACGCGTCGTTCATATCGTCACGTCGTAAGGGTTAAATGCGGTAACCTACCGCGTAACTGCACTAACAAACAATAATTAACTGCGCGTTGGTTATCTACGGAACAGTAGTTCCTAAAGCCGAGTTCACATGAATCCGGAACGGGTGCGGAATGCGTGACTCGGAAATGTATCTAGCCAATCACACTACGCCTTTCCGAAATTTTCTTGTTTTATGATTGGCTAGATGCATTTCCGCGTTCCGTATTCCGCACCCGTTCCGGATCCAATTGAACTCGTTTTAACGCTGCCACTTGACATTGATCAGTGCGGTACCACCGGCGGCAACCGGAACAGATGAGTAAGGTAATCAAATAAGTCAATCAAAGTGGATAACGGTGATGTATAATTTTGATAAAAAAGCAAATAGTAGTGTCATTTGCTTTCATATAACCATTCCAAAAGTTACAGAACGTTGAAATGATGTGAGAAGTTATAACACCAATTGGCTAAAATGTCCCAAGTCAGCATAGTACCTCGATTGTAGAGCAAGGGGAGATAGTACTTCGGCTTTTTATTTTTCAGGGCGCCAGGTAATTTTTTAAAAATTACCACCGAAGTCCACAGGACACTAAGGATGATAAAATTAAACAATTAAACTCACTCACCGTTAAGATCTCACAATTACCATATAATTCCTCAAAATTCTCTCAGAATCGAAAAACATGAAGGTATTTTCAGAATCAGCACAACAATCATCAACCTTGTTCATTAACAACCGTTCCTATGAGATAAAATCCAGCCAAGGCCTTTAGGCAATTTTACGCAGAATTAAAATGTGACATTGATCGTTACAAAGTCCTATTTCGCAGGCTAGCTCTTCATTTGTTCGTTGAAATTCCTGGTGAGGGCAGCACAGAGTTACGATGATGTCAAGGTCTTTCTACCCCTACCCTATGGGTATATAGACCTTGGATAATGCAATGTGAGTACGCTGAGCCAGCCTTCGTTGGCATGCACATACGATAGTTGTTTGAACCGGGTATGACACAGCTTTGAAAATGTCAGAATGTTGACGCGCGCCACGAAAGACGGCGCCAGTTCTTAGACGGGTGATAGTCGATTCCCGTAAACGCAGACGTATTCACTCACGTGACCCCCACGGCTCAGACACCCGTTTTCTTCCCTCCCTTTCTCCACTTTCAACGCATGCTCCCCTCTATCAACAGACTTCCTCTAGCACCCCTTTGTGCACCCTATTTATCATACCTACTCCATCCATTATGACCTTTCCTCTTTAACCACGTAAAGTACTTCTTCGTTTGCTCTCCTTTGCGCGTCTGAATATGGCCATATTCATACTCTTCCCCTCTATTTTATCTCCAGGTTTCAACGCCATACTCAGCCGTACTCCCCAACAAACTCCTTATTAGTAAATCGACTACATCTTCACGAAGGGCCTATATCATTAACAGTGACGTAACAACAGTTTGAGCCGCCCGGGGCGGTACTTCAGTTGCCACCCTTCCTATCGGGAACTCATAGTACACACCAAACGTATTTAGACACAATTAAAAATTCAGTTTACGAAAAAAGTTTATTTATTTTATTTATAAATTAAAATTCATATTATATTTAAAATTAATTTTTCTTGACAGTTTACAGCAAAATCGTTTTTTGTATTATCAAAGTGCATTTCGTTTGTTAGTGGATATTCTATAGGCAATCTACAACTACGAATTACCGAGTAAATTACTTTCAGGGTGTGGGGTACGGGGTGATTCCGCACCAGGCATGGAATAACCGTCCCAGTTTTAATTCCAGTCCCACACGCTATTACGTGTGGAGAACAATGTATTTAATGCGAGTACATTAAAAAGATTTATTAATCGTTATCTGTATTGACCTAGTTGTAATTTTTAACCCTAGAGATAGTTGTACTTTTTTTTTCAAGGTAAAATATTGCTTGAAAAAATTTATTAATGCCAAAAATGCCACCACGATAAAAGTGCCGCCAGGGGCGGACTGATCCACCCTCTCCCGCCCTCCCCTAGCTACACCGCTGGCCATCACATCAAGCCTTCCATGACCAAATTCACATTCTTAAATGATGATACTACGTTCAGTTTAAATCTAAATATAATCTAAATGAGACGTGATACTGCGACTACAATATTTTCTTCCATTGAACCCTTACAATGGCCGTAATAAATTGGCACCACTCGTAAAAAATACGCTACAATTGCTGTGTTGGTTTACGGGAAAAAAAATGTAGCGTATTTTTGACGAGAGGTGCCAATTTATTACGGCCATTGGAGAATTGCCTGCATCAAGGGGGATTACGTCATTACGCAACGAGTCAATGGCTGGACGTAAAGATATCGTTGCGAAAGCAATGCTCATTAAATCCTGGTTACTAAACAAACTATGCAAGATTGAGTGCTGGTAAATGAAATAAATTATTATCGAAACACAATTAACGATAAAGAATGGATTTCGTACCAATCATTCGTTCATGCAGGTACTCCGTTGACCAAGCAGCCTATGCAAGGATTATGACTATTGACGCATGAGAAGCTTACTCACAACCTCATATACTAAACTTTGGCTCGAATTATCTATAGTTTTTTGAAAAGAGCCAGTTTTTCAAGGAATGCATTCGCTGACTTATATCGGCAAGAAATTCCATAACATAATGAAGTTTCACTGGGCATGACATCCCTCAAATACTTCTAAAAATTAGGTTATCAGCATTAGAAATGAAATTAAAACTGGCTCAGGAGTTGCAGCATCTGAAAATAAATCTGAACATATGCAGTTTTTGTATTCGTTGAGATAATCTGGACCTGTCTCTTTTAATAAAAAATATGTATTTTGAACAAGTTCCTTACAGTTCATCACGGAACCCTATGCTGCTGAATTTGAAATACGTCACGTGGGATCATGGATAGCGGTTGAGCAATTCTCCCGGTTGGTTAAAGCACAAAGTACTCGTCTTCCCACACCGGGAAGTGTTTATTCAATAGCATCATTGTGCTTGCGCCGTGTTTGCGCTAACGTCATGCTTAGCGCTGATGTTAACTGTGCACGCAGAGCGAGTCGCAATATAATTAAATTCAGCCGAGGCCTTTTCGACCAGACATATCATAGTGAATGTTTCTTCTCTGAGCTATACTCTCCATATGAATCGTCACGAAGATGTCACATCGGTATCTCTGACTATCGTGGATCATTATAAGGGGGTTCTGTGAGGTTTTCCACCGAAGTAGAGTTCGCCATATGTATAAATAGCATTTACACTCGGGCAATAAGCAGGGATGTGACCCGAAAAGGTACGTTACGTTTCGTGCCGTACCTGGGAAGCACCCGAACTCGGAGTCCAAGCCTTGGCTTTGAAGGAGACCGAACCCTTCACCGCGGGTGGTTTATAGCACTAACTGACCAGTCACACTATAGTTTATAACTTCTTAAAGTTAAACATAAATCACAAAGCTATGTTCGTCTTTGTGTTGTACTATTCACGTTGATGAAAATGGTTTTTTCATCGCAGTTAAACTCTCCATTTTGATGACATCTGTAGTGTAGTGTTGCATGCTTGTGAGGCTTCGCCTCATGACAAGCATTAGCGATTTATGCTAATGCATAATTAGTCGTAGTTACACTAACTTTAGGGTGTAATGCATGTTGGTGATTACTCACCCCCTGCCACACACCCCTGAGGTGGCTTACAGGGTATTTTGTAGATGTAGATGTAGATACGATAGATATTAGCAATTTTACGTGCATTAGTAAACCAAGCCAGTTTAATGTATATTAAATTACTAAAGCACGTAAAATGGTTAATATCTATTGTATGACTGCGATGAAAAAACCATTTTCATCAGCGTACATAGTGCAACACAAAGACGAACATAGATTTGTGATTTATGTTTAACTTTAAGAAGTTATAAACTATAGTGTGACTGGTCAGTTGGTGCTGTAAACCACCCGTGGTGAATGGTTGGGTCTCCTTCAACGCCGAGGCTCGGACTCCGAGTTCGGGTGCCTCGCAGGTACGGCACGAAGCGTAAAGTGCCTTTTCGGGTCACATCCCTGCCAATAAGGGCACCAGAGCAAAGAAGATTGAAAGCAGTGGGAATGTGGTGATAGAGAAAAATAATTACGAAATAAGAAATGGAAAGAATTACGAATGAAGAAGTCCTATGAAGTGTTGGGGGAGAGAAGACGTTAGATAAAATTATGTCAAGTATAAGAGGCAAATGTAAACTTATTGTCCGTTTTCTGAAATAAAATAGCAATAAAAAAACAGTGGAGAGAGAAGTGAACAGATATATTGAAGAAAATCATGAGAGATACTAATATAAGGAATGTGGGACTGAATTAGTATCTGGAAATAACTTCGTTTTTACCATAACGAATTCAGTGGAGGTCTGCAGTAAACCAATCTTTGGTTTTATGATCGCTGATGATGACAGTTTGTCAAATTACGCAAGGTAAATCCTTTTGAATTCCTGTTTGATGAGCGTTTCCCTGCCCTCTATAAATGATATTTTGTATTAATACAGAATTGAAAATAATACTTTATATGTTTCGAAGTTACTTTCCAGCCCTGACGCTTGCGTATGGATACAAAGAAAAGATTGGTGAAGAATTTAGCACTGAGTATAGCGCAGTATGATGCAGAAAACCTTCGTTCCAGGGTAGACATTGTAGCTGTCTCTTCTGACATTTATTCCCGAAACGAAGTCGGGGTGGAAATATTTTGTGACCCAAAATATTACAAAACCTAATACGAAATTGACTAGCGACTATAACTTTTTCATAGCTTTAATAATATGTGCAGTGAGGCATATTGAAAGGCGGATAAAGCAATAATGTGTGCTTATAGTCAACAAAGACAGAATCCGAAGTAATTTTAAGTATAAATATCGGATATTATTTTGTACAAAATAAATATTTAAGGTCTAAATTTATTTTTTGAGTATTTTTTGTTGGATGTCGTGGTATAAAACTGAGAATCTTATACGTATATTTCATCTGACCCGAAAAAATTTCCCCCTCAACTAATTGAAATTCACTGAATCTGTTTGCCTTTGTCGAGTGGCTCTTGAAAGTTTATGAATGAGCCGACCTTTTTCCAGGAAAGTAGGGATCGTAAACAAAACTGAATTAATGGGAAATTCATTTAATCAATACAAAATCCATTATTCGGTTAGTTTGAATACACGCAGAGCATATCACGTGACTCATGACGTAGGTATATCAAAACATTGCATTACGCAGAGTGCTCGACTTGAGAAATAGGAACAATTGAAGATTTTCAGAGCGGATATTGATCTTTGAGCAAAGATTCGTCAGCCATCATTTTTTCATTTTCTAGTATTTATCAATTGTTTTTCTAGTATTTATCAAAAGTTTCGGTAAAAATGCATGTCAAATTAAATTTATCACTCGTTATTACAAGCTAGAAGTACATACAATGTAAATTCAGTTGTACTTCCCATGTGTTGATTCCCACCTATACATACTATGTATCACCCTAATGATTCGAGGACCTGTTAAATACTGAAAGAGAATATACGTAGCCTGGAAGAATTAGGAGGAGAATGGAGAGGGTGAGTTGGGAAGCGATGAAGACGAACACGAGGAGGTGTCAGGAATGTTGAAGAGGGTTATTAAAGGATACTGGGAAATAGGAAGAGGATAGGTATGTTGGACGATATGACGAGAGGCAGAGGGCTTGTGAGACCTGATGGCGATCAACTAATATGAGGTAAAATGAAAAGTTATTGTAGGGATTATCCAAAGGGATTATGCACTACCAGTCAAGAATACCCAATGAAATGATTGGAGAAAAAGCAGCCAGTTGTCTATTATTAATTTCCTTTATTGATCTGTAGGAGTCTGAAGTGTGGGACTTTGAGAAGAACGGATAAGGTGCGATGGACGGAAAGGAGGACGAACTGAGGAGTATTCGGAATGGTGGTTGAGGGGAGAGGAGTTGGAGGAGATTAGAAGGAGGCAGAGTAGGCATCAAATCAATGTTTGGCGAGTTTACATGGTGGAATAAAGACACGATGTTTTAAGATTAAACTTGGTTATATTCCACACAATATTTACTACACTCTATAAATGATAAAGTGTAATAAATATTTTGTGGAATATAACCAAGTTTATTCTTAAGGTAGTTTGAGAGAGATATTTCCCTAGTGATAATGGAGACCATATTCGAATCAAGTTGTTAATTTAAACGTCTGTAAGAAGAATGAAGTAAATATTGTAACATTAAAAGTGCAAAAATATAGTTATTTATGGCAAATATTCTCTGTAATTAAATAAATATATCTACTTAAGTCTCTGACTTGACTCATTTTTCACGCTGTACGGCTGAAAAGCCTTCAAAACAGCAGGTTTTTTGCGATTCTGTAAAAATAACTACGGCGAGTAATAGATTAATTTTTATAAATATAAGAAATTGACTCAGGCCTTACTTGATGAAACCACGTCGTTATAGAATAAAATGGTATAAAAGCTTACAGCCTAACATTTTCTGTACCTTGAAAATGGCGATCGTTCGCTGAAAACATGGTCGGTAATAAATTTCGTGTGGAAATGACAAAATTATTTCTGTTTTATTTTATAAATAGTTTAGAAAACATACAACAAAACACTGTTAGTTTTTCAACGAAATCTACGTGTTATAATTTCCTATTTTTTTCAATATTCTCCCCCTGGAGGGCACACCCTTAATCCATTCCATTCAATACAGCTTGTATTTTCAGGCAATTTGCTCGATAAGTAGTTCGGCATGGGGTTTATGTTTTGATATAATTGGAAATATGGGAGTTTTATCTTCAAAATGAGGTCAAATTCATCAAATTCAAGGTGAAGTGATTTTGCACTCAAACTACCTTAAAACAGCAGAATTAGGGGAACCTCGAAACAGGGAATTAGGAGAGATTTGATGCTGAAGGCCGTAATAGGCGGGAGGATGTTGGGTAATCTGGGGCAGGGAAGATAGCTTTATGGTTTAGTTTGACTTCTCATTATTATGCGGATGGAGTACTACACTTGAAATGCTCCCCTAAGTGCACACAAGCAGGTATAGTCTGGAAGGGATTCCACTGAAAATTTTACGCCGCTGCCGGGAATCGAACCCAGGACGTCGGGATCGGAGACCAGAAGTATAACCATAAAATACACTCTACTCCTTTGGGATCATGGTAAGGCTGTAATAAATCCGCACAGAAAAGTTGAAGAAGATTACCCTTCAACTCACTGCGGTACTTTTCATTTGGTTTAAAACCGTGGAACAGCAAAGATCCCCAAGGGTAATGCTCGTATATCACAGGGCCTTCTTTCTTCTTCCCGAACGACCCGTCGCTCCACCTCGCAACAAATATCCACCACTCTGCCGGACTCCCTTGTCCAGCCTGCAGTCTGCGGTCACCGCTATCGCCGCGGCATCAATGGATGGAGACGCCTCGGGAGGGTAGCGGGGAGAGGGGGCGTTTGGGAGGAAAACAAGGGGCCCTCCCAAAACCTCCGCTTCCCTTCGTCTTTGTTTTCGTCGAATACCCTTTCTTTTCCCTCACCCCCATACCCAAGGGAGTTTTCACCCGCTTCCCCATATCTCCTTTTTCTGAAAAGGGAGATGGAAGTGAACGAAAAAATAAATCTTACCCTCTTTCTTTCGCTCGGAGCAGCGAGCATGAGAGGTTTTCGATGTGATGGGACATCGACGCCCGTTCGACATTTTCAAAGTTCGACCTGTGAGTCTGTCACGGAACTTTGCGATTTCTCGGTATTAGGTGATACGAGTAGGGTTGCCAACCTTCCGGAATTTTTTTGAATTGATTTGAATACATTTTTATTGTTCTAGGACAATGTCCTCTAAGAACAAAACACTATTAACATCCAAAACTTTACAAATATAGGCAAAAATCAATAAAACAAACAATGAATCTCGTTGTGAGATCCAGATCACGTACATCAGTGTAATAATTTCTATAAATTTAACAATAACGATTACGAACATAACATTTCGATAATATAGAAAATTAGATGAATAAATATCATAACGAATTCACAATGAGGTAGGAATCATAAGAAGATTAAATACCTTAGATTTAAAATATTTTAAACCTTTAATATTTTTAACCTCAATAGGCAGAGTATTCCAAAGATTTGAGGCTACAACCTGGAAAGATTTCTGGAAACATGTGGTCCGAACAGAAGGATAGTAAATAAAGTTGGGATCAGACCTAGTTGTGATATTGGTGGTTTTAGGTGCAGTTTTAAAGAGATTGAATAAATATTCAGGACTTTTAAAGTGAAATAAGGCATAAAGGAAGGCAGCAATAAAATATTTACGTCGATTTTGACAGTCAGCCATCCGATATCATTAAGGTATGGTGTTATGTGTACATCTCTACGGAGGTTGTAAATAAATCTAACAGAGTAGTTTAGTGAGCGTTGAAGTATAACATCGAGTTCGTCGGGAATAACATGATAAACTAGACAACAATAGTCAAAATGCGGAAAAACAATATAGGTTATCAATTGTTTCCTAATTTCAACAGGCAACAAGTCTTTGTTTATTTTTAGTTAAAACAGGATTTTCTGACTTTATTTGAGATGCCATGAATATGGTTTTGCCAGGAGAGATTGGTAGACATTGGTAGACGGAGGTTTTTTGTCCGGAATTTGTGAAAAAGTCACATTTTAATGAAGTGAAGAGTATTTATCATCATTTAGTAAATAGTTATTGTTCATCAAAATATAAAAATAGCTAAAAAATTACAAATTGGATAACGTCATGCTGGGTTTCAATAACTATGTTTCATCTTTCCAAAAAATTTTACGGAGCGTGCTAGTATGTGTTTTATATTAAATTTAAACAAAATTCTAGAATTAAAATGTAAGCTATGTTATTATTATTATTTATAATTCTTGTATGAGTTGATCCCAGATTCCAGCCCAACGATATATCCAAGTCATTGAATCTTAAATTACGTGTGTGCGGCTGTTTTGAAGGTAATAAGGGTCCTAAAATTTTCCCCAGACCCCTTGTATGCCGACAAAATCAGAACCAAGTTGGTGACCCTATATACGAGATCTATTATTACCACATCGGCCTCGGTTTGAGAAACTTGTCATTGATAATGGTACAAATGTGGTAATTTCAGATGCAATATCATGCGATACATATCGTTTTCATGGGTCGAAATAACGTCTCAGATCCGAAATTACGCCTGACGGAAAATTGGGTGGACCAATTTATTGAGTTTCGATGATCAAGTTGATATGAATGATATCATGGACATTGACGATGATGTGCCCACCTTCAGTATAATCGGAGATCAGACTATGTGGCGAATGTTTTGTAGGGGAATACGAATGGTCACACGATAATTATCGTTATTATGCCGATATAAATGTCATTTACGATTTGGACGACGCACAGTGGCGAATTTATCCGAAATCCTGGCCAGATCTCCGAAAAGATGTCTAGGCCCTCGAATATGTTTACAGACCCGGGGAATTGACGCCTTATGAGCAATGAGCGTGATAATGCTCAACAATTTTCGCGATTTATTTTTAATTAATTAAAAATTTAGCGTCAAACTTACGTTAAAATAGCACAGCCTCAGAACTTATTTTTACAGAACAGAGTAATTTGAACCTTTTGTTTAGGAATAATTGGTTTTTATAAATCTCATAGTGTCTTGAAAGATCTAAGGCTTTCCCAGCGTGTAGCGATATTGGTGGTTGTTCGGGTTTCCGACCGGGTCAAACTCTCCATTTCTGCCGACGTTTCGATAAACGACTCGTTCATCATTCTCAGGGCATGATCATTCAGGGCATCCTCAGGTTAGATGCTCCTGAGGATGATGAACGACTTGTTCATCAAAACGTTGGCAGAAATGTAGAGTTTGACCCGGTCGGAAACCCGAAGAACCACCAAAATCTCACAGTGCCTGTTTAGTGCTGAATATTTTCTAGATGAAATATTTAACTACTGGATTTTAAATTTTTCAAATAATATTTTAAGACAAATTGATAGATTAATATTCTAAGTAAAGAAATTGGTGAAAATTATTATACCTCAACAGATTAGAAACGCTGAGTGAAATTGAATGAGATAGTCATTGAATGAGGTACCTAGTCATTGAATGAGGTAGTCAGTGAATGAGGTCATCCCATCGTGTAAGATTAAATCCAAATTCATAATATTTATCAACAATATAATCCATCAGCTCGCAGGCTTCCGCGGATGTAGTGTTGACCGTTTCTTTTTTCGGGATTCATTCCGCGACGTTAAAATTGTAAAAAAAACAATATTTCGCTGGTCCTCCTGCCAGCTTCATCAGGTTAACTGAACTGATTCCTTAGTCTCGCTCGTCTTTATATATATGAGTGAGGACTCCCATTGTTGCCGGAATTTTGAAAATTTGAAAAATTAGTTTAAGATTTCTACTCAATGTGTAATCATCTTCTTGGTTGACGTTCTCCGGTCTCTTCGCAATTTCTATAGCCTCCCTGATTAATCTTGGGTGATAGCGTACCTCCTTTGATATTAATTTTGTCTCCTCAAAGTTGAAATTATGAGTGGGGCCGCTGAGATGGTGTTCGGCTGTTGCAGAAATGGGGTAATTATTATTTTTAATTGCCCGTTGATGCTCTTGGAGGCGTATTTTTAGGGTTCTGCATGTCTGGCATGAATCAGTTCAGTTAACCTATGAAGCTGGCAGGAGGACCAGCAAAATATTGTTTTTTACAATTTTAACATCGCGGAATGAATCCCGTAAAAAGAAACAGTCAATATAGTCTATCACTTCATATTGGCAATGCTTGTCATCGTCGAATCGTCCAATGATTATTATTAGTGTAATCCGGTCCGGATCCGGCAGGTTTAACTGGAAGAGAATGTAAATCCTCTTGATATTTCACAGGCGCAGGTCCCCCTTATCTCCTTACACGATTTCTTCCTTCATCTCAGCATGCGTCCTAACTCTCTGCATTCCGTCTATAAAGCCGATTGTTTCCTTCACCGCCTACCCAACATCCTCTCCTCCACCACGTACCTTAGCATCCTTTTGCCTCTAATTACCTGCTCCAAACACCTACTCTGCCTCCTCGTAATCTCTCGTGGAAGTTTCCTCTCTTCACTCACCATACCAAGCAAATCCTCGTTCTTGTTCCTTTCCGTCTGCCACGCTATCTCTACTCTCCTCCGCACCCACATCTCCAAAGACTGCAGCCGATTCTCGTCCTCTTTTATCGGAGGGCATATACGTATCAGATTCCTCCTATGGCTGAATGCCTCCTATGCTAGCGCAATTGCCCTTTTACTGTCCCTGCTGCAATGTACATTTTCCTCCAACGTGCTGCCCAAGAAATTAAACTGTTTTATGATGACAAACATGTCATATAATCTGAAAAACGATTTTAAAAGTGTTAAAAGAGTACTTGGCAAGTGTGACGATAAAGTTAGGGAGATCAGCTACTTCTCCCTCGTTAGACCCCACTTGGAATATACTGCCAGTATTTGGGATCCTTATGAGATAGGCTTGGAAACTGAGTTAGAACGCGTGCAGCGAAGATCTGCAAGATGAGTTAAAGGCCGTTATGATAATCTAGTTAGTGTTACTGACCTTTGCAGCAACAGGGATCGGAAACGCTTTCAGACCGTCGATTAAAATTTAGACTCTATCTGTTATGTAAGTTCCAAATCGGTCTATTCTCTGGCGACGTTGATAATATTTTACGAAATCCGACTTACTACGGTAGATCAGATCATGAGAGTAAAATTAGGGAACTAGACTGCAGAACGGACAGATTTAAAATGTCGTTTTTCCCACGAACGATAAGGGACCATAACAGCTGCCAATGAGACTTTTATCTAGGTTTGTCGTTAGGTGGTGTAGCTCTTAGTAGTAGTAGTACTCCCTAATACTTGAATCCTTATCTGTTACCTAATACTAACAGTACGCCGTGAATGTTTTCTACGTAAGTCTTGAGTCTATGTCCATTTGTGTAGCCGCAAAATACATATATATTAACGGTCCCACTCCATTGTGATAATATCTGTAGTGTAGTTCATGCTTGTGAGTCTTCCCCTCGTGACAAGTTTTAGCGATTTATGCTAATGCATAATTAGCCGTAGTAACAGTAACTTTAGAGTATAGTGTAATGTATGCTGGTTAATAATCACCCCCTGCCACACACCCCTGAGGTGGTTTTCAGGGTATTTTGTAGATGTAGATGTAATATACGTCCACAGCAACATTAACGTTCATTTTCAAGTGTCGTATAGTTACCGGGCAGTCCAACCCTCGAGATGGAAAACTCGAGAACGTTTTATCCTAACAACATTAAGTACTCTACCAGCTGATTGGCAAGTTTTATGGACAGTCCATGGAGAGAACCTTGGGTCATCTTCTCACTGACTTGCACAGTGGGCACTTGCCTGACTTCAAGTCACTCATACTCTGTCCTCTTTCTTCCTCTCCCGCGCATTCCAAGACGTCCACCTCTCTCACCTCCATTAACCCAATTTAACATGCTCTCGGCTATCAAAATGTCCTCCATCCACCTTTTCTGCTTTCACCATATCCATCCAACCATATCCAACATTACCTCGTACATCTTCCTCGCTACCCTGCCCTCCCTCTCAATCCCTTCATCTCAGAAGCCTCCATCCAGCCTGAGCATATCCTCTCAGTATCCCCTTAGTCAGATTTATCTATTAGTAGGTTTTCGAGGGTTTTCACACTCCCCTTCATGTGTAGGTGTTTCCCTGCAGTGGGGTTTTACGTTAAGGATATTAGCTCCTCCCTATTCCTTACGTTTTTCCCACAATCGTGTATATCTCTCTACACTCTTTATATTCCAGTTGCTTCATTCTAAAATATGTATGATAATTTTTGTTATTTTTATATTATTTTAATAGTTAAATTGTAATTATTTCATACATGTATTTGACGAAGGGTTAGATGGAAGCAGGGACTGTCCCAGTCTCAATCTCTCCCCAATAAAGACGTATTATCATTATTATCCTCTTTCAGCAAAGACCTCACTTCCGACCCATACTATACCACGCTCCATGTCAGTGCCTTCTGTAATCTTTTCGTTGTGTCTTTCCCCATCGCCCTCCTAATCAATTCCCATCTTTCCGAAAATATATCATTGAGTAGAAGTAATCTACATTAATTTATGTCCCTTCAATAAAAACCAAACTCCTCAAAAATACTTCGTAGATGCTTAAGGTGGTTCCACCGTAAAATGATTTAAGTGTCATTTTATTAATATTCTGTCTACTTGTAGAAAAAGTTGTCCTCTATCTGATATGAACAACAAAATAATACCTTTCCACGCTATTTTATTCTATAATTGAACTTGAAATTACATGGTGTTCAATGGGAGTATGAGAGAAACACGGGGGAAAATAGTATTTTTCCATCAAATATAAATGCCATTTTCGCGGAAAACTATTTATTTGAAGGAAATAATCCAGAGAAATTGAATAAAAATGTAATATAGGCATTTTACCATCTTATATTTTTAGTTATTCGGGAATTACTGTAGTAATTGAAGTCAAAATGCGGCAAAATTCGTAGGAAATGGCGCTGCAGTCGGCTCCTATGGCTGGTAAAAAGTGCTCATTTAAAATACATTCGTGGAATGAATCTGCATATTTTGTACCTCACTTTTGGGTTTCTAACGGTAACGCATTTCATCAGTGAAAGCAGGACTTTTTGGACCAAATATAAAAAATGTGGAATTTAGTATTTGTTTTGACTCGCACAGTCGTGGCGGAACCTCCTTAAATGAATGATATTTTCGATAACCATCGATACGTGTGCTTGTATGTTGTACTATGCGGGCGAGATACACGATGCTTGATAGTCCATGTCTTTGCTTGGCACAATGAATTCCCTCTCGGAGCCGCGGGGCGATATTCTGAACCGTCTCGCAGCCCAGTCGGCTCTGTTTTGTGACAGAGGGCACACGGAGGGAGTCTGGGGACAAGACTATCGGGGGAGGTTGAATGACAGTGGCGGGAAGAGGGTGGGTGAGTAAAGGGTGGGTTGGGGGAGTTGGGGGTGTTTTGTGGGACAGGTGGACGCGGGGCACGCATTCGCCCCCACCTCTGGCGCAGACTGTGCCCCAACTCCTTTTCTTCGCCGGGGAAAGGGGGAAGGGGGAGTCGTCCTTTCGGAAGGGAAGGCTTATAAGAAAAGAGGGGGCCGGGATCAGGGAGCGGGGAGGAAGAAACCCATTCGAGGACAACGGGAAACCTTGAACTGCGGCTTCCCTGCATGATCTATCCACCCATGGAGACAGCGCTCAAAACGTATCGGAATAATGTCGATCTGGGGGGTTATTCAGTAATTCCACTTCCGAAATAACTCTTTCGGAAGAGCACAAACTCAAATTAATGACTCATTTGATCTACTCCCCTCTCTAAGTACTCACGAAATGTGTGCTGCCACTACCCATGGCGGCGTTGCGGTTGACTTCATTTTTTTATTTATTTATCTACAACCGAAAACAACTCTCATTGGCCTTTATATCGGGGTATTAACATTCAACAATGGACGAGCACACAAAACCTTGCCCTGGGAAGTGAAAAATCCTCCCCAGGCGGGATTCGAACCCGCGACCTTTGGGTTAGCAGGCGAGGACGTTACCCTGCCGCCACCGAGGCCGGCAAACAAGTTTAAAAGACAATCATGGAACTCGGAAAAACGAAAAAGTAGAAAATATATTAAGTTACAGAGGTTACTTGGAGAAAAATACAAATTACTTTTTAAAAACAATAACAACAAACTCACCCTGCGAATTTCACAGGATTACTGCAAATTTGGAAACGACAGCAGCGCCAAATCGCCTAGCATTTAGCAGGCAATTTGGCAGCTCAATTCCACGACCGAAAGAACTGGGATATGAACCATTCTCGGCCGAAATGAATGAGTCGATGGTGTCGCCATCTGGTGTACACGGTTTACAACTCCACTTTCTGTAATATTCTCCATATAAGGAGCGATCCGCGACGTCATGTTTCAAGAGGTGAAATTACAGAATAACCTCCCAGGGGGGTTATTCTGCAATTTCACATCTCGGAACAAGAAGGGGTGTTATTCTGTAATTTCACCTTTCGGAACATGACTTGATAGCGGCCGGGAGAAAGTGAAAGGTCCTGATTTATACTGGGACGAGTGCTGCATGCCTGATGTGGAATCACCCCGTGCCACACACCCTAGTGGTGGCTTGCACATGGTACTTCGTAGATGTAGATATAAGACCCAATTACGCCACGTTTCTAACCTCACGGACTTGGACTCAAAAAGCTGGTAGTTGTTTGCACTATACAAGTGGCTGCATACACTTATATAGCAGTTTTAGCTGATGGACGCCGTAGCACACCATTAAGTGTCGATCGCATACCTCCGAAATCGTGGCTCATAAGCCAGTTTGTTCGAAGAATGGGGTTGGCGAGTTCACTTCAGTCCTGGCACCCCACACCGAGGGTACGGGTTCGAATAACGGCAGCGATGGAGATTTTTCTGAGGGATGCCGATCTCTGTTTGAATGAGTTCAGTGAAAAAAAGAGATGTAACTTAGCTTTAATTCGGTCTTATCACGAGTAAGCTGCATGCTTGTAAATAAGTCCTCGCCTTGTAATCCGAGGGTCACGGGTTCGAGTCCCAACTGATTTTACACCACGAAAGGCATAGGTGTATGTGTTCGTCCGTTGTTACTTAAAAAAAAAGAGATTTAAAAAGTAATTTGTCCAAATTAAAAATTATATTAGAGCTATTTTCGGGATTGTGGAAATAAATAGATAAAATCGTTGGTGTTGATAAATGAGAACTAGAGAGAGCTATCGGGACTAAAGGATAAATTGTAATTTAGATTGGAGGTTGAAAGTTTAAAAGGCCAATACATTTGCACTACGCAATATGTAGACAACTCATTGTCGGCCCCAAGGAGGGGAGCAGTAGAGGCTATTGCCCCCCCCCCCCCCAAAACCCGGCGTATTTTGTTTATTTTTTCATTGACCTAAAACTAAAAGCCAAACTTATTTTATGCTGTGAAGTGCGATGGTAGGCAAATGTCTTAAGCTAAATAAGAGTTTCTTGTTCAGGCTTTTGCGGTGATCAACTTGTGATAGGTTTGCGGGATTTCTACCGCGTGTGTCCATTGTGTAGACAACAGTTTCGCCTAAATCAGCATAACACACTTCGGACCTGAAGAAGCCCACTGCATGTTGGGCGAAACTGTTGTCTACACAATGGACACACGCGGTAGAAATCCCGCAAACCTATCACAAGAGTTTCTTTTTCATTTTACGCAGAGTTTGTTACGATTTCCCGGGACGAGGCCCCCGGACTCCCATTTTCCTGGGAAGTATTTCAAAACTCCAGAGCCAATGGTTGCCAACCCCCGAACCTCTGGTCCGGTGCCGCCCCTTAGACAACTTCATCGTAAATCTGCGAATCGCTCCATGGAAAGCGATGGGGATAATTGACAATTGAGATAATCGCCTAAGCTACGATACAGTAAAGAGTTAAATCTCTGTGAATCAAGAAAGTTTTCATGCAGGATCTAGCTATTGCGAAGGAGCAGAGAGAAGGGGGAGAAGAAGGGTGAGAGAGAGAGTCGGTCCATGATGGTTATTGAGATATAATGTAAAATAAATTATTCAACGACGGCTCATAAATTAACAGATTATTGGGAAACAACACTGTCTAAAAGTACATCTTGACTGGTGTTCATATGACCAATTATTGACTACTTGAGAACGGTTAGGAACTGAATTTATACTCATGAGCTTCAAGAAAAGACATAAGACGCTAATTCTTTAAACGATAGCCTTAGGGAAGCTAATATATTTATTATAAGCCACATTAAATATTCTTCACACGGCATCGCACTCGTCTCGAAAGTGGCCTGGGAAGATTTTCGAAAATTCTACTAAACCAATCGAGGACTAGAGAAATGCTCCGAAGAGAGATTAGAACACACCTTGGACACGCCTACTGGACCCACTATATAACGATTTAATGTGATAATTGGTCACAGGTAGAGAAGAAAAGTTGTCTGAATGTGGTTATTTGGGAACGGAGAGAGTCACACCAGTTAAAGGAAACAGCATTTTGGAAATGAAGGACTAATTCACCGCTTTCTATCGCAGAAATATCACCGATTATATTCGATTCACTGTAGGTGACTTCGATCTTCATTTTGCTGAGAGAGAGGTCGGAATATGAAATGAATAGCAATACTGCGAATGAAATATGTGTATCATCGAACGCTCAATTCGAGATCAAGACGTAGGAAAAATAAAAACAGCGTAATCGTTACCGTAAATGGGATTAAATTGACATCAAGGGTAACTTTGACAGTTTTCGGGGCTACTTTAACAGACTAATTAAGTGCCTATAATAGTACCTTAAGTGTCTGATTTTTTCTATGTAAAATGATTCCTTAATAAAGATAACAATTTGATTGTACAAAATTGTTTTTTTCAATTAATTCCATGTATATTGCATAAAATAGGTAATATATAATATTCAATGTCAAAATTATGTCATAGTAACCCTTACTTTTAGGATATTTGACTTAAGATGCATTTCAATGGCTTGTCAAAGAAACCCTTCACTCTAGGTTACTTTGACACTTTAAAAAAATATACATATAAAACTGTGAGGTGAAGATGTGGCTTGACTTGCCTATACATTTGATAACCAAAGAATGCATTGTTCTATTGGAACAAAGATAGTTGGAATTTAGGTCGCAGAAAAAAATACCTGCAAAAAACATCCAAAACCTGTTCAAAGTAGTTCAAAGTAGTAGGTGTCACGGTACCTTTCAATTAAAAAACGAAGACTTCTATTATAAAAGGCTCCAAAACTCGCGCCGTCTGCAACAATTTGATCTACCCAGATATCCTCTTCCACAGTGAGATGCATTAAAAGGAAATCAGAAAGGAATAAATATAGTTAAAAAAAACTAAAAAACACGCTTTAATGATAACTCAAACTAAAAAGTGAAAAATAATTCTTAATATAGAAATAAAAAATAAATGAAAAATATTAATATTATCGTGAAAAAAGCGTGGGGTGCTCCGTTGCTTAGTTAATTTGATATGCCTTTTGTAATTGTTTACCCAAATTACTGAATGGAAAATGCGGGAAAAGATTATGCTTTGAGCCATATTTTTAGTACCATTTTTCTACTAATCGTACCGATTGAATATTTTCAAGAATTGATATATCGAGCACCCCACGCTTTTTCACGATAATATTAATATTTTTCATTAACATTTTCATTTTATGGCCAATAAACCATCAAATTAAATACAACAAAAAAAATCCTTCCTTGAGCCACGTACTCTGGCCCCACTCGGTGAGAGTTGACGACGCTACCCACTACACCATCCGATCAACTCATTGACGGCGCTTACTCTATCCGTCTCATTCTCACGCAAAGGATCTGTTCAATTGAAGAAAATTATTAATCCTGGCGATCCTGATTAGAATATTGAGAAAATCTTATCAAATTATTGTATTGTCATCGGTCCTTGATGAGTCTACAAAGTTTAAAGGATATCTGATCGTTCAAAGTGGGTCAAAATAAAGTCCAAAGGAGTCGGTTACAAACAAACAAACATACAGGTGAAGCTAATAAAAGCGTGTTAAAAAGGAACCAAGCCCACAGCGGGGGAGTTTAATGCACCCGCTGAAATTCGTCTTGAATGAAGATGTCTTGGTGGTGTAACTGGCTAACACCGGGATCCGGGACCGGGATCCGGGTTCGGATCCCGGTCAAGTCAAATGATTTCTTCATGGCGAATTTCACCGTCTTCGGTGAATAACTTCGCACCCGTACGCGTGACCGGGTACCCCTTTATTTGTGTAAATGCAATGATTGGAAAATTCCCCAGTACTGATTCACAGATCCGAATCTTGGAAGCTGTCAAAAAAGGAGAGAAAAATCTAGTAGAATTCAATAATAAGATATTGCGGAAAATCAATGGGCCCACATATGAAGAAGATCAATGGATAAAAAAGCACAATAGAGGAATCAGGAATCTATTTAAACATCCAGATATAATAAGTGAGATAAAAACAGAAGAATCAGGTGGACTGGACGTATTATGAGGAAAGAAGAAGGATGTCTGCTGAAGGAGGTACTGCACAGGATTCCTGAAGGAAGAAGACCCCGGGGAAGACCACGTCTAAAATGGTGGGACCAAATGAAGACGGATATAGAAAATATCGGAGCAGCAGAAAGAGAGGCAGAAGATCGATCCAGGTGGAGGGGATTTGTTCGCCTAAGATATAGATGGCCCTGGGAGTAAGAGTAAGTAAGTAAGCAAGATGTTCTGTCGGAATATCTTGAAAATGATAGCACGACGTATTCACAATCGAGCCCATGGCGCCACAGCTAACGAGGCTTAAGATACATTTAAAAAAATAGGTGTTTATGCCTCAGACGTAATTCAAAGCAGTTAAGCGGCAGTTCTCCGTTGAAGTAACAATGAATGTTCGAAATTTATGGTGAAAAATGCACGATGAATGTTGCTAAAGCACTTGAAGCGGATTCTGGGGATCTAAGTTCAAATCCCAGTTTAGGTCTATTCATTAGATGGTTATTTGCACCATTGAGGTCATGTGGGTCTGGGAAGAGTGACGTGAAGAGTGGAGGAAGGGTGGAGAAAAACCTGGAGTAAGCATTAGCGTGCTCTTAACGAAAGGCGCCAAGGGGACTACGATTTAGTGTCCCTTGCGACGGAGAGAGTACTGCACTTTAAGGTAGCTTGAGCGAGATAGTTCCCTAGCCCTAATGGAAACCATATTCGAATTTTATTTTTTAATTTTAGCGTCTATAAGAAGTATGAAGGAAATACTGTTACATTAATGGCGCAAAAATATAGTTATATGTGAGAAACATTATCAGTAATTAAATACATATATCTACTTAAGTATCTAACTTGATTCATTTTTACTCACCGTACTGCTAAAAAGCCTTCAAAACAGACGTTTTTTTTGGCGATTACGTATACATTACTGTGGTGAGTAATGGATTATTTTTTATAAATAGTTGAGAAAACATAAAAACTACACACCGCTAGTTTTTTTTGACGAAATCTAGTTAAATTCATAATTTTTCAATATTCCCTCTCTGGAGAACACAGCCGTAATCTATCTCTTGTAAAACAGCTTGTATTTTCAGGAAAATAGCTCGGAAATTAGTTCGGTAAGGGGTTAATGTTTTTATTTCATTGGAAAGATGAGAGTTTTTTCTTTACAATGAGGCCAAATTCATCAAATTCTAGGTGAAATGATGTTTTGCTCAGACTACCTTAAGCGCTCTCCACTCACCACCCTAGTAGGGATTGGGGACACACCGAATAAAAATCTCCACCACAGCTAGGATTCAAACCCGGGCCCCTGGGATGGGAAATCAGCAATCGACTCCCAATCTGGGGGGAATGATTTTTAACAGTGTGAATTTCGCTCATTTGGGTCTCCCGTCGACCAGTGACGGCCGATAAAAGTTCATCTGCTTTGAAAAACAATGTTCATGAACGTGTGGGTGGAGAAAAATCAACAAGACGCTTTCGTTCTGAATGTACGCTTTTGACGTCGATGGAGATGGAAGGAAACGATGATGAACGGTAATGAGGAAGGAAGGAGAATGTTTGGAGGAGAGTGAGACTGGAGGGCTTTAGGACGCCATTCGAAAGAACACATTCGAAAAGCGAGAGTTTGTAACGGCGGCGGATATTAATGCTGGTGGCGATGCGAATAAAGAATTCCCAGCGGCGGATCGCGCTTTCACGAAAATAAATATTAAAAAAAAACAAAAAAGAGTGAAGGACGGGAAGGTGAAAGGCTTGAGTAAGGCTGTGCGGTATCCATAACTCTATTTAAACAAATAAACAAAATGAGCGCGAAATGCGTTACGAAAGCTGAGATCGAATTGTTTGTTGGAAAGCACTCTCTTCATTTAATCGAGGGAAATTGGAGAACAA
This sequence comes from Pyrrhosoma nymphula, assembly GCA_963573305.1. Taxonomy (NCBI): domain Eukaryota; kingdom Metazoa; phylum Arthropoda; class Insecta; order Odonata; family Coenagrionidae; genus Pyrrhosoma; species Pyrrhosoma nymphula. Next base: position 24,559,550 of record OY754333.1, read on the forward strand.
GGCAAGTATCAGCGTAGAAAAATTTATAAGTAAACACGATATGATAGTCAGCGTTATTATTTGATACAAACAGAATTGAGTGTAGGAGTAAAACGAATTGTGATAGTGCCTAGCCACTGAGAGGTTACTAATGGCGACAAATTGAAATGCAGCAACGTGGAATGCTACGACGTTTTTTTCAATTCAGCAGACCATCTCATTCCCATAAAACCAACACTCCTTCCGCAATGATATTCACATTTGCTGTGCATCAAATTCAACGCCGACGGTCGTTGGAGATGAATTGATGAAACACGAGAGAAAATATATTGTATTTTTTTAAGATTCATAATTTACCAAAACCTGAATGAGAGGATGGAGCAAAAAAGTGTGAAATAAATTCCTCGCATGCTGGAAATGCTGCAGGAAATGATGCAGAGAGAATATCGAGTGCTTTTGCTCCAATTCGGCTTTTACTATTATGGAGTGAATGTTGGCAAATAACTTCATGCAAATTCGAAATTCAATTGAATCAGTGGCACTGCAACTGGAGGCAAAACGAATTTATTGCCGTTCACATTTTTACGGCGTCATAGCTGATGCGTGTCACGTAGCGTCGGTTCTGACCCGAGCGACGAAAAACTGAAGGAAAAAAACGCCTGAATATCAGCATTACGATGAATAACGATGAAAATCACCTCCCACCAACGGTCATCGATTTTGCATGAATCACGAACGTTGGTAGAATCGTTTAGGGTAGCAAATTAGCGCAATCATCACTTTTGTCTCCCTGGCATCCCATTTTCTTATTCGTGATTTGTGGGCTTTGATTCGTGGGCTAACCAACGCGTATGGGCGGAGAAGTTTTTCAGCAACGGCTGTTGATATAGAAGGATGAGGAACTAGTGCTAAAATAATAGGCTAGTGAAACTTATAAAAGTATGTAAGAATATCGGTAAAAATTATCGATTAATCATAATACATTATAGCATTATTGAGGAATAATAGAGAAATTACCCCCTTGAATCCTCCGGAAATTTATTTTCTAATAGAGAAATAGAAAGGGTGAGGATGATAACAGTTGACAGAATATGGGGTGTAGAGGGTGGGTTTGTGCCTTGGTGAGAATGTATTGATCAGGATGCCTGGCTATGTTTGTCTAAACGTATAATAAATAGGTAGTCATTGCCATGAGCTGTTATTTATGAATAAATTTTAATTATTAATATAAGTAACTCTGCCTTGAACTACGACCTTGACGTGGTGGAAGGGCTTGTGCGTTCCAAAGACCCCTAGAGCTGTACTGGCAGGAGAGTGTACATTGCTCCTGGTAGGGTCATCCATGCTAGATAGGTCGAAGGGTAGGAGTCAGACGAAAGGTAGTTCCGTGATGGAGTCACGTTAAAAATACCGTTGAGTGGCGTGGGAATACCTCTCAACTATCACTTCCTTGAATATGAAAGTCATTCACAGAGAATTGATTCCCGGCACCTACAGGACGCCACCCACGAGGGCAGGTGTCGTACCCGGCAGCGCGGGAGGCAATGCCTAGGCGGTCGCCATCACACGAAATCCTTGCACAGCATCATCATCGGCGGATACAAGGGATAGGAGAGAGAAGGAGAAGAAAAAGAGGAAGAGAAGGAGGAAAACAGTGTTAAAAATAGGAACTTGGAACGTAAGAACCATGATGAGGGCCAGGAAGCTTGAAAATAATAAGCAAGAAATGGAAAAAGGAAAAATAGATGCTTTGAGATTGTGCGAGGTGAGATGGAAGGATAGCGGGGACTATTGGAGTGATAGCTACAGGGTAATCTATAGTGGGGGAGATGAGAGTCAACGTAGGGTAGGTATGGTACTGAACACCAAATTGGGGCTGAGGGTGGTAAACATTGAACAGGTGAGCGACAGGATAATAGTGGTAGAAATAAAAGCACGCCCGACGAATTTCGTACTGGTCCAGTTACACATGCTTACGAGCAACCATAGGGAGGAAGAGGTGTACGAGCAAGTAGAAGAAATAATTAGAGAAGTGCCAGGAAAGAAAAACTTGATGGGTGATTGGAATGCAGTGGTGGGGGAAGGTAGGGACGGATTAGAAGTGGGAGGGTTTGGGCTAGGAATAAGAAATGATCGCGGTGAAAAGGCAGTGGAATTTTGTAGAAGAAATAAATTAGTAGTGACAAACACTTGGTTTAAACATCACCCCAGGCGTAGGTGCACATGGGAAATGCCGGGTGATACTGGGAGATATCAAATTGATTATATAATTGTAATGCAGAGGTTTAGGAACAGTGTAAATAACTCGCGTAGCTATCCAGGGGCTGATGCAGACTCAGATCATAACTTGGCGATGATGAAGTTTGAAGTTAGATTCAAAAGGCTTAGTAAAGGTAGGAAGATAAAGAGGTGGAATCCACCAAAATAACAAGGCCAAAATCATTAAAATTGATACCAAAATAATCTCTCTAAGACTTGCTCAGAATTGCTGAGAGCTCTATAATCATTTCGCGATTCCATGATTTCGCTTTAATATGCCGAAACAATACGGTGCAGTTAACTTACATTGCGTAGTTCAGCGAATGCCCTGACAACGCAACTGCGTATTGATAACTTAGAAGTGCGAAAAATGGCATATTTTGGTATCTTCCAGTCACGTCTAACTCATGGCATTATTTTCTCGGGATCCTCTCCTGGTTTTAAAAAGGTTTTTGTAATGCAAAAGAGAGGCATTAGATACATAGTTAAAATACCGGCACGAAAATCCTGTAAACCCGACTTTAAAGAGATAAAAATCCTAACGCTGCCAAGCTTGTACATTTACCACCTATGTATCTTTACATCTTAGATAATAAGAGTGAATTCACTACAAATGTCCAAATACATGGGCATAACACTCGGCAGAGAGTGGATGTGCACATGCTTCATCACACTACATCAATATATAATAAGAGTCCCTTCCATGTAGCCATTAAAGTTTTTAATCATTTACCTTCTGTCATTAAAAATTCCACTTCTAGAGCATCCTTTAAACGAAAACTTAAAGACTTTCTGCTAAAAAAGGTCTACTACAATGTACAAGAATTTCTGGAAGTGTCTTTTGGACCTTAATCTCTTTCTCTATATATATTTTTGTATTCCTGTGTCGTCTTATTCTTGTTTTGGGCCATTTTTTTCTTTTTTCTATGACTTGTCACACTTTTTACTCTTGTAAAATATCAGGATCAATAAATATATTATTATTATTATTGAAATCAGCGTCGTGTAAGCACAGGGACCGAGGCATCGAATTCAATCTGTCCCAAATATGGTTCCATGTTTTCGGCACTGATTTCAGTAATGAATTCAGTGCTGACCTAAGCATCGTGTAAAACGTGGGGTCAGCGCTTTGTTGACTGTGTTTGTCGAAGAGAGGAAGTGAGTATGGGCGTGTAGGCTTGTTCTGCTCATCGCAGACGGTTTAGTGCACCGTGGAGAGTCAGAAGAAGATGAAGCTTATGGAAGAGGCCCGCTGTTCGTGGCCTCCCTCTGAATGCATCGCACGTAACCAAAGCCGGCGTCGCCGAGATTCCTGGGCGTTCCTCCCCGAGGTATTCCGGAGGCCAAAGGCGGCCTAGGAAGGATGACGACTCCGGCGAAGGAGGGCTCCGTTGCTGCCCATCACGTCCGCCTCGGTCGGTCGGGATGATGAGCGCAAGAGGGCGTTGGCACGCCGTAATGAACGAGACCAAAGGAACCCAGATAACAATACAAACTTGTAGCAACCTTGCTGCAAGTTTGTCACGTCAAGTCTTTAAGCTTGCATCAAGCTTGTCACGACAAGTTCGCAGGCTTTATTTACCCTTGTTATAAGCTTGCTAGTTACATGGCGTCAAACTTGTGGCAAAGGTTTCATGTCAAACTTGTGGCAAACTTGTCACGTGAAACTTGTGGTAAATTTGTCTCCTTTGGTTACGTCTTATTGTAAGTGGTTAACTCAAGAGGTTGGTTAACCTGCTTTCATCATCCATCAACACCGATACCGTCCTCATGCTGTCTGCGCCTGGTTGTATCACGAGTCATCGAAAGTTCGAGTACGATATCGCTTTTCCCTGCCGGAAAATTCCTTAGAAAATTATACCCCCGTTTTCCCTATGAAATATACCTCCATGGAAAAATTTCCCTAGAATTCATTTTCCGTGGGAAATGCTTTTGAAAGTGGGCTTAGAATGTATTAATTTTTCACTAAATTTAGTTGACTGTGAGAGGTGATTTTTTATAATGGTTGCACATCTTTTTTTATTGAGAAATATTTCGCCAGATTCATTTTAATTAATTGTGATAACGAAATGAAAAACAGAAATGGCAATTTTCCACTAGATAAGGTTTATTACTACCATGGTTTCGATGCACTGCACCATCATCACCTGATGATGATGCAGTGCATCGAAACCATGGTCGTAATAAACCTTATCTAGTGGAAAATTGCCATTTCTGTTAGTCATGACGCTGAACTTACACCATATCACGCCTGATACTTCTCCATTTGTGATAACGCTATGCTTTATATGCTGCGCTATGGTTGTATGAAACTATGCAAAATATTTTTTTTTGTTTTTATGAATATATATTTTTTCCTCTATAGTAATTCACTCTTTGCATTGCACTCCATGAAATTGCTGGTGTAATTTTGTCTATGCCTGATGGTTGTCCCGAAAGGAGCATTTTGTTCTGGGAAATGACTGACCAAAGTCTGCAATTTCTAAGGAAAAATTTTTTAGAAAAAAAATTCCCTATAGATTTGGAGTATTTCTTTAGAAAAGAATTTTTTTTAAAGGAATTTTCAATTTTTCCCTTGCTCTTCCTTATGTTCAAGGGGGTTCTTTTCGGGAAATATTTATCAGGGTTGATAGATAATGATAGCAGTGCAGTGTTTGCATGTGGATACGATGAGTGTTACCTCTAATGTGCAGATCCATAGTGACAATATGCAGGCGTCGTCCTGCCTCCTATTCTCATTGAAGTGACGCTCAAGTGCACAAGAATAAGCGTAAATATCGTCTAAGTTCGTTCGCTAAGGTGTGCCTTAGAACTGTTTAGCGTTCACGAAATGAGAACTAGTGTAATGAATGATTGTGAGTGGGATATTCCGGAGTTAGGCGATTATGAAAGTAGTGTGCTTTGTTATAATGTTTATTTATCCTTTTCATTTAATATCCATGAAAGAAACTCACTTTATTAATTGGCTCCACACATGACCCCCTCTACCTTTGGCCCATCAGAACGATATCCAAGAGGCTAAAAGGGTTATAAAGCTTTTCACAGGCAAATGAAAGACGGTTCTTGGGAAAGTACTTGAAAATTCACGAGTCAGTTTGACGTAACGCCCATTGAAGCTTCTCCGGGCCACTTCTCCTTCGTCTCCCCGGCTTGAGAAATCCCAGTTGCTCAGAGGGAGGCGCACTGAGTTAGTTTTCACCAATGAGAGGGTTAGGATGTGGGCGGGATGGGAAGTATGAGGAAATCCCACGCCGATGTCAGCTCCTCATTTCCGGGGATCGCGTTACCCCTTGATTCCCCTCCCCCCGGGGGGGCCAGCGACCCCAAGAAGCCATTATCCACAAGTGTGCAATGTATCCGATTTCACGTACTACGTACTAAATCCAAGACGTTTACCCGAGAGCTCCGACCTCCGACCTCAGAATGAAGTGCCTCTGAGGGAGAAATGCGTGTACTAAGGGAAATCATTTGCTTAGGTGCCACTGAATTCTTATCAGGAGTTCAAGTAATGATGCTCCTATTCCTGCTGTCATAAGCACAGCCATACTCACCTAATGACAACTTCTACGCGTGTACTCTGATATTTAAACTATCGTGAATAAGGAATATCTTTACGTGTTTAACATGATCACGGGCCCGTCATTAACTCCAAAAACAATTAGGGGTCGAAAACAGAGCTTGTTTGAGATGTTTACGCTACCAGTTTTCATCCGATATCGCGTTTACATAACGACCTAATATACAATTAGGTATTTATCGCTTTAGTAAAATTCTTTCATGCATTACAGGGGAACTTCTACCGTAACAGTCGCTCAATTGGGCTAGAAAAAAATGGCGGCAAAGAGTAATCACCAGGGACGCACATATTGATGAATATCGACTAAGTCCAACAACACCGTGAACTATAAAATCTTTCTATGAACTATTTGAAATTCTTAAGAAAGTGGCTATCATACAATTATACATTGATGCAGTTGAGTATTATAGATGTTAAAAACTTATTAGCAGAAAACATTGCTGACAAAGAACTTTCTTTTCCCAGAAAAATTTACTCTTGATGTAGGTAAACATTTAAACATACCTCCAAATGGACATATATATATGATAAATTTGAGTAAAAGATGGGCAGAAGTTTAAGCCGAAGAAAATATGTATAATCTATATCAAACAACAAAAATACTCTTCACCACGATTTAAGATTTCAGGAAAAATAACGCGAATACCCCAACAACAAAGATAGCTAACAGACTCATATAGAGCCAATGAAATAATCCAAACAATTTATTACTCCTTATTATTAAATTCACAAATATTTGTCCGTTTTATTCTGAGATTATTTTTCTAGTTAATATTATATAATAATAATATGCATAATATATAAAAAGGGAGGAATCAGGCGATGATGGGAACCTGATGATGATGCATTGCATCGAAACCCGGGTCGATTAAACATTTTTATCTGTGGAAAATCACATCGTCATATTATGCATAATATATTATCGAGATGTGGGTGTGGATGGGGAAGGTGCGGTGGACGGAAAGGAAGACAAATAAGAATGTGCTTGGTTTAGGTGGTGAGGAGAGGAAACTTGTGGATGAGATTAGGGGAAGGCAGGGTCGGTGGCTGGAAGAGGGAATGAAGGTTTGCTGAAGGCCGTGATAGAGGGAAGGATGTTGGGCATGCGGGGAAGGGGAAGAAATAGAATAGGTTTTATGGACGGGATGAAGAAAGGTAGAACTTACGCTGAGATGAAGAAAGAAATACTAGAGGTAAATAGGGCACTGCACGTGTAAGAGTCTGTTGGATATTCTCTGACTTTCATCGTAATCTACATTTTAACTGGTCGATTACTCAGTTGGTGATGATTAAATAATCCCCATAGTCGCCAGCCCTCATGACGGCAATGCAACCAGATGCTTTCCCTCTGAGGGGTATGTTACAAGAGAAACAATCAATAATAATTCATAATAACAAATATTATATCTAGATAGTAAATATTTGTTATCTTTCACTATTATCTATAATACTTATAAATAAATAAAAATTCCGTGAGTTTAAATTAAAACTTGACACTGGCCGTGAATGATAGTGAATACCTAAATGCCTCAGCGAAATAATGATGTCTTTAATGAAATTTCTTAGAACTTCCATAATAGTTGAAGCCACAAAACAAATCTTAAACGTGGGCTACCAAAAGAGATTTCAATTTCCTGAGAGACTTCGTCCCATTCTCTTTAATGGTTTCCGTTATTATTTCCTCTGAAAATAATATAAACATACCCACTGAGCAGCGAAATGCCGAAACCCTGTGGAAATTTCTAAAAAAGAACAGATAGCGTCTCAATGCGGTATGCAAATTGATTAATGCTTAGCATTCATACCCGAAACGGAACATGTTGCATGTCATCAATACCATTGGAAAATGTCGCAAAGATATTGTAAATGATAGCAACCCTCTTATCACCATCGCAGACTATCTACCAATATTGGTAGGTTCTTGAACTGTACGAGTTGAGATCGTTTTCCTCAATCCCCAGAAGTCCAGCAGAAGTCATTCCTGTCCCCTTACACTCCATATGCCCGACATTTCGTCCCTCTTAAGCCCTTCTTTTCATCTTCCTCATCTCATTCGTCCACTATCCTAATCCTTCCTCTCCTTCTCCCTCTCTTCTTCCCCCTCTCCATCGTATCCTCTCAGAGCCCTACGCCTCTTAATTCGTCCTCCATCCAGTTCTCCTCTCTCCTTCACATTCTCCTTACCTTATTACCTCCTTTCTGACACCATTATAGTGAACCTTTCCTCTTTCTTTGTCATCCTTAAAACCCTCAATTTTTCTCAATCCTTATACACTCTATGGTTTTAAGCTTTACATAGTAGAAATTTTTAGTATCCATACTAAATTATATACTTGGTACTTTTTCTACTGTTTTTATTAGCGGTACAATGCGTTTCGCTGATCTACGGCATCATCAGGTATAAATTCTAAACAAAACAACCTTAGATGGAAAAGTATTTTCCGGGTTAAGGCCGCGTTGGTCCATTTGGGCGGACGACAGTTTCGGGCGCATTCCAGCTCCCGTCTTCAGGTCCAACTGATCTGCAGAGCATCATTTTCTTCTATATATATATCTAGTCAGGTGCGCGCTGATATGTTCGGTTTGAATCCCATTGTTGGAAAAGCCGTTTGAAAGATGCAGGGAGAGGATAACCGTCTTCCCTGTTGAAGTTCTTTTCGTGGTTCACTATTTCTATTGCCTCCCTTATCAGCCGAGGGAAATATTTATTTTCTCTGGCAATGATTTTGGATTCCTGGAATTTAATCACGTGTCCGGGTTCTGACCATGCATGCTCTGCAACCGCGGAAAGGCGAAAATTTTTCTTTTCGGTTGCCTTACGATGTTCTTCTATTCTGATTTTTAGGGATCTAGATGTTTGACCGATGTAAGATTTACCACAGGTACACGACACTTCATACACTCCTTCGTATATGTCACATGGGTGACGATCTTTTTCGCTCCGAAGGAGGTCAGAGGTCTTCTTAACGCTTTTAAATCTCGTCAAGACGTCGTGTTTGGCGAGAACTCTTGCGATCCTCTCGGAAGTTCCTGCGACGTATGGTAAGATAGCATGTGCCTTTGCCTTCTGATGGTCTTCTCTTTCAGTCTCCAAGGTCGCATGACGTTTCTCTTCTTCCTTACGCGCGATTTTTCGAATTAATTCTCGATTATAGCCATTCCCTTGGAGTGCGGCGAGGAGGTGTTGTTTTTCTTTCGCGAGCGAATCGGCATCCGAGATGGCATATGCCCTGTGATATAAAGTTTTGATAACTGATGCTTTTTGGCCAGGATGATGGTGGGATTTGGCATTTAAATAGCGGTCAGTATGCGTTTTCTTACGATAAACTGAATGTCCTAACGTGCCATTAGCTTTCTTTGTGACGAGAACGTCTAGGAAGGGGAGCCGATTATTTTCCTCCATTTCCATTGTGAATTGAATGGAAGTATTATGGCTGTTGAGATGTTCTAGGAATTTATTCAATTCATCAGTCCCGTGAGGCCATATGACGAAGGTGTCGTCGACATATCTCACAAAGAGTTTTGGTTTTAGATGGAAAGAATCCAGGGCTTTGCGTTCAAAGTCTTCCATGTAAAGATCGGCGATGACTGGGGATAAAGGAGATCCCATGGATGCCCCTTCAGATTGCTCGTATAATTTTCCATTCCAAGAGAAATAGCAATTATTGAGACAAAATTCTACCATTTTAGGAATATCCTTTGGAAGACCTTTTTTCGTTAGAGTCTTAATGATGTCGATTGCCTCTTTAACGGGTATTTTTGTAAATAAGGACACCACGTCGAAACTGACAAGAAGATCATTTTCCGAAATCTTGGCTTCCTGTATAATTTCGATGAAATGGGAGGAGTTCTTTACGTAGGTGGTAGTTAGGCCTGAAAATGGTCGTAGGCTATGGGCTAGATACTTTGCTAGCTTATGCGTGGGTGAATCAATGGCACTTACAATGGGCCGGAGTGGTATCCCATCCTTATGAATTTTTGGCAAACCGTACAGTCGTGGAGGTTTAGGAGCGGTCTGGAGTAGTGGGCGTCGCTCCTCTTCAGGTATTGATGAATGTTTCAGGAGTTCCTTGATGTTTTTCTGGATTTTTGCCGTAGGATCCGACTTCAGTTCTTTGTAGGTTGGGTCGTCCAGCAAACTGTGAATCTTCTTTCTGTAGTCTTCCTTCGAGATGATTACAGTTGCGTTTCCTTTGTCTGCCGGCAATACTATTAAATCCTCGCTTTTTCTGAGTTCGCTGATGGCTAGTCTCTCTGCCCTTGTCAAATTAGGTTTTGGAGGTGCCGCTTTCCGTATGATGTGGCTCAATTCCTCCCTAATTTCGTCTGCCTCTGGTTTTCGTAGCTTGCGCAGAGCATTTTCTACCCCAGTGATTATTTCCTCCTTTGGAATATTCCTTGGTGCTATAGCGAAGTTTAGTCCTTTGGATAGGACTGAGGTTGTAGCTTCACTCAGATTCACCTGGGTTAGATTTATAACCACTCGTTCTATTTTATTGGAAGTGGATTCCGGTGAAGGATGTTGCTTTTTAGCCAAATTTTCAAATTTCTTCAATTGCTTCTCTTTCGCTGCTGTAAAGGCATTGAAGGACGATATGAAGGTAATTCTCTCCAATGTCTCCCAATCCTCCGGCATCAAGGTGCTGCTTAATTCCAAGTGAAGTTGGTAGAGTTCCGTCGAACAGTAGTGGAGAGCTCTGCGTGTGTTCTGAACTCGTTCTCTGAGCAGAGCAGAACTCGCCCGGTGGAGAATCCTCTTCGCTTTCTTAGACTTGATCGGATGTTTAATGTTGAGAAATGATGGTATCGTTTCTGAGTCTCTGCATCTCTCGAGAAAAGCCAAAGAAGACAGAAGTTTAAATTTCTTCTTCCTTAGTTTCTCAAATCTTCTACTACTCTTGAAAATTTCCTCCCCGTAGAGGTGAATGAAATTGGTACGAAATGAAATAGAAATAGTGAACCACGAAAAGAACTTCAACAGGGAAGACGGTTATCCTCTCCCTGCATCTTTCAAACGGCTTTTCCAACAATGGGATTCAAACCGAACATATCAGCGCGCACCTGACTAGATATATATATAGAAGAAAATGATGCTCTGCAGATCAGTTGGACCTGAAGACGGGAGCTGGAATGCGCCCGAAACTGTCGTCCGCCCAAATGGACCAACGCGGCCTTAACCCGGAAAATACTTTTCCAATTAATCACCGCGGAAGCCTCCGTACCAATTTCATTCACCTCTACGGGGAGGAAATTTTCAAGAGTAGTAGAAGATTTGAGAAACTAAGGAAGAAGAAATTTAAACTTCTGTCTTCTTTGGCTTTTCTCGAGAGATGCAGAGACTCAGAAACGATACCATCATTTCTCAACATTAAACATCCGATCAAGTCTAAGAAAGCGAAGAGGATTCTCCACCGGGCGAGTTCTGCTCTGCTCAGAGAACGAGTTCAGAACACACGCAGAGCTCTCCACTACTGTTCGACGGAACTCTACCAACTTCACTTGGAATTAAGCAGCACCTTGATGCCGGAGGATTGGGAGACATTGGAGAGAATTACCTTCATATCGTCCTTCAATGCCTTTACAGCAGCGAAAGAGAAGCAATTGAAGAAATTTGAAAATTTGGCTAAAAAGCAACATCCTTCACCGGAATCCACTTCCAATAAAATAGAACGAGTGGTTATAAATCTAACCCAGGTGAATCTGAGTGAAGCTACAACCTCAGTCCTATCCAAAGGACTAAACTTCGCTATAGCACCAAGGAATATTCCAAAGGAGGAAATAATCACTGGGGTAGAAAATGCTCTGCGCAAGCTACGAAAACCAGAGGCAGACGAAATTAGGGAGGAATTGAGCCACATCATACGGAAAGCGGCACCTCCAAAACCTAATTTGACAAGGGCAGAGAGACTAGCCATCAGCGAACTCAGAAAAAGCGAGGATTTAATAGTATTGCCGGCAGACAAAGGAAACGCAACTGTAATCATCTCGAAGGAAGACTACAGAAAGAAGATTCACAGTTTGCTGGACGACCCAACCTACAAAGAACTGAAGTCGGATCCTACGGCAAAAATCCAGAAAAACATCAAGGAACTCCTGAAACATTCATCAATACCTGAAGAGGAGCGACGCCCACTACTCCAGACCGCTCCTAAACCTCCACGACTGTACGGTTTGCCAAAAATTCATAAGGATGGGATACCACTCCGGCCCATTGTAAGTGCCATTGATTCACCCACGCATAAGCTAGCAAAGTATCTAGCCCATAGCCTACGACCATTTTCAGGCCTAACTACCACCTACGTAAAGAACTCCTCCCATTTCATCGAAATTATACAGGAAGCCAAGATTTCGGAAAATGATCTTCTTGTCAGTTTCGACGTGGTGTCCTTATTTACAAAAATACCCGTTAAAGAGGCAATCGACATCATTAAGACTCTAACGAAAAAAGGTCTTCCAAAGGATATTCCTAAAATGGTAGAATTTTGTCTCAATAATTGCTATTTCTCTTGGAATGGAAAATTATACGAGCAATCTGAAGGGGCATCCATGGGATCTCCTTTATCCCCAGTCATCGCCGATCTTTACATGGAAGACTTTGAACGCAAAGCCCTGGATTCTTTCCATCTAAAACCAAAACTCTTTGTGAGATATGTCGACGACACCTTCGTCATATGGCCTCACGGGACTGATGAATTGAATAAATTCCTAGAACATCTCAACAGCCATAATACTTCCATTCAATTCACAATGGAAATGGAGGAAAATAATCGGCTCCCCTTCCTAGACGTTCTCGTCACAAAGAAAGCTAATGGCACGTTAGGACATTCAGTTTATCGTAAGAAAACGCATACTGACCGCTATTTAAATGCCAAATCCCACCATCATCCTGGCCAAAAAGCATCAGTTATCAAAACTTTATATCACAGGGCATATGCCATCTCGGATGCCGATTCGCTCGCGAAAGAAAAACAACACCTCCTCGCCGCACTCCAAGGGAATGGCTATAATCGAGAATTAATTCGAAAAATCGCGCGTAAGGAAGAAGAGAAACGTCATGCGACCTTGGAGACTGAAAGAGAAGACCATCAGAAGGCAAAGGCACATGCTATCTTACCATACGTCGCAGGAACTTCCGAGAGGATCGCAAGAGTTCTCGCCAAACACGACGTCTTGACGAGATTTAAAAGCGTTAAGAAGACCTCTGACCTCCTTCGGAGCGAAAAAGATCGTCACCCATGTGACATATACGAAGGAGTGTATGAAGTGTCGTGTACCTGTGGTAAATCTTACATCGGTCAAACATCTAGATCCCTAAAAATCAGAATAGAAGAACATCGTAAGGCAACCGAAAAGAAAAATTTTCGCCTTTCCGCGGTTGCAGAGCATGCATGGTCAGAACCCGGACACGTGATTAAATTCCAGGAATCCAAAATCATTGCCAGAGAAAATAAATATTTCCCTCGGCTGATAAGGGAGGCAATAGAAATAGTGAACCACGAAAAGAACTTCAACAGGGAAGACGGTTATCCTCTCCCTGCATCTTTCAAACGGCTTTTCCAACAATGGGATTCAAACCGAACATATCAGCGCGCACCTGACTAGATATATATATATAGAAGAAAATGATGCTCTGCAGATCAGTTGGACCTGAAGACGGGAGCTGGAATGCGCCCGAAACTGTCGTCCGCCCAAATGGACCAACGCGGCCTTAACCCGGAAAATACTTTTCCAATTAATCACCGCGGAAGCCTCCGTACCAAAACAACCTTAGAATTTGTACCTGATGATGCCGTAGGTCGGCGAAACGGGTTGTACCGCTAATAAAAACTGTAGAAAAATGTGAAGTATATAATTTATTATGGATTTTCAATCCTTCTTCAAGCCCAAGACTTCATCAATGCTTGTCATTTTTCCTCAGTAAACAGTATTCAGAACCATTTAGTACACCATTCGTATGTATTACAGACAAATTGTATTCATGAGACGATTTTATTCCAACCGTTTTTCGGCGATGAAATGCGTCGAAATTGCCCTAAAAAAATGCACCTGGAATCTAACCGAAGACATTAAGAATTTTTATGCAAATGAACAAGCCATTGATCCGTGGTTCGATTCTCGGTTCAGGTAGATTTTATTCTAGTGATAATTTCTACATAAATGTTTATACACGTCTTCACGCTGTGGTATCGATTACATATATTCAAAACACGATTTGAATAGATTTTTTTACTCTTATTTATCAATATAGAATCCCAAGAATATAAGACAAAGTCTCCGGCTTCACCTGGTGGAAATTCCTTACGTCACACACAATAAAATACTTCTTTCTTTTCCACACTTTTTATTACGATACGACCATGGTTTCGACAAACTTGTGTCATCTTCAGGTACAGAAATAGATTCAAGTTTGCCTTGTATACCTTAACAACCAGAGGTGAGGGGGGGGATGGAGAGGGGGGAGGTTTAGTATTCTAACGGTCACAGAATTTGTTTGTGAAGGAGGGGTGAGAAGGTGAGTGGCTGGGAGGTTAGGAAAGAGGGACTAGAGGGAATTGGAGCCATTTGAAGTGCAAGGTCAGATGCCTCATCTATGAGACCGTCGGGGTGGTAGGCAGATTCGAAGGAGAGGAGAAGGGGAGAGGAACATTGTGTCATTACATAGTTCAAAATCAGCCGGGCTAATTATTATTTCAAATTGCTCCACAAAGTCGTTTCAGCCTTTTGTCAATTAAATGTAAAATTTTAGGGTCAAATTCACACCAATGGTTTTCGTCAACTAAGTGTTTCACCATTCCAGTTGTTTCGTTATTGTTCATAAAATATCTTCTATGCTCCTTCATCCTTACATGAAATTTTCTGCCAGTCTGTCCTACGTATTTACATTCACAGTCCTTACAGTTCACTTCATAAACTCCACTTCTCTGTAAATCGTCAAAACAAATTCTGTGACCGTTAGAATACTAAACCTCCCCCCTCTCCATCCCCTTTCCCCCCACCTCTGGTTGTTAAGGTATATAAGGCAAACGTGAACCTATTTCTGTACCTAAAGATGACACAAGTTTGTCGAAACCATGGTCGTATCGTAATAATAAATGTGGAAAAGAACGAATTATTTTATTATGTGTGATACAATCCCAAGTTTCAACATGTAACTGTCGTTTTCGAGGACATTAAATGACAGTTAGCTGTTGATATCAGGTTCGGTAAAATGAACCAGAAGTGCGGAAAAATATTATATTAACTGTCTTTCATATCAGGACCTTGAGCAATCATATCTATCGCGAAGTGCACAGCTAATCTGACATTTCCTTCCCTTTTTAAAAAATTCTTACGGAAGCAGAAACATATAAAACAAATAAAAGGAAGTAGGAAGTACATCTTTTCGACGCTAAAAGAGAACTGCAAGAAATCTCATGTCAAGGTGTAGCGGGAGAAAAGGCGGAAAGGGAAAGAACTTGCAGAGTGAGTGGGTAGCAAGGAGTTGGACTGAAGGAGTTTACAAGAGCAGCGACACCCAAGGGAGTGGGAGAGGGGCAAAAAGGCAAAAAAATAAGGAACCTTGGAGCATATAAAGAATAAGACGCTCGTAGCGGAGAAGTTGTCGCCACAGCAACTCCTACGGCTGTGATATCAGACTCAGTAAGGCAGCCGCTACAACACGAAAAGCATTTGAGATAACCTTTCTTCCTGAAATGATTTGCACCCTTGGCTATTTTTGTTGCAGCAGAATATGGATTTTCATAGGGAAAAAAATGCTCCTCCAACTACGGACACCTCGAGAAATACGTGCCTCTGAAACAACAAACCACATTTCCACCTATTTTGTGGGCACCTATACGTTGTATATTAAAGGAACAAATAGATTTGCGACCTCAATTCATAAACTGTTAGTGCGATACTTTTAAGGATATACCGCGAGAGCCCTGGTCTACAGTACGTAAGTGCCGTGAATCTCACGGTGTCCGATGTCAAAAGAGTCGGCAAGTTCCTTTTCCTCAGGCAATTCATTGCATGGGTACAGCGCTTCCCTTTCTTAGGTATTGGTACATGCTCAAAGAAGATCATAAAGGACGAGAGGAGTGCAAGTTTTATCATTGCAAGTGGCAGAACGAGAAGCAGAGGAAATGGAAAAGGGCTGTGAGATGAGTAGTAAGGGGTTGGGGAATATGTTAGAAGAAGAAGAGTTTATTAGAGCAGCAAGAGAGGGGTGCAAGAGGGTGGGAGGGAGGGTGGGTCAGAGGGCAAAAAATTGAAGAAAAAAAAATAAGAGGAGTTGCTTCGGTGTCGCCCGGGACACGGGTGGACGTCAATGCCCCCAGGGCGAGCACGCATCCACAGAACTCACGCTCTTCGACTGTGTATACGTTCCTTTCCTTTTTTAAGGACTTCTCGAAGAGGAAGAGACTGGGGTAAGAAATTAAGAGAGATGCGTATAAGTCAGCCCAAGCCCTCAGACTCAAAAGTTGGAGGAGAAGGAAGGTGAGGAGCGAGAGAACATGTGACGCCTCAAGAGTCCTCGCGTCAGCGCGCTCACTTGTTCGTGGAGCGCTATGATATTCACTTTTGCGAATCATACGGTATCCTACACATTGATTCTGCAAAACAACAGTAGCAGAACAGAGGAGATTGGAAGCAAGGATAATGCGTGTTTACCGAAGAATAGTGAACATGAAATGGCCCGTGAGGATCATTGAAGAATGCTCACGAAGAGTTGCAGAGAGAAGATATACCATGAAACGGCTGAGAAGCTTAAGAGACAAACATATTGGACAGTTTCTTGAAAACAGTAATAGAATATTTGAATTGATTACAGCTGATGATTACCAATTGCTTTTTAGGTTTTTGAAAATCTCAGCCTAAAAATCCTCATTCCTGTGACAATCTCATACGTTCCTGCTCGTAACTCTATTTGCCCATTACAGTCTGTCTTCAGTCAATCGAGGCGTTCAACTACCATTGGGTATGTAAAATTTGTAGACAAATAGATAGCAATGATCGTGATTATCGTGACCATGGAGAGTATTCTCTACGTAATTTTCACAATTCTATCTATTATATTACTATTAACTCCCTTTTTAGCTTTTCGAACCCTCTGCCTACCTTCATAACGTCCAAAATTCCTGTTCTTCACCTCCCTCTCCCACGCAGACCAAATATTCTATCTCGTATATTAAGCGTTCAATGATAGAAGGGAGCTGATGACGGGAGCTGATGATGGGAGCTGATGACGGGAGCTGATGACGGGGACCTTAAGTAAGAATGTAAAGAAGAGGCTGGAGAAGAGCTTGATTTGGAGTGTGGCGTTGTATGGGGCAGAAACGTTGTCTCTGAGAAAGGAAGACGAAAATAGGCTGCAAGCTTATGAGATGTGGGTGAGGAGGAGGTTGGAGAAGGTGCGTTGGACGGAAAGGAAGACAAATGAGGAAGTCCTTGACATGGTGGGCGAGGAGAGGAAACTTGTCGGTGAGATTAGGGGAAGGCAGGGTAGGTGGCTGGAAGCGGTAATGAGGGGCGATGGTTTGCTGAAGGCCGTGATAGAGGGCAGGATGTTGGGCAAGCGGGGAAGGGGAAGAAAGAGAATAGGTTTTATGGACGGGATGAAGAATGGTAAAGCTTATGCTGAGATGGAGAAAGAAATACTACTACTAGTATCTAGGTAGATAGGGCACTGTACATGTAAGAGTCTGTTGGATATTTTCTGACTTTCATCATAACCTACCTTTAACCGGTATATCACTCAGATGATGATGATGATATTAACCTTCAGTATGCCGAGTTACCCCTCAAGTCTCTCTGCAGCCCTTTTGCAGTCTCCTATTAATTTTTCCCATTAGTGACCTTCAGCGCTAACCCAGCATTCTCCTCTCTATAAACCTCTTTCACATTCCCTACCCTCTCTGCACTTCCCGCATCCACTTTTTCTGCCTCCTCCGGATTTCCGCCACTAATACCTCCTTTCCATTACCATCATCACTTCCTCTTTCGTCTTCCCCGCTATCAACCCCACACCCTCTTCATTCTTCTCCGCTCCAGCATCTCAAAATGCTCTATAAGAGTTCTACGCGCATTCTCTCTCCGCAAGGATCAAGTCTCCGAGCAATTCTAAGCCACGCTCCATATCAAGTAGTTTGAGATTTTTCTTGGAAATAGCTGAGTTTGAATTCCTTGTCTTGCTTATTTCCGCTTGTACACATTTTCCACTACTCTACCGCAAATTTTTTTTTGCTTCCTTACCATCTTAATATCAAAATCTCCAAAGCCTGAGGTAGGTTTAAATGGAAGAGAGTAGAAATACACAAGAATTTTACAGGTACAAGTCCCTTTCTGTTCATGCATTTCTTTTTCCAGCCTGCAATTCGTTTCTACTTCTTTTCATCGCGTCTTTAAAGCCTATTACCCTACTTCCCCTTCCCCGCTAACTTACCTCCATCACTTGGCCTTTAGCATCCCCTCGCCCCTCATGTTTAACCCTTCCAATCACCAACTTTCTCTCCTCTTAATCTTCTTAAGCAGTTTCCTTTTCTTACTCACTAAACCAATCACTTACTAGTTCGTCTTCCTTTCTGTCCACAGCACTTTCTCCATTCTTCTCCACATCTACATCTCCAACGCCAGCAACCTATTCTCGTCCTTTTTTCTCTTCTACACGTTTCTGTAACATTGGCCGCTAAGCTCGATTTTAACTTTACCAACCTGTAGTTTATTACATATGTTCCTCGATATCGGCTCCCAACAATTTCTGAATGCCTCCTTCACTGGCGTAATTCTCCTAACCTACCTTCTTCGCTTCTCAATCATTTATTCAACTCTCTATTTTGTCTCACTCGTCACCCAGCTTGCTTCTTTCATTCTACTAAAAAGCAAAATCTCAAAGGCTTCCGTTTTAGATCACCTTCTTTCCGCAAAGACCAACGTAGCTGAGCAGTAAAATTTAACAGGTTATTTTACGCACATTTTACTCAAACGCATATTCCATTATTTCCCCGTTCTAAACGCAATTCCACGGCTTCTCAAGAAATGTGAAATTTTCCAATTTGACGGAGAATTTGTTTTTACTGACCGTTCGTTGTGGGAACCGAAGTAAATGGTTGGTAGCTATGGACACGCAGGAGCCTGGACGGAGTAAATAATCGACTCCAGAATCGGATAACGGAGAAAAACAAGAGCCAGGTTCGGTAAACTTACATCGAGGGCGGAACATTTCCCGTTTTTCTTCTCTCGGTGCCGTCAACGGAAATGGGGTGGAAATCGCTTTAATGCACACAAAGCCTTACGTTCCGCGGCAGTGGCTCACTCAAACATTACTTCTTTTTTGTCAATGTTGGAAAAAATCATATTTTTGAGCAATATAGGAAGGTAATCCTAGTAATGACACGCTGGAGACGATGGAAAATCACAGGTTATCTAGTGCTGGAAGCCGTATTTATCTTTCAAACCCATTCTTTTCTCCCGGGTGCTATTAGCAGTACGCAATGTGGCGTGCGAGACAATGAAAATGAAAAATTTCTTGGGTTTCTTAGAAACCAAAGAGCTCAGCCACCCTTACCGTGAGTCACTGGAGTCCCGTTCCGATTCCTCATTCTTGTACTAGTGTAGAGGGCCGTTAGGTCCCTGACAGCCAAAAAAAACTTGAATTAATGGCTACTATTAAAGAAAAATGGAAACGAAAATTCAAATCAACATGCGTTGAATCTAATGAAAACGGGAAAGTATGATTTGGGCGTCAATTCTGTTTGAGTAAACAACCCTTGCATGAAAATAAATTGGATTATCTGCAGCATTGATGAAGAAAGCCTTCGGGCAAAACCCGTATTAAATCAACTTTCTCGTACGTTTTTTAATATCATCTACATAGAGTACGTTCTCATATTGTGTTTTTATAACTTTCACTACATTATAATCTAACTGCCCACATTAGTTCACACTAGCAGTAAAATATTTGGAAAACGTTCATAAGATTTCAAATAAATTTTTCATTTCGTAGAATCGGAAACTCGTTTGTTTTACATGCTATACATGGAAATTTTTGATAATTTAACCAAAGCACTAGTTGATCAAAATGGTGAAAACTCAAAAGTAACTTACAAAGTCACTTGTTAGTCCTTAAAAAAAAGTCGAGTCCCTTGTGTTTAGGATTCCATATTCCAAAGTCTTCGGGCAAAACCCGTATTAAATCAACTTTCTCGTACGTTTTTAAATATCATCTACATAGAGTACGTTCTCATATTGTGTTTTTATATCTTTCACTACATTATAATCTAACTGCCCACATTAGTTCACACTAGCAGTAAAATATTTGGAAAACGTTCATAAGATTTCAAATAAATTTTTCATTTCGTAGAATCGGAAACTCGTTTGTTTTACATGCTATACATGGAAATTTTTGATAATTTAACCAAAGCACTAGTTGATCAAAATGGTGAAAACTCAAAAGTAACTTACAAAGTCACTTGTTAGTCCTTAAAAAAAAGTCGAGTCCCTTGTGTTTAGGATTCCATATTCCAAAGTCTTCGGGCAAAACCCGTATTAAATCAACTTTCTCGTACGTTTTTAAATATCATCTACATAGAGTACGTTCTCATATTGTGATTTTATATCTTTCACTACATTATAATCTAACTGCCCACATTAGTTGCACTAGCAGTAAAATATTTGGAAAACGTTCATAAGATTTCAAATAAATTTTTCATTTCGTAGAATCGGAAACTCGTTTGTTTTACATGCTATACATGGATATTTTTGATAATTTATCCAAAGCATTAGTAGATCAAAATGGTGAAAACTCAAAAGTAACTTACAAAGTTAGTCCTTAAAAAAAAGTCGAGTCCCTTGTGTTTAGGATTCCACATTTTAATGAGGAGTCTACTGATTGATATGAAATAAAAATAATCTGATGAATTGCTCATTTCTTCATTTGTTTGTATTCATGGAAAATATGTTTCGTATCAAGTGTGATTTTAACTGAAAAAGTCACAGTTTTCGGCGTTTAAAATTCTCTGGACAAACTTTAGGGTATAGTCATCTTCTTGTTTTTCAACATGGAAATCTGAGATTTGGAATAACCAAGTATTTTTTAACATCTTAAGGAATAAACTTGTTAACAGAATGGACTATTTCAGGTAAATTATGATGGACGTCAAAGTAAAGAATTACGTAGGAATAAAGCGTTGGCTGAGAGGAAAGTGAATAGGAGAGCTGCATCAATATTTGCATTGATGACTGCTGATGATGATGACATACCACATATTTCGTCCAAGTGCTTGCTTGGTTGTTTATTGTAAGGAAGGTGCCAGCAATGCCAGCTACTCTAGTCAGGATGACAACGCCTTTGTCTGGCAACACAATGGCCGTGATTTCGATTTCCATCTCTGGAATAGATGTTGTTCTTGTTTAAATTTTGTTTTGGTAGGTTTTTATTAGAAAGAAAAAGGTTTATTGTCCTAGAAGCTTAGCTTTAATGGCACAAGTTTCATTTTATGATATTCGAGATTTCTCAAAAGAAAAAAAGTAAGCCATATAGAATACGCATGAAATAAGTCAATACTTGACTAGATATTTTAATATTTTAAAAATGAGAAGCGTATTAAATACTTCACGAATTTCACATTAGAAAATATCTTAAAAATAAGTGGTAGGTTTAGCCGTGCGATACAGTCTCAGAAAAAGGGGTACCTAAGAACCTAGTCTTTCCTCTCTTGCAACCACCTCTTTAGAAATGTCACCCGCGAAAACAGTCCACTTCCCTCCCTTCCGACACAAATGAGAGCGACGGCGACCTCATTACACCACACCCTGAAGCCACTAAAGTGGGAAAGCCATTGTTCTTGACCGTAGCCGTAAGTCTCTCTGCCGAAGGCGAAGTCACGAAGACGACCGAAACAGACCATGAAACGACAGCGCTGCACTCCAAAGAGTATATCTCCTATTGTCGGGCAGATTAGATCTCATGTCCACGACACAGATCTGCAGCTGGTTCGACTATGTTGGGATTTCAGAAGTGGAAAGTATCGAAAATTGCGAATGAAATCGGTTCGCAGAATAAAATTAAGGTAATGTGTGGCATGCGTCCATGGAAAGGCATATATAAAATGCAACGATGATGTTTCCTCACAGCAGATAACATATCTGCAGTAGGGAACGAATTAATGACTTTTTGGGATTAGGTTGGAGTACTGACTTTGAGTTCTTACCAACCCCATGTACCCCTGACTCAAGAGGTCTCGAGAGGGATTGTGGGAAATTTTTAATTGGGATCCCGATCCCTTATTGGCTGCCATTAGTACAGTCTTTCAAGTAGGGTTTCTCTTTGGTTGAAAAATTATATTTAACTTTAAATGGCTACCTATCGAGACCAATCGGAGGACTGAACTAAAAATAAATGGTGAAAAAAAATACCACGCAATAGTTCCTTAAACAACTCCCTACATTGAACTCTATCAATGGTGGTCGATATTCACCAGTCCATATATTCGATAAAAGTTCAAAAGATAATGCCATATAAAGCTGGTACGATGCATTTCCTTCTAACCCATTTTCTGCATCACCAAGAAGTAAACGATGCAGTAGTCGAAATACCGTAGTGGTAGATATGAGAACCATCCAACGCAACGTAAAATTGCTTGTGCACATTTGGAAAAGCAGAGGCACGCCATAACTGGATTGAAAATCGTTATGAAACACTGACGAATGTGCTTATCGGGAAATTCAAAAGGAGAAAAGAAACGCAGCACTCCAATCGTAGAGCCATGAATTTTTTGATTTCCCACTCTCCTGGATCCGCGTCGACATTCTTGTGCAAAGCTACATCATTTCTCCTCCACCATGCAATAAAATTGAGGATTATAAATTTTAAAAAGAAATAAATAAAGAAATCAGCCAAGTGAGAATTTACTCCGACTCAGGAATCATTGAGGGAGGAAAAGATAAATGGACCGGAAATGCATTCTGGGACTTCAAACACGCGGAATGAACGAACGCCCTGAGGATACATCCTATGTTGACTTTCTCCCGAAGGTCGCCCGAGGCGATGAAACTGCAGAACGACGCGAAACGCAATGCAGTACGTATGCGATCGTTCTTTCACGAGGCGAGCACCCAATGGGCCAATGGGCCACCCATGCCAATTTCGGCAGAAGCGTCGACAATCAAAACTAGTTACACTGTCGTAGAGTACGGGATTTAACAACAAAATACGGAGTTTCGTTGAAAAAATTCGTAAAGATTCCAGAAGATGCTAACGTACAGCATTTATATAATAATAATAAAAATTTGTTTGCTAGTTAAAAATTCATAGTAATAAAAGTAATATGTTGTTAACTTTGTATGGATGTTGTTGTCTTTTGTATGGATGCCAATCATGGAGCACACGGAACATAGACCTGAACCGATTTTCGAGATTTGAAAGAAGAGTACCAAGGAAGGTTTTTGGCCCAGTCCTTGATTTAGAAACAGGAGAATGGAGAAGACGACATAATGAAGAATTATACAATCTGTATCAAGAACCGAATATTATAGGAGTGTTAAGGAGTAGGAGATTGGAATGGGCTGGACATGTGGTTAGAATGAGTGGGGAAAGATTTTCCTAAGATGGCTATGGATATGACAATAGAAGGAAGGAGACCAGTGGAGAGACCTCGCAAGAGATGGATAGATGGAGTAAGGGAAGACTTGCAACAGCTAGAAACCTGGCCGAACTGGCGGAACATAGCAGAGGACAGAAGAGAATGTAAGCCTTAGTTGTATCATCGCGCGGTCCTCTGGGCCTGATCGCGTAAAGTAAGTAAAGTATGTTGTTAACTTTAATGAGAGTGAAGCGCATAAAAAACATGCCGGATACTTGGAATGATGTAAAACGCACCGGAGGGTTTGTCTAATTAGCACAAATAAATTTAGGATTTGTTATTAGAGATGGACTACCGGTTACTACTATTGCCTCCACTAATATTTTGCAACCGCAGGCACCTTAATATGATTTTTTTCCCAGCTCTATGTGCGTCCTACTCCTCTTCATTCCATTCATAAAGTCTTTTCTCTTTCTTCACCGTCAACCCTTTCTCAATACCCAATATCACGGCCTTCAACACCCCCACGTCCCCTGTTGCCTGCTATACAGCCACCCTCTCGGCCCCCTCCTGATCTCTTACAGATGCTTCCTCTTCTCATACAAACACTCAGAAGTTTGTCTTCCTTTCCTTCAATCACTCCTTCCCGATTCTCATCTACATTTACGAAGTACCGTGCAAGCCACCACTAGGGTGTGTGGCACGTGGTGATTCCACACCAGGCATGCAGCACTCGTCCCAGCACAAGTCAGAACCTCGCACGTTCCCCCGGCCGCTAGGCGCAGACCAAATAGCAGTCAGGAGAACAGTGCGCAGTCCAACCAGAAATTGGGAGAGTGATACGTAAATGAACATGCAGAACAATGCTATACACACATCAAATGGTTAATATTACTAATGTTGTTAATTTATGAACGCTACGAGATGCTATTTCATGCAGAGGACAAAATAAAATAATGCCGGACATATCAAGCGGTGTTAAGTGTTAGTAATGATGTTAAGTTATTAAACACAAGATAAAATTCTAATCTACCTATTGAGGGTGGGAGTTTCATATGATTGATCTATCGCAACTATTATGATCCCTTATTGTGCGTGGGAAAAATGGCATTTTAAATGTATCGGTTCTGCAGTCAATTTCCTTTATCTTATTCCTGTGATCGCTTCTACCGTAGTACGTTGGGTCTAGCAATATATGTTGGTCATCCGGCAAAAATCTGTCTGCTCCGAACTTGCGCAAAAGATTTAACCTGTATTTATTCCTTCGATCAGTTAGAGATTCCCACCCTAATTCCTTCAACAATCCGGTAACACTGCTAAGTTTATCGTAACAACATTTCACAAATCTTGCTATTCTCCGTTGTATTTGATATATTTCCGAGATTAGTCCTACTTCGTAATGTTCCCAGATGCTAGCGGCAAACTCCAAGTGAGGTCTCACGTGTGAAAAATAACATCGCTCTTTAACCTTCTCGTCGCATTTCCCTAATATTCTTTTAATAAATCCCAATTTGCGACTAGCCTGCCCGCAGATTTCCCGGACGTGTTTCCTTCAAGATAGGTCCTGAGTAAGGGTCACACCTAAGTATTTAACTGACTCTACATTTAATAAGTTGGTTTGAGTAGTTGTGTACATTTCGATGACCGAGTTATTCTTTTTCCAAACATTCATAACAACGTACTTTTTAAAATTCAATTCTAACTGCCAAGTATTGTACGATTCAGTTATAGCATCTAGGCTTTTTTGTAACGCAATCTTGTCAGACTCATTGCCTAGATCCCTGTACAACACTGCGTCGTCTGCGACTTCTCCTACTCACCCACACACAAATGCCTTCACATTCTGAGATACATTTAATGAAGTGTACAGGGTTGAGAAAAACTTTCGTATAAATTGTGGGCAACTCCAATAATTGAGTATATGATGCTCGGAAAGCCGGACAGAGGGCGGAGAATTCTGGTCACATTGCACGGGATGGAGGAAGATAGGATGTATGCCGGAATGAAAGTAGAATTTCTATGAGGAAGATATTTTCTAAGGTAAAAAAGAGAGCAGAAACGATTCATCAAAGACCAACTCAAAACAGAAAATATTAATAATAATAATAAAAATTTGAGTCTTGTGTTCAAGCTAACACCATTGTGTGATATTTTTCACCAATAAAAAACCTAAAAGAATCTAACGGTAAAATTGTCATAAAGCGATGACGATTTATGTATTGTCAAGCCATGTATAAAAGATTTTCTCATCGTAATTCAAAAAGGATAGGTCAAAATAAAAATTTTATATTCATAAGATGTCGTAAAGATTCAAACTAAACTTTAGTGCTTTAACGGCGATAAGACACCACTTGATGCAGAGAAAAAAATCCTAAGGTATATCGTGAAATTCTAAGATAAAATATTCATCTTTTTACTATAAAATAACAAATGGATTTGAACATTTTATTTAATTTGCACGAGAATGAATAACAGTATTTTGCATCAGATACATACACCATACACGAAATGAGTTAACCTACAGGTGAATACGGCTGGACAGTTTTCCATGTTGCGGAACGAATAAGTCTTTGGGCGCAGAGATCTCTAGTTAGATTCTTGTCTCGGATATGACATTTCCGTTAAATTTCGACGGGTTCTGCCCTTTGGATAGCCGATGGCAAGTCAGAATTGGTTCATTGTGTATATAAAGGCGTGCAGGGCACCATTGGTGATGGAAAGCGACAAACGTTTGAATCTAAGAGAATTTGCGTAACAGAGAAATAGAAGAAGGGATCGAAATCATATGAATAGGGGAAAAATGACGTGTTTAAGTTGAAGGTGAGAATTAAGAAAAATATAAAATAATAAATTATCTACATAATAATTTTTCAGTCATATTTATATGGATTTAACTAGAAAATTTTTAATAAAAATATTTTAAAGACAATGAGCCTATTATTATCTTAAAACCACTTTTTTGTTAACCGCCAGGATCCACAGTAACCTGGATGAAGAATTAGAACAATTAAGGAAGAATAGTTTTCTCCTTGGAGTACTATTGTCTGAGCAAACAAAGGTGATCAAAGGCCAACATTTTAGTCTCTCCAGGATCATAAAATAAGAGAAATGATAAATCGTCTGTTTCCGGAATTGGTGGCGACGTACAATACCTAGATTGTTCCTCGTGAATTTGTCTCGGTAGCCTACGATGTTTCAATAGCAGATGTCCATCATAAAGAGATATTAACCAAGAGGCAGCATATTTTCCGACATAAAGCACGAGGGAATCGTCCCACAAAGGAATACGTGAATGAGGAGAGGTAGCGTGAATACCAAGGAGAGATTGATTTATGAGTACACACTAATGAATGACCTCAGCATCTGTATTTGCTTCTGAAACAAGAGGGTGATTCAGAAACCAAATAATGAAAATCCACTCGTCCCTCTGGATACGGCAACAAAGAGACAAATGTACACACTAAAATAATTGGTATAGCTTCCGTATTTAGCTTAATTTTTAACATTCCTAGATGCTCTTTACATTTAGCCAACTTAACTGTATCCGAACATTATAAAATAATACTTTCGGCAGAGTCCTTTGATATGCTATTCTATGTTGTTTATGATTCTACCAATGTCATTGAGTTGATTAAGGGATTTTTCCGAAAGCAAAGAATGTTGAGACGAACCGAAAAAGGAAATACTTATCTTAGAGGATAAAAAATGTTAATATCCTTGTCACGCTAAAAAGTGAATCACCATTTTTATCGCTGTAAATATATTTTTCTTTGAGTTATTCATTGAATTAATTATTATTATGCCTATTACAAATTGTTTAGATTTATTTTTTCACAAAATACAGAAGTTTTTGTATAAAAATGTATTTTAATTTGCTTTTTTGGCTCCCCGACGATGTTAACATATATTCATTCATTCATTACAGTAATCTACCGGTTAGAGGTAGGTTGTGATGAAAGTCAGAGAATACCCAACGAACTCTTACAATGTGCCGTGCCCTTTCTATCTCTAGTATTTCTTTCTTCATCTCAGCATAAGTCCTACCTTTCTTCATCCCGTCCATAAAACCTATTCTCTTCCTTCCCCTTCCCCGCTTACCCAACATCCTACCCTCTATCACGGCCTTCAGCAAACCACCGTCCCTCATTACCCCTTACAGCCACCTACCCTGCCTTCTCCTAATCTCATCCATAAGTTTCCTCTCCTCGCCCACCATGCCAAGCACTTCCTCATTTGTCTTCCTTTCCGTCCAACGCACCTTCTCCATCATCCTCCACACACACATCTCGAAAGCCTTCAGCCTATGTTCGTCTTCCTTTCTCAAGGTCCACGTTTCTGCCCCATACAACGCCACACTCTATATCAAGCTCTTCGCCAGCCTCTTTTTTACATCCTTACTTAAGGTCCCCGTCATCAGCTCCCTTCTATTATTGAACGCTTCCTTCGCTAGCGCTATTCTCCTCCTAATGTCTTAGCTACTATGTCCTCTTTCTTCTAGCGTACTACCCAAGTAATTAAATTGTTCTACTTGCTCCAGTTTGTGAC
The DNA here is from genome assembly GCA_963573305.1 of Pyrrhosoma nymphula. Classification (NCBI taxonomy): domain Eukaryota; kingdom Metazoa; phylum Arthropoda; class Insecta; order Odonata; family Coenagrionidae; genus Pyrrhosoma; species Pyrrhosoma nymphula. The sequence goes on from OY754333.1 coordinate 24,587,471, forward strand.
TTCCTACTATTATCACCAGCTTTGCTTTCTTAGTCCTAGAGAATCTCATTACTTTTGTTTTATTATTAATAATCTTCATTCCGTATTTCTCGCACTGCATTTTCAGTGCATCTACTACAAACCATTTCACCATCCTCTCTTACCATTTCCTCAGCATAGATGCTAAAAAGTATAGGCGACAACGGGCACCCTTGCCGCACCCCGCGACCTATAACTGCCCGCCCTGATTCACTGTCAGCTACCCTCACTTGACCCCTTTGCCAGATATATAAGTTTCAATGGAAAAATATAAGTTTAGAAAAATAACATAATTAAAAATGAATACCGAATCCGTTACACTGTCGGCAAAGAGACTGCTGGGTTAAGATACAAGGCGAATTCAATGGATATTAAACATGATCCAGGTAATTATCCGTTTATTTATTCGTCAAGCGATACATTATTTGTGACTGCGTTAGCTATGTAGTGCCGTTATTTATTACGTGCAATAAGTTAATTGTCACCTGTAAGTGGTACAATGCAATACTATTTCCTATGCATTGTTTTCCTTTGCCGCGACGAATCGGAAATTGTGTGATATATAAATATATGAGTTTATGACGTGATCGCTTATAAAGCTAACCTGATACCCTTGCCGCGATATTATGCATACCAGCCGTTTATATAAACAGCTCTGCTTAATATAGCCTATGCATTTTAAAACTCAACTCTGCTCTTCTCTCTTCAATCACTTTTTCTAGACTTTGATGGTGTTGTTGTCAATCAAGAATGTTTCCAGTACTTCATTGGATGCCATTGGTTTTCCTTTGTCTGAATTTTCTTCCTATGTCTACCGAAGTACTGGCGTATTAAAATCACCGATGTATTCATCCAACATTGTATTTTCGCCGAATTGTTTTTGGAATATAGTTTTTTTTGGCGTTCGTGCACATATTTTTAACTGTAACTCTAACGAGTGAATCCTAATTTCCGAGAATAAAGTTTCGTATGTGCCAATATGTTTCCTTTTTATTTAGAGGAATGGTATTTTAAGAACTTACTTTCAGGAACAATAGCGTGATTCCGGTTAATGTAGAGCCAGGTTAGAAGCATACACGGGTCGAGACATGGTACTGCAAATCATGATATCCCACAGGTAATTTGATTTATACTTCCATCATTATACTTTTGTTGTGAACAGTTACTTAAAAGAACGTACAGGCTTGATCAGTGAATATCAGTATGAGATTCCAGAAGAGTTCATGAGAGTGATTATGATTACTTGTTATTTAATCGTTATGCTATCTATATTTGGGCTGCTTCGGTGGGCTGTGGGCCAAGGTAGCGGGACTCAATTTCGTTTGCATTTGCAAAGAGTGCAGCTTCAATAAACGGTACAATTTAAATATCGTAATACTGTAATTGATTGTAATCAAAAAATGAATTACATGAGTGGGTCATTACATCAGCCTAAGGCGATCCCATTTAAATCGGCAAGGAGTTATTTCAATCAAAAGGGGAAATAATGACTGGGGAAACAATGACTGTGTACAAAAGATATTAAGGGTTGAAAAGTTTGATTGTCCACCATTTTGAAACGGTGCATTAGAAAATAATTAAATATCGTATGCTAGTTTAAACTATTTCCATTAACAACTATACAAAATATCAAGTCTTTATCTTTAATTGTTTTTTTATTTAGCAGGGTTTCCGTGAAAAACGCATGCCGACAGACAGCAGAATAACGGTGCGTTTCCGGACACATGTCCAATTGAATTTGTTTCTTATTTTGACCTGCTTAATCATATCCTAAAATATTAAAGAGTCATTGCGAAACAACCTGTATAATAGTTGAAACAACAAACTAATTGCAGTCATCAGTCTTATCCAACTCTTGCGAAGATTATGCAACACTTTAAAGTCATTTCCTGTCATAAAATTAATTAGGAGTGTTAGTCTACCTAATAAAAATTACTATTATATGTAAAAATATGACCACAAGAACATATGCAATACATCACAGCACATATAGTAGATGCATATAACATTTGCATCACTGAATTTCCATAATTGCATTGTCGCTTAAACATACGTTTCAATATTCTCGACAAATATTACGTCTCTTGCACAAGTGAAACTTAGTGATCCCGACTGTAATTGAAAATGGAATTTATGTGCTACAGTCGGATAATTTGCTTTAAATTCTTACAGCCAAAAGAAAACGTTGATCGGTTCAAACTACATTCCAAAATAAACTTTCGCAGCGTTCTATACTACTATTTATCATTGGTTTTTATAATGAGTTTTGAATAATTTGTGGTCCATAAAATATGTCAATCTTCAATAGTTTTGTAATCATAAGGGATATTTATAATATTCTTCTTAATTATGCTTAAAATCACAAACCAAGAACACTGTGCAAGCACAAAACAAACCTTCGAACGTATTGCACAATTGTGTATTCAATTATTTTCGAAGAATTACCCACAACTCCACGGATACCGGCGCTAAACGAGGTAGCTGTACACATCGGTCATGACCACAGTATATAATCACGAACGGCCAGCGAGAGAAGTGTTCGTTACGATTTTCTATCAATCACGACTTTCCTGAGAGATCATTGATCGTAGGAAACTTGAACAGATCACTAGCTGGAACATCAATCAATCATGACCTTACACTCACGATCGAATCACAAGTGGGAGTGATAGGCGTGACCGAGATCTCTCAAAAGACCGAATTTGTCCATCACAAATAGAGAGTGGGGTAGACTAAACGAGAGACGAACGAGGATGTTTTCAGTGAGGTGGGTAAGTAGAGGGAACTGGTGGAGGAGATTAAGATGAGGCAGAGTTGGTTGTTGATACGGGTAAAAATGGTGGGCAAGGGTATGATGATGAAGTGAAATAGGGAAAGGAGAAGACAGAGGGCGAAACGCATGACTTTTCTTTGGATTCACATTCTGAAAGCTTTGTAGAATATTGTGCATGAATAACCCGACGTGTGTCGATGTATACCTAAATAACCCATTTTCATGGTTAAAGTAAATAAATTGGCTTAAAATGGCGTAAGATATTTTGTAGCAAAGCAAACGCAATGAGAGACAATGAGCTATTTTTTAATGCGAAACAGTATCATTTTATTAGTTAACTTACGAGAGATTCCTCAGCAGCTTGAATCCGTAGGTTTTCAGAGAAAATTGTCGGTGGGCATTTGTCACAAAATTTTAAAAATAAATTAAACATTTATGAGGAAGAACTATGGAAAATGGCACACAACTCCAGATCAGCTACCAGTGAAGAGTTACTATGCAAAGTTTCAACGTCCAAACTGGAAAAAAGCATTTTCTGGAATTTTAACCATCTTTTTTCGATTTCAGTCCACTATGCCACTACTAAATACATAGAATTAGTTTTATGAGGTTATAAAAGAGTGGATGGAAATATTTATATATCAAATTAAAACCAACCTTTATCTGCTGGTTAGTAAATTAATCAAGAATGGCAACGTCCTCTTTTTCTGCAACTCCTATTCTTATGTCTTCGATCTCAAGCGATGACTCTTTTGAAAAGGCTTTAAATTTAATTTGATGGTATGTATTTTCATTACCAATTCCACATAAAAACATCCTAATATTAAATTTAATGAAATGTGTGTGTATAAGCACATTTTTCCTTCATTCTTCCTGAATTCATCGAGAGTAGGGCTACACTGTTTTTCTACCGTACAAAGATCACCAGGATATTCGCTCGTTCTGCACACAGCTGGCTCGGCCTCTAAACCACGGGCGAATGGCTAGCACACGGAATGTCCGCTTCGACGGGTGCGCCGTATGGAACGGTGGTTCGAAGCACCGTGGAATGAAGTGCTCACCTCCGAGCACTCACAGGTGTGCATACATGTGTGCTCGTGCTTGAGGTACGGCCGAGCGGAACCTCGGCGGGTGCGCTAATGTGAGCGCCGTACAGTGGTCCAGGTACCTACCCTGAAACTCATGGCAAAAATAGAAAAATCAAGTTACTTTCTAAATGATTTAGACCGGTGGGGGCATTAGATAATTGACCCCCACGTTCTAAAACGTTTGTAGCAGGTAAGTAGGAGTGAACCTGTCGCAACAGGTCAGTGTCAAAGTGAGCGCATCCGAGGTTGCAAGTGCATTAGACCAGTGCACTTTGAGTAACGTTAAGGTGGTTTGGGCGAGATAGTTCCCTAGTCATAATGGAGACCAAATTAAAATTTAATTTTTTTATTTAAGCGTCTGTAATAAGCATGAAATAAATATGATAATATTAATGGTGCAAAGATATAGCCATATATGACCAAAACTCTCAGTAATTAATTATATAAAGCTACATAAGTCTCTAACTTGACTCATTATTTCCCGCTGAACGGCTAAAAAGTCTTCAAAACGGCAGTTTTTTGCGATTCTGTAAATATTACTATGGTGAGTAATAGATTATTTTTAATAAATAGTTTTGAAAACATGCAATCTACACACCGTTAGTTTTTTGACGAAATCTAGGTATTAGAAGTTCCTAATTTGTGTATTATTCTCCCTCTAGAGCGCACAGCCATAATCCATTCCATGTAAAAAGGCTTATATTTTTAGGCAAATTGCTCGAAAAGTAGTTCGGCAAGGGGTTGATATTTTGATATCATTGGAAAGATGATAGTTGTATCTTTAAAATGAGGCCATATTCATTAAATTCTAGGTTAAGTGATTTCTCGCTCAAACTACCTTAACTTCAGGAACGTATAAAATTTTATCTACGCAACCAATTTTCGTTTTGCAAAATGGATTCTGGAGAAAATAGTAAGTACCTTAAATACATACATTGCAATAATCCGTAAGTATAGTGAGCGAATTTGTTTTTACGATATGGTGGTTCCATCTGAAGGTCGATTTTCCGCGTAAATAGTTCCTTAGATTTTAGAGTTTTTTTTAAATAAGTTTTGACAGTTTTCGATCCATTATGAAGAACAAGGTTTTCCCTACAACATGCATATTGAAACATAAACCGAAGTACACCGAAGAGAATAACAAAAGCGAAAATCTGACGAGAACCGGTGCGCCGGGCCGGATCAAAGGGCCCGGGCTCAGCGCTCTCCCCGTTCCGGTCGGAAAGACCACCATAGAGAGCAGAGGGAGGAGGGCACGATTCATAAGTTAGAGAGAGAGAATGATAGAGAAAGGCTACTAAACCTCTGCTGCAGTGGTTCCCAACCGGTGTGCCGCGGCACTTTAGGGTGCCGGGAAAACAGCTAGGAGTAAGTAAGTTTATTGCTTTCAACAAACAAACAAATTATTAAATTAATGTAACTACAAAAATAAACAAGAAAGCTGGGTTGTCTCAAAGGGAAAACCTGTCCTGAGGCAACATTCATGAATTTATATGCATTGTAAACGGTTCAATGTTTTACACACAAAAGTGAAATAAATTAACAATAAACAATAATTCCTTTAACATCTGAAATAATACTGATATGAATATAAATACAGAATAACGAGTAATTTTTCTACAAAGAAAAAAATCTAATAACATCCAAAGGATCTGACAACATTTTCCAAAGCCAGTATCCATGACTTGGCTAAATTAAGGATTGTTTTTACAATTTAAAACATTTTTTATATTCTCAGGCAACCTTTGGGCCCATGTAAGAAAAGGATCGTTTAAAAGTAGTTAAATTTGTCCAAATTAATGGAACATTTCCCTTTCTCAAATTAAACTCAAACATGCTGCAAAATATAGTTGGAATATTACCATTCATTACATAAAATAATTCCATTTCCTTGAAAACAAAATAATGCAGTAATGGAAGCAATCTCAGACTTAAGAACAAGGCGTACGAATGTTCAAACCTGTTTCTTAATGTCATACTTATAATGATTCTTTTTTGGAGGATTGCTGCAGGCTTTAATTTGTTATTGTATTGCGCCTCCCCAAAACTCTAATCCATAATTTAACTTTGATTGAAAAAAGGCACGATAAATTATTTTTTAGAAAGATAGTGTACATTTGTTTCGAATAAAGTAAAATTTAGATATGCAATTTCTCAAAGCTGTAGAAACAGCGGTAATTTGATGGTCCCATTTCAGCGACTGGTCAAGAATGACACTAAAGTATTTTAAATTATTAGCTCTACTAATTTGCATACAGCAAAATGAATTATATTTACAACTTAGGTGATGGTAGACCAGTTTCAAATCACCTGGATCGGGACGAGTACCAAGATTGTAAGATTACCGCGCGCGAAATTATTGCGGGAAAGCCTAAAAGTTTTAGTATGACCAACTTATGAACTGATTACTCTCACGCCCAATAGATAGTAACAGTCAGTAATCGAAGAACTTCTTCCAACCTGACTCCAGTAGCATGCTATACCTAAGCTATACCATATTATTGGTTTGAGGAACTCTCGTTCGTTGGCAATTATTGGGTTGAAATTGTATACATACATGAAACTTTATTAAAAGAGTGTACACCTGAATAGTTTAGCCTGCTCAGTATTAAATTCTCATTACTAATTTTTTTCTTGATAAAAATTGTTTTTTTTTAAATTTACCTTACCATGCTTTTTGTTTTAACTCTTTATAATGTTTTTTTTCAAATCTCATACTTAATGGTACCTTAAAGATTTTACCTCTTGATTATCTTCTACCATATGAATACCTATCTTTGAATTCATTGCACAATTATTCTTTTTCACTGAAGGTAATTGTTTTTCTCCTTAATTTTCTTTGTTATTAAGCTCCATTTATTTTATGATATGAACAAAATCATTTGTTAATTACCTCGCAGCTATTTCATTGCACCGAATATTTGCTCTAGGGGACCTGTCCCAGAGCATAATAAAGGTTTACTCTATTTTATTTTATTCTATTCTATTTTATGCAGGTTGGTTATTTTACTATCACCTTGCTTGAATAAATAAAATAAAGTTGAGGAAGTATTTATTTAAATGTGAAGTTAAAATTTTCCTGATTGATATTCCACTTTATTTACCGTATTTCCCGTCGATAACGCGAACCTCTTGTGTATGTATGTATTTTAATTGCTGCGAATGAGAAGGGGTGGGTGAATCAAGACGACATGAAAACCTGGGTTGAAAATATTTGGAGAAAAAGGATACAAACCTTCTTCAATCCAAAATCCTTATTAATAACGGACTCTTGCCGAGCGCATATCATTGATTCTGTAAAAGTGTTAGTAAGGAAGTATTAAAAATTGGCAATTATCACGGGTGGACTAACGAAAAAGATTCAGCCATTGTATTTATCCGTCAATAAATCTTTCAAATCTAAGTTGCGTTCCAGGCGGGAGAAATGGATAATAACTGGAACTAAAGAGTATAGTAAATCGGGAAAGATTAAAAGGGTGTCATGTGAAGTAATGTGGTGGTGAATTTTTGAAAGTTGGAATGCTGTTCTAGTGTCTTGTGTTAAAAATGGGGTTTTAAAAGCTTTAGGCAATCCACCAGATTCCACGGCTCCGGAAATAGATGATGATGTAATTTCAAATAATAAATTAAGTGATGGACCTGAAGAGTTTATGAATGTCTTTGATTCATTTTATGTTGATTCAGATGATGATTTTAATGGTTTTGAATGACTTTATTGAACTGTGCCAGCATAATAAATGGTGTTAAATTTCAGGTTTTATTATTATTATTTAAATAGATACTTGGATCCAACTACATTGCCATGCGTTTAGGATAAATAAATGAAATTACCTAAATTACATCGGGTTTATATATATTCGTATATTTTGATCTTTGCAACTAAAGTGGATTTAGAAATTTCAAGTTCCTCGTAAGTTTTCAAATTTTAAGGATTTCGTTTTCCATTGCATAACGCGCGACGTTGATTTTTTCGTTGAATGGAATTTTTGTGTATGTAACAGCGTTATCGACGGGAAAATAAGGTAGTTAATATTTTTTTAATGACAAAAACTCCGAAGGGTGCCCTAACCTTCTAACCCTAGTCTAAAGGGTGCCGCTAGCGGAATAGGGTTGGGAATCACTGCTCTAAAGCTCTCTCCATCTACTCAACACCTCCCTTTCTCAGTGGTGCACACATTTCGGATTCATCATCATCATCACCGTCCACGGGTTCTCCTCGCGTTGTTTGGCAACAATGAGGTGGACGACCGAGGAAAGCCGTGAGGATAAGAGCATAAACGGCGAGGCCGCGGGAGGAAAGTGAAGGAGGGGGCGACGGAGGGTGGAGAAAGGACACGTGAGGGGAGGGAGGCAGGAGAGAGAGAGAGAGGGCGTTGACACCACGTGACGCCGACACGGAGAGAAATGTGAATGGTGGGTAGGGGGTGAGAAGGGAAGTGGTGGTGGTTGTTTAGAGAGAGGAGAAGGGCGAGATGTTCAAAAGGATTAAAAGAGCTCTGAGAGGAAGAAGAGCAGGGGATTTATTACGTTTTATTTTCTTTCCTTCGCTCTCTCTTCATTCCTCACACAGACGTCTCCGCATAATTGACAAAACTCCTGAATGCGAATGCGTGTAAGAGACGAAAAAAATTAACGAAAAAAAAAGTTGAAGAGCAGGCTTCCTTTCCTGGCGCGAATCCTTTCCCCTTCCCCATTCTCTCGCGTGCGCCAACTCCATTTGTACACACGTACCCTTACGAACCCTTTATCTCCTCTCCTCCCTGCCTCACACACACACACACACACAAACCCTTTTCCAATAGCAGGGCCAGGATTTCCTCTCTCCGGAAAAGCGATATCCACCCTGCTCCCTGACGAGCGCGTATTCTATTCTATTCTCTTCAATTCTCCCTTCTCTCCTATTCCCGACTCGGAGATTGTTGTTAGTCTTCCTTCTCCTCCATTCTCCTCGTGTCGCACGCGTGCGCCAACCAGTCGTGTTTTGTCTCTCGCTCGACTGCATAACCACCCGTGAGAGGCGCTCAACGCTATCCATACTCTCCCCCCCCCCCCCAGACTGCAAAATACGCCCTCTTCAACCGAACGCGTGCATTAAGCTATGTCTCTCTATCTCATCGCTACATCCGAAATTCTTACCAACGTTTTGTGGAAAAAAAATAATATTCCGTTACCACTTTTTTCTCAGAATTAAAATTTATCCCGTGAAAGAATGCAAAAGAAAAAGAATGAGTGTTCGCTGCTAAAACATAGCATACGGGGATGATAGCCTAATCAAACTCGCCACCGCAGCCGACTTCCACAAGTCTTCATAACGCGATAACAACGGTGTTCATTTATCTTTAGTTGACTTTTTTAAAGTTTTAAATTCCAAGAATTTTCCAAACCTCATGTAGCAAATAAAAAATATTAAATAAATACATGGGCATTCAATCATTAATTTTTACACAATTACGTGTTATGCCGTATTTTTCTGAAGTATCGATATTTTAAACTGTATCTTAACAAGCATATTTCAGCGTTATATTTCCTATTTTAGCTGATGGAGGTATCTTATTTAAAGGAATGTCCCTGGAGGTTCATCGGTTGTAAAGTTACGTTCGCAGAACAAATGCCAATTCAACCGATATACGTTTTGTAATAAAATGACAGAATAATTCAATGCCTTAATGAAGATGGATATTATTATTATGGAATCAGTGTTGTAGATCTCTGGATATTAAGATATACCCACGTCAATAAATAAAAAAGTTCAGGTAAAATACATGGGTAATCTCGACTTGTACTAATCAACAATCTGACAAATAAGTGGTGATTTTGGGATAAGGGACTGGGATTAGTAAGGTTCATGTAATAATGGTATATCACTGGCCAGTATGTACATAACTCTCCAAGGTTGTCGAAAATTCCATGACAACTCGGGTATCGAAGGTTCTCCAGTTCGGCGGCACCTATGGAATAACATAATACTTACCTCAAATCATGCCGTTCGATAATTAGATGTAATGTAAGCTGGAACAGTTACGATAAAAGCAGACGGTTCTATTAAAGAAAAATAAGATGATTCACCAAATGGCTCGCATTTATGCTGATACAATTGATAACATTTGTCAGTGTTCTTACTTTCCGAAAGCATATACCCAATACAACCAATTGAAGCTCAATTCTTATGGGTTAATATACACCTTAGATATCTCGATAAATTACTTTGAGGGGCATATTCCATTGCTAGAAAAACTCTAAAGAAAAAGAATTCCTGAGTACGCTTCAGAAGACACAAGGCATGAAACCTTTTACGTTTGGTCAATAAATTATAAGTTAACAGAATTTCCTTTTCAACGATGATTTCTTTCATTTGAGCAACAGAATAGCTAAGAAAGTATTTACTATTGCACGTGAGAATTAAAACAAATGTCGGGTAAGAGGGTTACCAGTTTATAGAGAGAATGAAGAACGACTTGGAGTTAAAGGACAAATTTATTCCATATGCAACCACTGAGCTTTTTATTTATTGAATAATGTGCAAAAAGAGCGCCAATTGAACAATGGTTAAAAATTTGCGGTCATGCTGTGAGCTTTTCTGGGATATTTTAAGAAATTCACCTCGTCACGGTTACGTTGCCATTGGCCACCTTTAAGAAGTTTGTACAGAAGGGGTGCTTAATGGGTTTGGACGAATTAAAAAAAGCGGATACGAGTTTTTCACAAGTAACCCCACTCGAAACCCAAAAGTCCGGAAAGGCTAAAATAATGCAAATATGTAAATTACGACCAAAATCGTTCTGCTCCCTGAGTTACTAACTGTGGGCCCTCAGCATACACATCACGTCCTTCCCTTGTGGGGTATGGAAAGTCGAAGAATCTAGTTATTGCCATTGCGCCCTAAAAATACTTTCGCGAATTATTTCCTCCAGAATGCCCTATCCTTACAACCCACCTTCGCTTCATTTACGCTCATGCATTACTTCATACAAGCTCTCATGTATTCATCGTCATCATCATCTGAGTATTCTTTTTAGATTTTTTTATTTTGCAAATATAAATTAATTAAAGTGCAATATACTTCAGGAAAATTATAACGTCACACTTAAGTAAATCCTTCTTCAATTTTATTTTATTTATTTAAGTAATGCCATTGTAGAATCACCAACCAACATATTATACGGTATAGTCATCATCATCATCTGAGTAATCTACCGGTTAAAGGTAGGTTATCATGAAAGTCAGAGAAAATCAAGCAGAATCTTACACCTGCAGTGCCCTATCTACCTCTAGTATTTCTTTCTTCATCTCAGCGTAAGGGCTACCTTTCTTCATCCCGTCCATAAAACCTATTCTCTTTCTTCCCCTTCCCCGATTGCCCAACATCCTTCCCTCTATCACGGCCTTCAGAAAACCATCGCCCCTCATTGCCCATTCCAGCCACCTACCCTGTCTTCCTCTAATATCATCTATAAGTTTCCTCTCCTCGCCCACCATGTCAAGCACTTCCTCATTTGTCTTCCTTTCCGTCCAACGCACCTTCTCCATCCTCCTCCACATCCACATCTCGAACGCCTTCAGCCTATTTTCGTCTTCCTTTCTTAAGGTCCACGTTTCTGTCCCATACAACGCCACACTCCATATCAAGCTCTTCACCAGCCTAATTTTTACATCCTTACTTAAGGTCACCGTCATCCTTCCTATTCTGAACGCTTCCTTCGCTAGTGCTATTCTCCTCCTATAATGCCTTGCTACTATGCCCATTTTCTTCTAGTACACTACCCAAGTAATTAAATTGTTCTACTTGGTTACCGACTATTTTTAGCCCCTCTACTAATTCTGATCGAAAAAAACTATCATTGAAGGCTGTTATTGGTCTCCAACATGAAGTTTCCCATAAAAATTCGTTCAGACTTGAGGCATTACTTGCATATCAAGCTCTTCACCAGCCTCTTTTCTACACCCTTACTTAAGGTCCCCGTCATCAGCTTCCTTCTATTAATGAACGCCTCCTATTCTTAAGACTCCTAATATTCCTTCTCTTTAGAGTCTCTTCTACCACATTCAACCATGATTTTCGTAGTCTACCTCTTACTTTCACACATTTTACTTTACTATTATATTTAATATATTTTTCGTTTTTCGACTCTCTCCCATTCTCCCGACATGGCAAAACAAACGAAGCTCACTCCTTTCATATACGTCGATTTCTGGAGCATTCAACCCACATTCTTTCATTACACTCTAATTTCTAACCCTTATCCTTCCTACTTCTCCCGCAAACACTTCTTAAGTGCCCCATTTTCCACTGCATTTAGCCTTCTCTCATGCTTATCCAGCCATACTCAGGTTTCGCTGCGATGTAATATCGTCAGGAGGAGATCACTTTTGTACACTTCTTTGATTTTCGCTTCCTTAAATAAACACCCATTCGTATATATGCTCCTCATACTATCTGCGATTTCCCTACCGGCATTCTTATGCCTTATAATCTGATTCACCAATTCTTCTATATTTCACAAAAATTCGGCTAAGATACACAGAATCGTCTACTTGTTCAATTACTTCATCATTTATCCCATCACACAATCATTCTTACCACTCTTCCTATCAAAAACTACTACGATTGTCTTTGACGCATGTATCCTCAAATTCATTCTCCTTTTTGTTTCATAGTAGTTATCCAGGAGCCCCTGTAATTTCATTCAGATAGCAGCACTTCATCATCTTCGTACAATAGAACTCGCACATTTACATCTCCAACTATGAAACCGACGTTATCCCTACACGCATCTCTCTCACATCTATCCATTAAAAATTGAACAGCCTTGATGACATTATGCATCCCTGTTTTACGCCCTGTTTTATTTCAAACCAATCACTCAAGGTCCCATTAACTCTCACTCTTGCCTAACTATTTTCATACGTCGACCCCATAATATTACAATTTTGCTCATTCACTCCATAGTACAGAAAATAAACTCTCTTTACATAAGGTAGTCAAAGGAGAAATAAAGGTTAAATCTTTTGCGAAAGTTCAAAGCAGACAATTTTTTGGCGGACGTTCAACATGTTTTGCTAGAGCCAACGTACTACTACAGTGGAAACAGACTGCAGGACCAATGAATTTATAATTAAATTTTTTCCACGAACAATAAGGGATCATAATAGTTGCAATATATCAATCATATGAAACTCCCACACTTACTAGATAGAGTAGACTTTTCACTTGTGTTTAATAACATTTCATCATTATTAACACCACACCGCTTGATATGTCCGGCATTATTCTATTCTCTGCATGAAGTAGTATCTCGTAGCATTCATAAATTAATAGTATTAGTAATATTAACCACTACATTTCTCTTTAGCATTGTTCTGCATGTTTGCATGTTCATTTATGTATCACTCTCCCAGTTTCTGGTTGGACTGCGCACTATTCTCCTGACTACTTTTTGGTTCTTGCCTAGCGGCCGGGGGCATGTGCTATAGGTCCCAATTTGTACTGGGACGAGTGCTGCATGCCTGGTGTGGAATCACCCCGTGCTACACACCCTAGTGGTGGCTTGCATGGTACTTCGTAGATGTAGATGTAGCCCTTCAAAACCTTTCACAGCTTATATCTATTTAACTTGTCATCTGCCTTCTCTAAATAAAAAAATGCACAATATACTTTCTTTCGGACACCCAGGCACGTCTCGAGAACTTGCTGAAGTGCGAACATCTGATCACTTCATTCCCCAGGCATAAACCCACACTGTACACCCCAGATTCAGTCGATAATAATCCACCTCACTCTTTCGAATATTATTTTACTGAGCACTTTTAACAGAATACTCAATATACTAATTGCTCTATAATCTTTAAAATCCCAATGCCATTACCACCGCATTCTCACTTATGGAGGACCGCAGGAATTGGTGAAATTCATGGAGTAAGACGAAAGATGAGGTAGGGTGGTTGTGGAACAGTTGTAATGATACAAATATTTTGAATGATGTAAAGACTATCTAAACTAGTGACAATGAATTTGAAGTATTAAGATACGGATTATTAACCTCATTTCGTTATAAAATGCGAGGTATGATCAAAAAGTTCCCCAGCTGATTTTTTTTCTTTGAAAAGCATTAAATCTTATTCAATGTTATCCCTTCAAAATACTTCCCCTTACTTGCCAAAAACGTCTCACAATGGCGCTACCACTGCTTGAGGCATTTATAAACGTGTTTTTTCGAAATCCTAATTAGTTCCTCCTTTAATTTTTGTGTAATCTATCATCCATCTTTCTTTTACCTTAGTGATGTACCCCATAACACTTGATCACGCAGGTGCCAGGTGATTGAGGTCGCACATTACTTTTTTTTAAGTTTATATCGACGACGATTATCAGTAATATATATTTTCTTGGAAGTAATTTACTGTAAGATGATTATTAAGTTTGAAGTTTGCGTAATTCAGGGGATGCACATTAAGTTTTCCTTCAAAAAAATATTTCCCTTACGCCAGCTGATTGAAAACTTTCTTTTTAAAAGAACCCTCGCTTTTCATAGCAGAAATAGTTATGGATTTTAGACTTGAGTTTATTATCGTTTAAAACAGTTATGGTTTAATTTTCACTCAGAATTTCATTGAAAATTATGCAAAAAAATTGAAGTCATCTAAACATTTAAAATCGCATAGGCTGCGATCCATCACAGAAGGCGTCGCTTACACGTCTCGACTGCCTCCACTTAAGTCCCGAGTACGGCATGCTATTGGTCCCGAGGCGGAACCCCATTGGTCGTAGGTTTGAATGCCCATTACCCTATTATCCTGGAATCCTATTATCTTGGAAAGCTTGATGATTGAAAGAAAAGAAAGAAAGATTGATGAAAGAAATATCTTCTTAGACCCTATTATTTTGGAAAGAGTGTAGTAATTATTTTCGAGGGTAATATACAGACTATATATACATACAGGCTTGTAAGTAAAATACCATCTAATTGTAAGAGTAAGTATATTCCCGCATTGCTCATGCTCAAGGCTCAGCTTTTTCAGGTGTAAAATTTGGAATTTCTGAGACTTTATGGGATGAATATGAAATTTAATAAGTTAATAGTTCCTTGACGATGAAATTTAACTTCAATTTTCGACTGAATTGTGGATTAACTGGTATTTATTTTCCCACGCAAATGATACTAGGGCCATGATAGTAATGATGCTTGGCGCCTATTTCGAGGTGTAGAGCATGTTCCTAAAAAAATTAAGAAGAGCTTACAGTAATCTCAATTACTCAAGTATTCAAGCTACATACGGTTAACATTAACCAGACATTCCAAAATCCGAGCCTTAAGGTCTGGCTGCTCATTCAGCAAAAACAAGTTCATTTTATCATTCGACAACAGTAATGATCATAAATATGGTATTCGAGGACGAGAACAGCCCGCCTGAAGAGTGTTAAGTTGGTTCCACCGTATAATCACTTAAATGTAATTTTATTCATATTCTGTCTACTTATAAAAAAAACTTGCCCACTATCTGATATGAGCAACAAAATGTTACCTTTCCACGCTAATTTATTCTCTAATAATTATTGAACTGTATTGAATAATTATTACGTGGTATTCAATGGGAGAATGAGGGAAACACGGGGAAAATAGTATTTCCCATAAAATATATATGCCATTTTTTTCGGAAAACTGTTTATTTGAAGGAAAGTATCCAGAAAAATTAAATAAAAATAAAATATAGGCATCTTACCACCTTATTTTTATAGTTATTGGGGAATTAATGCCGTAATTGAAGTCAAAATTCGGTAATTCGTAGGAAATGGCCCTGCAGTCGGCTCCTATGACTGGGAAAAAGTGCTCATTTAAAATAAATTCGGGGGATAATCTGAATTTTTACTACATTACTTTTTGTTTTCCATGCGTAACGCATTCCATCAGCAAAATCAGGATTTTTTGTACAAAATATCAAAAATGTGGAATTAAGTATTTGTTTTGACTCACACAGTTGCGGTGGAACCTCCTTAAGGCCTTTGTTAAGTGTTTCGGAGGCCGAGTTAAGGTTCGGCCGAGTGGCCTTCGCCGAGAGATCGCCTTCAAGAGTGACGTGCGGCAAAAGCATGACTCGCCCGTCTGCTCACATCGGCGCGCACGACGCAAAGCGTGAGTTAGCTCGGGATTCTCCGAAGCGCGGAAATTTTATTTCAGACGACTCCATAAATTGGAAGAGCAGATTCACATCCGACCCTCAGAAAAAAGACGAGATAATAATTCCTCGTGGCAGAAAATAATCTAGAAAGAGACTATAAAAGAAATCTCAAGTGAATTTTGCAAGGTTTTCGGGGCAGAAAACTGCTTGAGCGAAAGGCTCCCTCTGCTTCCCTACCGCTCTGTTTTAAGTGATATAAACCTGCTTGGACCTCACATTTAATTTGCAGTCCCGAAAAAAGGCCTATATTTAGAGAATATATCTGAATAACGGATTAAGATTGTTAAAACACGGGACTTTGCATCCAAGAAATATTTCCGCGAAATTAATAGTAGCTGTAGGTACCGCATTTACGAAACTTCGAAACCTATAATTTATTTACTTTTCAACAAGTCCTAAACGAAAAACATACAATCAGAAGAAAGGGTAACCCTGTGGTTTAGGTTCACAAACACACGGTTTGCTCTAGCTGCTTTAGTTTCCACGTAACAGAAACGATGTTTATACCGCTATATTTTTTAAACGTTGGTATCCACATTTTTCGCGCCGTAAGTATTGAAATATTTTCAATTATTCCATTCGGTAAATGTTTTCTCTGCTTGACCATACAAAAAACTCGCGAACCTCGAGTTAAAACTCACGCCACTAGAGCATTAAGTCTGTGGGGACCTAATGCACACTTTTACCAAAGAAAGATCCGAATACTATTACCGTTCATACTAGAATGATCAAAATTTTCGTGAGTGCACATTTATCTGAGTACATGTTTAGGTAGAATATTTCAGTTGTGTCCCTTCGCGCTCGATATAAACACTCATTGTATATATAACATCTACAACAACAAATAAACATTGTGTATATCACTCCGCAACAATTGACAATTCGTGCTCATACAAAAATACAGGTCACAGGCTCACAATCAACTCGTCTTATCTTCAATGATACCAGTTTTATCAGCGGTAGTATTTGACTGTTTATTTGGTGCATTCTGGGTAACGGAATAAACTGCATTATGACAGTAACGTTTTACTCCACTTTTCCTCACTTCAAGAATAGGCTCCCGGTAAAAATAATCTAAACGCTGCACTTGACACAAACTTATTCACGTCTGCCCCTCATTTCCCTTTCATCTACTTGATTACTTTTGTTAACCTATTCACGTTACAATTTGTAATATTTAACATGAATGCTGTTTTAATTTACAATAATCAAATATGTACCGTATTTATCACGGCACTACTGTAAAATATGTCTTTAACAAGTCAATGTTTATTAAAATAAACTGCCTATTAAACTATTAAAAAGTGGTAAAAGGATGAACGTTAAACCTTTGATTCATTACTCTTCTTGATGAAAATTACAAAGTTTTAGTTGAGTGTTGGGCTTATCTAAAATGTTAATATTTGAATGTGACTCTTAAAGCGCATTAAAATTCAACAAATTCACCTTTGTTCCGTCGATCAAACCCTGTTCGAAAGTAAAGTCTATATTTATCTATCGGTAGTTAGGATGTTCCGCATTACAGCGGAGAGTATTGCATATGTGGACTTCGGTGCGCGTAAAATCGGAAGACTAATTCGGTGAAACCTTCAAGTCAATATATTTGCTCTTTTTGAGAAGTTTGTATTCTTTCCAATTATAGAAAACCCCTCTCCAATACTTCTGGAAAAATAATGAGGTCGCTTGACATTTCTCCGAAGAAAAATTGAATCTCAGTCGGCACCATGCTTCGGCGTTTCTGTGCCTTTTAAGGTAGTTAGAGCGAAATATTCCCCAAGCCATAATGAAGAACATATTCGAATTTTATATTTTAATCTCAGCATCTGTAAGAAGTGTGAATTAAATATTGTAATATAAATGGCGCAAAAATGTAGCTACACAATATCAACACTCTCAGTAAATATATCTAAATATGTCTCTAACTTGACTCATTTTTTCACGCCATACGGTTAACAAGCCTTTTAAACAGCAGGTTTGTTTTGTAAAAATTACTGCAGTGAGTAATAGATTATTTTTTATAAATAGTTGGAAAAACATGCAAACAAATAGTTTTTTGACGAAATGTACGTGTAAATTCCTATTTTTTTCAATGTTCTCCTTCTGGAGCGCACAGCCGTAATTAATCCCATGTAAAACAGCTTATAATTTTAGGTAAATTGCTCGAAAAGTAGTTTGGCAAGTGGTTAGTATTTTGATACCATTGGAAAGGTGAGATTTTGTTCTTTAAAATGAGGTCAAATTCATAAAATTCTAGGTGAAATTATTTTTCGCTCAAACTACCCTAAAAGTCAGCCAAGGAAATACGACTCAGGGAAATTTCTGCCCCTTTCAGCATGAGCGGGATGCATGTACTTACATTAAGAATAAAACGGGAGAAACAGCAATCCGTTTGAAAAAATAAGTATGCACGCCTATTCGATTAAATCAAGAGACTTAACTCAGAAAGTTGGACCTCGATGTCAACTAAACGAAAATTAATGCAGATCATGCTACTATCTTTTTCTCAGCCATTCACTTTAAGTGCAGCGGAGTCTTTAATCCGTCAGAATGCTTACACCCAGACATGTACGCATCTTAAGACGACCGACTTTCGTTTCTATCCCTGAGACGTTTTTCCATGAAATGCGAAAGTCAGCCGACCCGACCTTTTATGAGGGAAAAAAGCCTCTTTACGAGGGGAATTTTTCTTCTTGTATTACCTCCCCTTATCTATCGCAAACTTTCCGTGATAACATTACCATTTTCAGCGCCCAAGAGTGGAGACATCCCATTTGAGATTACTCTCTGAGAGAGGAAATCCATTTCACTAAAGGGCACTGGAGAGAAAGATACACATACCGCCGAAGGAAGAAAGTTTGCAGCCGGATATGAAAACGAATGAATTTCTCAAGCATATGACGAAGACAAGAGGAGACAACTACACGGGGAAGTTGAGCCGATAAAATTAATAAAATGCGTCCATAATAATGCAAAGAAAAACTGGGTCAATTATTATATTATCTTGAAGATCTAATGAAAGATAACACGGGCTTTCACCTCATACATTAATCAATACGACAGGAAGGATCTATACGCAGAGTATCAGGATAACGGTATGAATACGTGATCTAAAATTTTCCCGGTGGATCTGATGTATAAGTTTTTTCATGGGTCTTCCACCTGGTAATAGGCATCATATCTAACAATATGAATCTTCTTCTTCTTCCTCCTGTCCAGGTTGAGGCAATTGCCTGTTCCGGCTTCACCATCGCAATCTCGGCCTCCCAACACTTCTTCTCCCTAAAGGCTTATACTCTAAATCCTTTATAGAGGCTTGCGCTCAACATGTTTTTTCCATCTTTCTTTATAATTTGTTGCTACTTCTGTTATTGGTTGTACTTCTAATTCTTGCCTTATGTCTTCATTTTTTATATGGTCCAGGCGTGTACAGCCTTTCACAGATCTAAGGAATTTCATTTCTGACGTTTCAATTTGTTTTAAGTCCCTTTTTCTAAATGTCCAAGCTTCTGATCCGTATAGTAATGTGGGGACAGCCATTATTTTGTAAAATTTTACTTGAGTTTGTTTCGCAGTGTTTCCCTTCAGTGCTCTTCTTATTGTCCCACATACTCTTTGGTAATTAGTTTTTTTATATAAAATGTCTCGGTCCTCTTCATAGGTGATGTCGCATCCCAAATATTTAAAGTGTGATACCCGATCCAAGATATTATTTTCAATTTTTATTTTAGTTCGGACTGGGTACTTTCCTAGGAATGCCATTGCATTGGTTTTTTGGTCAGATATCTCCAAGTTATAGTCTCTAGATATCAGATTTAATTTATGGACAGCCAATTGTAAATGGTCTTCATTATCTTGAATTATGACTTGATCATCTACAAATAGCATTGCCAATATGAATACGCTTTAAAACTAAAGCTATGATCATTTTCATGGGTGGGATCACGGTTTCATCTTTCACGTTTTCGGTATAGTTTTCCAAAACGCTAACCGCTCTAGAAAGGTAATGCTCATAGTTACTGTCCTAAGAATGCACTCCACCAATTACAACTGGTGCTTTAAAGCACCTGTCGAAATTTGAAAAATGACATTCATGTTTTTTGCTCTCGTTAGCGCGACTGAAAAATAACGATAACGCGAGCGCACGCGTTTTGGAGATCCATGATCGCGCCCCAGGTCTTTGTTGCTCAAGAGTTAGCGCATCATTAAACATACTTAAAGAGCATTCTCGAATACGGCGGTGAAACTTTGACGATAACGAAAGCAGAAGAAGGCTAATTGGAAGGCATGTAATGTACCATGTAATCGAAGAATGATGCAGATGACAAGAAGACGAAGAATTGGAGATGAAAGATAAAAATGAAAACTATGAAAAGAAGAAGCGACACATTCTGAGGGATAACAACCTCCTTAAGGAAGGAAGGAAGGAATATTGGAGGGAACTGCGCAAACGAAGAAGTACCGACGGAGACCAAAGATGAAATAATTGGAGCAAACAATGGAAGATTTTTTAAGCGTATATTGATGATGTCTCGAAAGGATTGCAAACTTAAGTAGTTGCAATGAAAATTCGGTGCGAGAAATACGGGATGAAGATTAATCTAAGGAAACAAAAGTAATGCGATTCTCTAGGACAAAGAAAGCGAGGCTGTTGATAAGAGTAGGAAATCACAAAATTGAGCAAGTAGAACAATTTAATTACTTGGGTAGTTCGAGAGAAGAAACAGGACATAGTAGAAAAGACATTAGGAGAATAGCGCCAGCGAAGGAAGCGTTCAATAATAGAAGGGAGCTGATGACGGGGACCTTAAATAAGGATGTAAAAAAGAGGCTGGTGAAGAGCTTGATATGGAGTGTGGTGTTGTATGGAGCAGAAACGTGAACCTTGAGAAAGGAAGATGAAAATAGGCTGAAGGCTTTCGAGGTGTGGGTGTGGAGGAGGATGGATAAGGTGCGTTGGACGAAAAGGAAGACAAATGAGGAAGTACTTGACATGGTGGGCGAGGAGAGGAAACTTATAGGTGAGATTAGGGGAAGACAGGGTAGGTGGCTGGAAGGGGTAATGAGGGGCGATGGTTTGCTGAAGGCCGTGATAGAGGGTAGGATGTTGGGTAAGCGGGGAAGGGTAAGAAGGAGAATAGGTTTTATGGACGGGATGAAGAAAGGTAGGACTTATGCTGAGATGAAGAAATAAATACTAGAGGTAGAAAGGGCACGGCACGTGTAAGAGTTCATTGGATATTCTCTAACTTTCATCACAACCTACCTCTAACCGGCAGACTACTGTAATGGATGAATTGATGATGTCGAGGAGAGGAAACTTCTAGATGAGATTAGGGGAAGGCAGGGTAGGTGGCTGGAAGGGGTAATTAGGTGCGATAGCTTGCTGAAGGCCGTGATAGAGGGAAGGATGCTGGGCAAGCGGGGAAGGGGGAGAATGAGAATAGGTTTTATGGACGGGATGAAGGAAGGTGGGACTTACCTACGCTGAGATGAAGAAATAAAAACTAGAGGTAGATAGGGCACTTGCATGTGTAATGCCTGTTGCTCACGGTAAAATTTTATGTATAAGAGTTTTATAAAAATTTTTATTGAAAGTTTTATGAATCGTACTTAAAACGTACTTGCTTGCTCACGGTAAAACTTTTCAAAAAATTCATAAAACCGCAAAGTCCTGCCATCTATGAGACGCTTTGCGAACACGTGAAGTGATAAATGCACTCTCTTTTGGATTACTGTTAGATTAAAACCTATATGTATTTTTTCATTTACTTACTTTCTGATCACACTCAACGGTGATAAAGCTCTAACACATTCTTCTAACAAGAAGGTACTGCCTCTACGTTCCATGGAATTCCAGCAATGTTTGTTTACGTTTTCCTTGTTTGGCTTCCCATGGATACGAGATTATTATCAACACGATGAGCGGAACGTCTCATTGGTTGTTGCATAAAACTGTTTTATGGAAATATAACCTGCCCTATTCCATAAAACGTTTTATAAAACTAGGTTTAACTGATAAAAACTGATTTTCATCCTAACCTACTTTTAACCGGTAGATTACTTAGATGATGATAATGATTTATGAAGGAAAAATGGTTTATTTGAAAGGAGAATGGAGTGGAGAGCTGCAGCAAATCAATCCTCGGATTGATGACTGCCATGAAGATGATTCTTGCCATGAATATACCCCAGAATTGTTTTTACTCGACAGTGAATACAATTATCGATCAGAATCGTGATGCATTAATCAGCTTACATACATCCTTTGCAATAAATGAATGCGAATATTTTTGTAAGGTAACTGTAAATATCTTTGGACATTCCAACACATGTGTGGGGCTTAGAAAGTGATATGTATTCCGAAAGATGTCTATTTGAATTGAGCATTTTATACATGCAGTTATTAACAGTTAAGTTATTAACAGTTTCAGTTATTAACAGATATGCCTTAGAATATTATGAACAATTTCAGGTAATAAGTAAATACTGAAAACGTGATAGTAAATCTCAAAATCATAGCTTTTTACCATATACATTTACGAGAGCGCATTTAAGAGAGTTCATTTTATTGCAAAACCGGCCTACCTTGAGCCAAGTCACTGCAATATTTATTCAAATCATTTACTAGACTCACACAAACATGATTCTCAAAGCTTTTACCTTAGTGGATAGCCACACATGCATAAGGCATAGTTTTACAAATCTAGTAGAGTTGAGTGGGTAGCGCATTTTTCTAGAAAACAGTAAAAATATATGATTTCGCTATTATTCTTTTCGTACTCCAACCGACACATACGTTTTACAATCCTAAAATCGATTGGAGATGGAGTTAGCCTAAAAATCCAATTTCAAATGCAATGTATCTTTCATATTAACCTAGGTACGCTGTGTCATCCTATATACCTGACTAATACTTGGAATCATGTTCTTATTAGAATAAGACTAAAACCTAATACAATAAAGTGATGTGAAATTCATTAAATGTGAAAAAACACTCGGTAAAGTAACAGAAATAACAGAAAAAATTTAAGGTGCATTCCTTTGGTGGATCAAGATCTTAAGAACAATGAAGTTAATCTTGTAAGTTTAACTATACGTAAGCACGAAAAGTTTAAATTACTAAAGGCCATTAATCCGTAGGCTAATTTTTCTGCATCTCTCCACTTCATTCCTTTTTCTACTAACCACTTCATTCTCTCATGATTCCTTACTTTGACATCCCTCGCAATTTACTCCATTTACTTTCATCCATGTTCTTCCCCGGTAATTCTTTCCGTTCGTTTCTCCTTTAATTGTTGTTTCAAGGAGATTGTAATGTTTACAAATGAGTCACACTATGCTTAACTTTACGTGCAAGTAGCAAGATTAAAGGACATCGTCATTGGGTGTTCTACCACTTGATTGGTAGGAATTTGGACAGTCATTATCCTGGATTCGACATTTCTGGGACATCTTTCCAATTTCCTACACTTCCACTTGCTTGCCATCAGGTCTCTCCTCAGTTCTTCACACCCTCTTCCTCTCCTTATGTCGTCCATATTCCTATCCTCTTCCTTCCTCTCCCACGCCATTGGCCTGCCGCCAATCACCCCCTTCAACATGTCCTCACCTCTCAACATGGCGCACAGAGTAAGTAAGTAAGTAGGTAAGTGAGTTCACTTTCAAAATCAAAAGACAAAATTATACTTTTAGGTGAGATATTATATTTTTAGATGATAATATTAAAAAATTCATTAGTAATCGAACGCTCCGAACGCATTCACACGCACATTCCGGGCGGATTCACAAATATCGACCTTTTATAATTCAGCCTGGGCAATCTCAGTATTTTTCTCGAGTAGCTGCTGTATGGAGCTTCATATTACTTATTTAAACGTTTCAATATTTTAAATAGAAGACGATACATTTCATTTTGAATGATACAATATATACTATATACGGGTTGCAAATAAACAGGCGCTCGTGGTGTAGGGTTAACAACACGTTACAATTCGCCTCACTACACTCAATTTTCTCACTGGATTTACTGATAAAATAAAGATTGGGCGTGAAAAACTATTGATTACTTTTTTGTACATTATACAGTTCTGATATCCAGTATGTTCTTCATGTCATAATCCACAAATTAATTAATTTACTGAAATAAAATTGCTTTAAATGAATAAACTTTTCATTTTTTGCGCCAACAATTACAATAAATTAGTTATCAGACTAAAACACTAATATACATACATTCCAATTATTAAAAAAAGTATTTTAATTTCTAATCGAACGCAGTTTTTCCTCGTACTCAATAAAAAGTTGTTGATTTGCATACATTTTGCAAGCTCGTATAAACATTTAAGAATTTCTACGTATTTTTACCATACTTCTCCGAGTTTAAGCTTTAAAGGGGTGAAACATTCATCTCAATAGCTCTCTTTTATCAAAAGTTCTTTAATTTTGAAAGTGAACTTACCCGAATATCCCACTGCCCGGCGTCCATCGAGCTTTTCTGCCTTCTCCGAATCTCCAACACCAAATTCCACTTCCCTCCCACCTTATCCAACACTTCCTCGTTCATTTCTTCGCCAAACAGCTCATACTCTCCATTATTCTCCAAACCCAGATTGAGGAGCAACAGGGCTAAAATCTTCTCTCGAAATTGAGTTATAAAATCTATTCTTCTCAACGACACTGCGACGCAATCGCATTCCAGCTAAGACTTGCGCAGTTGACGCCGAATCTACATATTTACAGGCATAAAGCAACCCCGTTCACATTCTTTCCGCGATCCTCTTTAGCTTTGTGTCCTGAGTGAAGAGAAATCCATTATCCGAAGCGTAAACCGCGAATGCTGACGATCCTCGGGGATCTTCCGGGAAAAACGATCGTAAAGAGCATATTCGTCGGCCCAGATGTTCCGACACTCTCGGTGAATGGGGTTAAACACCGCAGTTACAGTCGTCGCAACGAACAGATTGGTTATTTCTGTCTTCGCCGAGAACGCTAGTGGATATAATGATGTCTATTTCCGGAGTGCCACGCGATGAGTTCCGAACATGAACTTAATGCGAAATGCGAGAGAATCGAAATAAACGTATTGAAATGAGATTTATTTATTTAAAAATATACCACATTCAGCATGAAGCCATTTTATAATGATACAAGTAACAATATACGCAAAAACATTAAGAAGAAGAAGCTAAACAAATAATATAACAACATGGCAAGACAGAAAATATTATTTTATTTGGGAATGAGACATGGCTTGGTCAGCGAAGGCGTTGGAAGATAAGGAGAAAGGGTCAATTTTGTAAGGAAGGGAATTCAGGAGAGAAGAAAGTCGAACAATAAGGGGAGCGCTTGGTGAGTGATAATCTGGGAGTAGGGATATGGAGCAATGAGTGGGTCCTTTTTGGTTGGGTAGGAATTCTGAAATTAATGAAGTAAATAAGGTCAGGGCAGTCAATGGTCGAGTTCAGAGTGCTGTGTATGAGTTTAAAATCAGTTTTAAGGAAGTTATTATTAAGATTGGAAACAGAAAGTGAACGCAAGACAGCATCGATCTTGCGTTCACTTTCTGCAATGCACTTAATGCAAGTTGTGGAGATGAGGGACTCTGTTTTTAACAATATTAGTGAAAAAGTGAGTAATGTGTTCCAGAGATTTAAGGTTAGTTGGGGCAGAAATCGACCAGCAATATGAGATAATGGGAAGGACAACAGATGTGAAGTAAGATTGTAATGCTCTTTGATCTTTAATTTCAGTGAACCGGTAGAGTAGGCCTAACAGGGACAGATTTTCTTTTAATACCCTCAATGTGTTCTGAATAAATGAGTTTCTGTTCAGTTATTTTGCCAAGATCTTTTATTGATGCTACTCTGTTCAATGGGGTAGAGTTGATAGAGTAGTTGAAATGAATTGGGGATTTTTTAAGGGAAATACTCATAATATTTTAATTACTTGGATTTAAATTTAGCCTCCAGGCATTTCACCAAGCCGAGGTCTTACTTTTTATTTTGCCAAATAAATAAGATATTTAACGTCTGTGAGGCCACTCTTGGAATGACCATGAAATATTTGAACCCGTCGGAGAAAATGTTGATCAAGATAATTTTCAGCTATCCACTGGGTTATTACAATAATTTGATCGAGAAAAACTAAAGTTCAAGTACAATTAAGGAAGATAAAAACTTTGTAAAAATTCACAAGATATACATTTAATAACGATCAGTTTCATTCAACAGAGGACATCATCAGGTCCACTGTCGATCCACCTGATGATGTCTACTGTTGGATGGAACCGGTCGTTATTAAGCATAACCTCTGAAATTTCACAAGGTTAAGCTTGATTCTACTGAATGTTTCAAGTACAATATTGACCTCCAAACAAGAAGATAATATCATGAGTCTTTATTAAATTTATGACACCGAATCCGCCATGAAAAACCATTTCACTCGACCCAGAGTAAAACCTTGATCTCCGGTTGGCAGGCCGGGCGTGTTGGTCAGTTACGCCTCAGAGCCATCTTAGTTCAATGCCGAGGGGCTTTACGCGAGCTAGATGGAAGCACCTCATTAGTGTATTACTCCCAATGAATATGAGGTACTAGAAATGTTCAAGGGATTTCCATTTACTTCTAGAATAGACGGCATAACTAGGCTTCTTTCGTTGGGCCGTTTATGCACCCAGACAAGATAAGCGAGGCAGACAAAGAAAATAGCTAGTACTCTTTCTATCCTCGCGCAATTCGTGGCCCTTAAAGTTGTTCCGTGCGATTCCTCCCCAGCCATAAAATACTATATTAAAGTTTTGTTGTAAATTTCAAAACTGCTGTAAGGAGCATGAAGTAAGCATAGTAAGAAAAAATGACGCAAAATTTTGTTTTCATGTTTTAACTTTTTGGTAATTAACAAAGTATTGATATATGATGCTCTGTCTTTACTTAGGTTTACTTTCACGATATTCGTTAAAAACTCCTTCACGACCAAGGTTTTTTTCAATTTCATAAATAGCATTAGGGTAATTAATATTTTTTTTAATAATTGAGAAAACAAAAGTAAAACACACCAATACATTTTCACACGACCTAAACTTCAGAGATTCATTTTTTTAATGTTGTCTCCGTACCATGTCCCAGTGAAAATGGCTTCTATTTTTTGGCAAGCAGTTGAAAAAGAAGTGTGATAAGTGGCTTATTTTTCGGTATCAGTAGAAAATTATATTTTTTTCTTTACAATGAGGCAGAGTCCATTGAATTTTGTTTTGTAATATCTCGCTCAAACCACCCTAACGAACCACGGCAAAGTGCCCTAGTCATATTAACTTTCATCACAGAGCCCTATTCCGTTTATAATATGATAAAAGTGGCCGGTGACACCCTGCCACACACCTTTGTGGCGGGGCACGTGGTACAAATAAGATGAAGATCATTAGCGAGTTATTAAATACATCGCTTAGAAACGACTAGGGTGACCATTTATTATGACGACTAACAGTATTTTTTCACTCACAGTTATCGGCCGGCCACACACCATTCACTGAAATAGCTCGTGCAAGAAAGATTCTTCTCGTGTCAAATTATCCAGTTTTGGCGACATTTTTTGCCGTATTTATTCACATGTGGGGGATCATAAAGCGAGTAATATAAGGTGCTAGGCATTTCAAATATTTGGTGCTCATCATTCCGGTAGAAATACTACTCTACTAGCTTTCAGATCTATTTTTTTCATTAAAATAACTAGTACACAAATTTATTACCCCACATTTTTACGGTTGTAATCGAACTTTAGCAAAACACACTGTCATGTACGTATCATCATTGATATTTCAGGTAGTAGCATGAAAACATGGCATGGGCGCTGAAAAGGCACTCTATATAGATGAAAAAAGGGGTGGACGAGGCGAGGTCGACAGAAGTTGAGCAATGACTTAGGATATGACTGGCAGTGGGGAGTACAGAGTACATTATAAATACATAAACATAAAGATTTTAATTAATATCGAGACGTTAGACTTTAACGAGATTACCCCCCACCCATAATAAGTGTTCCACTTCAATAATTTGCGTCGAGACAAAAAGGGAGGTATCAGGCGTGATGTTGTGGAATTTCAACATAATTTAGAAATTTAAAATGCAATTTTCCACATATTAAGATTTATTTCACACGGGTTTCAATGCACTGCATCATAATCACCTGATTTTCAGGTGATGATGATGCAATGCATCGTTTCCCGTTTCAAAACTTCCAGTTTATCGTCCGATGGAGACATTAAGATTCGAAAAATTAAAGCTTATGATGGTTTGGCATCATTTTGAACCACGTACCAAACTTCTAGCTTAAATATTTAATATTTAAACACATGAAAGACAAATGCTCTACGCGGGGATGTACACGGAGGTGTAGCGTGACGCAAGGCTTTCGCGAGATTACCCCCATCCATAA
Source organism: Pyrrhosoma nymphula (assembly GCA_963573305.1). Classification (NCBI taxonomy): domain Eukaryota; kingdom Metazoa; phylum Arthropoda; class Insecta; order Odonata; family Coenagrionidae; genus Pyrrhosoma; species Pyrrhosoma nymphula. The sequence continues at coordinate 24,615,953 of OY754333.1, forward strand.
AAGTGTTCCAATTCAAAATTTAACGAATGACCTGAAGCATCATTGGAGTCAAAATGAGAGAAGGGATGAAAGAAGCATTCTAATGATGCTGACATCATTGGAACGAAGTAAATACGAATTCAGATCAGAAGAGATTCACTGCTCAAAATTCCACTATCGAGCCCGAGCAGTCCAAACAAACAACTGTTCTAATTTTCTTTATAACAATGCGTGCGACCTCCGAATCACTTTCATCTCAACGATTTCCATCAGTCAGCCGGAGGATAGGAGAGATCCCCCCTTTTCCCCAGTCCTCCCACCCTCACGGGGGAGCGCCACTCGCAATTCAATTGTCTCGACAGAGGGCGTTTGCCGCAGTGTCCGCCCGGTTCTCATCCTCAAACCTTTCATACTTTCACTGCCTTTCATTTTCATAATGAATTATTCCACACTTTTCCCTTTCGCACAATTAAAACGCGCGCCCTTTCTCCATTGTCGGAGCTGATAATTGCTTCATTTCAAGGCTGATGTCGCGAAAGCAACGACCTCGAATCATTATTGGATTTGAAAGCAACGACCTCAAATCATTATGGATTTGTCCCTCGGAACTATATGCATCCGAGGATATTGATACTTACTGCAATAAAATCAGCAGATATTTACAGGGCCGCGCTATATCCTAACGGACTAAAGACGATAGAATCGCTCTGAGGAGTCACTAACTCAGAATCTTCATGTAAATTATAATACCATGAATGCACACAATCTTCAGAGTGAGTGGATCAAAATGATTACACTTCAGCATCACAGCATAGGGAGGGAGGTCATAAAAGTACCTACCCATATAAATCGCGGTCAGATTACTTTCGCCAATAGACATTTTCCAAAAAAACAAGTTCATAACTAATTTCTAAGTGAGATGCAACTGCCTGACTAATGAAGAAGAGCCTAGCCGCCCTGTTTTCAGAATACCTAATACATCACACTCACTATTTTCTGTCCTTTCGATATTTCAAGGAGGAAAACTATCAGCATGGCCAATTGCCCGAATATTTATCCACACTTCTTCAATGTGTTAGTAAAGTATGACAATGAAACGTTGGACATTTCATCCCCCAAATTACACGTATAAGAGAGCCATGGGATTCACATTCATAACCTACAGCAGACCTCGATTTGACATCACAGAGATTTCTCTTTCAATCGATAAAGCTTGAACACCAGGATGGCCACATTAAAATTTTATTATTATTTTTAGATGATCTACCAGTCATGGTATACTCTAATGGATATGTACGTAGAAATCCTATAGACTTTTACATGTGCAGGACCCTGTCTACTAATATATCTTGTTCCATCTCCGTACACTTCCTACCCTTCTATATCACGTCCATAAAACGTATTATCTTTCTTCCCCTTCCCCGTTTACACAATATCCTTCCCACGATCACATGCTAAAGTCACCCCTCACTACCCCCTCCAACTACCTACCTTGCCTTTTCCTAATCTCATCCAGAAGATTCCTCTACTTACTCTTCATACTTCCTCGTTTCATATTTGATTTTAGCTTATCAGCGAGTTTTGTTATTAACATTCTTGCTTTCAGTAAGACTGAGTATATTATTTATAAAGCGCGAACTTTCGCCGACTCTTCTACCGGCTTCGTCGGGCAATAATAATCATTCCATGATCGACTGACCAACGCCTGGTCGTCCGCGAACCTAACCGATTTTATCAGTTGGCCTCCTACTTTGATTCCCACATCTAGCTCTTCCCATGCCTCCCTTATCATTTACTCTGTATCTACGTAAAAAACCGGGGCGACAACGGGCACCCTTGCCGCACCCCGCGACCTATAACTGCCCACACTGATTCACCTTCAGCTAACCTCACCTGTGTCCTCTGGCACATACCTAAGTTTCTGATGAGCCTCCTATCACGCCAATCTAATCCTATTTTCCCCAGTTTCTGCATTAGTTTCTCCCAGTTTACTCTGTCAAAAGACTTTTAGAAATACACAAAGCAAGCAAAAATATACTGATTATTCTCTATATCTCTATCTATGATTGTCCTCATTACCGCAATCGCGTCTCTGGTTGCCCTCTCCTTCATGAACCCAAACTGGTCATCGCCTAAATAGTAATTTGCTCTACTCTCTAACCTTCTATTTTATATTCTAAGCAAAACCTCTGCCGCGTGCAAAATCAAACTAATTGCTCTATACTCCTCGCATTCCGCTTTCTTCTTCTTCTTCGGGATCGGTATTATTACTGTTTTCACGAAATCCTCTGGCCATTCTCCATCCTCGTAGATCCTACGAATAGGTTCGAAGAAGGATTGTCTCCCTTGACTACCTAGATTCTTCAGGAGCCCCGAAGTTAGGTTATCTACTCCCACGGCTTTCTACCCTTCATCTCCTTTAATGCCCTCTCTTTTTCGCTGTCAACTAACAACGGTCCGAGGTTATCCTTATCTATTGTTCCTTCATCCTCTAGATCTAGGCTAAAGGGTCTATTCTCGCTGTCAGATAGCTCCTCTACGTATTCTCTCCGCCTATCCTGGATATCTTCCTGTTCGATTAATATCTTCCCTGTTTCGTCCTTAACCTTTGATATCGTTTGCTCTCTCTTACCACCCGATAACGTTTTCACTTTGGCGTATAAAGCACCTACTTCCCCCTATTCCTGCAGCTTTTTCATTTCCTCACATTGTCCCTTCCACCAGTTTTCTTTTGCCCGATTGGTTACTTATCGGAGTTTATTATTCAATTCCTTGTACTTCCCCTTGCTTAATTCGATGTCGACGTTTTCCCATATCCTTCTTTCCTAAATTTTCTTTATCATATCTTCCGTGACTCACAGCTTCTTTCCCTTCTTCGTTTCCATTGATCCTATTGGTTTCTCTGCCGCACTTACTATGCCTGAGTTTCAATGTCCCATTTTTCTTCGATTGTTCCCATTTCCTTTGCTTCATATTCCTTCCCACAAGCGTCTGGTATACCCTCCTTTTCATCCCTTTTACTCCTTCCACATTCCACCTCTTCATTTTCTTACTTTTACAAAGCCTTTTGAATCTAAAATCACATTTTATCATGACTCGATTATGATCTGAGTCCGCATCCGCCCCCGGATATCTGCACGTGTTTGACACTTCCTAAATTTTTGTCTTACCATGATATAATCTATTTGATATCTTCCTATATCACCCGGCATTTTCCATGTGTACCTACGCCTGGGGTCATACTTAAACCAATTTTTCATTGCTGCTAATTTATTTCTTCTACAAAACTCAACTGCTTTCTCACCGCGGTGATTTAATTCTCCTAACCCATAACCTCCCACTTCAAACCCATCCCTCCATTCCCCCATCACTGAATTCCAGTTGCCCATCACCATCAGGTTTTTCTTTCCCGGGACTTTTCTAATTATTTTTTCTAGTTGCTCGTATACCCCAACCACTTCTTCCTACTATGGTTACTGGTAGGCAGGGTCCGACTGAGAAGAAATTTCGGCCCGGGCATTCAAGGGCCAAATCGGCCCACCACATACATAGTAGTACCCGCCCCTCCACTTTTGGCTAAAGAGCAGCGGCACACCGGGAATTTGCCCGAATGCCCTAATGAAAGATCCCATTCTACTTGTACGCATGTACACCAGGACCAATACGAAATTCGTCGGTGGGCCTTTATTTCAACCACTAATATCCTGTTGCTCATCTATTCAATGTTTACTACCCTCATACCCAAGTCTTGCACTTAATACCATAGCTACACCACGTTGACTCTCATTTCCCCCACTATAGACTACCTTTTAACTATCACTCCAATAGTCCCCGTATCCCTCCATCTCACCTCGCACAATCCCAAATCATCTCTTTTCCCTTTCTCCATTTCCTCTTTTATATTCTTTAGCTTCCCAGCCTTCATCATTGACCTGGCATTCCAGATTCCTAATTTTACCGCTGCTTTCCTTCTCTTCCTTTTCTTTTTCCTCTCTCTCGTAGTCCTTGTATCTTCTGATGGTGATTTTGCGCAAAGATTTTTGTTTGATGACGACCACGGAGGACCCTCCTCCCCCGATTCCGGGAACGATACCCGTCCCTAATGGGCTGCGTCCCTTAGTTGTCAGGATTCAATTCTATTTTATTGACTTCCATTTGCAGGTAATGACTGTTTGGGGGGCTTCCCCATTACCGCTCCCCAACGGTGTTTTTAATGTGAAAACATCACGTGAACTACCTTTCGTCTGGCTCCTGCCCTTCGACCTAGATGGCATGGGTGGCCCTATTGGTAGAATCGTAATTGCTTCCTCCAGTCCAGCTCTATGGGTCATTGGAACGCGCAAGTCCTTCCAGTGCGTCAAGGTTGTAGTCCAAGGGAAGGGAATCAGCACATAATGAGTTCAAATTCCATCGAAAGATTGGGAAGTTTTAACGTATTAAAGGCTTACTCCTCACTGCATTAACAAAAAGGAACATCTCTGAATCACGAGTGAAGACTCGTGATTCAGAGATGTTCCTTTATCCATTATCCATATTCTAACATCAGTTAATTGGTAGTCATTGCCAACGGATTCGAAATCTACGGATGAAATTTAAGCAATAATACAGGTCTGTATTCAAACATGCTCGTACTTTAGACATTCTCTCAATTTCTCTAAAACATTTTTTATTTTAGATCCATGAGAAACAATCAATATTTAAGTTTTTATCAGTAAAATTTATCAACGAAAATCTAACAACTATACCAGAACTAAGTCGCTTCAATAGGAATGAGAGACGGAAGTAAATAGAAGTTAAAATTGACAAAGGAGTTAGACTAGGATGCACACTCTCACGTGCACTGCTCAAAATATACTTAGAAGAGGCAATAAGGTAAACACAAGAAATGAGTAAAACTGATGATCTCAGGCCTGACCTCGTGGGAATTATGGATATCCATGATGAGAAAACCACCTTTGTAAATTCCACAAACTTTCTTACGCTGGCACGACGCGCGTTTCACCACACTGTGGCATACTCATGGGACAAGAAATGGGATTGAACGGAATTAAGGTAAACGGAGAAGAAATAAACATGCTCCGCTTCGCAGATGACACCGCAGTCACAGCAGGAAATCGTGATGATCTTCAAAGATCACTGAACGCAATGGACCAAATTCTTAAATTTTATAACATGAAAATAAATAAAAAGAAGTAGAAGACCAAAATCCTAGTGTGCGGAAGACAGATGCTGAATGAAGACCCCCACGCTAAGCGGAGAGAAATGAGAGCAAGTGGATACCTTCACCTATCTCGGAAGATCCATCACGTGGGACGGAAGAAGTACAACTGATATCAAGCGTAGAATAGCCCAAGCTAAGAAAGCGTTCATGATGAAAATGCAACTACTGGGTTGAAAGAAGCTATGACTATAAACGCGGAAATTGTGCGTGGAAACATTCGTGAGGAGTGTGGCACTTCATGGATCGGAAGCATGGACTAAGGCATGCGGTATTTAAATCCCAATACTTAAAATATTGAAAATGGACCAATATCAATAACCGGTATTGGACTATTGAGAATTGGAAAATATTGGTACATTGGAATATTGGAAATATTGTAGCACTGGAAATAATTAAAAAATGAAAATTAGTATATTGTAAAATATTGAACCTAGCAATATTTACAGGTAAAATTATCTGGCTTACAGTGGTTTGCAAATGCTGCAGAAACAAAATTACTGCTCAAATAAACAATCAGGCTGGCACAAGCATGTACTTCTCATTACCAGCACAAAAAATTAGCTTTTCAACATGTTGCCCTGTTAATGAATTTCTGGTATCGGAGATTACCTCACCGCCAATGTTAAAAGGCTTTCTGACGGCAAACTTTTGGCAGGTATGATGAGAAACTTTCTCACAAACTTAGACATCAAAGGAAAGGCGGAGAAGAAAAAAGTGTTTGGAAAATTGTAATGTCTGTAGGATGGTCAAGGTCAAATTGACGGATAGAGTAACAAATGAAGAAGTGTACAGGAGAGAAGAAGAGGAAAGGACCAGATGGAACACTCAAGAGAAGAAACAATTGGATTGGGCACACCCTTAGGCACATTGGGAATGTGAAGAAAATAATTGGAGGAAAAAGCGAGAGAAAAGTCTCAAGAGGTACGCCAAAGGATAAATACATAGACTAAATAAGAGGAAAGTAGATACATATGAACTATAATAGAGTAAGGGAACTAGCATTAGATAGGGAAGGATGGAAGGCTGCAGTCAACCAATCTTAGATAGTGTGGAAATAATTTCACTTTGTAATATTCCACAGAAAGTTTTATTTCTTCCAACCCAGGGTTTCGGCTATTACACAGGCATTATCAAGGACCTTGGTAATAAGTGTGTAATAGTTGAAACCCTGGATCGGAAGAAAAAAAACTTCCTGTGGAATATTACAAAGTGAAATTATTCCCAAACTATCGCAATGTGGTTCCAACAAGTTTAGCCTGAAAATTTGATATTTGACCAATCTTAGGATTGACCGACCAATGATATCAATTAAATCCTTTTTTACTCTAACTATACGCAGTCATCACATTGCATAGTTTAATTTGGATGATTCCGAGTCCTAAACTTCACTTGCATTCCAATATTGAGAACGTATAGTATAATTAAAACATCGATTTTGATGAAGTCTTGAATAAATAATGTTTAGTATATGAATTTTCATTACAAGAAAACTAATTTAAAGTTGATGCAGTGCAAGGATATGTCTTAGTAAATCTTAGACTGCGTTCAGAGAGAATATATAGTCTCTCTACGGAACAATGATGATTTATACCGTTAGGATCTCATCAGTGTATATTAGAGAATGCAGAGAGGGAAAATTTATTCAATGAAAAACTTAGACGAAACGACAACTTGGTCTAATATCGAACTTTGTACAAATATTAAAGATGTGCTCTCGAACAAATCAATGGTCGAATCAACATATAATGGGAGCGATAATTCAAGGTATCCTTTAAAGATTGAAGTTTCTCAACGCACGACGCTTTGGCATAGACGTTGATTCTTCCGATTTCCGGGATTTCCGCCGCGGGGAATTCGAGTAAAATAAATTTAAACGGAGATATCAGAGGGAAAAAAACGCACTAAAGATATCCGACGATGACGAAAGGGATGGGTTGAAAATTGAACCAATCTCGAGACAAATAAATTACTTAAGTTGCACGGAAATGCCCTCCCTTCACAGCTCCCCCTCCAAAGGCTAATTTTCTGGGGGATGAAGAAATTATTCAAAGGAGAGAGGCTTCCCTTGGTCCGGAAGTGAAGATGCGACGGTGAAAGAGATATTTGGGATAGAGTAGACTAGAGAGTTTGTGAAGTTTTTTTCTTATATTTTTCTAGGATAGCAGAAATGAATGGAATACCAAGTAGTTGGAGAAGCCTCAGTTACCATCTTAACGGACCGCGGTAATGTACCCATAAAAGTAAGCAAAAAATGGGATCTAGGAATTAAACCTAGAGCTTTTTCACAAAAAAACGGACAGAAAGTGATTTTTAAGACAGTGGATGGTAGCTTCTCGTTTCTGTTGAAAAATTGTTCAATTCCATTCAATTGTAGTCAATTGCTATCGCGAGGACTAGTGCATCTATAATATCTGTAATGCATGGCTCGTTTGATTTCCAGTACAAGACTATAGCACTCCTCTCGACTATTGGCAACATTTGGCGACTAGACTCTCATATTTCTCCAGCCACATAAACGTCATTCGTTACAAACATCCGTAACAGGGAAGTTTGATGGGACGTTGAGACGTCATTTGTTTGGAGTAGAGATGGGAAAAAGATACCAATATAACTAAGTTGAATCATAAAATAGAGATAAAAGCTAAGCAGGTTGCAAGAAATTATGCACACGTTTCAGTTTCAAGCATCTCAGTCACTTCTAAAATGGATAATTCATCATCATCATCTGGTGTTCTGCCTGCTGGCAGGTCCCGTACGCCACTGCTGTATCCATCCGCTTCTGTCCCGAATCTTCTCTTTAGGCACCTTTTAGTTACTCATCTTCACCTCATCCACCAATTTAATTCTTCTGACCCAACCAGTTAGCTTTCCTTTTTCTTCTTTTCTTTATGAGCGATCTTTCTTCCCTCATTTAAGACCTCATTTCCCACCCTATCCACCCCCATCTAACTTTTTCCATCTTTATCCACACCCACATTTCCAAAGCCTCTAACCTATTTCTTTCCTTCTAACCTAATGTCCATGCTTCACTTCCATACATGAAAAGGCTCCATGTGTAACACTTAGCTAGCCTCTTTCTCAGCTCCAGGCTTTTACTGCACAGTAAGTTTTTCTTCTGGCTGAAGGCCTCTTTTGCCATTGCTAATCTTCCCTTTATTTCTGCAACACTTCTTCAATCATCTGTTACCATAGTTCCTAAATACCTGTAGATTTTTTCCACTTTTTCTATAACACCTTCATCTATTTTCACTCTCATATAATATTCACAGTTTACTGCCATCACCTTTGTCTTTCCTAAATGTATCTTTATCGCGTATTTCTTCATACCTTCTTCCAACACCTTTAAAAACCTTTGAAGTGCTTGCATGTCATCTGCTAAGATTACCATGTCATCTGCAAATCCTTAAATACTATCTCCCTCCGATACTTACTCCTCCTCCCTCCCATCAAATAATTTGTGGATCATGTCTTCAACATATAACCAACAACAACAAACAACAACAAACAACAACAACCAACAACAACCAATAACAACCAACAACAACCAACAATAAGGCAGGGATGCTGTCACCAACAAGGTTGGTGACAGCATCCCTGCCTTACTCCTTTTACCAAGATCCACCCATTCTGTCATATTCTCATTTATTTTTAATGCAGTTTTTTGTTGCTCATATGCAATTCTCTAATTAGTTTCCTCTCTTTCCATACCAACTCCCTCTCCTTTAGAATTTCCAACATTTTCTCCCATTTAACTCGATCCAAAGCCTTTTCCAGATGAATAATTGGGAGGACATTTCTTTTTTTCAACAAAAAAAGCCATTTTTATTTTACTGACGCGTATTATTTGTGGAAAAAAAACAATTTTCAAGATGTATATCATGTATTACCCTTGTAGTGCCTTGTTAGCAAGATGCCTGCTGGTAGATTCACACAATTCAAAAATGGAAGATAACGTCAATCATAAATTCTTAAACTCAATCATCATCAAATCTTTATCCTGCTACTTACTTATAGTTCTCAGGCAAGAGGCTGTTTTAGATTGGTTAGGGCAGAAAACACCTTGCACTAAGTTTAGCCGAAGAGCTCCGTAGTGTTCATCCACAAATTTGTCAGATTCAAAAAACTGTATTTATGAGGGTAAAAGGTATCTCAGTTGTATTACCCAGATTTGAATCCATGTCCCCGTAATAAAATGGATTACATTAAACCCACTGACGTTCCACAAATTGATTTGTTGCTAAATTGAATGTACCTGTAATCATCCTTCATATAAGGCGATAGAAATATGCGGATTGGGTCCTCTTGTTATTTTTTAACTATCATATTATGGATGTTGGAAAATGAGATTATTTTAAATAGAAATCTCATCTTCCAACAAAGGCATTTACACTCTCACATAGAAATTGTGAAAACGTTTGGCTCTTTATAATTATATCTGAGTTGTACATCATAGAAAAAAATCTGCGCAAAGTATGTTAAAAATGTCTGCAGAGAGAATTAATTTCGCTTGAGGGAACTCGAAGAGCTAGAAATTTCATCGAGATAAAAGATCGATGAGTTAATTATATCATTCGAATCTGTTCTCTTATTAAAAATGCGTAAAGAGTGGATGCTTCACTGTGGCACTTTCCTCTTGCATCAATGAAAGTGAACTTTATGTAAGGTTTCATCAAAATAAATCGATTCTTACACCGCTTCAATGCACAGTGCTTTCAATTTAAGACTTGCCTAACTTCATGACGAGCTTATTCGACGGCACGTTACAGCATACCGGCAGCCCACTTTTTAAGTTACTTCGATGGTTGTGAGGAGAAGAACATTCGAAACACATACGGGGCTCCAATTAGGAGAAGAGGTTTCATCGAGCGAACAATTGGAAGGCCCTCGTATGGAAAAATGAGGAAGAGATGGCATTTCGTTACAGTAAAACCACATATCGAGATCGCCCCTTGTAGGGTGCAGGCGTAAGCATACAGATTCGACTTACTGTTGCGTAAGTTCGCGAATATGAGGGAGATATTACAACAAAAAAACAATTCACTCGACCTCATTATAGAGAAAAATATCTCATTTTCTAAAAGAATTGAAATTTCATTCTGTTTGTCCCCTATTTTTTGAGATATTTACCATAAAGAAGTAACGCTTTCCATGGTATATGGTGCGCGGCGCTACAATGAGGTATTATTTTTTTTAAACCCTTTAGTTATAGAGTCGTTTTTAGCGTGTGTAGTGAAACAAATAAGTCAAATCATGGCCTTAAATAAATATTTGTTTAATTATTGAGGATTTCAGTCATAAAAATAAAGGCAAAGTTTCTGTGTCGTCAGAATAACGGTTTAATGATTTTTTCGGGCAATACTGCGTTTTGTTCATTTTTGAAAAACTCAACGTTTCGCTTCTCGTACTGGAAGCGTCATCATTCTCTTGATGACGCCTCCAGTACGAGAAGCGAAACGTTGGGTTTTTCAAAAATGAACAAAACTCAGCATTGCCCGAAAAAATCATCCTACATAGACAAGAAAAGCTGTGAAAGTCTTCAAACAAAAGTATTACAGTATTTACTTCAAGTTTCCTTCAAGTTCTTAAATTTTAAAATAAATTTCAAATACGACCACTTTTATCATTGGAGAAAAATCTCGCACAAACTACCTTAGGAGCAGTGTGAAAATGTTCCCAAGCATCCACTCGATCAAGGTAGAGGGAGAGAGACGGAAAACCGTATTCGTTCTTGGCAAACCGCCTTATAGGGGGAGGAGAAGAAAAACGACTTCGAAATCGCTTTCCGGAATCGATGTGAATGTGGGTGGGTAAGAGGGCGCGGAAAATCACATTGAGCGTGGGGAGAAAATGCAAAGTCCCCACATGCATAAAAAATCACGCCGCGAGTGAGCAAGGCTGCGGCCGGGAATTAAATCAAGCCGTCCAATCTCGTGTGGAGGATTGAAGGATCGTGTCGCGGAGCGTCAAGAAAAAAAGCGAAACGATCGATAAAAATACTCTCCGTCGGATGTGTGACGGATTGGCGTCTTCGGATGTTCACTTCCTTGCTCGTCGATGCGTATCGCTTGAGAAAAGTTGTAAGGACGCCAAGGGAAAATTTTCCTTCCCATCAGCCTCCACTCGTGCGATGACCATAAATCCAGGCTCTAAAACACTGACTTAAATAGCACATATTGGACGGCACATTAGCCGCAGAAGACCCCATTAGCCAATGAGGAAGGGCCAGCCACTACCGAGATGATTTATATTTTAGGAGTTCAATAGGGCATTTAACGCGCAAAAATTTGTTTTACGTTCAGTTAAGAGCTATTTTCATTTCCCACGATAAAACGTTATAATAATTTTGATGTCGAAGAATAATTAGCATGGTAGAAGGGAGAGAATTACTAGTATTATAATTATGCTATTTGTAGAAATCTTAAGAACTCGCTTTGCCATGGATTTTTTTTCGACTGGGTGTCCACTTGATAATTCGGTATTAACTCCATAACGCTACCAAGGAATGACACTGAATTGTTCGGTGACCTGGATACACTATGGTAATACTGCCATGAAGATGTCACACGTTACGTTTGTTTACAATTACGCAGTAATATGCAACGTGCAACAGGGCAGAATTCCAGAATTGAAGTGCCAGAGAGTAATGAGACAAGTGCTGCGACCTGGCTCTGGCCAGCGCGAACGCTCTGGTCATCGCGATTACTGCAAGCACCCTGCTTTTATTCGGTCCGCGCTGGTGCTGACATCTTTTTCCACTTTCAAGTCGACCAGTGGACATTCCCACCAATCCAAAGTGTGATAGCACCTCCCCTACTCTCCCCACTCCTCTACTGGTCAGCTGATTCCCCTCCTGCGCTGACAAAGTGTACCGTGAAGGGACTAGCCCTCTTTGAACAAGACTGTGGCCGGAGAAAGACGTATCTGCTTGGTTCCAGTTGTGACTTGTGCTCGTCTTGTATAGACCAAGTTAACGGTATTTAGCCGACGGGCTTGTTTTCTATTGTAATAATTGTGGTTATATAAATGCTGTTACTGGAAGTTAATCAAACTGGCTAAGGTTGTTGTAATTTTTCTCTCGTTTCCGCCCACCAATCGCAGTCAATTCACTCGCGACGTCAAGTTTCAGTGGCTTGCGTTGCAAAATGGTGCCGTGACCAGGATCTTTACGGTGTATGGCTCCATGGTTGCGACGAATCAACGTCCTCTGCCTGGGTGCCAGGCCTGCAGACGCCAAGTGGTGGTGGTGCTGTTGCAACTGTTGTGGTTGCCCCATGGTTTGCACAAGGTGCGGTGGCAAAATTGCATGATGCATGGCCATTCAAATTACAGTCTCTGCCTTCAAAACAATTAACATGCAATTCAATACAAGGGGGTAAACTTTCAATACTGACTTACCCTTCAGTTTACGGAGTCGAAGGATGAAAAATTAGCTTATTTATACGAATAAGATTCTTATATAGAACCAAAGATCTACTAACTTAAGTCTTATAACTCCTTAATTGCTTATATTTCTTTATCACTCAATAGGACTCGGTTATCGCAAGTAAAATCACACAACCATAGGATATCAAGAGGCTTAGAAAAATCCTTTCCCTTTAACCAACAATTTCAATCTTGTTACTGTGTACTTGATATGGCTTTATCTAATTATTGACATTTTTATAGGTCAAAAATAATCCTTATATCGTTCTGAAAATTATTTTTTGCTTTTAAAGCATCTGATTTCTGCTTGAAATTCGTTTCCGTTTATTCCCTCGAGGAGTTAACTACCAATGCCTTTGGCCATCTTGAGTTATCCATTATATTCGACTCTGTAAACTGAAGGGTTAGTCAGTATTTAAAGTTTACTCCCTTGCATAGAATTGCATGAATTGTTTTGAAGGCAGAGACTATAATTTGAATGGCCATGCATCATGCAATTTTGCCACCGCACCTTGTGCAAACCATGGGGCAACCACAACAGTTGCAACAGCACCACCACCACTTGGCGTCTGCAGGCCTGGCACCCAGGCAGAGGACGTTGATTCGTCGCAACCATGGAGCCATACATCGTGAAGATCCTGGTCACGGCACCATTTTGTAACGCAAGCCACTGAAACTTGACGTCGCGAGTGAATTGACTGCGATTGGTGGGCGGAAACGAGAGAAAAATTACAACAACCTTAGCCAGTTTGATTAAATTCCAGGAACAGCATTTCCACAATTTTTACAGTAGAAAACAAGTCCAAGCCCAATCTTTGGGATCAACAGGTCAAGGGAAGGGTAGTTGTGTCTCCATTAGACTTAATTTTTGTGGTAAGTGTAATGAACGATTCAGCCACAAATTATATTAAGACATGTGCTAAAGAGAAAGAAGTGATTAATTAAAACATGTATATGGGAGGAGAATTATGAGGAGAATAACGCTAGCGAAGGAAGCGTTCAATAATAGAAGGGAGCTGATGACGGGGACCTTAAGTAAGGATGTAAAAAAGAGGCTGGTGAAGAGCTTGATGTGGAGTGTGACATTGTATGGGGCAGAAACGTGGATCTTGAGAAAGGAAGACGAAAATAGGCTGCAAGCTTATGAGATGTAGGTGTGGAGGAGGATGGAGAAGGTGCGTTGGATGGAAAGGAGGACAAATGAGGAAGTTCTTGACATGGTGGGCGAGGAGAGGAAACTTATAGATGAGATTAAGGGAAGACAGGGTAGGTGGCTGGAAGGGGTAATGAGGGTCGATGGTTTTCTGAAGGCCGTGATAGAGGGTAGGATGTTGGGTAAGCGGGGAAGGAAGAGAATCGGTTTTATGGACGGGATGAAGAAAGGTAGGACTTATGCTGAGATGATTAAAGAAATACTAGAGGTAGAAAGGGCACGGCACGTGTAAGATTTCGTTGGATATTCTCTGACTTTCATCACAACCTACCTCTAACCGGTATATTACTGTAATGAATGAATGAATGAATGGAGAAAAGCACCGTATGGATTGGAAACGAGATCGTATCGAGCGAAGCATGAAGGCTTTTGAGGAATAGGTTTGTAGAAAGATGGATAATAGGTAGAGAGAGAGACGAAGGGGGTCGAATGTGGTCCGGGAAGGAAGGATACGACGTGAACTCTTATGAGTTTGGCAGTGGACATATTCATTAGGTAAAAGGATGTTTAATGAGCAGAAGGCGAGAAAATGCACGGATAGGGCTTGTCTGGTGGATAGGGATAAACGCCGAATACTTCAAAAGGCTTTAGGATTGTTCAAGGTACTTAAATCCAAAAATCCGTTGTATTTGTATGAAAACTTTATATATAATGCATATACAGGGAAAAGATCAACTCGAATCACTGAGATATTATATGTTCCCAAATACCATTCCTTAATATTTGAGCACTCCTTCCTCTTTTCCTCTCGCAAGCTATGGAATTGTCTACCTGAAAGCGTTAGAACCACTTCATCAATTTCGATATTCAAGAGAAATATGACGATCATTTATAATGTAAGTCAGCTTAATCTTCTCATATCAAATCGATATAATCAATTCTTGAAATGCGATTTCATATATGTGCATAGCAATGTTGAATGAGATTCGTCATGCTCTATCGTATTATCATACTGTTCCATGTTGTGTCTATTACTTTACATTCCATTATGCTTAATGCATAATATGTAAGTAAAGCGATTTATTATCTATGCTGCCAGTTTTAATTTCTCAACCCCTTATGCGTGATCTTAGATCTGTGTACTGTTGCGCAGATTTTCAAATGTTATGCGCTTTCGTATTCTTTGCTTATTGTTGGTACTCTTTAATGAAATTAGTATGTATTGCTGTCACCATTGACCCCATTTGTTGTGGCATGCGATTATGTTTCAATGTTCCAGGGGACTTAAAGTCTCAGAACAATAAAGATTGTTTTCAATTCAATTAGGGCAGTTTGACTGGTGTATTCATACCCCTAGGGCTCGGGTTCGGATCCAAACAGTGGTGGGGATTTTCTTCGGTGTCGCGATTCCCACTTGTGTTCTATGAGGGGAGAACTTCAAGGTGTAGCACTCGATCTCCATTGTCAGAAATCTCCACAGAAAGGTATTTTTTATTCGACGCTCAATGAAATAATTTTTAGGCATGGATTTGAAGTGTAGGTCTTAATTATAGGCACTGAAATGAATATTTAAATAATATAAACTCATAAAAACAAAGTTTTTATTATACTCCCTTCATTTTCATATGCATTACGCCACGTTTTAATGTCTCATATTCTCAGTGAATTTTATTATATATTTTTCATTGTTTTATGGTATCTTTGCCATTTAATATTGTATTTTTACATTGCTAATAAATTTAATTCGTGAAAGGAAATCATTCTACTTCACTGATATGTCAAATTATTTAGACATTCGACAACCAATAGGAACATTAGTAATTCGATATGACATTTATATTCATCGTTGAACATTCAATAGCGATAATCACAGTTGTTGGCTCACCACGGTCTATCTCCCACAACGTCCAAGAGCTAAGTGCTAGCTTTGATCGCCGTCATTTATTAATAATTAGCGAGTAAAATATTGCAAAAAAAAGGTTTAGAGGGTAATGTGATGATGAAAACAAAATTTCTAAAGATGTAAGTGAAAACGGCGATGAAAAATAGAAGAAAAATAATTTTCCCAGCAGGGTATCGAACACCACACCTTCCACTGCAATGGGTTTGTACGTATACAGACAATCAGACAGACAGTGTGAGCTAATAGAAAGGAAGTAAAAAGACGAAAAAGATCATTTTAAAATCTTTTAGTGATCGTCGGATAGGATGTTAAACTCTGGACCCCCTTCGCACCTTTCGCTAGGGGAAGGATGACCCCGACGACATGTTTTCTCTCCAGCATTCTCCACCACCACCTGCCCCAAGTATCGATTCTGTCTTGTATTGTTCAAATGACCTCTGTCGCCGTGGCCTCCCCAATTAACCAGCCGACCAACCGCGAGAGTGCTTGATAGGCTCGTGAGAGAAAGGAGAGGGATATGGCAGTCTTAATGCAGCGAAGGGGTACATAATAAATGAAGATAGACATGGAATTTAATTTCGTGAGCGTAAGCCCAAACATGATCTGGCAATAAGAGGGAGGGGATTTACAGGCAGGGACTGTCTTGATCGGTATTGGAAGGATGTCTATGATGATGGAGCACTTTTAAATTGAATACAATAATCACAACTAATATCCATAACTCAATTGATTCCTGTGAAAGCAAAAGTCGAACAGCGATACAGTAATTAAAATAAAATGCAAGGCTCGATACTTATGTATCCGGGACAAGCAAAAAGCTTTGGAGCTAAGGTAAAGTTTTCGAATTGTATTTCTGATAGGTTGACAATTTTGTGTAACGTCATACTGTGCAGAGTTTTGCATAGTAAGTGCATTGGAATGTAATTTTACTCTCGGAATTTGAATTTTAGTAACGCTATTGACGTGGAATTAAAAAGAATGTATGTTTATATGTGAAGGGATGCAGGAATTAGAGTAAAACGGGCAGGTGAGAAGTAAAAAATGGTGACGAGAAAATAAAAAGAGGGATATAATGTATGCATCGAAATATGCAGTAATGATTTTTTTATCAGAAGGAAACATGTCAAAGTGAACGGATAATAATGAAGTGCTGCCGTTCTCCAATTCTGGGACTGAAATAGTGATGATTTATGCAGAACATAAACACATACCTATTACGTCTTTTCCTATCCGGGTAGGCACAATCAAAAGAGCTTCAGAAACTGAGTGTTTCAATAATTTCCCCCAAACTGCTCTATCCTTGCATACCTCCCTCGCCTCCGCCATATCTTCATCTACATACTACCCTGCGAGTCTGCGAGCCACCGCATGGACGTGTGGCAGGGGGTGTTAGGACACCAGCCAGGTAAAGGTGTGAAGGAGAATGTTATAGGGAGGTGTAGTGTATTTCGGGAGTGTTTTCAGTAGATCTCAGTTTGTATTATGCTCACTTATTTTGCTTGGGAAGGACGTATTTTTGTACCTGTTTGTTCGGCAATGCATTTATCTTATTTTTACCTTTCCTGTCGGACCTAGAGATGTAGTGCGGCGTCAAAGTGATATTCTCTGCGTCACGCTGAGATACACTCATTCGGAATTTCTCAAACAATCTAAGCCTAGTGTTTAGCCTCTGAGTATCCAGTGGTTCCCTACCAAATCCCTCAAAAAGCAGTGAAACACTCTTCGTTCGCTCATAGGAGTTTTTAACGAAGCGCACTGCTCTCTATTGCATTTTATTTATTTTTCTAACCAAATCTTTCTGTCCAGAGTCCCCAATTCTCGCGGCGTATTCGAGTTGTGGCCTTACCAGAGCGAAGTAGCACTTCTCTTTCACCTTTTCACCCGAGGACCTTCCTGCTATACGCTTGATAAAGCCTAGTTTCTTTAAAGCTGTGCCGTATATGTTTTATATGTGTGTTCACAACGATAGGTTTAAAGTTAAGGTAATTCCCAGATATTTTACTTCGTCTAAAAACCTCTTCGCACAGTGTAGACATGGCATAGGTGTGTTGACTTCCGCAAGAAGTGTACTGCAGTGCATTTACTAAGATTTAGTTCAAGCCCCCACTCCTGGCACCACGGGCTAACGTTGCTTAAGTCCGATGATAGAACCTCTAAGCCCGCATCTTCGCCGATTTCGCGGTAGATGACCGCAATCATCTGTAAATAATCTAAGGTAACTGCTAACTCGAGAACTTAGGTCATTTATATAAATAATGAATAAAAGGAGGCTGATCACGCTTCCTTGTGGGACGCCGGATGTCACTCTTACCATATCAGAGTAAATGCCGTCAATGATTACTATTTGATTGCGATCACTTACAAATTCACGTATCCAATTCACTATTTTTTGCTTAACCCGCATGATTATAATTTAAACATAAGTAACATCCAAGCGTTCCTTAATACACGCTCTCTTGCTCTTTACACCCCTAACATTCCATACCTTGAAAGTTTCTAGAATGGAAAGAAAATTCGTCCACTGTACATTGACCGAAACTTTTTCCAGGCCAAACAAATAAAATAGAAATAGGAAACGCTATACGATATTCAAATTCAACTTTCGCGAGGAAATGAATTCTCACTTCTCACCTTCGCTCCCGCAGCGATCAGAGTGATGAAAGCGACGGCACCGAGCACCACTTGCCCTTGCCCTACATCACTCACCCTCTGGTGTGCAGAAATTTTGATCAAAATTTTATGGCGGGCGCACCCAAGCAGCGCGCGGGGCTACGGTTGACTGGGTATCATTTTTTTCAAAATGCGCAGGAAAGGAGGGAAGGTGCCTCCCTGATTATATGACCGCCCACCCTTCGACGCAAACGGACACCTCAATTTGCCTTCTCCCTGCCCTCCTCAATTTGCCTTCTTGTCTTGCTCCATTTGGATCATTACGCCCTCTCGCTCCTCGCTCTACACCGCTATCCCGTCTCCTATTTCTTCCCGCTTGAAATCCGGCGATGAAAACGAAAGGGAGTCGCAGGACGACGTAAGCTCAATATTTCGTTGGACGCCGTGAAATTCAGGGGAGATGCGGGTGCACGAACCTCGATCAAGTCAAAATGTTTGCCCTTTTTCACACTGTTATGATTCATCTCGTACCTGAATGCGTTGCTGTGTAACTGCATAATTTGTGTAATTTTCATTGTTATCATAGGATCACAGTCATTATTATTATTTTGCTCTTTGTATGCTGTTGGTGGTTTCCCGCGTGACTTTGTGGAATTTACTGATCATCGTGAATGAAAAAGTAGTGCTTTGTTTTTCCACATAAATTTAACATAGTTTCGACTTTACGTCATCTTCAGGTACACCTGAAGATGACGTAAAGTCGAAACCACGGTCGTACTACATGAAATTTATGTGGAAAAACAAAGCACTACTTTTTAATTCACAATGCTCTGTATGCAGTTCTTTTTACAGTAATAATAACAACATCTGGTGAATTAAGTATATTTCACCATTGTTTAAGAAAGCAATTTTCACGATAAATTTTACTTAAATCAAGCCCTTTATTTTCGTGGAGTCAGCATGGCTTCACTAACCAGATAAAATATTCAGCAGTTTTCCGAATAGATTATATTATAAGTTTTCCGAAACCTATGCTTATGAGAATCTAAAAAAATATTGAAGAGTATCTCGATGACCATTAAATTACTTCTTTGATGGAAGGATTTTACAAAAATATTCTTTGTTCAACGACTGATTCAAAATATTATGTACGTTTGGTGGCATTATTTCTGAAGTTTCAGTGGAATGATATCAAACGAGCGTCGGTAAATGAAAAGACATAAAGGAGCAAAGTAAAAAAATTAATCTTCATGGATTCGATGTGAAAAGTACTTCTGAAATAAGATCACCTTTTGTCAAGCCGGTTATGGATATCTAACATCTTTTCACCCCTCCACCAACGTTAAAGCTCCTCATGGTGACGACGAAGAGAGTTCACAGTAGCTCATAGACTTAAATTACTACCCTTAAATACTCTCACTAGCCGTTAATAAATTACGTCAATTCTTGGTAGGTTTTGTGCGAACCCCAACGCATGATTCATTGCATAAATCAAAAGGCCGGTAAACAGCGGGGTTAATAAAGCTTGCCTAGAAAAATCGTTTCACGCAGGTGTTAGAGTTTGGAACGTGAAAATTCAAGTAAATAAATGTAAGTAAAGTGTACGGATTGTCGTCATGGATTCTATGCAACTGGAGTATTGTGTAAAGAAAATAAATAGCACTCTTTAAGTCCGGACAGCACACAAGCAGCAAACTTTCATTAGCCAAGGTCATTTTCATAGCGGGGAAGAAGATGGCTTGGTCCCGGGTCTAGGAGAAACAAGTCTTTTATCTAGTGATGGGTGGGTGAACAGTCAGGTCGAGCAGATCATTTTCTTACCACAGAACCACTTTCTCTGCTTAAAGAAAAATGCAACACTACCCTCATTCACCCAAACTTAATACAGCTAAATGTCTTGGAAAATGTTTCAAGATTATTTAGAAAAAATGAAACAAGATTAGATAAGGGCATAAGTTACAACAAGCACAGAAATTTGTTGCTTAGACAGCGTACTAGATACAAAAAAACGCAGTATTGGGGGTATTAGAAGGAGAATAGCGTTATCAGAAGAGGGGTTTATTGAAAAAAAATACTAAATGACCGACACTTTGAGTTAAGACGTTAACAAAAGGCTAGTGAGGAGTCTGATACTTGGACCCTAAAGAGTGTGGACGAGAAGAGACTGGAGGCATTTGAGATGTGGTGCAGAGGAGGGCGGGGAAGGTACGATAGAGGGAAATAAAGACAAACGAATAAGTCCAAGGTATGGCTGGGAGGAAAGTTGCTTAAGAAAATAAGGAGGAGGCGATGCAGATGGATGAAACTGGTAATGAAGTTGGATGGGATACTGAGGAACATTTTGAAATAATATAGAATGCTGGGAAAAGAGGGGAAGTGGAGGATATTGATAGCCATTCTGTGTATTTGGAAGAGGAGTAGGAAGTATTTATAATGTACGGTTGAGAGAGAGAGAGAAAGAGAGAGAGATTGCCTCTGAGGAAGTAGTGCAACCCTAGAAACGGTAATGGAGGACTGGTATTGTTCCATCAAATCCCATCCTAACTGTTAGATAACCAAGTACTAGTGATGAATGTAGCCTTTAACAGTTGAATAAATTTACATGACTTAATGAATAGTTTTGAGTAGTGTCGATGATGAAAACTAGCCTTATGAATCAATCT
The DNA here is from genome assembly GCA_963573305.1 of Pyrrhosoma nymphula. Classification (NCBI taxonomy): domain Eukaryota; kingdom Metazoa; phylum Arthropoda; class Insecta; order Odonata; family Coenagrionidae; genus Pyrrhosoma; species Pyrrhosoma nymphula. Next base: position 24,636,904 of record OY754333.1, read on the forward strand.
ACTCCATTAAAATTCACACATGCAGTTTCATAGACTTTCTTTTCAGGTAGAAGAAAGAAAAACGTGGGATATCATTCATCAAATAGGCAAAAGTGAATGAAATTCTAATAATTTATGTGAAAGAACCGTCTACTCAGGGCGAAGAGAGCACGGTGGCAGAACCATCACGCAAGCTCTCCAGTGCTACGAATATGCGCGGCTAAACAACCGAAGCACGACGAGGCTAGGTGGAACTTAATAAGTTGGAAAGACGCAAGTCATTTCCCAAAGGAAGCATTCCTTACACACATTCATCCCACTGGTTGATAATCACACGGATAAGAACCTCATTTGAACGGCAAAGCAATGGATTCCCATTGTTAAAATTAATATTCTAGGTGCGACACAGACACCATTCGGAAACTATTTATCACATTCAACAGGATTCACCTCCATAAGAATGCCATGTCATTAACAAGTATTTACGACCTTCAACTCATAAAGTATCACCAATTTTCAGTTGTGTGAGTACTACATTAAAGTTCTCACGGAAGATCTGGGGACTCATTATAAAATATTAAATGGAATACTGCAGCTATATGGGAAGACAGCATGTATAATCAAATACTTTACATTCGGAGAAAAAGTTAACAAACCTTTTATAGGCCTCTAAAACAATCAAACAGGAGATATTAAATACAAAAAAGAGGGTGAAATTCACCATGAAAAAATCATTTGACGATTCTTTGCACCCGTGCGCGTGACTGCAAAGCATGTCATTTGTGCCATCACATTTATCGGAAAAAAGAAGATATAAAATTAAAATACAATATTTGCATTTTGTTGACGACCTCCTCGGACTTAGATAGAGCGCATCAACATCATCAATCCAGTCGTGCCTGGATTATCAAACCGTCAGCTAAAATCTACCCTTAAATAGATTTTTAAAAATAAGGTGAAATGCCCTGCCAACACAAATGATGAGCGATTTGCACCCCTTTTAGTTTGAAAACTCCTCCATGGAAATGATAATCCTAGAAAGTGAAAATGAGCTGAGAAATGAGCAGCTTCGACACCTCCCTACCGCGTAGTGTCATACTGTATACAGTCATCTCTTCGCTACGCGATAAAGAAATTTAAGAAAGCTACTTCATTGAATTATTCACATTTGTATCGCATTTGTGGCAATTGCACGAAAATGCCTTCCGTTCATGCACATGAAAAGAATTCAACCTCTACGCCCTCGTTTGTTCACTAATTGAAATCGCAGCACTGAAATGATAATAAAAGGCGCGATTTGGGGGAAAGTTATTTTTCAGCAGCATTAAGCCAAACCAATATAAACCTGATATTATGTCCATTGCTTCCATTTTATAAAATGTTAACGTATAGCAAAGACGTCAATCCCTATTTGTTTTTGCGCCATAGATAAATCAAAATTAACTGTATTCCATTCGTTTTAATTAACTCCGTCGCAATGAAAATCAATTCAAAATTACCGAGAGTTTAGAGTGTATCACTTTCACCATTCATTTAAGTATTCTACCAGCTGATTGGTAGGTTCGTGGACAGTCCCTATTCTGCATCCCAACCTCATAGACATTGTCTCGCTTTCCCTCCTAAGGATGGCCCGTAATTAGATCCCTTTTCAATTCTTCATATCTTCTACCTCCTCTTATTTCGTCCAGAATTCCTATCCTCTTCCTTCCTCTTCCACACTTCTCCAGTGTTCTCCCCTCTATCACTCTCTTCAACTTGCCCTTTCATCTCAAAACCTCCTCCATTCATCTCTTCTGCCTTCTCCGAACCTCTGCCACAAGCTGCCTCTTCTCTCCGACCATATCCAATACCTCCTCGTTCGTCTTCCTCGCCATCCAGCTCACCTTCTCCTCAAATTCCATAAAAGTATTTCAGATTAAAATATTAAAAAAAATGAAGGGGTGAAAATTGGTAGAATGCGTCTATATCTGGCGACAAAAGGCGAGTAATATTAAATTTCAGAGATAGGGGGGATTCCAAAGTGAGATGAGAAGAGAGTAGGTGCGTAAAATCACTGCGCAGGTTCCATCTCACTCGAGCGGCCTGCAAGAACAGAATTGCGGAGAAACACGAGCGCAGGTGAAGCAGTAAAATAGAATACTTGAGCGGTGAAACCGAAAGCGGGGCATTTCTGCTCGTAAAGAGGCAAGATTGCCTTCCAAAAAACCCATGCCAGATACCTATTACAATTTCATTTTAATATCTTATTTCGAAAAAATGAGAAAAACTGTGAAGTAAACGGAGTGATGCATGCCTCGGGAAATGAAGCCACGACATTCACTGCGGAGAAATTTCAAGGGCGTCTTCGCCATGTCATGTCCCGACCTTTTCCTCCTGGCAGGTGAAAATGAAAATTCCCACCACCAAGCCCGCGAGTCAACATAGCGGCTGGATAAAAACTTACCCGTAAGTCACCGCGCCCTGACAGAGATTTTCAAAGAAGAGACACTTTCCCACTCTTAAAACCCGAGAAACAATAAGTGGAGCGTGAGAAGAGGTGAGGCACAAAAGAGTTCTTTTCATAAAAAGAAAGAAAGACGGGGACCGCCATCAACCCATTGCCTGGGACCTGCTTCCAACAAAATGATAGTTCACAGCACGCGATTCTATATGCTGCACTAATTCAAGTATATTGTAATGGCAACGGAGTATCGTGCGATTTCTTGGTATTAGAACACATTCCCTCAATACTCTGTAAACCAACGCTACGCAAGGGCGTCAGGTAGCGTGCATTAGCATGTAAACCAAGTGTGTCACGCAGCGCCACCTAAGAAATAGGAGTATCATGAAAAAAAAAGATGAAAAAATGACATTTTTTCCGCTTTCAGATGTTTCGTCGTCATATTGCGGGGATCATGAATGATACTATGGAAAACGTATTCTTGGACATTCCAGTTCTATCTCTCTCATTTTAATACTATTAACAGAAATGAGGATGTAGCGGGAGGCCAGAGGTATATTCTCAGTGTCGTAAAAGCACTCAGAGGGTTCAAATGGCTCATACAAGATTCAGGACGGTGCTTTACTTTATGTTTTGATTTCGTTGCTCCTACGGTATATACAATTTTTAAAGGTACTACACGCGTTCCTTCTCCAAAGCCAAACGGCCATCGGACCAATAACTTTCACAAATACAGCCACACAATAAACCTAGTACTAATCAAGGATACAGGTAGTTCCTGTAGAATACCTGTAGTTCTGAATCTTCTAGGGATCGAGTTGGCGTGGTGACAAGAGTACTGGCTCCCTATCCCGAAGGGTCCGGGATCGAATCCCGAAGTGGTAATGATTTTCACTGAAAAACAGATCACTAAGGGCTCCATCCCTCGGGTGGAATGTTAAATTGTGGAAACCTTGGTGCCTCTCGGTGAGAGTATGCTAACGCTGACACCCATTTCCCAAATAACCCTTCCCTTACCAAACAGCCCACCTTTTCCAGTGGTGCAATTAACCTCAGTTGGCGGCCGGTAAACCTAAATATCCAACCAAACCAACCTAGATCTACTTTCGGGTTCTATAATGAATAAATAACACGTGGAACATAACATTAACAACGGTGTATTTACCTGAATATGGTGTATCAACATTGAAACCTGAGTCAGAAGTAAATTTTACTTAATTGGAAAATTGCACGTGTTATTTATTCATTATGTACGAATTCCACTCAACTTCGCAAGTATCTTCGGGTTTTATATTTCGGGTTCTAATTATTGCAAGCAAAGGAATTTAGAGCCAATCCATTAGTTAAATTTATGTAGCTATTCCCGAGCATACAACATCCTCTGCAGCCAACGGCTACCTTTCTTAAACTTCGTTCATTTTTTCCCCAGAATGCATCTAACAGAATCAAGATATTGCTTGCTAGAAGGTAGGTACTGGTTCAGTGCTCGTGTAAATGCTTTCGTTCAAACACGCTAGATGCCGCATCCGAATAATATCACATTAGTTGAATATCCGTCCCATCCTTTCCTTAAATGAGTTTGATCCTTAAGTCTTTAACATCTGCGATGTACTCGGTTAAATAGCTGGGAGAGTATGTCCTCAAACGTCGTAATGATCTCGAACAAACTTGTCGGAGAAACTGAGCTCCTCTCTTTTTTTCTGCGAGTAAGTTGCTTAACTATTTTTAATTTACTATTAAGTTTGAGTTATTTTTTTTCAAACATAATTTGAATTCTGCAGTTACCATACTAATTTTATACCAACAAGATATTAATCCAAGCTATTTTCATTTCCTTTACTCTGTTAGCTGATAAGATACGCGTGCAATTGATCATAGATAGGTCTTTCAATGTGTAACCCTTAATGATAATAGATGAAAATGAAAATATTCAATTTTTCCACGCCATACTTAAGAAAATTATCTTTTTATCCTCTCTCTACTCTTATACATTCTCCCGATTGAGTCCCAAGTAAATATTCCTATTTGTTCGACTCTTTCAGTAAATAGTTATCACTTTCGATTTTCCCAGTTATCACTTTCGATTTTCCCACACTTAAATATTTATCTTCGTTATCAGATGGGGCATATAATTTACTGTGTGAATGTTCAATGTTAGCACAAGGTACCTCACAAACTAAACCTCTGTTTTTCCTTTCCTCTCAAATAGTTTCCCTGCGCCAATCGGTCGACTAGTGCCATTCTCCCAGCTTCCCATTTAAACGACCCTGCACCTCCAAACGCCACCCCAAGCCCTCTCTTATTTTCTGTTGAAGGAGTCTTCACTTTAAAAAAAAGAGAAAGTGTATAAAAAGAGGCGTAAAAAGAAATCCCCCCTTTTCTCTGCTCCCAACTCTCCGAGACTCGGGGAGATAGATCCGTGGCTCGTGGTAATGTTGACAGAGTCTACACGTCTGCAGCTGTGACGGTCGGGCGTGGAGGCCGAGAGGGAGGAGGGGATGGGGATTGTTGGGTGGTGGTGGGGGTTTGAATTTGAGAGACAAAGGACGAACGAGAAAAGAGGAGAAAGGGAGACCTAACCCTCACGATGAAAGCGAAGGAGATGAGAAGTGAAGAGGGAGAATCAGAGAGAGAGAGAGAGTGATAAAAGCGGAGACGTCCCTTAGTTCCGCGTGTTTGAAGGGGACCCTCTCGTGCTGTTGCTTTAAGCGAGGAATAGGGGAATCCCTCCAAGTTTCTCTTCCATCTACTATGAAAACAACAGTGAATCATCGGATTAACACCAATAAATTATCAGCCCTCATTTTAAGACCAAATTGGACAAGTACATGCCTTTTCCTCATTAGAAAATCAGCCTCAGTTGTATCCATAGACACTCTGTAACTAATTTTCCATTATAAAATTCAGATCCATCTCTCACATCATATAGTATCGAGTCATCAGATTAACACCAATAAATTATCAGCCTCCATTTTAAGACTAAAATGGACAAGTTGGTACATGCACTTTACTCATTAGAAAATTAGCCTCCATTGTACCCATAGACATCCTGAAACTAATTTTCCATTTTAAAATTCAGATCAATCTCTCATATGGTATAATATTCTGGGGTCATGATAGTATAGCAAAAAAGGCCTTTTTCCTTAAAAAAAACTTAAAGCTAAGTTGTGCCTCCCTTTCCATACCACAGGTAGACCCCTCTTTCGTAAGCTCACTATTCTCACACTTCCTTCACTTAACAATCTCAACTACTCAGTCTTTGTAAAAACAAAACCATCATCTTTTCCCCACCAATCATTACATTCACTCCCATAACACTCGTGGCAATAAAAACATGAATATATATCAGTATTTTCTATAAATCGGACAGGAAGACGCACATCATATGGCCTCCACAGTATACAACAAACTAGGTAACCCGTGCGAAAATTTCGCACTTTCACGCTATCAGGGAATAAGTATGTTAAGGAAACGGTGTAATTGGGTTTTAAATAGAGAAGAATGTGTATCATAAAGTACTTTCTTTATACTTGTTTTCTTGCAAAAATATACAAAACATATGAATACAATACAGGCAAGAGAGTTTATCGAAATATTTAAGTCAAATTAATGGGGAAATAGTGAAATTTGAGATTGATATTGTATTTTTCGTCAGAAGCCGGTGATTCAACGTTTAAAATGATACCTTATTTGTCACTGTAGGTGCAGTATTAACGGAGCATATACGGAATGACCTTTCTGTAATAATATATATGATTATCTACTGTGAAAATAAAACAGTGAGTCATCAGATTAACACCAAGAAATTATCAAAAAAGATTTATTGCCTTCCCGGCGAATGCTTCGCGTAAATTCTTCTTGGGATTTCCCCCGGGTTAAATTGATAACAACTACCAACGTTTCGACGGACGACTCGTCCATCACCTTCGGGGTAAATGTCGATGAATTAGAAGTACGGCAAGCTTATAATCTGGGTCCAAGAATCAGGAGACTCCAGATCGGTGGGGGGTGGATTCGAAAATTGCGACAACGGAAAGGAGTATTCGTTCTATTATTATGAATTATCTTGAAAATGGAATTCCAAGAGTTGCTGAGATAAAAACCAGAGTCACGATTATAATTATTCTTATTTAGCCTTGTCTCATTGACTTCCTTTGCCAGACATCCCAATAACTGTGAAATGTCTCTGGTGCTCTTTAAGCCTCGTAGCAATAGTTCTTCCAGTCTCCGCCACGTAGACTTGGCCACATTCGCAAGGAACCTGATGGATACTAGGAGTCATAAGGACAGTAGGGTCCTTCACTTTTACGAGTTTGTGCCTTAAGTTTTTCTGTAAGCTTATAGATGGTGTCGATATTGTATCTCCTGAGAATTCTGGAGATTTTTCCAGAAAACGTGGACATATACGGTAGAAGACGTTCCGTCAAAATTGATACAGCGAACGGGACATCTCTTTGTCTCTAAATAGGACTTCCAACTCTCGCAAATTAGAAACCGAAGATGACCTCACTTAACCGATCGCTAAGTCCATTCTGGAACGATGGGCAATCGTCGAAAGGTGGGTACTTTATACCAATTTAACACGGTGGAAATCCCGAGAAGAACTTACGAGAATAAATTATCAGCTCTAATTTTAAGACGAAAATTGACAATTACATGCTATTGATATCAAGAAGAGAACTGCGCTAGAAAAAGAGTAGTCCTTTTAGTTCACTGAAGGTGCATTTGATAATTTTTTGTTATAAATTTGTGTATTTGGCCATAAAAAAGCTACACTTTAGTAAGTAAAAAAGCAGATTAGGAACCAAAATACTACTTGACAAATACGTAAGGGTCAACACAAATTGTACCTTTGAAATAAAATGGTGAAATATTAGCAAGTGCAATATTCTGTCACAATGGCAATCAATTCGTACAAAGTAATTTTAACTGCCATCAAATGTGAGGAAGTTCACCAGGCAGAGAATTGATGATAGGAACTATTGGAAATAATATTATGAAAAGATAGGACAAGATTTTGACATGGACCGTGGCACTATCCAAACAAAACGTGGACTCTGGGGAGGATGAGAATAGATCGAAGACGTTTGAGACGTTTGGTGTGAAGAAGGATGGGAAAGGTTCAATGGACCGAATGGAAAACAAGCGAAGAAGTACTCGGCTGCGGGAGGAGATTACGAGGAGACAGGGAAGATAGTTGGAGCAAGTCATAATGACGCAGGGGGACATAAAAGGCATTTGAGAAGGTAGAATGTGAGGTTGGTGTGGAAGATGGAGGAAAATAATAGGCATCTTAGACGGAGACGAGACCGGTAGGAAATATGCTGAGCTGAATAGAGAGGTACTGCAAGGAAAAATACAATTTAAGATGGAATAATTTAGTATAAATCGATCTACTTAAACCCACCTTTACCGGTAGACCCCTGTCAATAATACTGGTCTGCAAAAATACTTTTTTTCTATAAAATTTGATAAAAAGGCTCTTTTTACCTTAATTTTTACTGCTAAATTCGAATAAATACTTAAAACGCTTTAACGGGTACAGTGTTTTTGTTAAAAGGTGCCAAAATGTAAAAATAATACACATATACACCTTTTTTTAGCATGACTTTTTGTACAATTGAATCAGTTCTAAGTAATATTTTTATAAATTAAGCAAATGATTGCTATTACTTTCTCTGAATTGTTATGAAAATGCTAACTGCTAACGCATGAAAATACTAACAATTAACTGAGTAATTATAATTTTTTATTTAAAACTGTTATTTCTCGTGCACAGTACCAGCTTCTTTCCTCAAGAACCAGCAGTAGTCCATGTCTTCCATGCTGGATCTCACGGTCATTGGTAGCGGGTTTCCATTGTTTTTATTCCTTCGTGGAATCTGTCCCTCTGCTCATCGCTCAATTAACCGCGATTTTTAGGAAACAAATTTCAAGTGGGAATGTAGAAAGTGGATTTTTAGAGACGTACTACACCCCAATATCTTGTAAGCAATCGGCAATTTTCTCACTAGAAGTTAATAGTTTACTGCTGTTTTCCTAGATAGTCTTTCACAACATCAAAAATTACCTTCCATGCAGATAGTACTTTTGGGTGTAGTTTTCCCCCAAAATTTGCAATTTTTTAAAACTTTTCGATATAAGGTCCGATGAAGATCGCCGCGTTTAGCCTCACACAGTTCTGGAAATAAGTCCATTAAAAGCTGGAAACCCTGACCATTAAGAACCATAGCTTTAAAAAAAACTTATATCAGACCCAACTTTATAAGTAGAGGTAGCAAAACCTTTTATTGGATCGACCAGTGGTATACATCCCACATTAGCAGAGCCAGCCTCATACGTTTCCCTAACAGGCTATACTTTTCTAGTATAGTGGTGTTGTGTCGTTCGGCTGTACCTAAGGCATTTTTTGGTCAACGCCAAATCATATGGGCAATGGCATGCACTTTTTATTACCCTTGCTCCACTCATCGACGCCAACACACAACACACATGGGAAGTCCAGTGTTTGTCCTGATCACCAAACTTAGAACCTAATACTAGTTACCTATTTGCTTTTTTAAAGTCTATTTTAAACTTCATACTAAATGATATTCTTTGTATTTTTTCCACAGAATCTCTGTGGAACATCGCACTTATCCACAGTATTAGTTAGCGGTACAACGCGTTTCGCCGGTCTACGGCATCATCAGGTACGATTTCTTAGTTTTTTTTGTTTATTGACCGTTGTTTGTTGTCGTAGGTACGGGGTTGGTTTGAGTGAGGGAGGTGGCGGTTATATACCGTGACTTGGAAGGGTGGGCGCGGACAGGTGGCTTGAATAGTTGGTTTTTCTTAAGGTTAGTTTCTCGGAAAGGAGTGGGGAGGACTGCGGAAACAATTGCTCATTACAAAGGGCCGTGTTAGGGCCTGCCAAGTGCCTTTTTATCTCTATTTGCTCGAGAGCATCCATTTGTTAATGGTAAATGGTTTTAAGCCTTTTCTGTGGAAAAATACAAAGTATATTATTTAGTATGGATACTAAATACTTCCACGAAGTAAAGCCTGAAACCATAGTGTATTCTTTTAAACTGTTCATTTTAATTTATATTTTCCACAAACGTATCAAAACTGTTTTCTATTGTTCAAAACAGTGTTTTTTATTATGTTTTCTAAGTGCTAAACCTGCTAGTCTAGTAGTCTAGTAAACGTGATAGTCATTATAAGTCAAAAATCTCACTCTTAACGGCATAAAAATTCCCTACACGTGGTCAGACTGAGCTACTGAGAGGTTAGGAAGGATGATGCAGTAACAACATTGTTCCTTCTCTCTTATTCTTCAAATTTGCTAGCTTGGGAAAGGTAAATTAACTTACTTTGGCTCATTTTTTCGAAACTAACAAACAATATGACGCATTGCAAAAAAAATATACATATTATAGCTTTCAGAACTTCAGATTTTTCAATTGTAAGTAAAACAAAGAAATATTAAGTAGATATAGGCGATGTTTTAAAACATGTGTAGACCAGTGTAATTATAGCTTAAGAGGTCGTAAAAATCACTTTTTAGGAAAACTACTATTGAATCTAAGCCTCTACAAAAACTACAGGCTCAGATCAATTTTCATTCGAAGCTGAACATGTGCAGAATTCCGTTTTTAAATAGTTCGCTAAGTTTTACATAGTTGAATAATAAATAAATAAAACTATATTTGCACCATTGCAGGAAGATGCAGTAAATTTCTACGGCGAAAAACTTTCACAATAATAAAGTAATGGTCAAAAGAAAAATGAATGTAAATTAAGACACAGACTTGTCAGAATTATACGATAATAACTATGGTTAAATGAAACACCTGTGCAGGGTTAAGGGTAGCCACGGCTTTCAGCTGATATGAAAATATCTTGAAGCGAACGCTGAGTGAATACGCTTTCTCACTGAGCTTGTTAAGACTGATAAAGTGTTCGTGATATAGATACCAAGATTTATTTCTTTTGGCGCCTGGATATCTAGGATCTCCTGTGTCAGTTAATTGGCCATTTTATTAAAACCAATGAGGGAAAATTACTCAGTGCCAAAAGTAAACGGAAAATATGCTCTCCATCGATTTATCTCTCTCGGACATCATTATGACAACAGAGTTTAACTGAATGACTGCGCTATTGGTTCAGGGATGACAATCAGATTCTTCCACTCTCTAAACCAGTAAAGCCATGAACAAGCGATCGACAATTTTCACAACTTTATAAATGCATCAGACAGTATTAGTCACTGATGAGTTGTTCTCGGGTTTTCAACCGGGTTAGGCTTTCCATGATTGCCGACGTTTCGGCATGAGAGTCTCCTCATGGAAAGTCTAACCCGGTGGGAAACCCGAGAACTACTCATCAGCATCATTCGCCGGGAAAGCCTGAAATCAGTATTGGTCATATTTTTCGGACTCATTTTTATGCTAATAAACGAATATTTTTACAAAATGCGCGAAGGTTACTTCATTTTCTCTCGAAGGAATAATTAATATTCCAAAACATCTGAAAATTCGTAATAGTTCATAATTCATTCAAAATTCATCCAATTATTCATTCTACTAGACGATTTCTTTCCTTATGCATAATTTCACAGCTTAAGTGATCTCTAGATTTTTAACACATAGTAGGAATGACTATTTTGTAGGTTAAAAATGCACATTCATTAACGGGAAAGAGGGTGATCACTTATGGGTCTTCATTAAAGAGATTCATGGGAAGAGTGAGCGAAGATTGTGAAATTAAAAAAGTTTCCCTTAATTTCCGTAATAAAATGCAAATAAATGGACTTGTGAAGTTGAAATGCATGAGAGGTTGTGCAAAAAACTATGAATAAAAGTGAACGTATTTTCCACGTAATAAATGAAAAATAGCATTAACGAATTAGATTACAATCCATCAAAATTTCTTTTTAAGTGCGGATCTAAAAATGTCTCTTTGAATGTCTAAACATTGACAGAAATGTGATGATTGTGAGGAGCGTCAATTAGTACTTTCTAGCTTATGCATCGCATTGCATCGAAAAAGGGAAAAAGTAAATTCACAACTCTGCGATGTTTTGTTAAAACACTTTGCTGAAAGATTATTTGCAGTTGAATATGCTGAAAGATTGCCACACTTTATCTTGAATTGCAGTTATTACTGAAATTATTACTCTGGAAGTATTAGTAACAACTCATGATACAAGTGTGGTAAAATAAATCACTGGATGCCTCCAAATATTTATTGCCTCCAAAAATTGCCAAGGAAGGAAGAAGCAGGCCCAAATTTAAAGGGGCCTAATCTCTAAATTTGAATATCATGAATATTTATATATATATTCTTGTGAAATTTTCGCCAATTGGCCACAAATATATAAAATAAGACTTACAGGAGGAAGGGCCAACCGGTCCGAAACGTTCCGTATGAACAAATCATTATTTCTATATCTCTTTCTCCTACCTCCTGTAAGTCTTATTATATATATATTCTTCCTTTACCTCTCGCTGAAGAAGGTGGTGGCGATCCACCGAAAAACCCCGTGTGAGTTCTTTTTACGTGTTTTTTCATTTAAGTCGCCCTTGTGACGAAGTTTATATATATATATATATATATATATATATATATATATATATAAACTAGCAACATGGCGTTGAGGTTGAGGAAGGATAGGAAAGTAAATCAGTGGACACTCACTGGCAGATGATCCATGACGACACCGGTGTCCACTGCTTAGGGGTAGCTTTCGGGCTAAGGACTTACTGGGAACGTGTAAATATATATATATATATATAATATTATATATATATATATATATATATATATATATATATATATATATATATGCATAAATAAAACAGTGATACACTAAACAAACACAGAAACACGCAAAAAGGACACTCACAAAAGAAAACTTGTACGTTTCGACGTCAGGACGCCATCGTCAGCGGTAGAGGAATTCCTCTACCGCTGACGATGGCGTCCTGACGTCGAAACGTACAAGTTTTCTTTTGTGAGTGTCCTTTTTGCGTGTTTCTGTGTTTGTTTAGTGTATCACTGTTTTATTTATGCATGTGCATCGTCGCCGAGAGCGATTTTCTACCAAGACATTATATATATATATATATATATATATATATATATATATAATGTCTTGGTAGAAAATCGCTCTCGGCGACGATGCACATGCATAAATAAAACAGTGATACACTAAACAAACACAGAAACACGCAAAAAGGACACTCACAAAAGAAAACTTGTACGTTTCGACGTCAGGACGCCATCGTCAGCGGTAGAGGAATTCCGCGGTAGAGGAAACATATATATAATGTCTTGGTATAATAAATATTTCGTTCAAACAGGTGGTGAAAGAAAGAGGGTAGGAAACATATAAAATTAAACAACACAATGGTGATGTGAAGATGGAATGATGGCCGATTCCAAGTGAAAAAAATTCGTGTAGACCGGGAATTGAACCACGGACCTTCCGATTTCGCGCCGGCTGCTCTGAACACTAAGCTATCTAGACTACTAAAGAAACACTGGAATCGGCGGGGGGTTTATATGAATCAAACACCCCCAAGATTAGCCCGTAAAAGTCGCCCAGAGGTGGCGCTGGGTATTTTCACTCACCGGCAGAGAAGAAATTACGTACACAGAAGAGGAAAGCAAAGTTTGAATCAGGCACACAGACAGTGGTAAAGGTACAGAACAGGCGTTTCGGGGCACGCAGAGCCCAAGAAGTAGAAATGAGCCATTCCGGCCATACAACCAGTCATTCATTCACTCAAACCGCTCACAGGCGTAAATAATAAATATTTCGTTCAAACAGGTGGTGAAAGAAAGAGGGTAGGAAACATATAAAATTAAACAACACAATGGTGATGTGAAGATGGAATGATGGCCGATTCCAAGTGAAAAAAATTCGTCTAGACCGGGAATTGAACCACGGACCTTCCGATTTCGCGATTATATATATATATATATATATATATATATATATATATATATATGGAAAGACCTACCCCGCACCTTGGCCACCGCCGACCGAGAGGTAATAAACCTCTCGTCCGTTTCACTGGGCGAAAACGAGCGTGCAGTTCTGCAAAAAGGCTTATCTTTCTCACCCACCCCAAGAGTTAATCCTCTAAATATCCTTACTGATGCCCTGAAATTTTGCCGGAATCTGCGGTGGCGAGCATTCTGGGAAACTCAACCTAAGCCTTCAACCCCCAACTCCGTTCATCCCCTTGCAAAATTTGTTCCACCGTCCCAACGTGAACCCAAACCACTTCCCTCAAATCATCCAGTAGAAATCTTCATTAAACGTTTCCTCACAAAAATATCTGACAATTCATTCCTCCAATCCTTGAATCCACCCAAAAATCTCTCGCGTCCCGAATCCCTTGCCTTAAAAAAATTAATTAATAACGATGAGATCATCATCACCAAGGCAGATAAGGGATCTACAGTTGTCGTTCTTGACAAGCAAAGCTATATAGCTGAAGGTCTACGGCAATTAAATGATTCTTCCTCCTATACCCCTCTTCCTCATGATCCAAATCCTGATTTTCAAAAAGAAATCAGCTCATTCCTCCAGGAATTCGGCCCAAGTGAAGGCCTATCCCCCTCTGACATCGCCATACTATCACCCCTTCATTTCAAAACTCCGCATTTTTACATGCTCCCGAAAGTGCACAAAATCAACAATCCCGGTCGACCAATAGTCTCCAGCATCAATTCCCCTACTGAGCGCATATCAGCACTTGTTGACCATTACCTCAAACCCCTAGTCATATCTCTTCCCTCCTTCATCAAAGATTCTTACCACTTCCTCGACCTTCTCCACGCCGTCTCTATCCCCCCTAATGCTACTTTACTCATGGCCACTATAGACGTTACCTCCCTTTATACGTCCATCCCTCACGATGAAGGCATAAATTCATTAAAGTTTTATTTATCCCAACGCCCAAAACCACACTTTCCCTCCACAAATTTCATCATCCGCCTAGCCGAAATGGTTTTAACAAAAAATGCTTTCTCCTTTAATAATCAAATTTTTCTTCAAACTAAAGGCGCCGCCATGGGTACTCGCATGGCACCATCTTATGCCAACCTGTTCATGGGCCATCTCGAAATCACTTTCTTAAAAAATCAAACACATAAACCTCTCTTCTGGGCCCGCTACATTGACGACATATTCGTCCTCTGGCCTCACGGCCGTGATTCTTTATCTTCTTTCATTTCCACACTGAACTCTTCATTCTCAGTTTCCTTCACATCTTCCATTTCTGACTCCTTAATTACGTTCCTGGATATTAATATCCAAATTAAGGACAGTAAATTCATCACCTCCGTCCACAAAAAACCCACTAACCACGACCAATACCTCCATTTTAACAGCTGTCATCCTTCTCACACCAAACGCTCAATCCCTTATTCCCTTTCTATCCGCGGCCACCGGATCTGCAGCAATGCCCCCTCTCTAAAAGAATATATCGAAACTCTCCATCACTCCCTCAGAGAACGAGAGTACCCAGAGAAGTTGCTTTTAAATAAAATCCTGTCTCCTACTGCAAAATATACCCCTCGGACCAAGACCCACCAACCTGACCAACTTAACCTTGTCACCACATTCTTCCCTGGTGCACACAGGATCAAAAACATATTGAAAGACCTGTATCCAATCTTAAAAAACAATACCTCTACTTCCCTCCTCCTACCTTCATGTCCCAAAGTTTCCTATAAGCGTCCCTCAAATCTGCGGGACATTTTAAAATCCACTAGACCCTCCCTGCAACCCACCGCCCCCCCTCCGCCACTTTCCTCAACATGCGGACGCCCGAGGTGCAAATGCTGCTCTCTCCTCCGCCCCTCCGCCACCCCCTCCCTCAAAAGATCTTCCTCTACGGCCAATTGTACCACCAGCAACATCATCTACCGCCTTTCCTGCAATTTCTGCCCTGCCTTCTATGTGGGAAAATGTACCACCCCCCTCAATATCCGTATGAACAATCACCGCCATGCCACCAAAACTCCACCTTTTCTTGATCCCATTCCCAAACATACCGCCTCCCACTCTCAAAATTTTGACGATTGTTTCTCCCTAGAGATCATAGAAGCCCTTCCTGAATCCGCCGGTAATGTTGACGTGAAAATTCGTGAATACGCCCATATTTGGGTGACAAGAGCATTCGAAAAGCCCGGGCTAAACCTAGCCCATTGAATTAAAAGCCCAATAGCCACCTCTCTCTCCCCACCACTATCCATTCGCACTTACCCCCCTTCCTTCCTCTCTGCCCTTTCCTTCCCAAGGGAACAGAGCGGACTCATCATTCCTCTACCGCTGACGATGGCGTCCTGACGCCGAAATGTACAAGTTTTCTTTTGTGAGTGTCCTTTTTGCGTGTTTCTGTGTTTGTTTAGTGTATCACTGTTTTATTTATGCATGTGCATTGTCGCCGAGAGCGATTTTCTACCAAGACATTATATATATATATATATATATATATATATATATATATATATATATATATATATATATATATATATATATATATATACACACACACACGTTCCCAGTAAGTTGTCTCTTTTTATTTTTCTTTCCCCACCCCCTGTCCAGTGTATTTTTTATTATATATATAATAAAAAATACACTGGACAGGGGGTGGGGAAAGAAAAGTAAAAAGAGACGACTTACTGGGAACGTTTCGATCCTTTTCTTCAGCTGACGAAGAGCTTACAGGCTCGAAACGTTCCCAGTAAGTCGTCTCTTTTTACTTTTCTTTCCCCACCCCCTGTCCAGTGTATTTTTTATTGTTGTGGACTATTGGCGAAACTTTCCCTGTGTGTATATATATATATTCATATATTTCTTTATTTAAATATACATATGCATATATATTTAGGTATTTCCAAAAGTGTCAGTAGTTAACTCATTTATTTTTAAATCCTCAAAGCCTTTAATTTCAATCTTCTGAAAACTAAAAATACGCCAGTTATGATATACTGCCGTACAAATTGCGACAGGTTTTCAAGCCTAATAAGCTTTCCTTTTGCCAGGAATCCCTTCTCGTGATAAGCGGGATGAAGTCGAGGGTACTTGTAAATACGTTGGGCGAGTTGAGTCAATCGTGAACACGTGAGGCAGGTTGCATGTCAGCGAATAGGGGAGGGGGAGGAGGAAGAGGTGCTGTGCCAGGTGAGGTACGGGGTGCCGGAGGAATGAGGTTGCGCCGGGGGGAAAGGAAGAGTGAGGAAAGATGATTGGACCGAGGGAGGGACGGCCGGGCGACTTAAAGCCCTTTATCGAGAAAAGAGCGACCGTAGATGTACAGCCCTCGACTAAATTTATGATTTAAATAAAACCATCCGAAATTTAGGTGAATCGAAAAAGAAAACAAGTTATTACTTGATTTCAAGAAAGCATTCGACAAGGTTCCTTCACAAAATAATTAAATTTAAATTTAAATCATGTGGGTTAAACCAAAACATAGTGAATTGGATACGTGACTTTCTAAGTGATCGCAAGCAAAAAGTAGTCATTGACGGTATTAACTCTGATATGGTAGGATTGACATCCGGCTTCCCACAAGGAAGCGTAATTGGCACCCTTATTTCATTATTTATATAAATGACCTTAGTTCTCGAGTTAGCAGTAACCTTAGATTATTTGCAGATGATGGTGTCATCTACCGCGAAATTGGCGAAGATGCGGGCTTAGAAGTTCCATCATCGGACCTAAACAACGTTAGGTCGTGGTGTCAGGAGTGGAGACTTGAGCTAAATCTTAGTAAATATATTGCAGTGCACTTTTCTGCGGAAGTCAACATAACAACGCCATGTCTACACTGTGGGTGGAGCAACCATAAAGTTGTCAGACGAAGTAAAGCATCTGGGAATTATCTTAACCTCAAACCTATCGTAGAGAACACACACATTAAACATATGCGGCACAGCTTTAAAGAAAATAGGATTTATCAAGCGTATAGTAGGAAGGTCTTCGGATGAAAAAGTGAAAGAGAGGTGCTTCTTCGCTCTGGTTAGGCCACACCTCGAATACGCCGCGATCATTGGGGCACTGGACAGAAAGATTTGATTAAAAAAAATAAATAAAACGCAAAGGAAAGCTGTGCGCTACGTTAAAAACTGTAGCGAGCGAATAAATAGTGTTTCACGGCTTCTAGAGGGATTAGGTTGGGAACCATTAGAGACTAAGAGGCTACACACAAGGCTTAGATTGATTGAGAAATTCCGGACAGGTGTGTTTCAGTGAGGAACGGAGAATATCATGTTGACGCCGCGCTACATCTCTAGTTCCGACAGGAAAGATAAAAATAAGATAAATACATTGCCGAACAAATAGGTAGATACATAAATTCCTTTCTTCCCACGCAAAATAAGTGACCATAATAAAAACTGATAAAGACTGAACACATTGCCAAAATACACTTCTCCTCTTCACCTTCCTATAACATTCTCCTTCACACCTTTACTCGGATGGTGTCCTAACACCCCCTGCCACACGCCCATACGGCGGCTCTCAGGGTGGTATGTAGAAGTAGATGAAATTAACGCAACGCTTAATGGCACTGCAAGAGTGTCACATTACTTCTACGCCACCCATTCTTACTCAGTCAAGAAATCTGAGGCTTTTTTATGAGTTATTCCGCAGGGAAACCGAACATCCCTTGATTCATGCATTTCTTCTCTGTACCACCTCAGGGTCTTCAATGTGTAAAAATATTGCTCGAAAAAGTTTGCACGGAAACCTTTCATAAAATTAAGTGTAAATTTTTTCCAAAGATTTAAATTTATTTACTGCGTTGGTTGTTGCCTCTCGCCTCCATTTCGTTGGATGTATGATCTGTGAAAAATGTCAATTAACTAAAGAGCAATATATGAATTTCCTCCTTGCTTTTTTGTATTTGTTTACTGTTCGCAGCAGCAAATGAAAGTACACCCAGTGCAATTCACTAAGGCGAGTCCAAATTCGCTCAATGTTCCTAAAACAGTCGCCTAAATGTTCCCTTCGGATTGGCGGAAGTCATCAAGAAGGTATTACTCGCACCTGAATAACCCTGCGGGATAGCCGTCGAGATATAGTCCTATTCATGGAACAGCTCGGCGGAAACCTAGGAAAAGGAAGACAGCTCCCGCGGATGTCTCCATCGCATCCCCATGAGCTAGCAGTGTTTCACTTAAATAATAGTTACTCTCACGACTACTTTCGATGCTGTGTATTGTCGTCAGGTAGTGAGTGCAGTAAATTGAACATCGCGACGAGTGCTTTGGCCGTTTAAGCCACTGAGGCCGCCTTCTCCGCTTTTTATATTGCTCCGATTTTTGTGGGCTTTAAAATAGATTGAGCGCAATATCAATTCACCAAGAGTTTCATGAATTTGACCTCATTAAAAAAAAACTCTCATCTTTCCAATGATATAAAAATATTAACCCCTTGCCGGACTACTTTTCGAGCAATTTAACTACAAAAACAACTGTTTTACATGGGATAGATTACGGCTGTGCGCTCTAGATGGGGAATATTGAGAAAAGGGGAAAAATTAGGAATTTCCAACTCATATATTTTGTCGAAAAACTAACGGTGTTGTTTGTATGTTTTCTCAACTATTTATAAAAACTAATCAATTACTCAGAATAGTAATTTTTACAGAATAGCAAAAAAAACATCTGTATTGAAAGCGTTTTCACCGTACGGCGTGAAAAAATTAGTCAAATTAGAGGCTATCGTAGATATATTTATTTAATTACAGAGATTTTTTGTCATTCATAACCGTATTTTACGCCATTAATTTAACAATATTTACTTCATACTTCTTACAGACGCTGAAATATAAAAAAAATTCTAATATGGCCTCCATTATGACTAGGGAACTATCTCGCTGAAACCACTTTAAGGGGTAGAGGTCATGTTCCCGGTCAAGATGCATATTATCTTCTCTTATGTGGATTTTCGCTTTCTGTGTACTTTCGGGTGACTCAGAAAAGGAAAAATTGCAGCTAGTTCGCGGTATCCTCAAAATTTGCCAAAAACATCTCATAATTTAAAGTTAAGCTTAAAAAAAGGAAACTGTTTTAAGCTTGATTTAGTGGAAGTTATCCATTGCGAAAGAGTTAAAATAACTTAGCTCACTCCACTTGTATTATTTTTTACCACAACCCGGGGTGAACCTGATAATAAATATTATATTAAATAAATAAATATTATAAGCGGATAAATTCTCCCATTATAAGCGGAGGTAGCAAAGTTATTTTTAACTCTTCCGTTATGCTTAAACCTCGTGAGAGGTGGCGTTGAGCGCGTCATTGGAGCGCCTTGTGGCGAATGCCTGGCAGTCGTGTGGATATCATCGAGCTCCTTTAATGCCAACAAAAATCCACAGGGCAGCTGAAGATGATATAAAACTTCGAAATCAACCATGATATTAAATGTAATCTAAGCGAAATGTGCTAGCTCTTCATTTATCATATTACTCAAAATAAATCTACGCTAAGTGCAGTAACCATGCAGCGGGGCTTTAGGGTAGTTTGAGCGAGATATTTCCCTATAGTAATAATGGAGACCATGTTCGCATTTAATTTTTTTATTTCAGCGTATTGACGAAGTATGAAGTAAATATTGTTTTATAAATTGCGCCTATATATAAATATATATATATATATATATATACATATATAACCAATCATTCATTCACTCAAACCGCTCACAGGCGTAAATAATAAATATATCGTTCAAACAGGTGGTGAAAGAAAGAGGATAGGAAACATAAAATTTGACAACACAATGGTGATGTGGAGATGGAATGATGGCCGATTCCAAGTGAAAAAAATTCGTCTAGACCGGGAATTGAACCACGGACCTTCCGATTTCGCGCCGGATGCTCTGACCACTAAGCTAATTTTATATGTTTCCTATCCTCTTTCTTTCACCACCTGTTTGAACGATATATTTATTATATATATATATATATATATATATATATATATATGACAAAAATAAATGTCTAAAAGTTCTCTCTAAATTCTCTAAATTGTCTAAAATTCTATTTTAAAAACTCTAAAGTCTCTAAAATGACTCATTTTTTCACGCCGTAGATACAGTGAAAACACCTTCACAGCAGACGGTTTTTTTCTTGCGGTTCTGTAAAAATACCTGCGGTGAGTAATGGATTATTTTTTATAAATAGTAGATAAAACATACAAACTATACACCATTAGTTTTTTTGACAAAATCTAGGTTTTATAAATTCCTAATTTTTTTCAATGTTCTCCCTTAGGAGCGCACAGCCGTAATCTATGCCATGTAAAACAGCTTGTATTTTCAGGCAAATTGATCGAAAAGTAGTTCGGCAAGGGGATAATATTTTGATAAAATTGGAATTATGGGAGTTTCATCTTTAAAATGAAGCCAATTTCTTGAAATAGTAAGTGAAGTGATACGTCGCTCAAACTTCCTTGAGGAAACCGCGGCTTGAGTTCTTTGGGCCCTCTCCAAACATTTTACCGCGTCGTCGAGAGGCGAGTATATAGAGGAAGGACGGGGGCGGGAAGGGGAGGTTTTCAGAGGTGGAAAAAAGCGGAGGAGAATGTGAAACAGAGAGTGAAAGGACTTCCTCGGCAAGCGAGGGTAAATATTCCATGGGAGGAGGTTGAGAGGAGGAGGCTCTGGGAGCGGTTAGGAGGACACTTCCCTCTATCCCGCTCGGTCTGCTGTGCAATTAATTGACTCTTGAGGACGGCAAAGAATCACCGAACCTTCTCCTTTCCCATCCTCAATCTTCGTCTAGTCGCAGGAAAACGGTTAGGCGGCGGATGGGACAATGTACACGAAATTACCATTCTTTAGCGGGCAACAGTCGATGTTCGGAACGCTAGGGTTGTGCGGGCTTAAGGTAGTTTGAGCGAGATAGTTCCCTAGTCATAATGGAGACCAGATTCGAATTTTATTTTTTTATTTCAGCGTCTTTAAGAAGTATGAAGAAAATATTATAATATTAATGGTGCAAAAATATAGATTTGCATGTCAAAAATTCTCAGTAATTAAATAAATATATCTATTTAAGTCTCTAACTTGACTCACTTTTTCTCGCTGTACGGCTAAAAAGGCCTTCAAAGAACACATTTTTTTTGTGAATCTGCAAACTTTTCTGCGGTGAGCAATGGATTAATTTTTATAAATAGTGAAGAAAACATACAAATTACACACAGTTAGTTTTTTGACGAAATCATGGAGTTGTAAATTCCTATTTTTTCAATATTCTCCCTCTAGAGCGCATAGCCGTAATCCGTCTCATGTAAAACAGTTCATCTTGTTAGGCAAATTAGTTAATTCGGAAAGTAGTTCGACAACTGGTTAAAATGTTGATTTCATTGGAAGGATTAGAGTTTTTCTTTATAATTAGGCCATTTTCATCAAATTCTAGGTGAAATTATTTTTCGCTCTAACTACCTTAAGTTGATGTTTCGAGAGTCATAGGCAAAAACATGTAAATCTCTCCGTCGAATGAAAGATTCATGAGGCAAATGTAAGAAATGACGACAATAAATGTCTGTCCAAGGAAATGTGGCACAAATTAAATGCATATCTATCTCGTTATTAAATTATAAACTATTCGGACACACGCTTGTGAAGTCTTGATAGCTCTCAATCCGAGAGATATTTCATGAAAATATCATAATATTAGTTAACACAAAGTCTTAAACTCGTTAATTCGGTATCCTCCATTACCATTCAGGAATGAATTCAGGCGATAGTAATGGTAACTTTATGTTAACAGTCAATGTTTGGAATATTAATTCATACTCTCAAAGCCTTAAAAGGACTGAAAACACTGAAAATAATCATCCTGGGTACATAAAGTGTTCAACATACTTATAAGCTCTCCCACACTTGTGTTTAGCCCCGCCTTTTTACTTTTAGAAAATCTCATTAAATTCATCTTTTTATTATCTTCATCCAATACCTTTCACACAGTACCTCTAACGCAGTTATAAATTTTCTACAACCCTTTTAGGTTGACTGGCTAATTAACGATTACCTACCTGCAAATCTCTCTGACTGAACCGTCCACCACCCCTTCACTCTATTCGCACCTCCATCTCCCCCTTCTCTCCCTAAACATTTCTTCCAAAAAACTTTAAAAATCAAGGGCCACAGCGGGCAACCCTGCCTCACTCCAAGTCCTATCGTCGCCCGTTTCGATTCTCCATCGTCTACTCCAACCTGTGCCGTCTGGTTCATTTAGAGATTCCGGATGAGACATCTGTCCCTTCAATCTACCTCGAATTTCTTCAGCACTGCAATTAATTTCGTCAAATACTTTCTCGATATCTACGAAACAAGAAAAAGCATCCTGCCCATATTCTAAGTTTCCTCCTACAAGAATCTTCATCACTCCTATAGTGTTCCACGTTCCCGTCCCTCTCCTTTACCCAAACTGGTCGACACCCTAGTATTCATTAACCTTGCACTCTATTTTCAACTCAAAGAACTTCTTTGGCCGCGTGGGATATTAAGATTATTGTCCTACAGTCCTCGTACGTTTTTGCCTACGTTATAGGAAATATAATTGTATTTACGAATCCCTCCGGCTACGCATCATCCTCATAAATCCTTCGCATAAGCACAACAAAAGTTTTTCTCTTCCATTCTTTCCCATGCTCTTTAAAAACTCTGTAGGTATGTCATCTATTCCTACCGCCTTATTCCTTTTCATGTCTCGTAGTGCTCTTTCGATTTCACTTTCAAGAATACCTGGTCCGATCCCATCTTTATTTATTATTTCCTTATTTCCTCACAATAAAGCTCTCCAACAGATTCCTTCCCCCTCTCCTAAATTTCTAATGGCTGGCAGGAAAACGGTTAGGCGGCGGATGGGACAAAGATCACGAAATTACCATTCTTTAGCGGTTAACAGTCAATGTTTGGATCGCTAGGGTTGTGCGGGCTTAAGTCAATTTTTAGAGAGTCAAAGGCAAAAACATTTAAATCTCTCAGTCAAATGAAAGATTAACGGTGATGACTGGTTCAGATGAAAGACTGGACACCAGTCAGAGGAGAGGAAACAGGGAAAAGGAATATTCAGAGCCTGCCTTTGTCTCTATTGTGGTAATAGGAATGCTAGGAGGAAAGAGACAATTTTTGTATCCATGTATTCCAAAGTGTGTCTCTCGAATGTTGCCCTTACCCTTGCTTGTGTGTTGGGGCCAAATAAAATCCTGCATCAACCTGGAAATAGCATGACCTGAATTTTTCAAGGAATCTTACAATCAGCCATGCGTGTAATCCCCCGAGTCTCCATTGGCTCCCGAATCATCCCTTCCAATAATTGCATCACATTTTCTGTTCGCTCAATGCAGTTTTAAAAAACCACCCAGGTTTTCATTATATTATGTTGAGATGTATCGTAATGCAATATTTATTGATTTGGGTCTCATAAACTTGCAGTTTATCCGAGATTAGACCTATTTAGAGCAAAGTAGCATGCTAGCCAAGATTTTAATCCCCGAAAAGAACTCGGATGGACGGTGAGAGGAACATAAAAGTGGATATAATTGTGGGAAGCTCCATTTTAGAAGAATGTAGGCGGAATATTAAATCATTAGCCACTAAATCATTGTGATATATATCTGTAACACAGTCACCATCTAGCATGGTAATTAATAAGTAAGTCCTCATCGTGCACAATTTGAACATAGATGCATTCTTGTGTAAATTATATCTACGCATTTCGGAGATAAGTCACAAATATGCTACGTATTATAAAAATGGAAAGTAAGTTGTGACTTTGAAAATAAATTTATTTAATCATACTTCCTCAATAGCTTAGAATAGGTAAAATTTATAATTATACTGGCGTAGCTATAGTAAGACTATTGGAGTTAATGTTTACCTACTTCTAAATTGCTACTCTTTTTTTGTTGCGTACGTATTATCATTTTATTTTTATTATGGTATCAATTTTAATTTCAATCATATCTCGCAATGTTTTTGGTACTGATTCATAATTTATTGCACCAAAGTCTGAAGAGTTTAAATGGTGAATACAACTGAGATGTAGCTTTAAAAAATGATTTATGCAGGAGGATGCATTAGTCGGTCATTTGGCGTTCGCATTAATTATTTTACGTGATGTACGGTTTTTTCATCTCTTGGTCAATTTTTTATTGGAGAAAGGGAGGCAGTACAATATGATGAATAAGAAACGAAACGAGTTAATAGTCCACAGGCGTGCCCAAGTGACAACATTGACAGCATAATTTACACATATTCACTTTCGTTACCAATGGATCGCATGTTTTACTGCCTCAATGAACGTGTCAACTTCCAGTAATATTTTGGTTCCCTCTTTTCGTGCGTAAATTACAGGTTGTGGATAAACGAGCTCAATTATTCATAAAATATTCCAACGCCCCAGCATTTTGCTCTACATACATAGAGGTTTATTTGTGCCCCAAATCCAACAAGAATATCCACTCATTGTAGCATGTACTACAGGTCAACTTATGAGTGTGATGGAAACTACTGGGATATTAGTTAAAAGGTTTCCCGTATAAATTAAATCGAATGCAACGAAAGCTTTTTACAACTTTTATAGACTTTATAATTTGTTCACCTGGTTGGATATTCATCGCAAATTATTTCATAATTATTTTGAAAATTAAACAGCTAAAAATAAAGTGACTATAATGGGGAAAATGATTTCATCGAGGGTAGGTCAATAATTCAAGGAATCAATTCCTTGCCCAGGTTTCGGAATTTTATAATTTCCATCTACAGGGCTGCAATCACGATGTTATTGAACAAAAACATCAACCACCAATACCTATGCAAGTAAAATATTTGTCATTTTTCCGTCAGTAGGTATCATTTTCGAGTTATTATTTTTTTTAAACTATAGCTTAATTGGTGAATGTACTCGTCTCCCCTGCTATTTAAAAGAAAAGAAAAAGAGATCGAGATGCATAAATTGAAAACAATTTCTTGAGAATACGAATCTCTTGAACTGTTTGGCGTGGGAATTTCATCCACTGAATGCGATGATACGATCAAAAGAGTGCTGGCATGGAACCGAAAGTTGGAAAGTGAGTTCCTGTCATTCCATTGAGGGGCCTTTTACGTCTCCAAAATGCCAGTGATGTACCGAGTTGAATCATTTTGAATGAAAAGCAAGAAAAATAATAGCCATAGCAAAAAATACTGGGGGTATTTTTGATACTTCCGTCGGATCTTTATTTCGAGAATGCGAAATTACAAACGTTACTCTAGTTATTGGGAGATTCTTTTGTTTTGTTAGTCAGAAAGAAATTTGTTATGAAAGAAAGAAAATTACGCTATTCATAACATTTATTCATCGAAACCATTAGTAGATACAAATTGCTAACCTATGAACAATTGGTCGATGGTAACCAATATTTTCTGTTTTCGAATTTTAATTTTATATTTATTGTGTTATTAACGTCTAACTCACGGTTTTAGCTCTCCGTAGACACCTCGATCACTAAAATCAACCAACTCGTTCCGGAGATACAACTGAACTGAGCGCAAGCCGTGCACAAACAAGCCCAAATTTAGACCCCCACGCGCATCGCTGTGACGTCACCTCGCAACCCGCTCTCCACTCTCGACAACCCATTTCCGATAGTCGACGAAACGGGCTATCCGGTCATAGTCTTATATAATCTGTAATCCTTATAATTTTTGCACACGAGGCCCTCGAAAGTGCACCAATACTGGTCACGGCAAAACCTTACATGACACCGAGAACGAATCATAAGATGTTCATGCGCATTCACATCAAAATTTGCCCCATAAAGATCCTCAAATGTTTTAAACGTATTTTTTTACATCGTTTCAAGTTATCTATAGAACAGAGGGTCGGTTTTCGACGATATCTAAAAGTGGTTGGGAATCAGGCATTCTTGCATGGAATCACAGGCAGCAGAATGTAAACTTCCTCGTCAAATAAAAATATAAGCGAACTAAAAAAGCAATAAATGAGCCCACAAATCTGAGAGTTAAAATTAGCAGGAGAAGAAACGGTTTATAAGTGAGAAGAAAATAGTTGTATCTTTCCATTGAAACTAAGAATAATTTTTTTCTCTAACTTAAAAAATTAATTAACGTGACCGTGGCAGGCTTCACTTCGTAGAAATTACTAATGTCAGTATTAATGATTAAAGACAACTAAGTACTTTTCTACAACATTTTTGATGCACGACGTGTTTCACCGCTTTACCCCTTGCGTTTCACCACTTAAATAACAAATTTCTGTACCTGAAGATGTCGTAAAGCGGTGAAACGCGTCGTACATTAAAAATATTGTAGAAAAGTACTAAGTTGTCTTTAATCATGAGTACTGTTAAAAAATGAATTTTCACGTTGTTAAGCCTAAAACCTTCGAACTTAAGAAACGAACTTTTTTCGTAGATTTTCGCAGTTCATTTTAATTTTGGTAAGTTTCTTTTGGTTTTCTGCGATTTAACTAAACTTTTTTGGCACAGTTTCGCCGTGCTATTCTGCCGGCTTCGTCAGGCATTCTAAATCAACAATGAAAAATAAATAAACAAACTTAAGCGGTTATTATGTGCAGCATGATTAATTAATACTTTAGTTTTTCAAAAGTCTTTTCCACGTATAAGGAAGTTTGTAGCCATCTTCTCTGTTTAGGTTGTTAGGTCTTTTTTCTATTTCAATGGCTTCCCTGATGATCCGTGGATAGTAGCTAATCTTTAATCATGCTGTACATAATAACCGCTTAAGTTTGTTTATTTATTTTTCATTGTTGACTTAGAATGCCTGACGAAGCCGGCAGAATAGCTCGGCGAAACTGTTGCTAAAAAAAGTTTAGTTAAACGCAGAAAACCAAAAGAAACTTACCAAAATTATTAAGAAACGACTTCCTGTAAATTAGCCAGTTGCTAGCAGAAGGAGTCCCCTCAAAACATCGTAGCTGTCGTAGATTTCCAGGAATATGTGAGGTGTAGTAAGTCTTAATAGCGGCGTAATCCTAAAAACGATAACATCCGATATCATCGGTGTAGTTTAAATATCACCACGGTTAGAATTCAATCCTTAGTGGATTCCTTAATCCACCCAAGAAGCAAGGCTCTCAATTTAAGCTTAAATTTTGCTTCCTACAAAAACAGCGCAGTTAAAAATGCTATTTTTTGTGTTATAATGTACCATCCAAGGCTTTTCACAGTTTATAAATGCACTTCCCTGTGTTTCTTGTCGCAAACTCAAAAGGGCAGGAATAAAAAGCAGCAGAATAATAGGCTGAAAATTAAGTGAAGTAATACCTAGAGAGTAAGTAATCACAAAGCTGAATAGAATAGCTTTGGTGCTGCAGAGAATATCTATTCTATTTTTTTCCAAACTTAAATCCAGACGGAAAGTTCGCGATTTAAGACCAATCTTGGATTATGCTTCTTTGGAATATCCAATTCAGCATCTTCTCTTGGAACAGCGAAGACCTTTAAAACTCTTTCGACGAAACCTTACTTTACTTCTCTGCAGTTTAAAATATCTAAAAAATAAGCTATTAAAATCAAATCTTATCCGAAATCTGTACAAAATACCAATACCCTTCTTTGCTTCTCCTTATTCAAATACAATTTTCCTTTGCATTAAGAGTCAATATCAGCCGACATCTCTTTTATTCGTACATACACTCATCGTATGAATTAAAACCAACCCATTCCTCTCTTGCCCTAACTATCCATTTCATCTTTATTTTTGTTAGTTTAAATATCAAGTTCTTTCTTAGTCGCATCATCTGAGTTAGCTATTTATCTTCAATAGAAGCAAATAAGCGCCTACATCTCTTCAAAAGAAATGTTTTTGTCCATTTAATGTGGTTCCCCCTTATAATAATTTTGATAGACCAATTCTCAGCTGAGAATTTTCAGCTAAAGCATTTCTCAGCTTTTTCTCTGCTGAGACGTCTCAATCAAGAATTCTCTTGCTCAATGCAAAAGTTAATTCCGTTTTAACATAAATATTCTCCTTGTGCCCGGACATGTCCGTGCTTATTTGCTCCTTTCCGTGCTCTCAAAATAAGTTAATATGTATTTACCCTTCTGTAATTTCTGCTTTGGTGCCTAAAAATCGACTACTATACGTTTGATTTGCTATGAGTGTAAACAAATGCCGAACGACAGAAGCAAAAGGCAGGGTAATGAACGTGAGTTACGAGATACGTGCTTGATTAATCTTGTTCTGGAGGACAGTTTGTATCACGAGAGCCGTAATTTAATCTTTCGTTCCAATTTGAGTGATGTCCCTTAGCGCTCCATTAAGCAACCAGGGTACGTTATTGGTAATAATGTTGCTTTGGCTGATAGACTACCGAGTTAATTACGGAGCATGATATGGTATCCATATTTAGCAATTAAGTCATGTGTTATATCACGCAGTCCAGAGGGAGGAGATACTATTGGTGAAGTAGGCTGAATTTCCGGTTGTAAAAACTAACTACCACTTCAAGCCCTATTAAAACAATTTCCGGCTGTATAATTCATATTATCTTCCACTATCCAATTACAACCTTCGACGAATTAAATTTTTTTAGACAGGTTTTAAAAGCCAAAATTTTATTCTATATCTTAGGGAAAGAGGGAAAATCTTACATCACTAAAACAATTATCTAAATAATACAACTCATCATGATATTCATGATAATTTTATTTACTGGATACACCTTTCAATCCTTAATAGCCAAGAGTAAAGAGAAAGCAAAATAGATATTGTAAAAGAATGTGAAAATGAGAAGCAGGTCGCGGGAAACAGGAAAGGATTGAAATATAAAGAATAGTTTTAAAGGAAAGCCTAAGATACATTTGGTCAGAAACCTTCGTCAATCTTCCAAGAATAATTACTATTTAAGATGCTCCTCGTATTATTTGAATATGAATGTGTTACTACTTTCAAGCCTGAAATCCTTTGACACGACAAAAAAGTGATGGATACAAAAATGTACAAGATCGATATCCCAATGTACTATTCCTAAAGTTGTGGTTTTATTTTATACAAAGAAAGACTAAATAATTGAGATTATACATAATTTTATTCAGAGAAAGACTATATAATAACGCAGATGCTTTCCGGGTAGCCTAAAGCTCCTTTGCCTGCTCTGGTTTGTTTTTTAGTTGGTTTTATGCCATTAAGGGTAGTGATGGGTCGGTCGTGAGAGATCGAATTCCGAGAGCAAGTTCTCTTAAAAGAAAGATCGATGAACGACTTCTCTCCAATGACCGAGGCGATCTTCACCGATCGCGACAGGAATGATTGCATGACATCAAATATCGATCACGAGACTTGAGACCGACCAAAAAAATCTTGAGTGAGTTTTATAACGAGAGATTCCAGAGTTACTCGCTCTTTCGTGAGATGTAGGCAGTTATTCGATGCTCCGCTCGGTTGCGCTAACAAAGACGCAGCGTAATAACAGTCAACAATTTACATCACGACATAAATATCTTGCATCGAGAGAGTTTTACCAATTTTGCTGGCTCGCTTTTTAGTAGAATAATAACATCATTAAAAATGAAGACCGAATCCGTTACACTGTCGGCAAAGAGACAGCTGGGTTAAGATTCAAAAGGAATGCAATGGAAATTAAACATGATCCAGGTACTTATCCGTTTGTTAATTCGCCAAGCAATGCATTATTTGTTACTGCGTTGGCTATGTAGTGCCGTTATTTATTACGTGCAATAGGTTAATCGTCACTTGTAAGTAGTATAGTACAATACTATATCCCTATGAATTGTTTTCCTTTGCCGCGACGAGTCGTAAATTGTGTGATAATTAAATATCTGAGTCTATGACGTGATCGCTTAGAAATCAAACCTGATACCCATGCCGCTGTATTATATATATACCGGCCGTTTATTTAAACAACTGTGATTCATATTGCCAATGCATTTTAAAAATTCAACTCCGCTCCTCTCTCTTCAATCACTTTTTCTAGACTTTGATGGTGTTGCTGTCAATCAAGAATGTTTCCAGTGCTTCATTGGATGTCCGTTGGCTTTCCCTTCGTCTGAATTTTCTTCCCATATGTCTTCCGAAGAACCGGCGTGTTAAAATCACCGGTGAATTCATCCAGAATTGTTTGTTTTTGGAATGCAGTTTGCTTTTGGTGTTATTTCAAATATTTTTAACTGCAATCTCATCAGCGAATCCTTTTTTCGGAGAATACAATTTCGTATGTGCCAATAACTCTCCTTTTCATTTAGAGGAATGGTATTTGAAGAACTTGATTCAGGGAATAATAGCGTGATTCCAGTTAATATAGGTTAGATCCAAACACCGTTCGAGACATGATAACTGCAAATTATGATTACCCACAGGTAATTTGATTCATACTTTCATCATTATACTTTTGTAGTGAATAGTAAGTTTAAAAAAATGTACATAGGCTTGATCAGTAAATATCAGTATGAGTTTCCGGAATTTCATTTGCATTTGCACTGAGTGTAGCTTCAATAAACGGTACAATGTAAATATCGTAATATTGTAATTGGTTGTAAGCAAAAATGAATTACATGAGTGGGCCATTACATCAGCCTTAGGCATCCCATTGAAATGGGCAAGGAGTTATTTCAATCAAAATGTACTAACATGTTTAGTAAGGCAATATATGACTTCATACCACCGATACTGTGCCACTTTAAATTGGCATAAATGCTGTATGTGAGCAATTAAATAAATAAAGACTGTATTTCTGCGTGCAATAGAGCATCATATACTGTAAAATAGTGCTGGAAATTTGTAATCATCGTATCATCCATCAAAGTGTGTATTCGAACATGGCTTGTACACAGGAGCTTAGACCATATTCATTTAAAATTTAATTCCTTGGAAAGGACAAATTAAAATTTCTGATAGTACTAATTACTCATTGCACATCCAAAATCCCTGGTAAATATTTAGCAGGAAAATTTAGAAGGAACCTGCAGGAAGTTAGCAGAACATTCATGAGGATAATCAGAAACCTATAGTGGCAAAGAAAATATTATTTTAGTTTAAAAACTGATGCCTATCTTAAACATTGGTGGAGTAATGCAATTATAGCATTGGACTGTTATCAACGTCTATTCATTCCACATGCAGTTATCATTCCACATTCACTTTAATTCTTATATTTGCCTGACCATGACATTTTACCACCATTATAATGGTATACAGATAGCTTAACAGACATATATATTTCAGTGGTCAGTTACCACTCCACCCTTCAAAAATTTCTTTCCTTAAAATGATTCAATTTAGTTCTGCGCATCACATCCATTCATTTCAATTGCCTATATTTTTCCTACCTCTCCCAACGAAGCAAACCTTTCCCTTCAAAAGTGCCTTTCAGGACCTCATTTCCTCTTAATTACCTACTATCTGACATAAAGTGGACTCCTAAATTTCCTTCACTGTTATATGTAACTTCAATGCCTAGTCAAGTATCTCTTAACTTCTCTTCTATCTTACTTTCATTATCCTTCTCGAGAGCCACTCCTCATATAACTTTAGTCTAATCTCACCCTCTCAACATTAGCCAATGGTTTAGATCCACCGAAGTCCACAACCCTTTATAAAACCTTCCAAACCAACCTTTTGTTTGCATCCTATATCAGGACTTGAGGCATTACATATCCCCCATAATTCTTGAATATTGCTGATATTTAATATCTTGAGTAGGACACCTCGTTCCACTAAAATTCTGCCCCAGTTACAACTTTATTCCACTTTTTTTTTTTGCTATTTGTCTTAAGCCTCTAATGGTTTCTACTCAATGACCATTCTCAATCTATACTCTGGGGTGAGCTGGCAAGCCACTTACCATGAGGAAAAATATCCACAGATGCTGAGTGGACTATGTTCCCTTCGTTCCTGCTCTTCGTCCAATCTGGCATGTGTGAGCCTAACAGCTATAATTACCCTTGTTAATTTCTACTACAGGTAAACAATACATCATAGCATGTCCTTTGATAACAGTTGATTAATATTCATAAATTTACCAAAGATCATGACAATAGGAGTCGACTTAAGACTAAATCATATTGGGGTTTCAAGGAACATATTCAAAATAAGCCAAGTAGTAATTGTAAAAAACCTACACCAACATTTATTCCACTTATTGATTATTAAAAATAAATGGATCTATGAATGGTTGCACAACCCTTAGTTTTCATTACCCCTGATGACAATGACTGAGTCAGACATCGAAACGTCAGCCTACATGGAGACCATCACCCTGTTGGAAACCCGAGAAAGCTTCTTAGGTTCCTCATATCAGTGAAATAAATAATATTAATAATATGTAACAGCATTCATTAAGCATGAAGCATTATAGACCAAATCCATTTTACACTAAAATTTTGTTATAAGTGAAAAATCATTGATTACCTACCATTGCTTTATTATCCATCCATGACCCTCTTCTCCATTAACTTCTTCAATTTATAAAAGGGTGTTACCAAAACTATGAGTGCATACTTGACTTAAATTATGACAGACATTTAATTTAAATGAAAGCATAAAAAATAATTTTATTCTGATCAAGTTGACTTTAAGTCACACAGGAACGACATCTGTACACTTAAGTTGACTGCTAAGTAATTGAGTACCTGGATAACTTGAGGCACTCAACTTATCACATGATATTGTTTGCTCTCTGCTGTTAGTGATGTCTGTTTGGATTTGGAAACTGGCTCTCTTATAATAATTTACTCCATAATACCCTATATTGGCATATATCCTTTGCCTCTATTGCATTCATACATTACTTCATTCACACTCTCTCCTATTCTTAAGACTCCTAATCTTCCTCCTTTAATGTCTCTTCCACCACATCATGAACCCACAATTTTTTCCATCTTCCTCTTACGCTATTCACTCCTCAATCACAATCCTGTTCCTATACTCAACTCTAATCTATTATTTAAACATTGCCAAACCCACAGAGAATAATCCTTTCATAAAGTCCATTACGGTAGCATGAAGGAAGAGATATTTTCAAAATGTCACAAGAAAATTAATAAAAATATATTAGCTTTAGTTCCCATAAGTATCCAGTAAGTATATCAAGCAAAAATCAACATGAAATACACTCAGAATCTTTACTCTTAAAAATCCAAGATGGTATGTATATTGTTCTAGCAAATTCATCAATGATTGCATGGGGGAAATAAACATTTGTCACAGTATGCACAGCTGATTTTTCTTCTTTGAATCAAAACTAGGTATGACATACAACTGTTATAACTCATATGATATGTAAACACTACTGTTTTCTGATTACAGTTCTATAATATAGAGAGAACTGGCAGAGTGGATATTGGTCTGAAGTTATTGATGGCTATAACCATTGATAAGCACTAAACCATTGTGTAAATTAATAATTGATCAGAGGCTATTCCTTGCAAAGATAATAAACATATATATTGAGGTCAGATATTTAGTAAACATTCTTATAACCTGATTGTTCCATGCATTTCATAAAATCTACAGAGTAAACTAGTTATAATTTTGCCTAGATATAGTATTCCCTACCTGTTACATGATATAGTCTAGTAAATGGCAACTAGAGTAGCAATCAGATAGCAGAGAAACTCACTGACGCTTACATATTTTATTGCATTGGTGCTTCTTAATGATAGCAGCAATATCATCTAGAGGAAGAACGAATGTAGTGGGTTTAAAATTAGCACTGTCAGTGCCAAAAAATTCAAGAAGATTCATCACATCCTGCAATCAGTTTTTAAATCCCTACTCATACACATCATAATAACAAATATTTTGTGTGTATTAGGCATTTCTTATAGGTAGCTTAGAAGCAATATATGTTAACACTTACTGATAAGAATTTGATATGTATAACTGTTGAATACCCTGTAAGACATAACTATAATAATCAAATCGTTTTCGTAACCAATTAACATCTCCAATGTACGGGCAAAAGCATTTTGTGAGGTGGAATTAATATAGCACTAAAGATTCAATACTATAACAAAGTGCATTTTTACTGAATATACATTTTATTGAAAAGTACGCAGGTACATATACAAACCATCATTTAATAATATGCTTTTTAAACATTTAGAATCTATGTGGCATTGCGAAAAACATATTTACTGAACATCAATATAATTGACTAGTTTGATTAGTTATCTAAGTGACGAAGTGCATGGTTCGAAACCCCAACGATTTTAATCGATGGCAACAAACGAAGCATGTTTTGTAAGGAGCGTTTTACATTAGATATAAATCACTCAAGTGGCTGAAAAAATTCATATATTTCAACAAATATTGAGAATAGTAAACGTGAAGTCCTATTCAGTTCACTTTGGCACAAGAAGTGCTTCACGAGAAGAAAACAACATCACGACAGAAGCAACTTCACAAAAAAGTATTCATCGTAGGACTGATTGTTATTATTAGAATCACAGATATATATATGCACAGCGAATGTCTTGGACTCCTGTATTTGCACTAATACCCTGAATTTATGCTTTATATTTACGATGTAAACAATAAACGACGAATATTACGTTAACCTATGAACAAATCTTCGATTTTGGCATTTATTAATATTGTAAGCACTCGACGATCACGAGACAGTATTTCAGAAGCACAGTAACTAAATTATAGATATATAGTACGATGTAAACAAACCTTTACCAAAGTTGAACGTTCGCTTTTTTACATGCAATTCACTCTTAGACAAACACAGCAGCAAACTATGAGATTATTTCAGGGGGTACTGTAACTTAAAAATCTACGACGTAAACAAACAAAAACCCACCATTAACTTCACTATATAGGCTATTTTTGAAGCGCTAACTCTTGGTAAATTTACGACATAAACAATAACTTTAGCATAAGTTGAACATACACTTTCTTCGTGTAACTCACGTCCAGTAACACAACGCAATATTATGCCATTTCAGAAGCACAGAAACTTTTATAACCTCCATGGTGTATTTCCTGTCATAACACATCCATTAGGAGCGTAAGTCTACCTAACACAAATAACCTTTAAATATCAAAATATCACCACAAGAACACACGCAATACATCACAGCACATATAACATTTGTAATCACTGAATTTCCATAATTGCATTGTCACTTAAATACACGATAAACCATCGTTTCAATATTCTCGACAAATATTACGTCTCGTGAACAAGTGAAACAGACTCTAATTGAAAATTGAATTTTAGTGCTACAGTCGGATAATTTGCTTTAAATTCTTACAGCCAAAAGAAAACGTTGATCGTTTCGAACTACATACCAAAATAAAATTTCGCTACTAAATTAGTATTAATAATTGGTTTCTATAATGAGTTGTTAATAATTTGTGGTCGATAAAATTTCACTCTTCAATAGTTTTGTAATCAAGTGGGATATCCCTAATATTCTTCGTATAACTATACTTAAAATCACAAACCAAGAGCATTGTGTAAAAACA
Organism: Pyrrhosoma nymphula; assembly: GCA_963573305.1. NCBI lineage: Eukaryota > Metazoa > Arthropoda > Insecta > Odonata > Coenagrionidae > Pyrrhosoma > Pyrrhosoma nymphula. The sequence goes on from OY754333.1 coordinate 24,672,801, forward strand.
AAACAAACCTTCGCACGATTGCACAATTGTGCCTTCAATTGTTTTCAAAGAATTACCCACAACTCCACGGAAACCGGCACTGAACGAGGTAGCTGCACTGAAACTCTGTGCCTGCTCTGTGCTATCAAGAGCAAAGCTGTACACCTCGTTCATGCTTACAGTATGAAACTCACGAACGACCAGATTTTTTATCTATCACGATTTTCCTGAGAGATCATTGATCGTAGGCAACTTGTACTGCACACTAACTGGAAAATCGGTCTCTCTGATCGACGATCGAAGATCGAATCACAAGCGGGAGTGACCGACGCGACCGAAATCTCTCAAAAGACCGACTTTGCCCATCACTAATTAAGGGGCAATAAATATTAGTATTATTTATTAATGAGTGAAATATTACCCGCAAGTTTGAACGGAAACCATGGTCTGCAGTCTGAGAGATGAGGATTAAACTGTTCGTACACGTAGCACTCTCCCAGTTTCTGGTATGACTGTGCTTTGTTCTCGTAACTGCTTTTTTGTCAGTGCCTAGCGGCCGAGGGAACGTGCAGGGTCCTGATTTGTACTAGGACGAATGCTGCATGCCTGGTGTGGAATCACCCCGTGCCACGCACCCTAGGTGGCATGCACGGTACTTCGTAACGGTAGAATTGATTATAGGTAGGGTTGGGCGGAATCGGAAACAAACTTTCTTTCATTAATTTTTTCACTTATCAGCCCATCTTTCCTGATGAAATTCATTCTTCTGCCAACGCATTTGAATGGTGCCTTATGTATTCAAGACCAATACCAATGGCTTATCTCACATTATCCTTATTACCCAAACATCCTACCATCTACGAATGCCCACCTGACTCAGTCACCCTCCCGTTTCCTTCGTATTCCCTTCAGCCATTTCCTTTTTAATTACACTGACCATCTTAGCAATCAATTGATATTTACATAATGTGATCTCATGTGGATTATTTTCATTCGAAGATAAATGCATCATTGCATGTCCATTGAAGCTACCTTCATGTATTTGGTAAAATGAATCATTTTGGGTCACAATTATTGGCGAAGTGATAAATATGGTTAAAGGCTGGGCAATAAATATGGTATAGTCAAAAGTGCAATAAAACAGAATTTACTCCTATTATTGATATAACCACGAGTGAATGCTGATTTCTTATCCCTTTGCACATTGAATTTCAAAGCAATATTTTAAAGGTAAACTTGTTTCGTAATGGAAATGGAAAAAGAAATTTAAGATCAAGCTTGGCCTTTGAAATGAGACAGTTGATGTTAAAATCATGACGGATGCTTTCATGAATTACAAAGATCTATTCGCATTGTATGCAGCTGGTTCTATTCGCTTACGATGGTACGTTAATGTGTCCACACTTAGATTATTTTCATCAAAGAGAGAGCAGTGAGCAGGACCAATTTTAACACTCAGTGGATTATACGCATTCAATTTTGCCGAGGGCACAAAATATTTTCCGGCCGTAGTCTGAGGGAAATGAAGAGTTCTGGACGAGACCAGATAAAAGACGGCAGTTGAATTGCAGAGGAGATAACAATATGGCTCAAGAGACTAATTCGGAACTGACTCACCCGTTCAGACGAATCGATTGATACAGGGTTAATGAATGAACAGAAGTCTCGACTACTCCGCACGAATGGGGGAAAAAAAAAGACGCTTCCAATCTAATATCCTTAGATTTTGGACTAGAGAAAGATAAAAGCACGCTTTTGACGCACGAGTGTCAAGAGACAGCGCTGCCACCAACACGAGCCCCCAGCACACCAGCCTCTCTTCTGGACCTAGTTTCGTAGAAGATGAGTTGGAATCTGCTTTGTTAGATATTGGCAGAAGAATTGATCAAAGGTAGACGAATACCAGAAAACAGCTTATTTTTCGCGCCGAGTCTTTGGTGCCCGATAGGTATAAAGTGTCCATAGCGATGATTCAACAGCGTAAGGGTAATTACCAGCTATTTAACTGCATTCTTCTATGTGGACTTACATGAGCATGCATACGAAATTCCGCAGTAGTCAACATTTTTTGTTGCTTAGAAAATATTTTCAAAACTCATATTTAAATAGTTGATCAAGGTACGATACTGCATGTATCAGTGATAGTAAAAAAAATTGGCAGTTAACTCCAGGCTAATTTCATATCCATTCACATCCATTATCTAGCATTAAAAATGTAAAATTATGATAGTAATAATTGAAATTTGAAATCTAATAAAGATATTACTCAGCGATCCGCCTGAATAAATTTTTATTAAGCCAAAATTATTTCATATGCACAATTTCTCAAATACTAAGATTTGATGATCTACTGACTGCATTACAAAAAGAAAATTAAGACTTAACATGAATAACAAAACCGCGCCTCCGTAAGAGTACATAGGAGGTAATATTTTTTATCCGGGGTACTTCTATGCCTTAGGTCATAAAACACGCTGTAGGTGCAGCCAATGGAAAAAGTCCAAGACGAGGGAGGACAGCCATTGTATCGACGCGAAATAAGAGATTGCGGGCAATTTCATCCCCCCACCCCCGAGCTACGGCGCGACGGTCCAATTCTCTCACTCTAGTACACCAACCTTTTTTGCTTTCAGATTTCAAGACTGGTCTTCTTCCTCTCACATCCCGCGTCACTTAAGTTGATTAAGTCAATTAAGTTGATGGGTAAATGAAATTTTTTTTTAATTAATAAAATGCTAAGAAAAATTGAATCTGATCCAACTGCGTAAATATAAAATCATTAGTTCTATCCAATGCCTTACAGATTTAAGAAAGCTGTCGTCTAATAATTACAACGCTTTATACCGCAATTTTATCAGCCGTTTCTAATTTTTCTAAGTCGAAACTCTCAGTATTTTACCAAAAAAAAATATTTAACCCAAAAACCGCACGACCAACGACAGAATTCAAAAGCTCATGTTTAATGGACCTGAGAATATTGGGGAAGTAAGAATATGTAGATATGAATTATCTATGTTACTTTACTCACAGAAGGTAATTTAAAGACCACATCTTTCGATGGGGATGGCCATATGCATGTCACCGAAATGATACTGAAGCCCATGACGCCACTTATTGGAATAGTCTTCTCAGAACACATCTAATCAACGGCCCATCATGATTTTACAACACTACTCTTTCTTTGCTTCGAATTACTTCGACGATGGTAGGTCCGGTGGCTTTTCAGACCTTCAATAGAAAATACTTCATTCTTCTCATGACCTATTCACCAATTAGATAAAAGTAATTCGTCCCGGAATTCAACCTTCTATTTCTTCTGTGGAACTGAAACCCGTTACTGAGTATTGGACTCTTCCACCATTTCTCTCTATCCTTAACTGCCACCCACCAATTGCGGACATACAGAATGCCTGGAGTCACTGCTCACTCCACCTATCCATCGAAGTCCAAGCCTTTCTTAACCTCTTCTTCCCACTGGCTGTACCGAGCTTCCTACAAACCATCGATTTCGTTTTCCTTTTGATGTGTTATTTGCTGTATTCTTGCAATAACTTCCTCCGGCATATCCTTTACGTATTGCGGTTATTAAAGTTTAGCAGCATTCCATTTCATATTATTTGCAGTTTCATTTCATTGCATTCATTTTCTTTCTGTTTGATATTCATGACCGTGAGTTTGTTATTACCAAGAAATTATCGCAATCCACATTGGCTCATCTATTCGTCCGGAAATTTATCAAATTAGATCTGTTTTCCAATGAAGAGAATATGATCTATCTGATTAGATGATTTAGTAACTAGAGACAACTATGTTACCTCATGCATTATTTTGGACTCAAATAACTATCACTAGGTGATTGGAAGTTACAAGGGAGATTAACTTTAGGTCATTATCATTTTTTTCTTTCCTGGAAATATATCCCCTTGGATTATTCTAATAAACTCACACAAACGAAGATGGTTAAGGCAATATCACTCCTTTCAATGAAATTGGAAGACCGCTATGGAGCGTATTTTATACGAGGTCGTGTTTTATGTGGTAAAAAATTAATAAAAACTAATTGAAAGTATTACTCTAAAAGGTTTCCCGACAAACGTAATCTCTTCATCATCTAAAATACACTGATGAGGCACATCCAATGAGATTAAGGATTATATGATTTCAAATTAGTATCTCTAGTAGTTCATTCCGGTGCGGGATAAAAATGTGCCTTAATTAATTAGTAGTGCGGTTATATTACTTGGAGGGAAGAGAAAGCATGTTTTTCCGGAGAATTTCTTTTAATCCCTATTCAGAGGGGGATCTTATTGAATGAATTAAAAACTTAATCTTATTAAACCTCTAAGAAAGGACGCCATCTAGTGGAACACGATCGTAATTTGAAATGCTGAAGTTACATTTTCTAAAATTGTACCGCCTCAGACAATTGAAAGTTGAAAGTCACTCAATAATAAAATGCTAGCAAAGTAAAAGTTGGATAAAAATACAAAAACAAGCTCCACGGAAATTTTTTAAGGAGAGAAGATACAAAAAAGGAACCGAGAAGTATATCAAATCAAATAATTCCGCGTACATTACAGAGTACCACATCAAAAAATTAGCATTAATTATGAGTCTGGCAACAACACTATTTTCGCCTGTAACAGTGTCAACAGAATGCAGATTTTTGCTCGATGTTTCTCAAGACAAAATGCAACCGGTACTTAGAGAGCGATTCCTGATGCTGCATACGACTGTTGGTAAAAATTAAATCTGTCATACTATGATTTTGTGCCAGAAGATAAACCTCGGAGTCCTAAAACGCCCTAAAAACTCAAGGATAACAAGAGCTAACCTAATAAATGGAAAACCCAATGACCGTTTATTATTCGTGGATCTCTCCATTTTTCGGGTTTGCGCCGCGTTGGTTGTCATAGGTTGACGACAGTTTCGCCGGGATTCCACCAGGCGTCTTCAGGTCGAAGTGCCGATATCGGCATTTTGGCTGCGTTTATATAGCCCTCGTTCTCCCGCTGCTGCGCTGTGATTGGTTGGTTTCTGGAACACTCTCTTCCAAGCGTTGGTCAGATGGTATCCGTCTTCCCGGTTGAAATTTCTTGGCATTTTGGTGATCTCTATTGACTCCCTTATCAGCCTAGGATAATATCTTCTTTCCTTGGTGATGATTTCGGCTTCGTCAAATTTTATGTCGTGTCCGGGTTCGCTCCAAGCATGCTCGGCGACTGCTGATAGTCAAAATGCCGATATCGGCACTTCAACCTGAAGACGCCTGGTGGAATCCCGGCGAAACTGTCGTCAACCTATGACAACCAACGCGGCGCAAACCCGAAAAATGGAGAGATCCACGAATCCAGAACGCCACGGAAAACTACGAACTAAGACCGTTCATTAGTTTTACCCAACTTCTGTTAATGTTACAATTAACTCTGTGGAGGTAAAGAAAGTCTTCATTATAAATAAATGCACCTCATTCGATACGAAACGTTCATGATGGACACGAATTATTCAGATGCACTGTATCGTGTATCAAACAAATAAGTATTTATCGGGTTGAAAACATATATCACATGAGGAAAGTACCCCAACATGCATCACCTACATTATAAGTGCTGTAATTGATTAAAAACCCAAATCTATTTGTGGATTTAGATTTCACTCCAAAAAAATTTAAAACAGGTTGAAGAAAAATGAGAAGACATGGACTGGAGAGGTCCATTTAATCAGACAATCAAAGTTTCACCATGCAGGAAACTTTGCATGCGCACGGAAGTTATGAAGTCAAATCTCCACCCAATCAGGGTTTGAGGGTCCGTATTCATCATTCCGCGTGAGAGGAAACTTTCTTTCAAGATTATGAGGTCCAACGACGATTCTTTTTTTTTTATATGCCTCTTCACAAAATCTACACGAGTCAGAAAATTAGAGAGCCACTTCAATTACAGCAAGGAGACCATTCAATGAGGATACGTTAAAAGGATAGCACGAAAGAAGGGGGAAGAAAAGCGATAGAACTGAAAGACGAGGAAAAAAGTAGGAAGGGAAGCCCAGTGCCATTCGCGCTGCGTGTTAGCTCCTCACTATCTCCTCACTTCCAACGAACGGACCAATTTTTTTTCTATCCTTGATTCATGCTGCGCCGCTGTGCCTTCATTTTTTTTCGTCCCTTTTGCCATTCTGGGGCACGCTGGTGATGGGAATTCGGCCCCAGCTTTAAAACTTCACCGTGGGCGCAATAGAGCAACACTTCCTCGACGGGACAATGGTGGCGCGGTGGGGGATTGGACACCGACGGACGGCGGCGTCCCGAAACAGAAGGCGGAACCGCTCCCAATCCATATCTCAACGCTCCAGTGTCGTCATTTGTTTTCTGCTTGCTTAGAGAAAGCATTACGCCAAAATGAACAGGGATGGGAACAGTGACTTACTTCTCTTTCCGGTAAAGCTTAGCGCACTAACATGTTTTCTGCAGTGTCAAAATTATTTTCTGAATTACTTCAATGCCAGCCATAATTGCCTCTTACCAGTAAAAAGGCTTGATATTAAGTCCAGAAGAAAGATACCGGAAAGATACACATTTTAATGTTTACTCTGACCTACAAATGTAATAAAGTCATTAGCTTGGGCAACAAAGGCTACCAATTCGAAAATCCTTACATGCAAGAGTTAAGGGTATAAAAGTATGTCCTACATTTATCAGCTCTTCATTGAACATTTATCAGCTAAACGTATTCTTCATTCTTGTTTTAAAAGAATAGAATTTCATTTACCACAGTCTACTTGTAATTAAGCTCAGTTCAGCAGTACAAAGACCGTGGCATGAATTGAGATACTTAAGAATTGTAATTAGTGTACCTACTATTGGGTATGCTATTTCACTATCATCAGGAAGGCGAGAAAGGCTTTCAAATACATTTCCAAATGAAAATCCGTATCTCAATTCTGCATCGATATCGACTTCGTTCGATTCGTTACAATTTTATGAACAATTTCTAGAGATCAATATTCACGGATAAGCTATTAATAAGAAAGAGTGGATATAGAAAAATAAATGAAAACATATATTACATCAAAGTTTGTGAAATGCCATCTGGATAACCGATAAATAGAAATACTCATACATTTCTTCTCGAATGGAGCGAGATGGAAACAAAAGAAGAGGCTATTTCGTGAAGGGGTAAAAAATAGTGTCTTATCAAAATAAACTAGCGAGAAAATCTTTGAGGTTTTCCTCAAACTCTAACATTCATTGTTAATAGGTAAGTACTATCCACTAATTTCAATCTCATTTCAATAAAAAAATATGTAAATATTAAAAAAAAATAATAGACACCATATAGAGCTGATGCATGGGGGAAAAAAGAGATAAATTGAGGGAATTGTTTACTTACTTTAGAATTTTCCGAATATGGAAAAATAATCGTACCATTTATTTGGTTTTTAGCTTGAATAAAGAAATCGAGGTCATCTTGAAGCATACAAAAAGGTTAGCAATGAAACTTTTCGTCCAGTGAGAGAACTAATATATGTGAAGAGTTAATTTCCGTAGAAACGTTTTAACGCAGGTGACTATGTGGGAAAGGAATGAGAGAGATCAGCATACTATCTATGTTTCTTCTCCTTAAGAAAACAACTGAAACTCCATGAAACACCATTAGCATTGGACTTAAAAATAAATTGTCTCCCACCAGGGAACTAGGATTGAAGAACGCAGATACGAAGAAATAGGACGGGAATTGGGTCTTGGCCACGAATACGATTGAAAAAGTGTTACAACCAGTAAAAGGCACTTGAAGCCTTAAGAAAGCATTTTTTTAGAAGTCGTTAATCATCTTGACTTCCTTATTGGAAAGCTTTTTAAAGCACGGATGTCATATAGTAGCGACTATTGGCTATAAACATCACTGAAAAAAAACATTAATAGTTCTTGACCATTGAACCAGGGCGATAGCAAAGTATTTTAAAGGATGAAATTGCTAGTGGGTCCCAGGGGCAGGATCTTTCGTAACACGAATGGAGTGTCTAGGAAAAGATCCCATCGATGGTGGTGATAAAATCGTTCGCAAGGGCCATGAGTGAGGTATATTTGCCCAACCGATAGCGTAAACGTCACGAAAGTTATCACCGCTAAAAGCCCTCTCCTTCCGTAGCTCCATCTACTCCAGTCTGAGATATAAATACCGCTACAACAAACATGCACAGGCTTAAAAAAACAATTGCGATAGATAACAAATAAACGTTAAAAAACGCACTGTCGACTTTCGACGAAATATGTGTTATTGAGCAAAGGAAAAAATACGAGTGCTTTTTTTAGTAAACACATATTGAGAATGTATGTTCTAACAAATATGCTATAAACTCTCCAATGCTACATTAAAGACATTGCGTTGAAATGAAAAGATAACAATAAACAAAAAATTCTCTTTTGTAGGAACAAAAAAAGACTTCGCTGCTCCAGGTCCAAGTTGGTGTTAGTCACAAATCATCATCAATAATCCACGTCTAGGAACTGTCGGTAATAGTACACTCTAATACGAGTACAATGTCAGTACACGACTGTTGATATTTTAAAAAGGAAAACAATTGCAATGATAAACCGATACAAAATACCATTCGAGGACACTGTTCCAGCCACACGTAAAACTTTCACTTAATTGATAGAATTTACGGGACTAGCCTAAGAAATTTAAAGCAATTAGGATATGAATTCAAATCTCCAAATTACCGTAGCTAGCTAGCGTAGACATACAGGAGGAAAGATATTCAAAGTCACGTTAAATTACGATTTGTTTACTCAATGTAAAGCTAAAAAAGTAGAATTTATGGAAACTGTGTAATTGAGCAACAACATCAATATCTTAAAAATGTATTTTCACTCTGCATATTTAATTCCTGTTTTTTATTCGATTGTATTCAAGGTCTCCATTTCCAGATCGACCCACCACAATAGTTTAGTCTTACAACCACCACAATTGTTTAGGATATATATTATAGGCAACAGGATATTTAAATCTGAATAGCACTAATCAATAATTCAAAAGCTAATACAATGATTGGTGAGTAAGCTTATTCTATACCAAGATACATTTCTCATGCCAATCGCGTTTTTAACAGGGATAAATATTATTCATTTTGAGAGACATTACCATTTCTACAGAGAGGCCACAGGAAATTAAGCTGGGGTCTTGTGACTGTCGGAGAAGAGTAAACAGATCCCACGGTCGCTTGAAAGTTCCACGTTAGCGTCCGAATTATTCCCACTGCTGCCAGAGAGAGGTCTTCGACCCGGAGGTGTACATGCAAACAAAAACAAACGCACGCATCACAGCGTCCCGAGCGAGACCACATTTTGATGAGGAAGCCCTTCGCCATGTCATTGTGTATTTATTTTAACGGTAACGAGGGAATATTTTATAATACAGCTAGGGACGCAGTGTAACTTGATGGTGAAACGGACAGGACACCACCCAAGATCACGGCAAGCTGACTTTGAGAAGACCGACAAGTTAAATTTTAAAAAAAATCATGTAATTTTGGAGCGAAAAAATCGAGGTGAGGGGTCAAATATGAAGGTTTTTTATGCCTCAGGAGGACATGCATTAAGGCGGGGAAACATGTTGCGGCCGGAAGCAAGTGATGACTTGGCCTCCCATTCTTTCTCCCTCCACTGATGCTGGACTTTTGCTGCAACGGATTCCCGTCCTACATTTAAATTACGCGAGGCAATTACTCGCCCGGGTGTGTGCTGGGAATTTTTCTCAGGTTCGAGAAGAAAAGAGGAGAGCTGAATAACAAAACTATCCCAGGGTTCCATTTTTCGGGCGTTGCAAAACATTAGCTTGCGTCCTTACCCGCTACTTCAACCAATAAAACAGACTTTTGATTTTTTCCACCAGTCCAGCAGCCAATTAGCGGGCTGATATAATTTCTGCCTTCTTAAGAAAGTCTGAGAAATTCTGGAAAATGAAATTTTTTATCAAAACGATTTTTCCTCTGCATAGCATGACGATTCAGTCACTGCGAAACACGATAAGAGTAAGGTGCTGCTGATTATTCAATTTTCCACCGATAATCGCTTTCAACCTCTCAACTTATGCTACCGGATCGCTTCGAGAGAATAATAGTGGCAGCACTGGAATCTACCAAAATAACAATGCCGAAATAATCTATCGGAGAATTGTTCAGAATTTTTGAAAAGATTACAATCATTCCGCGATTCCACAATTTCGTTGGAATATGCCGAAACAATATGGCGCGGTTTGTATTCAATTCCCTCTAATAAAGCGTCATATTTAGGATATGTATTCCGCAAGCTAAATTCGCTCCACCATGCTGAAACCACGAATCCCATCGTATCTGAGGTCACAAAAATCGTCTTACACTGGTTCCACAAACAATGCGTTGCATATGCGAGCGAGCACGCCCTCCATTGCATGCATACCCGAAGAACGTAAGGAAAAATTTATCGTACGAAAAATTTCGTACGATATATTGTCACAGAAAAACTCGCAGAGAAACTTGTGCCTTGGGATGTGAGATACAGAGGGACTCTTACACGTTAACCGCGTATATGAAAAGCGATTACGCCCACTTGCACGGCGATGTCGATATGCCGACACATTTTCGCGTTCAAATTGCACCACAGACCGCGATGTTCAAAGCAGAGCACGGGACGCAGACACTAGCGTGGGCTCTGCCCACTGGAGATGGAGCGTTCGTAGCAGCCAATCATCGACGAAAGGCTAGAGTTAACGACGCAGTTTCGCGATTGCTGACGTTTGCGCAATTTTCGGATACGAGCGAATTTTAGACCGGGCACGGCTTGAGATGAGAGAGAGGATTAGAGAAAGGAGCAGGGCTCAATCTGTGGGCGTCGGATTTGGCTTTAATCCTAATGAGGGCGTCACGTAGGAGGAGCGGTTGAACGCAAATCAAACGCATGGTATTTACCCGGCACCCGTACATGTGGATCCGAAAGACGGCTGAAGAGTAGGTAGTGGCGGAATGAAGTGTAGTCGGAGCGAAACGGCTTCAGCCGCAACTGTTTCAAATAACCATTGCAAACAACAGGTTAAGTTTCGTGATCGTGCTGCAGCCGCGAAGTTGCACTCTGTGCTGTACAGCGGCAACTGACAGCTGAAGCCGACTGTCTTATCTTCTATTCTGTTCAAGTTGCACTGCACGTGTGGCTGCGTTGCGGTCTAGATCTACAATTTATTGGATTTGAGTCTGTTGCAGGCGGTTGCTGGTTTATTCAGCCAACACATGTCTTTGCAGATTGAATTAGAACCTATCTTTCATTTATCAAAATGAAGTTGTAACTTAATTTGAGTGAAATATTTCTTATTACATAGAATATAGAATTACCGAACTACGCCGATCGATCGCCTGTTGTTTGATGTGCCTCTAGCGCCTCTAGCTGTTGTCCGCAACAGGGTGTTTCGCTGAAGTGTCGCCTATTCGATGAAACCGGTCGTATTAAGTAGAATTCACTGTGAAATTTACAAGGTTTGTATTGAGTCTGTCAATATGGGTTTTCACAAATTTACGCCTGAGAATATCGAGTTCATCAAATAACCACGTTGCGAGCCTAAAAAAGTTCGAAGCAATTCCGTATGCATCCTGCAGAAATCCTTCATCACGTTTACGCTTAAACAAGATATTGTATGGAGAGAGCATCTCCAGCTTTAAAGTATTAGATCAGGTATTTTCTACTTCCATTTAAACTTACCTTTATCGGTTGATCACATCTATTACTGATAATATGTTTAATAAGGTACAAATAAACGACAACCAACATTCAAAAAGACAAGCAGAAAGGGAGAAAATCATTATGAATTAAGCCTTTCCTCCTCGAAAAGAGATGTGGGTTTGGAGGAGGATGGAGAAGGTGCGGTGGGAGACAAATGAGGGAGACAAATGAGGAAGTGCTTGACCAAGTTGGAGAGGAGAGGATACTTCTGGATGAGATTAGGGGGAGGCAGGGTAGGTGGCTGGAAGCGGTAATGAGGGGCGATGGTTTACTGAAGGCCGTGATAGAGGGAAGGATGTTGGGCAAGCGGGGAAGGGGGAGAAAGGGAATAGGTTTTATGGACGGGATATTAAAAGGTGGGACTTACGCTGAGATGAAGAAAGAAATACTAGAGGTAGATAGGGCCCTGCACGTATAAAAAATCTGGACGATTTTTCTCTGACTTTCATCATAAACTGCCTTTAACCGGTGTATTACTCTAACGATACCTCTAAGAGAATCGTTCATTTCATGTATTCATCATGAATTATTTAAAAGTTAAGGCAGTCCAAGCTTGGAGCTTTGCGATCGAGTTCCTCACTTCTACGCTCATCATTCACGGTACAGTTGGGTACTTTTCGAAGCACGGTTGTACGGAAGATATTTTAAAGGGAAACTAATTACGTCTAAACACAATTAATAATCACCTCATGAAAGGGGTAAATAAATTTAAGGCTTCCGGAGAACACAAAATACCCACGTTAATATTCAATATTATCTACTTTAACGGAAAGGATGCATCAGAATTTTCTTCGTCACCGGCAATATTGTTATCTCTTTCTACTTTATATGGTTATTTTTACGATAAGACTCGGCAATTCTCAGATTTATTTGTAGACATATGTGTTATAGGTTGAATATGTAAACCAAACCATTGCTGTTAATTTTCAAACGTCTAAATTACGAAGATAATTTTATTTGGTCGTTACACGTAAATATATTACTGGAAATTTTCTACTTCGACTTAAAACTTGAGGAACGGTGACGGAAGGGAGGCTCTTGAGGAGAGCTCTTGAGGAGGGGGTTGATGAGGGGGGGTTGGACGACTCAAGATGAAAAAAATACTCCGCAGTATAGTGAACCGGATCACGCGATCAGGATCCCCAACCCTCAAAACGAATTCCTCCAAGTTGAGTCGCTCCTGCTCTTTCCCTCTCCCTCTATAATCAAAGGAAAAGCCATTTTAAGCTCTCCTTCAGGGCGAGGGTCTTGATGACTTCAATACGGAGGCCGTGCAACTGGGGAGAGGTAAGACAGAATAGAAGCCGGAAGGGGGGAGGGGTGAAAGGGGAGGATTGTGACTGAAGGAAGGAGGGGCTGGAGGGGTTAAACGCGTGAACGCGAGGAGACGACATCTGCCGACCGAGCGGTGTGTAAGCGGCTTAAGTTCCCTTGACGACGGAATATCTGAGGCAAAACAGTCGGGAGTCACCGTGAGAGGCGGTTCAAAAAGTAGATAAAAGTGAGACAGATGTTCCCCACTTCTGCTCACGATTGCACGCTCTTACGCCCAGTATATAAGACGACTATCTCCATAGCCGGGGTCTGTTTCAATATCTACAGTATAATATCATCCGAGTAATCTACCGGTTGAAGGTAGGCTGTCATGAAAGTCAGTCAGAGAATATCCAACAGACTCTAACACGTGCAGTGCCCTATCTACCTCTAGTTTTTCTTTCTTCATCTCAGCATTAGTCCTACCTTTCTTCATCCCGTCCATAAAACCTATTCTCTTTTTTCCCCTTCCCCGCTTGCCCAACACCCTTCCCTCTATCACGGCCTTCAGAAAACCATCGCCCCTCATTACCGCTTCCCGCCACCTACCCTGCCTCCCCCTAATCTCATCCAGAAGTTTCCTCTCCTCACCAACTAGATCCAGCACTTCCTCATTTGTCTTCCTTTCCGTCCAACGCACCTTCTCCATCCTCCTCCACACCCACATCTCGAATGCCTTCAGCCTATTTTCGTCTTCCTTTCTCAAGATCCACGTTTCTGCCCCATACAACGCCACACTCCATATTCAGATCTTCACCAGCCTCTTTTTTACATCCTTACTTAAGGTCACCGTCATCAGCTCCCTTCTATTATTGAACGCTTCCTTCGCTAGCGCTATTGTCCCCATATTGTCTTTGCTACTAAGCCTATTTTCTTCTAAAGATCTTCTTTTGGTATATTTTTAATATTAATTTTCCAATATGCAAATCCTAGAGGTTTAATAAATAGGTTAAATAATCCTTTTGTCAAAGGCCGAACTTGCTTAATTCCACCGGCGGAAAAATACTCTATTGCGGCGGACGTTTGGCACTTTCATAGCTGGAGCCAGAAAGCACGGCCCGCAAAACTTGCACGTTGCCCCTTGAAATCACGACTATATTGCGAGGCGAGTTGGTCAATCAACGGGTACGAAGACTTGGACGCAAAATGAAGCGAGCGCTCAAAATCGGTGCCCAGACCGCAACACGTAATAGGAATTTCGCTCGCAGGAAATCGCGTCAAGGAGTTTCTTCACTCTAGGCTGTGAAGCCAATTACCAAACCGCTTATTTCACGTCACGAGCCGAGCCAAGTGACCATAATCTAAGCATTTTCCCCCAGCCAATTGGCGTTCGAGGCGTATGATTGCAAATTTTGGTTCCCATGCTGGCCACCAATTCATATTACCATGCTACCGTCAGAAAATTGAAGAGTGGTAGTAAATCATAATCGAAAAAGTGAGGCATGAAATTAATTTAGCTAAAAAGATTTGGCCATCGATCTAAGAAGGTATTTCCGGCAACTTGTTTTACCTGTCCATAGAGTTAAGTTAATACAAACCGATAATCAATTATGTATGAAAAATAACCACGAACGGTTCAAAATAATTATGAAAAAATGCCTACTAGTTTTAATCACGAGATGTGAAAAATAGTAAGTATATTTGTGGCGACATCATTCCAGCAATACGACCAACGAAACTATATATTCTAGAAAAATAAAAAACCATTGCTTGTATCGCTTAATAAATTAAGATGAAATATCATAAGGTCAATAACAAGGCTCCTAGGACATACTATATAATACTATAAGATGGTAATAACCTATTTTAGCTATCAAAGCATGCATTAATTCCATGGTATTATTTATACAATTGAAAAATTTCAGAGGTTGTAAAATTAAATTAAACTTACAAGTGCCGGAGTAACCGATCGTCTTTCTTTCCTTGGACTACATCATTCCTTCTGTTCTCCTGAAATTCGGTTGATCCAGGGAACGATTCTGACCTGCAGAATAAAATAACTCACGATTAAAAAAATCGATATTGAAAGAAATCTACATATTTTAAGTTAACAAATCCTAAATTGCTGAGTATTTCACCGCAAAAGCAACAATGTTGAAGCTAGTATAGTAAATTATATGTATAGTATTTATATTTACCGTGATATGTGACAGCGAATGCTGATTACCCGACGTAGAAAGCATATGAGGTAAAATTTTGTAACATGTAACAGTTATTGTTAGCAAAATAACTGACACAAGCAAAAAAAAATGCTGTCAATACCTCATTCACCATTTTTTTCCAGTAATGACCATATTCAATGAAAATGGAGACTGAGAAATGGAGACTAACAGTGTGATGTGAAACATTTTTCTTTTGCTCCAAACCAATGAATATTAATGTTGCGTAATAGAGTTGAAATACGCGTGGATTGGAAAATGCAATATGCAAAAACTTCTTGGTTTTCCATAACGTCGAAGATATTTCTTCCGTCTACCTAGGCTACCTTCCATGAGAATGGTTGCTAATTTCTAATTATATTTACGTAAAAGTAAAAATCATATCTACTAACTACCTATAACGAAAGCGTCAGTAAAATTAAGTATTCGCCAGGGTATATTCTCTGGAGGTGCTACAGAAATTCGAAGAACTTTTTTGCGAGGTCCCAATACAATTACCAAAATATTAGAATTGGCAGTAGGGTATCGATCCAGTCAGCCCTACTTTTTTATTTAAATTCTCTTGACATTGCAGAAACATTTTTTTGTAATTTCAAATTCGTATCAATTTTACGAAATGAATTATAAGCTCCAACGCAGCCAAACTCATTTATCACTGGGAATGTCTCGTTCATTGTGAACGCCTAATTTCTCAAAACAGCAAAGACCTAAAACTGTGTTGGTACTACAATCACAATACTGTAGGTTCTACAATTACTATCACCCGCCAAACCAAGTCTGATCATCCTTCAACTAGGTTGTATGAAATCAAGGCGCGTGGATTTTTCCATTGAGATCAAAATTGGCTATTACGAATACACTTATAACAAAAGCTAATCTGTTAAGTATGCACACGAATGATTTTGAACGGGAATCAATATCCAGTGCACTAAATAGTCAACCTCAATTTACTTCCCTGGAAATGTGAATCGTTACGCACTGGTGAGTATTCGCGGATTTCTGGGAATGACGAAAACATCGTTCAGCAAGACTTTATTCGGCTTCGGAAGAAACATGGGTTCAAATAATCCGCGGGCGACAGAATTCCAAGCGGACACCCTAGCAATGCAATGTGCTTCTTGCATCGTTAGTTACCTGGGTTACTGATGTACAAATCGACCAGCTTGCTGCTTCTTATTCAACTTGATCCCTATTGATACGTAGATAAACTTAGGGAATAATTGTAATAAACATTTTTATCCTTTAAAAAAATGATTGACAGTTTAGCAAAATAATGAAAGGGTAGATACATGCGAATATTTTTATCGTTTGATCGTATTTAATGCGTTTATCAGTGTTTTGGGAGTTCAAAATAAGGTATACAAATTTTTCAACTCCTTTGATTTTAATTGTGACCATTTATAAATGGCGTCGCAAGTGTTTTTTACGAAAATAAAAAGCTGCATGAAGACAGCGTTTTGTAAACCTCAACGTTTCGTTCTGTCTACTGAGAAAGCCGTCAGGAGGCTGAAGATATTGGTTACATTCGTGTTCTCTCTATACTAAACGACTGACCATTGTTGATAAAAGTTAAAAAAGAATATAAATAAAGAAGTTCATGGCCGATTATTGCACTCATATTTGTGGAAATATATCTTTTCCCAGCGCTGCTTGGGCGGTAACTGTCTTCCCAATTTAAATTTGATGGACACTTTACGTAAAAGTAAAAATCATATCTACTAACTACCTATAACGAAAGCGTCAGTAAAATTAAGTATTCACCAGGGTATATTCTCTGGAGGTGCTAGAGAAATTCGAAGAACTTTTTTGCGAGGTCCCAATACAATTACCAAAATATTAGAATTGGCAGTAGGGTATCGATCCAGTCAGACTACCTCTCGAATCAACCGGGGAAAATATGAAGCAGTTCATGGCAGGAATTTAGCTTAATTTAGGTTTTTGTGTCCCGCTCCCGACATGAGCCGGGAATAAGCTTGTGATCGTTGACCACTGAAGTGTGCCACTGTCTTTCCCCAAGCGCTTTTTGATGCTCTTTAAGTCTAGTTTTAATCGGGCGTTAGCTTTGCCCTGCGTAGCTGGAACCACACGAACACGGAATCTCATTCAACCCTTCTGTTTGGAGAGGAGCAATAGCATATGTCACGGAAGGAGGGAAACCTTTTATTTTCTTCACCGTTTCAAACCTGGTTTCAATGTTGGCTTTTCTCAAGATGCGAGCGATACGGTCAGTTGTTCCGGATATGTGAGGGAGAATTGAAAATAGGCATGGCTTGATCATATCCTTCGGGGCCCTGTCTTCTTTTTTTGCATTTAAAGATACCCTAGTGAATGGCGACGACTATCCATTTCCTTTTAAAATCGAAAAGAGGTGCTCCTTTTCCTTTTTGATGCTACCTTCATCCGATACGGCAAGGGCTCAATGAATGAAGATATTCTTGCCTGCCGCAAATACAGCGATGAAATAACGCAGTAATTGCCACATGAAAATATTTTCTTTGCCATTTTTAAGGCTATTTTTACGTTAAGGGCTCTATGCTTCAAAGTCTTGATTACGCAGGACTCCTGATGCGAGTGATGATGTGAAGCCGTATTTAAATCCCGGTCCATGTGGGTTTTGTTTCCAAGAAACTGAATGCGTCAGGCTACCATCTTGCCTTCTCCTGACTAATACATCTAGGAATGGTTATGGAACCATCTTCAGCGATTTCCTTGGTATGTTTGATGTTTTCATGAATGCTTTTCAGGCAATGCTGTTCATGAAAATTTTCAAGCGCGTCTTTCCCGTGTGGCCAAATGACAAACGTATCGTCTACAAAACGGAGCCAATATAAAGGTTTCTATTCGCTGGACGCCAGAGCATGTTTCAAATTTCTCCATAAATAGATATGCTATATCCGGAAAGCCCATCGCCGCTCACTGAACTTGAGAGTAGGTACATATCTATCATATCAATTGGGCCTTAAAAAAACATTCACTTCTTAATTTTGAATTGGGTATACTTATGTTTATAAAGAATGAATTATTAATTTAAGAAAGCAAAATGTTTCTTTCACCTACATGTTTATTTGCTGCCGAATTTTCTTGTGAAACACAATCTCTGTTTTCTTCGTAAAATGATAAATAACTTAGTTTTTCCACGTATAGATTTATTCAAATTCAACCTAGTTTTCGACGAAGCTCGTCATCATCAGGCGTATTGGTAAGAGAAGACGAAGAATATATAGTCACTCAAAAAAATGGGGTAGAAAAAGTGGGGAGGGAGGAGTTGGGTTGTTCTCCCTCCTCACCTCTTACACACCATTTTTTTGAGTGACTATATATTCTTCGTCTTCTCTTACCAATACGCCTGATGATGACGAGCTTCGCCGAAACCTAGGTTGAATTTGAATAAATATATAAGTGGAAAAACTAAGTTATTTATTATTTTACAATGCTAAGTAAATTCCACGAAGTCACGCCCGAGAAAGCGGAATAATTCTGTTTTCTTGGCTGAATCGACTAGGTATTTAAATTACCCTATCAGACATTTTACCACATAGTTACTTTACTCGTGGCCTTTTCTTTTTGAGAGGTTTGGTAAAATCACTAGCTGACATCCAGCTTCCACCCACTCCTCTCTTTATCCTCCTCCACATCTCAAACTTCTTACCATCCTCCTTAATCCACAGCGACGTTTCCGAAACATTTAACGATATTAGCAGAACATGGGATATGCGAATTTTTCTGTCTAAAAAAACGTCAATTACACTATTCAAAATTCGGCTAAGGAAGTCTCTCATTTTGAAGTGTTTTTACAGTGTGGAAGAATATTTTGCGAGTTTTTTTTAAACACCTACTAGTGTTTTATCTTTTCTTGCACAACTTGCTTTCAAAAAAACAACAATTTTTTGTTGTAACCGACTACATTTGACGGATCTTATAAATACTATTCAATGTCTCCGGGACAGAATAAATGTTATTATTATTAATACAAGGATTTTCAATCGCATGCACCTAAGAATGCTAGTCACTCAAACACATTCCCAATTTCTAAGTGTCGCACAATCATTTTCAAGATCAGGAGGAAGTGAGTCAGAATGCGGAGAGAGATCATCGGGGGAAGACAAGAAATGAAAAGGGCACTCCATCGAATAAACAGGAAGGAGGTGGCGAGAAAAGAAGGGGTAGAGCACTATTGGATAGAAGGCGTCTTCCATGCGTCTTTTGTTTACATCTTTTTTTTCTCTACGTCCCCGAGTGGTGCCAGACGTGGTTCATTCCATTCTCGAATGGCACGTGCCAAGCAACGAGAGCTCTCTCTCTTTCCTCCACCACATTTAAAAGAGGCGCGGAAACGGAAAACTGCATGGCGTCACGCTTTTACGGCAATCAAAGTCTAATTAATTTTCCAATCATTGCGATTGCACAAATGATGTGGTACACAGTCACGCGAACGGGTGCGTGGATCACGAAGGAGATGATAAGGGAGATGGAGGAGAGAAGTAAATGAAATAGCGTAAACTCAGAGCTAGGTAAGAGAAAATACCGAGAATTTAATAACAGGCTTAGAAGAGAAACAAAGAAAGCAAGAGAGGCGTGGTGGAGAGAACAAATAGACTCGTTAGAGAAATACAAAAAAAAAGGGAAGAGCAGATGCATTATATAGGAAAGTAAAGGAACTGACGGGTGGCAATAAGGGAAGGGGAATTACAACGGTAACAGACAAGACGGGAAAGGTGATCGTAGTACCGAAAGAGATCCAGGACAGATGGAAGGAGTATGTTGAAGAGCTGTATGGTAAAGAAATAAGGCCCAATAGGTTAGATACAGAAAGGGAAGACGATATCGACAGAGATGGCATCGGACCAAGTATCCTAGATAGCGAAATACTCCTAATAAGGTGAAATTCGCCATGAAAAAAATCATTTGACTAGACCGGGATTCGAACCCGGCCTTGTTCGTATAAGCCCCCGCTGAAATTCGCCTTGAATTAAGATGGCTTGGTGGTGTAACTGGCTATCACACCTGACAGGCATTTGGGAGATCCGGGTTCGAAACCCGGTCAAGTTAAATGATTTTTTCATGGCGAATTTCACTGCATAATGTCTAATCAATTGGGAAGACGACCGGTTAATTAGCGCCACAGAGGACACAGGAGGGTGAATTGATAACTTCACGGTGGTACGGGAATGGAGGAAGCGTTGAGAAAAACCTTGCGTTGGCGTAAGCCAATTCTTTACGAAAGGCGCGAAAGGGAATTGTCCTATTCTACGGACAGAAGACTCGCCACATGGCACCGAAGTCGGGATCAGGATTTCACTGAAAATCCATGGCATTTCCAGGATTCGAATCCAGGATCTCAGAGTACTATGGCTACCTCACCATTCGACCCTTTTTTAATCAAAGCAAGTCATTATTAGAGTTTTTACAGCTTATTTTCACAACAAAATAAAATTTTCCACAATATAATGGAGTTAGCTCTTAAGTTCTGGATAATCGGAAATAAATTAAAATATTAAAATTAGTCTACTATTTAAGGAAGACTAGAATAGATGCATAAATACTGCCATCTGTTTATCTAATTACTTCAAAAAAGTAATCTACTTCTTCATGGTGAGTGCTTTTATGCTCAGCGGTATGTCCTACCGTTCTTCTTCGCATTCATAAAACATTAAGCCTCTCTTCCTCACCTACTCAACTTCCTCCCGTTTCACTATTCTATCAATCAGTGTTTTCTTCCCAACAACGTTTTCATAAGTAGTTAAAACTTATGTTTTATTATACGATTTAAGTTTTTCCCGGTGAATAATGTTTAGGCATTCTTCTCGGGCTCTGAACCATGTAATTGGCTTCATATTGGCCGACGTTTCGGAAAGGATGTATAGGATTATCTCTCTGTGTAGGATTATACACTGAACTGAATTGACCGTTTGACGAGTCCAACAATTAAGCTCAGGTGTCGTCTGATTGGCTGATGTTCCTTTGAAATCTCTTCTGTTCTTTCCTTATGTTTTTCATGCAATTTATTATAGGTGCCCAAGTATTGCTAAGATGAAAGCCAGTATCCCGATTGAAATTTTTTGGATTTAGGCGGATTTCGATGGCTTCCTTGATTATACAGTCCCAGTAGCGTTGTGAGCGGCAAAGAATTTTGGCATCTCCCCATCGAATGGCATGATCTTGATTGATGCTATGCTCCGCCACTGCCGACTTCTCTGGTTGCGCTAATTTAAAATGCCTTCGGTGCTCTCTCAGCCTCGTCTCAACCGTTCGGCCTGTCTCCCCCACGTATATTTTTCCGCGCTCGCATGGAATCTGGTAAACTCGTGGAGTCTTCAGGCCGATAGGATCCTTCGCCTTCACCAGTCGGTGCCTTAATTTAGGTGGTGGTAGGTGGATAGTTTGAATGTTATACCGTCGTAGAATGCGGTGGATCTTGCCCGATATGGTTGAAACGTAAGGGATAAAAGCTTTGGCCAATGGTTTTTCAGGCGGCTCCCCCGGGCAACTCTCCTGTTTCGTATTGAAATTACTTAGGGCCTTAAAAATCTGTTGTCTGCCATAGCCGTTCTGTGAAAATGTTCTTTTTAGGTTGTCCCACTCGGCTGGGATGCTCACTTTATCCGATATTAACTTGGCTCTATGAACCAAAGTAGATAATACGGCGGCTTTTATATGAATCCAATTACCTGGTGCAAAGCTGTAAAAGAATACCTAAATATTATGTTTTATTGTTTATAATAAAAATAAATGTTGGTTTTTCTACTGAATCTTGTTCCGAAGTGAAGTTATTGGTATGTTCCTTTTATATAGCCCTGATGAAGATTTATAAATAAATCGAAACGTCAGCAACGGAGTCTACTTATTCTTGACCAAACCCTCAAAACCAGCCTTTATCAATGAATTATTCATCATCATCTTCCTCAGCTTCCTCAGTTATATGCATCCATTCAGCTCTCCTTCTTGCTTTCTCTCTCCATCTTCCAATCCCCTCTGCTTCAGGTTCTCTTCAACATCTTGTAGCCATCTTTTGCGTGGTCTTCCTCTCCTCCTACTCCCTTCCATCTTGCTATTTATTAACAATTTGGGCATTCTATACTCTTCCATCCTTTCAACATGGCCCAACTATGACAGTTGCAATGACTTTGAGAACCTAACTATATACTTCTCTTCAAATATTTCATTTATTTCATAGTTCATTCTTATTCTCCTCGTTTCTCTTTTACTGGGCCATAGATTCTCCTTATTATTTTCCTTTCAAATCTTCTCAATGTTTCTTCATCTTGTTTGGATAGAACCCAAGTCTCAGCTCCATATGTAATTACTGGTCTTATCAATGTTTTATAAATTTTCAATTTAGTTTTCCTGGACAGAAGAGATGATTTGAGGAGGGGTAAATTTGCAAAATAGGCATTGTTACCTTGCATTATGCTTTGATTTATCTCCTCAGTGGTCTTATTTTCATTATTTACTTTTACTCCAATGTAGGTAAATTTTCTGACGCCCTCAAAATTGTAATTCCCAATAATTAGCATTAATAATCAATAAACTATTACAAGCGCTTTTTTCAATTTGAATTCACACAAGATCCATTTGCGTGTTACATGACAATTTTTTGAAGTGTCGATTTTTTCACATTTATCGCTGTTTGTAATTTTTCAGAGAGCCCTATTTTACATGGTTTTATTTGACTTGGCATCTCTGGATTTTTCACCCAGTTCCACCAAGTCGATTTTCTTGAAACTTTTCCCACATGCGTATTCTGGATGAGAATACAATATTTTCTCGATTGAAACAAATTAACATAAAAAATTTAACACTAATTTTAACTCAAATAAATTCGTTCCACCCTTTTCCATAAAACATTTCACTTAATTTTGTTCAATAATTTATCCATAGTATAACGACAATAATTGAATGAAAAATTTATTGAAAAATATTAAAAAATATAAAATAAAATAAAACCTTTAAAAAAATGGTTTTGTCAAAAAATGTACTAAAAAGTAGAAAATTTTTGAGGTGTCACAACTGACCTACAACAGGCAGAACGTGATTATTGGTGACTAAAAATTTTCCCATGGAGGCGCAACGAACATTTGTGACACACAGGACTTTACCATTACTAATATACGTAACGTGATAAAAAGTCTCTAGTACCCATTCCAAGTTCGGCAGGACCAGGAGTTTCCGACAAGCGAAGATTACCTCAACTTCTACAGTAATTTTTTGGAAAGCCTTTATTATCATAAGTTTTGAATTGGACTTGGGTGTTTCCGGTTGTAGGCCAGTTGGCCAGTTGTGATAGCTCAAATATTATTTTCTAATTATTAGTACATTTTTTAACGAAACGAATTTTTTAAATATTTTTTATTTCTATTCTTGATGAGTCCTCTATTGAGCAGGCACCAATTTTGAACATATTATATATGTTCATACCAAGGGAGAAATTTTTCGGGATTGAAGGCGGAATACAGCAAAAGTGACCACGGACTTAGCAAGCGTGGAGGACTTTTGAACAGGAAAAATTCACACCACATCAAAAAAACGCCAGCCCGTCCTCCATGGTTATATGTAGATAAGTAGAATACACGTCTTGAGGAGGAGAGAATAATAATGGAAAATAATCAGTTACGCTCACCATTAACGGAAGCGCGGAAGGAACGGGTTGTAAAAAAAGGAAGATAGAAAGGTAGACCGCAACATCCGAACAATGGTGGATCACAGCGCTACTTCTTAACTTCATCCTCCGACCACTATTAGTTTCTAGAAATAGGCCGCGGAACAAGAGGGGAAAAGCTACTTTAGACCGATTCTCAAAACATTTCAAACAAAAAAATTCGACACATTTCACTACGCTTTGGTAGGAAAAAAAAAGTTGGGGAAGGTAAAGAGCATAATAAAGATTATAGATAGCGCTTGGCTTGAGGAGGGAGTGGAAAAAATTTGAGAAGAACGCGTTTGGAAAGCGCTACTGATGCCCTGAATGGCCATTTAATGAAGCGCCTGAAGAATGGCTGGCTTCCCAAGGCGACGGAGGAGGACCAGCAGCTGGGGAATAGGTTGTGGATTGAGAGGAGAGGGCCCTGGTGAAAGTTCATAACGTTCCCCTGTCTCCTTTAAGTAGGGGACGCCTTTCATAACAGTACCTATGCAATGAGCGAGGGGATTAGTAGGCAAGACAGCGGAGGAAGAGGAGATAGAACAAAAAATATAACAACTCATATGTTAAGGTACATTTGAGCGGCGTGACCTGCTTGCGGCTTTGAGGTCGCACGGCATATATGTCACCCCGTTCGCGGACTCGTTAGGCCAACTGTACAGTTTGAAGAACAATGGCTCGTTTGGATCCTATGGCCCCGTAATTCGATCACAAATCAAAAGGTGGCGGGCCTCTTTAAGACGACGGGCGATGAAAGAGAAAGCGAGTTATTCAATGCGGCTTACCTACCGTCAAGCTTATATTTTTAGACTGCCGTCGGAAAGGATGACAGACCGCCACGATCATCGAATACATGGAATCAATCCACCACTGCCGGATAACAAAGCATCTAAAAGGCTTGTAGAAGTAGATGATAGATTATCTCTATCAGTATCCCTCTCGTTCTCAACTGGCAGCTGAAAATAGGGTATATTTTTCGGCCAGAGTCAAGTGAAAGCGAGACGGCCCAAAGCGGCATACGGTGATACTAACGACTTCGAAATGGTGGGCTTAAACTTGGGCTAAATATAAATCAGGTAACTGAATGGCTGGATATATTTCTCAAGCCATTCTCGGAAGATATTCAAAGAGTAGAACGGTAATTACCACTCACGCAAATTCTTATGAAAATTGCTCGGCAAAACACTGACGTAACATGCAAAATGGCGCAATAAAAATACGGTTTTCTCCAAAAATACATAAGCATAAATCATCAACTCATTTGCGTTAACTGGATACATGAAGAAAGAATACGATTAAGGATTAGCAAACAGCCTCTTCCGATAATTAAGGCAAAAAGGAGAATTAATGGATTTACTGGATGTTTTTTTCAGGAGGTAGGAATCAAAACAACGTGAAATAAAAGTCACTCTGAAGGACCTAAAGGGTATAGTTATCGGTCCACTTTTGTTCTCTTTGTATGGATATTATTTGGATTTTACATTGAAATTCAACATTTAGCCGCTGATGCAGTATTCTCTTACTAACTCTATTAATCTATTATTTAGCTATTAATCTAAATAGAGAAGACACTACGGGAAATGAAGGCTAGAAAGGCTGTGAGTAAATGCAACAACCATTCAGAGTTACTGAAGAGTTTGTGAAATGCGAGGAAGGTGAAGATTTTTGAACAATCATCAGGTATACCAGCTTCGTCTACGAACTTAATCGTAGAATTCAACACCGTATACTCCGAACAAACCTACTAATCAACTGGTAGAATACTCAAATGAAAACACTCGTAGAATCTAAGAGGAGAGCATATGGCCTGAAGACTTCGTGGAAACTGTTTTTATACAGAAGAGGAGGAAATTGTCGGAATGGAAGTAATAGAACACCGAGTTTTATTTCACTCGCGGAAAAAGTTATACTCAGAATCATTAACATGGAGACTAGAGCAAACGATGTAGGTGACAACCAGTGTGAGTATAGGAAAATAAATACAACCCAGGATGCAATTATGAAGATACACTAGTAGAAAAAAACATAGAGTGTAAACAGGACTTTTCGACCTTTAACAATTAATTAGAAAATAGTTTCAAAGATGATTATGAAAATAGGAGGAGATTAAAGAGATATGAGACTCATTCGAAACTTGCCAATAGATGGCCCGGAAGAAAAGGTGAGGGTCAGAGTCCTCTGGATGGCCGTTCTCAACACTACTCCCTCATAGGGTTGAGTCGTCGCTAACATTTCCACTATGGAAATTGAGAATTCCGCCATATTTGTTCAAACGTAACTATGCAGTGTATTATCGGCAATCCAGAGGACTCTGGGTGAGGGTGGTTGACGGAGTATAAGATATGATAGGCCGCGAGGTAATAAGGGGGGTCCGGGGGTATCAGGCGTATGTCGAGGAAGAGTTGAGTGAGGGGAGTACTAGGTGTAAGAATAAAGGTAATAGGATATTATACTTGCTTTCCGCCAGGCTCGATTAGTCAGTCATTCAAAGGATTGCAAGAATTGGTAGATGCGTTATAAAATCAGTTCGAGAAATACGGAGATAATGTCAATCATTATAAAATCAAAGTAACATTTTCTATACAAAGAAAAGTAGGCTAAACTGAGGCACATTCTATAGCAGGTAGAACAATGGAATTATTTACTTTGGTATTATGTTGGAGAAAAATGTGCATAGTACCTTCATGGAAATTTCCCCGTAAGAATTCCCTAGAACATAAGGAAAAGTAAGAGAAAAATTGGAAATTCCTTAGAAAAATTTCTTTTCTAGGAATATGCCCGTTAACTCTAGTAATTTTTTCCCTCGAACTTTTTTCTTTTGAAATGAAAGACTTCGGTCAGAAATTTCTTTAGAACAAAAAGCTACTCTAGGGAAAACTATCAGGCACAGGAAAAATGACCACATTAGTTGCATAGAGTGCAGTGTGCAGTGAATAGAGTGAATGACTATGGAGGCAAAAATATTTATTCATGAAAACAAAAAAATACTCTACATAATTTCATTTATGTAACCATAGAGTTCACAAGAATGAATTATAATGAGGCTGACAAAATATTTCTCAATTAACAAAATGTGCTATTATTATAAAAAAATCACCTCCTACATTCAACTACATTCGGTGTAAAACAAATATATTCTAGCCACTTTCACAACACACTTTCAATAGTATTTGCCAGGGAAAATTCTTTCCATGTACCTATATTATGTCCTAGAGGTTCAATTTTCTAGGGAAAAACAGGGGTTCAATTTTCTAGGGAAATTTCCATTAGGGTGGTAAGGACTTTAGAAGGAGAATTGCGCTTGCAAAAGAAGCATTGAGGAATAGAAGGTAGCTGATGACAGGGATCTTGTCTAAGAATGTAATACAATGTTGGAGAAGATTTTAGTTAAAAATGAGACTTATGGTTATCTTCAACGACAGCAATATATGACCGTACCCGATAAAAGGAATTTTATTGCTAAAAGAAGACGGTAACAATTCAATATTGAGTTGTTGACGGCGTATTTATCTATAGAACCGATGCACTTTACCGCATCTAGTGAACGATTCAGGCAGTTTTATACCGCTTCCGACCGCCAGAGGTCGCTCTAACCAGCTTCCATATTTACAAAGAATGAGTTGCTCTCAAAAAATGATTATTCATAAAGTCCCTTTCTTCATGCCCGGTAGTATATCGAACGCCATAAGACAAGAAAACCTAATCGATTATCGAATCGTTTAGAAATCGATTTCGAAACTTAGGTAACAGTCCTAATTCTCTTCCGAAATGAGAAAATTTCGTCAATCATGCAACACCGTTCGTAAAACGGATCAAATGAACGGGAGAGTCGAGACATTTATAACGAAGGGAACCTACGTCATAGAAGTAGCAGGCACCATGGGGATATACAGTTTATGAGAAGCTCCTTAAATGTAAGAATAATATTTCCGTTTCAGAGAATTTTGTAGAACAAAGAACAAGTGCTCTCAAAGCATCCATTATTCCCGCAGGACTCGAATTTTCGGTCATCGGTTCAATGCAGAAATAAGAAGCTTACGCAACCCTCAAACCAACAGATATAATAACTCAGTGTTTTGAAAGAGGCGTCAGTCACGGAGTTTATAAAGTTTATTTTTTCAATTCACGTAAATTTCTTGGTTAAAACAAATAAATCCCAGGAGACTGTTCGTAGCATCCATAGCTTATCCATATTTTAAAGAAAATTAGTGTGACAAAACGAATAAAATTGTAAGCAGTTTGAGATGGTCATCGGAATAGTACCAACGAAAAATATCTCTTTATTATTTATTCAATTAATGATGTCAATGTATCAATAACGAATAAACGTATGATGCGCAAATACTAACGTTCATTGGCAAAAAAAATCTTATGTATCTATTTAGTATATTGAGTTTGCTCTTCTTAAATTTAAAACATACCTTATCAAAGTCACATGTCAATTAGGGTAAGCTTAAGGGTAATATATGTAATCAGACGAATGCGGGAGACCATAAGTCTTGCATGATTCATTAATAGAGTGCTACGCGGTTCCTCAGGGCAACTGAGACATACTCTATATCAGAAAAGTATCACTTGTTGAGCACCTGAGTATTATATCAGGCAGTATATTTATTATTATTATCAGACATGATATCATCTCCACTGATAACACAGGTCAACAGTAGTTTTGGTGCCAAAGTTTTGAGAGCTGATTTTAAGTATATTTGGGGTGCTGAATCCAAATATGGTTTTAGATTTCCCCTATCAGCTCTTGTTTTCAAGATAATTTAATTGATATGTCAGTGCTTACGCAATGAAGCATAAATATACTGATATAGATATATTATATTGAAATAAAAACACAGAACTATTAAAGATATAAAAATTACAAAGCTATTTAACTATAAGTCAAACCAAAATAAAACCTTATAGTGCAGTTAATTATTTTTGAGAAAACGTAACTCACTGAATATAAAAATAACATATTACTTTACTCAACGCAACGGAAGCTTCTTTGGCGAGATTTTCTTTAGTGAACTGTCAAACAGTCTCGTTTCAAACTCCAGCAGTAATCTGCCATCATATGGGTATCCCATCTTCCTTGGTAGCGTGTGTTTGAAGTTCCTTCCTTCCAAGTGTTTGAAAGTTATTCAGCATATGGTTTACCAGCTCAACATAGTTTTCACTTTTGTGATTTCCCAGAAAAGTTTTCATTATATCAACAAATGAAAGCCAAGCTTTTTTTTCGATCTCATTCATTGACTCTACAAAAACCGGATCTTTTGTAAGTAGTCTTATCTGTGGTCCATCAAAGATTCCAGCTTTAAGCTTTTCCGTACTTATCTGGGGCAGCTTTCTTCCTATGTAGGCAAAGCATGGTCCATTAGCATCAAGGGCCTTAACAAATTGCTTCATTAGGCCTAGCTTGATATGCAGGGGTGGTAAGATGATTTTCTCCCGTTCAACTGAAGACTCGGAAATAATTTTTTTTGCCCAACTACCAAGCTTTGTCTCTTAGGCCACTCTTGTTTTATCCAGTGATTTTTTCGGTCCCTACTGTCCCAGAGGCAAGAAACAAGGATATTTTGTATAGCCGCTTTGCTGCCCAAGAAGAAAGTTTACCATTTTTAAGTCTACACTAGAGTCGATTATAATCGACTCTAGTGCATCACTTCAGACATGTCTCTCCGTTTAGCCAACCTTGAAACATCCCTATTGGGAAAGAAAAACAGTCAGGACATTGTTCTACTTCTTACAGCGAAAGAACCAAACGAATTCCCTGATTTTATCCTCCTCGAACAAAATCACAGGGTGCAGAAATATCGAGTCTTTGACGGAAACTCAGGATCCGCGTTTCCACATTGCACAACACCGCCAGCGGCGCCCCTTATTGGCAGGAAACTGAACGCAATCGTGCTCAGATCATTTCTTCAGCGACCGGAACAGCGAGGAAACCACCCGGGGAGCTCAGACAAGAACATGAGAAAGGGGGGACTGGAGGGTGAGGGGGAAAGGGGGGGGGGGTGTCGGTTGGGATCGAAAACGTCGAAATGTTTTGCACGACTTTCGTTCCTCGCCGTAAAAAATTTTCCCTCTGCCTCATTGAAAACACAACGCCCCCATCCCACGTCACACAACTTCCCATGATCCCCTTCGCGGCTCGCAAGTTGCTCGGCGGCGGGAAAACGAAGCAACAACAGTGCGACCGCCGTCCAGTCTCCCACGCAACAATGGGAACGAGAACAATTAGGGGGAGTGCTAATTTCTGGCCTATAAAGAGTAAAAGGGGGACATGGCAGGAAACGACAAAATATCACGGCAACAGTTACCTACCGCTTCCGCCAAAAGCTTCGTCCAGCCAGCTTTGGTCGCCCTTCTCGAACGTAAAAACCCAGTCCCCATGTCTTAGAATAGTATACTACCTTAAGTAATATACCTCCCGCTGGCCTTTCAAGCCATTAAACATTCATTTTCACAAATATTAGAAAACAAATGAGCAATTGAAAGGGGTTTGTGGCAACAACGATACTCCAATCCGAAAGTTGTTTTTTTTTCAGTGAGGAGGATAATACTTCGTAATCCTATCCATGCAAAACATTCATGAAACCTATTTTTTATAATGTTGTAACTCGATAGCCAATGAAATGATTTCAATGAAATTATGTAAAAGTAATTTACGATTAATATTTTCGATGATGATTGACTCTTGTAAATTTTTAACGATATACGAATTTTTATTGAGGCTTTGTAAGATGAAATTCCCATTTTTTGCCGCTAAAAATCAGCATCAGTGCTTATTCGAATGCTTATTCCACGAAAACAAACTATCGCATTTACATAAATTTCAAAATATTAAGGCATTACTATTTTCAGAGAGTGTGCATATTAGCACACTGTTCTAAAACCCGTATGAATGCTCATTTTTTGTTTGGAAACAGCTATTTTCATTCTTCAGCGGTCCATAAGAAAGTTATAAGTACTGTACCCACTGAATGATCATCCAAATAACGATTCAGTGAACGAAAAAGTTCCAAAAATAAAGCAAACGAAGACAGAAAGCAAATATGCTAAGCATATAGGCATGTGAAATTTGCACAACGAGAACAGGATATTTTCCTTTCCGTAGATAACATTCGGAATCCCATGGTTTACTTGGTGCCCAGAAAATCAAAACACAAGTTGCTAGTGTCCAAGAAATCGTCACTTAGATTCTAATTAGGAACATTTTGATTCGCAGTCAAATTCTCATCCCTGTTTGGCTACAACTACAGAAATGAACTGTAGGAAAAACTATTTCAATCAGAAACAAATAACGTGGAAAAATGCGAAATATAACATTATTCAATCAACCAAAAGATCCTGCAAAGTATTAGAAAAAATAAATGCTTCTCCAGATCGCAACTGTGTCGCAACTAAAAGCTCTTTTAAAATTGTATAAACGGGTCTAAGTTTTAAATTTTCCCTTTCAGGCAGAGTGCCCGCAGTATCTTCTCCTGCCATAATTTAAAAAGCATATTTATTTAACCAGTGACATTACATTAGGCGTTTGCCTGGTGGTAATGGTCCATGTCTCACTCAAATACTCAATTCACACATAATTATTAATAAGTAAAAATTCACATAAAAATTATGAGTTGGTTCGCTTAATTTTTGCGAGGCGAAGTCTTCTTGAACCCCTTATAACATTTTGGGAAAGGATTTAAGGCATCTACAGTTAAGGTATTCCACCCCTCTATCGTCCTGTTAACTAAGGAAAATTTTCCTGTATCAGTTTTTGGCTGTCGAGTCCTTATTTTAAAACTATGTTCATTTCTTCCGATATTCTCCTATTAAAATATTAATTAGTTATACAAAATTTATACAGCTCTATTTTCATAACTTATTCTGTTTTAAAATCGTCCACACTGATGTCGCCCTTAATCAATGGATATATAATAAAATATATGGATTCACTTTTAACGTTTCCATTCACGGAAGCTATCGGTAGTTTGAGAGCCAGAAAAATGAAACGCATGCCCCGGCCACGGGAGCTAGGTTGGAAAGGTGGATGTTTGTCCATTTCCGGATTAATGTAAAACCTTAGGCTAGGCAATGTGTATAAAAGCATATCATTTGGAGCGTCTAACACCGAAGCCTACAACAAATATTGCAAGCCAAGTTTAAGTCCATAGTTAAGTTTTATCCAAGCTGTCACATATGAGAGTCGTCAATAGATTGTCGTCACCACTCCCAAGAAAGGAAGGTTTTTCTTATGGTGCATCAGCAATTTAGGTAATTTTCTCCTCATGTAACCCAACACTAAAAAAGGAACGACTAAATTTCAGCTATAATGAGTTTAAAAATTTACTATAAACGGTAATCTTGGGCCGTTCAGTTTTAATATAAAACTACATAAAATTTACAATATCAAGGGTGCGATCACGGTTATTTCATCTGCGTTGACGCCCGCGTAAAAATGTTTACGTTTTCGCTAAATTTGTGCCAAATTTATGTATGGATAAGTTTAGCCCAAACATCGGCAATGAGACTCCTAACTTCAAAGAGCGTCTAAATATGTATACTTTGCCGAATTTATTTAGGAAAGGTATTGCGCAACATGTCCCAAAGTTCCATTAATTTTCCAAAAACGTTTATGTAAATATTCACTTAAGCTAACGCTAATTTTGGAAAAATGTGGAGTGAATTTGGTAAATGAATTAGCTTTCGAAAGTAGCACTAAACAAGCTAAATTTCCCCGAATGGTGTTACAACTTTGTAGTAAGTTATTTTTGAGTAAATTGGGCTACGTATAAATATTTAGACGCTATTTGACGTTAGGAGAGTCTCATTGCCGATGTTTGGGCTAAACTTAATCCAAACATAGATATGGCCCAAATTTGGCGCAAACGTAAACATTTTTACGCGGACGCAATCGTTATTCAAAACTCAAACTGCTCTGGAAGGGTAATTCTCAGTGTTACTGTCCTAGATACGTAACCATCAATTAAAACTACTTAGTGATTCAAAGTATGTACCTGAAAAAAATTTGAAGATTGGCCATTACGTTTTCGCTCTTCTGAGCACGATTGAAAAATGTTGATAAGGCCAATAGTCCAGTCACTAAATACATTCGACCTTGCAAAAGGTCATGTATTTCTAATTTTTTAATGTGTTGTTAGGATCTATGCCAATAGTAAAAAACCAAATTTGCAGCTTCGAAAGACCTGTGAAATCTGCGCAGTGCGCAGAAAACTGCGCAAATTTTGCACTTTTTTTGTTTTTACTCAATATCTCCTAAAATATTTGACCTACAGAAAATAATTCTCTGTAATTCTTTAAAGAAGATACATTATTCTACAATTTAAGCCCAAAACAAACTACGTATGTCCAGAACTTTTGGAGAAACAGCTCTTCAAAAAAAGGCATTCTTTTTCCAAAAAGTGAAACTTTTTCATTTTGGTCATGTGTCTTGCCATATATCGGCAAAAATAATCATCCTACAATAAAAACGATGGGGAATAAATCTATAGTAAATTTATTTAGCTTTAATTTGAGCTGAAAACGACTCTTGTAGGTCCAATAGTTTCTTCAAATATCTTTCGAGCCCCTTTTTGTGCATAAAGTGACTGGACTACAACGCAACCGTTATGGAGAACCGTGATCGAGCCCCACTATATTTTGAAAACGTTAAAACACGGCATAATTCTTCAAAGTTGTTACCTAGAATGATTTCTCGGTCTCCCCTCATGCCTAGGCTGTGGCTCACTTCCTCGTATTTGTCGCGTTCCTTCAGCGGGTGTCCTATCCTAGAAGTAGAGTCGTAATTTTGGCGCAAGACACATCCTGAAAACTAACGGATTAACCTCTTCAGGGATACTGCCACATATGTGGCCATTTACAGTATGTTAAGTCTATGGGATAAAATGAGGTCCTGTAACGGGAAGAATACACGTTTGTGTCCATTATGTTCCGATGAAAATTTGCAAAAAAAACTCACTTTTAATAGGATTGTAAAGTGTATAACATAATGTAGAAAAAAATTGTTTAAATTAAAAGTAATGAAAAAAATTGTCCCTGAAGAGGTCAAGGTAGCTTGAGCGAAAAATCGCTTTTCCTAGAGTTTGATGAATTTGACTTCATTTTAAAGAAAAAAACTCCCATCTTTCCAATCATATCAAACTATAAACTCCTTTCCGAATTAATTTTCGAGCAATTATCCTAAAAATATAAGCTTTGCACATGGGATAGATTATGGCGGTGCACTCCAGAAGGAGAATAATGAAAAAATTAGGAATTTATAACACCTAGATTTGGACAAAAAACTAACTTTGTGTAGTTTGTAGTGTTTTCTCAACTATTTATAAAAATAATCTATTACTCACCGAAGAAAATCGCAAAAAAACCTGCTATTTTGAAGGCTTTTTAGCCGTACGGTGTGAGAAAATGAGTCAAGATAGAGACTTAAGTCGGTATAAGTACGTATTTAATTACTGTTACAATATTTACTTCATACTACATACAGACGCTGAAATAAAAAAAATAAAATACGAATATGGTCTCCAGTATGACTAGGGAATAATGTCGCTCAAACGCCACACACAAAAAAAACTAGGTGCAGCGTTTCTGCTCGGTTCCACGCTTCCCTCTAGCTTCCCTTGCACCATTTCCTCCCGTTCCATCGCTAATGCCATCCTTTCTGCCCTGGGATCGCGGGGAAGCATGAGAGGAGATACGCACTTACATCCACACACATATATATGCACGCCATTTATATTTTTTTTCCTAAGGAGCTTCCGGCTTGGCATTCCCAGGCGTGCGAGCTAAGGGAAACCTGTCCGGCATGCCCGAAAACTCTCACCCAAATTGGGAAGGGGAACACGGCACTCGAACTCGATTCGGTCGACCGTGGTCATGATGGAAACGTCGCTGGGCCCTCGCGAGAAACGGGAAGGCATGCGGCTAGGTGGCCTCCGACATGTATCAGCCCCGACAATCCTCTTCAGGGACTGTTATCATCACTACATCCATGTAATTTACCAGTTAGAGCAGGTTTTATTAGTAAAAATGGATAATCAAGGAAGGGTAGTAGGATTCTACTATTAAAATAAAGTTGTATTCCAGAAAAGAAGCGATCGTAGGCTTGATTTTGTGAAAAATATCCATTACGGAAGAATTAAAATAGCTTAGTTAACTTCACAAATTATTTATTACTAGTAGACCCGTGCGAAGCATTCGCACACTATCCTCCTCAAATCCCACTTAATTGAAGTGCACACCGTATAGTTAGTACCGTGTAGTTAGTGCGTCATTGATGTAGGTGTGGGTTGAAGTAAGGAATAGATGTGTGTTTAAATTTTAGATTATATATTTTTTGAAACATAAGGTTAAGGTATTTACATATTTGCAGCATATTTACATGTTTACAGGACCTCTTTGAACACTATGTTTGAAGTGATGATATGGTCATCTGTGATTGTTTGTTGGTGGGTCTGTTTTACACAGACATCGATGTCACTGAAAGAGCGCACCCTGGAAAACGCCACATACAACTGACCGTGTGAAAAAACAGGGTCAGGCAAGTACAATCCTGCCTTTGTTAGCGTCTGTCCCTGTGCCTTATTTATAGTAATGGCAAAGGCAACTTTTATGGGAAATTGCTTCCTAGTCAGTTTGAAAGGCACGGTAGGATCAGAAGGGATGAGTTTAATGCGTGTGGTATGACGACAGTTTGACCGGAGTCAATCAATTTCGCTGTGATAGTGTAGTTGCCCAAGTGAGTTACAACTAATCTGGCGCCATTAATTAAGCCCTGCTTAGCGTTTAGGTTTCTAATGAACATAATAATAGCGTTCTTTTTTAGTATGAGTTTATGAGGTGGCAAACCTGAAGGGCTTAATGAGTTCAGAAATTCTAATCAAGCAGTTTGGGGGAGTAAATATAAATTCAAGTTTTGATTAATTTAATTCATTTTATAAATAGATCAGCAGATCAAATACCTTAAATCAATATTTTAAGTCGAAATTAAATGCGGAATGAGATAATAGATGCATGAAATCGAAATCGGTTTCATTTCGATATATCTTGATATTCTCGATAAAGGATCGATAGGTCGAGGGCGGGATTCCAAAAAACCGTTTTTTACAATTGTAATTTTTCGAAAAATAACTGAAATGTGAGTAATTTGTATATTTTTCCGGTGTAGCGGTGAAGAAAAGCTTTAAAATGATGCCTCATTTATGAAAATTGATGAAGTATTAAGGAAGTTATGGAGTACCGACAAAAAAAAGCCCTTGAGAAATAATATATATGATTATGCATTGGTTAACTTAAGGAGGTTTGGTCATGTCTTTTTTAAGAAACTCAACTAAAGTGGGAAGCTAAACCTATAGATTTTGAATCGAACCTTCAGAAGAGGCTATTCAAAGAAATGGTCCACATCATAAAAACTCCTTCAGTTTGTAACCATAGATCGGATATACAGAATTTAAGCAAAATCTATCATAATTTGATCTCCTATAACTAAAGTTTTTTTTCTATGTATTATGTAGTGTTCTACAGAATTTCAATACTAATATGTTTTTTATATTCGTAAAATATGTAATATACATTCGAAATTTCAAGTTACGATATATGTAATTGTTAATTTCATGCTTTATACTATTCATTTTAAATATTTTAATTTTCACTTATTATATTTTTTAAACAAAATTTAGGATTGGTTTTCCGTTTTGGTTTTGTTTTTTATGTTGATGTTGTTACTAAGAGGAAGAGTTTGTTTTTGTGTTACCATTGTCGCAGTAAGAAAGTTATTCCTTTGAGGTACTAAATTTATCATTGAAAATTTTTTTATCTTTGTAGTATTATAATTATTATTAAATTTATTCCTTGCATTGTACTGTATGCCCTGAAGAAGCCTAAATAAAAAGGCGAAACGTCGGCGGAAAAAGGAAGTTGAGTTTCTTAAAAAAGACATGATCAAACCTTTATAAATTAACCAATGTATTATTAAAGTGTCAAAGTCAATAACCATTCAAAAAATGTATTATCATGACCCGGGTTTCAACACTTGGTGTCATCTTCAAGTCACCTGAAGATGACACCAAGTGTTGAAACCCGGGTCGTGGTAATAAATCATTAGTGAAGCTAACTAAGTTATTTTAATTCTTCCGTTCCGGGGTATTCCAGGTTCACCGTGAATAAAACACTTAGTACGTAATATTAATGTGAGTTAGTATTACTAAGTGTTTTATTCATCATGAATATCGACAACTTCCACCAGTTCCAGCCTTGCACTGTTATGCTTGAGTATTTAAGGTTTTCCAGTGGGAATGTCATATGCCTGAAACAGTTCATATACTTTGTCCATGTAGTCTTATGTAGTATCCATGACATTGTCACACGATGGAGCTTGAGTAAATAAGTACCAAAAAACTGCCCGCATATAAAATAAACTTTTCACGCAAATATTTCTTTAAAATCAGTCTAAAAATAGCGTACCAGGACGTAAACGGCGATGCGATGTAGGTGACTAATCACCCCCTGCCACACACCCTTAAGGTGGTTTGCAGGGTATTCTGTAAATGTAAATTTTGTGGATGTAAAGCTTTGTGACGAAATAAAATGGAAACAAATGTGGTCTCGTTTGATCGTGTCAACGCGACTGACGGCCATTTTGGGCGTGTTTAGTTGTATTGGACACATCTTGCGACTTTAATGGGCTAGCGCGGTGATTATGTAACCAAACGAAATATCTCACCTATATATGTGTATATATACAAAAACGGAATTTTTACTATATTTATTAGTAAAAAATTCACATAAAGTAAGGAAATTTCATGTAAAATAATAGCCCATAAACATCAAAATACCCCTGAGAAACACAAGAAAACGCATCTAACAAGAAAAGTCGTCTGACTTTTCATCGATAAGAATCCCTATAGGTATCCGTAGTAGAACGGATGATATTGCTTCGGGAACGTCGAAAAGTCGGCGCACCACGTGACGCAAACGATGACGCAAGCACACCTACGGCCGACTAATGTTACCAGCACACGCAGACGTATTCACGTGAAACCCGGTTCTTTGCCACTTATACAGGCTAATCCGGCTTTTTTTAGATTCTTTTCTCATAGATAGATATTTTTCTTCTTAAAAAAAGAGTAAAAAATATTAGTAAAAGTTTCAAAAATAACTAAAAGGGATTATAACTGCAGTATGGTTAGGCCTGCTGGAAAATACGGTGACCAGACATTTTTAGGAATAGAAAGATTAAAATAGAGTTTTCTTCGAATAACGTCAAACATAAAAGAGGTTAAGCGTCTTCTCCGTGGTTTCGCGATATTTTTTTAAGCGTGGGTTTCTACGAAGGTGGACTCACTAGCCTCTGTCCACTTTCGAGACCTTATCCCGTTCGTAAGCTGTGAGTAGCGATAGGGTTAAACACATCTGGAATTTTTTTTATTCCGATATCGTGTTTCTTAGAGTCCTTTGACAAACTCAAAAGTGAAGAAATAGTGATCCGCCCTAGCTGTACTAACAGACCGCTTCTCGTAAAACGTCCACAGAGCGAATTGTGAATCCACCTTCCCGAACAGAGAAATCGTTTTAGACCGTGCAAAACAAACTGACATTATTAACATCAACAGCCTCTGTAAAAATGACATCCGTAGGTATCGGATTTTCAAATCCTTGACACGTTTGGATATCCATCGCAGCGTATATGGACACGACCAAGGTCGACAGGACAGGGATGAGGAGAAATGGATACTCGTGGGTGTACCAACAAAACATTCTGCTTGCAAACAAACATTCAAATAGCATCGCACATTCCTCTCGCAGTATAAAAAATCACTTCTTGCCTCTTTATTTTAATTTCATGATTTATTATCCCTTACCATTTGACCATTAATTCAAAGTTCCTCACTGATGTTCCAATATAAACAATAAAATTTACATGCGTGCGTTACGCCTTCGCAAAACTCGTTCATGATTGATTTTGTTTGCGTACCTTACGGTGCACGGTATGCACGGTAGATTCAGTAATTCTAAATTATGGAATGTCCCTTCTTAAGGGATAAACATATTCCTCGAGAGGTACCTCGTTTTAATAATATTTTAATTGCAGAACATGGCCGTGAATTGAATCTTTATTGTCAAACATTTTTCTCAAGATGCTCTGGCCGAGGGAATTGTTTCAAATTGGCAATGAAATGTAGCATATTGTTAGCATTGTGAAAAAATAACTACATCACTCGAAGAATGACGGAGATCGAATTTCCTGAGAGAATCATTGGTGAAAAGTCCGATGAGGAGCCGGGGCAAATGATGTTCGATGAAAAGTCTATGAGGTAGAAGACACAAGCTTATTGAACATATTATGACGCATCACAGTCTTCTTTAAATACAACTGGAAGGCACAATGAATGGGAAGAGCAAGGAAGAAATACATAATGCTAATTATGAGACATGTCGACGTAAAGAATATTGAATAATATGGAAATAGAATCGAGGGGATATCTTCAGCAAAGCTATCTACAGAATGGCGACTGCCGATGATGATCACTACATTTAAGCTTTGATTTCGTTCTCAGAACCGTCTAGCATGTTTGGCTATGTATTACATATTTCTCTGATTACATTTTTGTATCTATTAGTTACTTAATTTAATACTTTGTAGCCCTGTCCCACATTCATTTGTTGTGTTTCATGTCTGGTCACCTTCACTTCCAAGTATACTGTAAAGTGGCTATGGATTGTTGTCATTCTTTCACTTTCACTTTGGTCTCTGATTGAGACACCTGTCATTATACAACATGAAAAATAGAGACTGGGGCCTTGGATCCATCGATAAATCTACTTATCTATATGAGTTTTTGTTTTCCTTTGTCATTTCTATATGAGTATAAACTCACACCACTTTTGTAGCTTTTGTTTTGCCCTAAGGGGCGTTGTACCCAGAGAATAAATAAAACCTATTCTATTCTAGCATGCTTTTTCTGGTCCACTTTCTTTCCTCACCTGATATTTTCCTTCTACAAGGCCCGTCAATATTTTTTCTACTTTTCGTAGTCCATTCAAATCCTCTCTTCCTCTCCATCTAAAGTATAATCCAATACTTTCTCCTTACCCTCAGCCAATCAAGCAATTGTTTTCTCGACTACTTCACTTTTCACCGTTATCACTCTATAACCATACTGAAACCCATTTATCCTGATGATTATCCCTGTTCCTCCATTTAACCGAAAGACAAAGGTTCTATTTCTCACAACTCTACGCTCCATGCTACATTCTGGAAATTCACTTTTCTTCTCACCCCTACTCTTTGGTTCGGATTATATGCTAATTAGGTGCACATGTGGATTTAATATTGGTAATCAAGCATTATTTTCCTGATAATAATTTCGTATCGTCTATATGATTTAAAGATGTACTCGCTAATCATTTTCTCCCAGAAGATATACACCATACTGACACTCAATTCTATCCAGAAAAATATGTCTATGGACATCAGCGTATTGATTGTCAGGGTAATTTACAGAGGCAAACAAGTAATTTTTGTATCAATTTCACTCTATTAAATACTCCATGCTGCTCCAAGAATTTTGAAAACTCTTCCAAACAAGGGGTGAACCAAATTCAGTGTCAATTGTAAAAAAATTAAATATATGAGGGAAAAAGTTTTTAATTAAAAAAGATGCTTTTTATTTCCACCAAAACGGAAGCACTTCGTAATTCTACTGATGACTAAGGTGATGACTGATGGCTAAAGCAACGGGCGCATTGCATTGATGACCTGCAGTTTAAAGAAAAAAACATTTGTATACAAGCAGATTCCATAAATGTTTTAAGAGGAAAAATATTTAGAAACTAGTGCTTCATGCACATGAAAACTTACACAGTACACTCAAATTCGTGGTGGTGAATATTTGTGAACTTGCGCGGAAAGAATATACAGTGCTTTGCGTAATGCTTTGCGAATCAAAGTAAAAGTAGTACTGCAAGTAAACGTGAAAAATGCTATATCTAGTAAGTATTCGTCACAAAGGTGGAAAAGAAGTAGTAATATGTAAATCAATTCCGTTTAAATAAAATGAGAACATTCCGAAGCTAATTCCATTTGCTCAGCAACTGTTGAACAAAAAAAACTATATAATTCATGAAGCAGAAAAATGAAAGGGCTACACGATTCCAGGAATGAGTTTCATTTTAAGTGAAAAAGTCTTTTAGAATGCAATTTGAAAGTCTCCGACTCCAAGGCACTCGCATAGCTTCCTCTTCGTTACATATTCCTGGATGACGGCTCCACTGGCTATGTAGTCAGTGTCTTCCGGTCTAATAAAGTCTGAACTAGGAAGAATTTCATCAAACCCGAAGATTCTGTAACCAAGAGCAAGATGTAACTAAACCTAAAGTAACACGAAAACCTTGAGTCCATACGTAAAATAACGCAGAAGTATTCGTAGCAATTAATTAACTTCAGTTTTATATCTCGTTTTATCTGGCCTCGGTATCTATTCGTTCCTCGGTCTTCCTAGTGAGTCTTTCCTTTCTGCTTTCTCTTTGTCCGTTCATTAAAGCCCGTTGAACTTCCTCCATTCCAAATTATGCATCTCCAAAGGTAGGTGTAGGATTGCACTTGTTCTAGCACCTCTCCTAGTTTTTATCCATTGGGGAGCAATATTTAGGAATTTTATATTTTTACCAATTTATGCTAAGCTACAAAGCCTCTCGGCGGACCTCCGGGTTTTCAGAGGCGTTT
This sequence comes from Pyrrhosoma nymphula, assembly GCA_963573305.1. Lineage (NCBI taxonomy): Eukaryota > Metazoa > Arthropoda > Insecta > Odonata > Coenagrionidae > Pyrrhosoma > Pyrrhosoma nymphula. Next base: position 24,714,359 of record OY754333.1, read on the forward strand.
CGCTGCACCGCCTCCCGGTTTACCTCCGGTAAGTCTCTGTGTTTCGCTGCAATGCCTAGCGGTTTGCCTCCGGATTTTCAATAGCGTTTCGCTGCACAACCTCCCGGTTTACCACCGGTAAGTCTCTGTGTTTCGCTACAATGCCTAGCGGTTTGCCTCCGGATTTTCAATAGCGTTTCGCTGCACAACCTCCCGGTTTACCTCGGGAGGCCAACCGCGATTCAGTGCAGCGAAACACAGGGACTTACCGGAGGTAAACCTGGAGGTTGTGCCACGAAACACTATTGAAAATCCGGAGGCAAACCGCAAGGCAGTGCAGTGAAACACAGACACGCATCCGGAGGTCCAACCGGATGTAAAAATATTAAAGTAATGCAGATCTCATCTCCATTCTTCCAACGAAGGGGAAGAGCAATACCTTCGTGGTGCCCACCAATTTTCATGACAAAATCTTAAATACTTTTTTCCGTAAATAGACTTAGTACAATTATGACAATATGAAAATTTTCACCACATCCACTCTTCTTTCAATTTCACCTATAATCTTCCTTCCGTGGCATATCTCTCTGTTTCTACACGTAAAACTCCATCATATACACATTATGAGACGGTTTTTTATCCCATTTCAATCGACGTTTAGCATTTTCGAATTTTACGCTCGTTTCCAAAATTTCGACCGAACACATTTTTCTCCATAAATACAAAAGTAATGCAGATATTATCTACATTTCTTTTACCGAAGGCTTAATGTAACACCTGCGTCTTGCACACCAATTTTCAAAACAAATTATGTAATAATTTTTCCGTAAATAGACTTAGTACAATTATGACAATCTGAAAATTTTCACCACATCCTTTCTTCTTTCAATTTCAACAATAATCTTCCTTCCGTGGCATATCTCTCTGTTCCTACTCGTTACACTCCATCATATACCCATTTTGAGACGGTTTTTTATCCCATTTCATTCGAAGTTTAGCATTTTTCGACATTTACGCTTAGTACGCTTTTTTAAGTACCTAAGCCAGCTACCGTCCACCGGGTCTGATAATGTGGCGTCACTCTTTCTCAACCGCACTGCTACCTCACTCAACATTCCATTAACAATCCGGTTCAATAGATTTTTCACAAGTGGCTGCTTTCCCTCCTAGTGGAAATACTCTAATGTCACACCAATTTTGAAATCTGGTGCAAAAGGTGTTCTAAAGAACTACCGTCCTATTCCATATTGCCCGTTTTATCAATAATTTTGAACGCATCATCCATAACCGTCTTCTTCACTTTACTCTCCCCTACATCTCCCCCAATCAGCATGGCTTCCTCCCAGGTGGATATTGTCTCACCAACCTCACCGTTTTACATCACCATATCACACTTGCTTTCGAATCTAACTCACAACTGGATGTTTGCTACTTAGACTTCTCTAAAGCCTTCGACTCCGTTAACCACACCCTACTCATTCACAAACTTAAGCTCAGGTACAATGTCCATGGTTCTATTTTATCTTTACTCCGCAGTTTCCTTAACTCGCGTTATCAGCGCGTTTTAATTGATGGAGTGTCATCCACCCACTCGCCGGTCGCGTCAGGGGTTCCTCAAGGTAGCGTCCTTGGTCCCCTTCTGTTCTCCCTTTTTGTTGATGATGTCGTGGACTACGTTCTCCCACTGGGATGTAACATTTTACTGTATGCGGATGATTGCAAGATATTTAGGAGGGTTGATTGCCCCTCCGATTCCAGTTCCCTACAATCCGCCCTCTCCTCCGTCCACGCATGGTGCTCCATCTGGCAGCTTCATATAAATGCCTCGAAGTCGGCTCTACAGACCTTTTCATTGAAGTGCAAACCTCTTAAGTATTCCTATACCCTCTCACAAAATCCTATCCCATGTGTCAATTCCCACTGTGACTTAGGGGTAGTCTTCGACTCCCAACTTACCTTTCGCGAGCACATAAATAAGACTACCAGGAAGGCGATGTCATTCCTCGGCCTTCTGTACCGCCACACGGACATTCAGGATCCTTTTGCTCTTCGGACAGTATTTTTTGGATTTGTCCTTCCGATTTTAGAATACTGTTCTCCAATTTGGTTAACCTCTTGCCCCACAGCCTTGAATACGCTCAATCGCCCTATTCACTTCTTTCTCGCCATTGCCCGCCATCGAACCCCTTCCTTCAGAAACTTATCAAAAGAGTACATCCTTTTTTCCCTTTCAATCCCAAACCTCTCTCTCCGTCATGTACTATGCGACATGAAGTTCCTCCAGAGCATTTGAAGTGGCTCTCTCCGTACCAACTGCCTTCTTCCTCTCTTTCACCTTCATGCTCCTCGTTCGCTGAGCAATAACTCCCTTCTTGACATTCCAAAATTCAGACTCTCAATATCCCAGCGCTACCTATTCTACCGTATCCCGAAAAAATGTCAACTCCCTAGCCTCGCCGTTACCCTCCCTTGACCTCTTCTCCACACCCTCCGTTTTCAAATCAGTCCTCAGAAAACATATTTCCGAGTTGACCCCCTCTATCCCATCTCCTTGTCCATAAATCCCAATACCAAGCTTTCTTGCTAACGGATTTTTCTATTTTTCTGTTATTTTTTACTTTTTTGGGTATTTTTTGTGAAAATTTCTATTTTTTTGTTTGCTTGTCAACCAATGTAAGAAGCCTTTGTGCTATTTTTGGAGACTTTGAAATAAATAAATGAATTATCTTTATTTTCTCATAGTCGGGAAAGTTTTCCGAGCTGATTTTGCAACAGTGGATTTTGGCAACATATTTACTATAACTTTATAAATTACTAGTTTTCCTGCATGTAAATGAGGCTACTATCTGTCCCCTTTGCGCAGGACTAATGATTCTTACCATGAAGACCCATGTCATAAGGAGAGTACGGGAAAGTATCGCCTTCTTTCTCCCAAAAGAAATACCGGCCGAAGTCCTCCCTCAAGAAAGTCCAGCCCGAAAACACTTCACGGGTTCTTCGGCTGGCGAATTCTTATGGGAGTTGGGGTTGGGATTGTTTTGGCTATTCGTTTTCGGAGGGAGAAGGTCACGCGAGGTCTCTTAGCGAGTAAAAAACAAACTCAAGTTGTGCCTGTCGTAGCAGTAAAATTGGCCACCAGAAGTCATGGAACTCGTATGCAATACGTGAAGCTCGATTTCAACAGAACACGGAGATGGTCGCGCTCACCGTGTGGACCGACTTTTGAAAGTGATAGTACCTATGTATCCATCGCAGAACTTTTACAATTTTGACAGAATTTGTTTTTTTTTCTCAATGTGATTTAAATTTCTTTGATGAGAAAATTCAAGGTATGTATGACCGAATTCAAGTACTCGTGAATTACGCTCCTTGCCCATATCGACACTAATGATTTTGTTTTGTATCCGTTTTCTATATAAAAATATTTCTCAACGCCTATCATTTTCAAAGGATTTCCTTTCATCTGTTGAACCCCTATGATGAAAAATTTCACATGAAAAAATCTGGTTACGACATCATCGCAGTCGCACGGCCGCCGTAGATCGTCGGTACTCTCGAATGATCCATGATAGGTGAATGAAGAAGTTTTCTGTTATTCAATTCATATATCGTATGTGGTTAACATTATTATTTGACGGAAAGTACCATAAGTTGCTTCCTAACTAGCCGTAATTTCCCACAGTACGAAATAAAAAAAAAGTAAATACCGCGTTTGATTACATTGGGATGATAGGGATCATCTGATTCCATGCATCCAGTCCTTCAGTGGCGCCGCGGTTGGCAGCTTCAAAAAAGGTATCATGCCGAAGTTAGGAGTCTGTTATCCTTCAGTATCCATGGTAACATAACATCCTAAGCTATTGTTATTTAAGATTGTAGGAGACGGAAAAGTACGCCATTGTGCATATTGAGAACAGCCGCGTGGCGAGTATGCAATAATCAGGAGCGGGGATAACATAACAAGCCAATTGGAAAAGCAGGGCAATAATACCGGATAATCAACTCATAGTTACTGGGGGCTTGATATAAACAATTTTAGTGGGAGTGAGAGGGGATAATCCACGCGGTGAGGATGTGTTCCGAATACTGAAGGTATCGGCGACAGAATGAAACCCACTGAAGGAGTAAAACAGAGTAGCTCACTAGGATATGCAGGTTAATTTGGGAGCAGCGTGGACTCCAGAGCAGGAATGCGTGTGGCAGCGGCTACCTTACACCTTTTGAGTGAGAGAAAAAGGAGTGACCATGGAGGATCGCGGCAAGGAACTGCGATAGTACCTTTGCGTCAGCAGAGTTGGTTAATGCACGTACATATCTTATATTTCTCTGTTTTGATGAGTGAAAAGTGATTATTTTGACAAGTGAGTGTCTTATATGTTTTGTAAAGTGGAATGGCTCAAGTACGCTCAGAAGTGCTATGGCCTTTTCAATGAGCCGAGAAGAATGAAGACATGATTAGCGAAGGGAAATGTGTTATTTAATGTGCTATCTTATAAATGTGTGTTATATCATAGAGTAAGTATATTACTATGGTTATATACATACAAAAATTCAAGTCTCATGCTCTACTGTTTAATAAATATAGTGTAGGAGTAAAGCAAAACTGAGCTAGCTTACGTTATAGGTAGTATCACGGGTAAGGCTAATCAATTAGGTAAATTACATAAATGGCTTCTAACGCTGGGCAAAGATTAGTGAAATCTTACTCCTTTTCAAATATTACAGAATCTTTGTAGCAATTGATCTGTTGTGTCCAAGGATGCTTGCATGGTTTCTGGGATCTCGGATATGTCTGCGATTTCATCATAAAAACGAAGCATAATGATTTCTTCTCCATTCTCCCTAGCTCTTTTGATTCCCATTTCTTGGGCTTCTTTTACCACTTCTTCCAGGAAAAAGTTTTACATGTCTTCTTTGGATATTTCAGTCTTGCCACGTGGGAGAAGCTGCATTATTTTGTTACCAAAGACAATACTCTCGCATGACACTTTGCAGTACCACTCACTGTTCAATCAATCGTTTTAAATTGTGATTCAATGAACTTAACAAAATAAAAGAGGTAGTTTATTAGCCAAATTTGAATTAATGAAAGAAAAAAGGTAATTTAATGACCAAATTTGAATGACGGAAGAATTAAAATAACTAGTTAACTCCACTAATTATTTATTAACACCACCCGAGCTTCAACACTTTGAGTCATCTTATGATTGAAACCCACGTGTCATGTGTCAACTCTTTGTGTCATCGTATGTGAAACCAGGGTCGTGATAATAAATAATTAGTGGAGTTAAATAAGTTATTTTAGTTCTTCCGTAATGGATAACTTCCAGAAAAACCAAGCCTACAACCGTTTACTTTGTGAAATTAGAATGAATTTAATGATTTCAGGCGCGACTTAGTAGAAGCTGTGTATTTCCTTTCATACTACCCAACTCATAACAACTTTGGAATTACTTTTGATTCCAAAGCAACCGTAAGAGCCAATCGTCATGTCTCCTTTAATGCCTCAGAATTCACGATCGAGTCACAATCATGTAAACAGTTTCATTATGATCACGGTGAAAGACAATTTGAAGCTCAGCCAAGGTGTGCAAATCCACATCCTTACTTTCACACCGAAGAGATTCCCTTTTCGAGAAATCCTTCCTTAAACTTAAAAATCCACAGATCTTTGATTCGTGGAGGTAGGGACGTATTCAGAACGGAAAAAAAGGAATGAAGCAGAGGCAGAGACAGGCTTAGATCCTCGGCCTCGCTCCCTCACGCAAATTCTCCTTATAATAACGCAAGCAACTGCGTTGGCTCGGTGCCCGCCCACCCGACAGTATTCGTGCATAGACACTCATGTGTACGTATAAATCTCCGGCCGTTCTCGCCCTTGGAGGAGAGGAGATCCAAACGACGGCCGACTGGCGTCGCGTAGGCAGGAATTAATTCCCGTGCTCTGAATTGGATCGGTGAGCCGGTCGACGAAGAGTGGACACCAAACAGAGACGACCACCAAAACGACATCGAAAGTGAGGGAAGATGAGGAAAAAACAGGATTGCCAACACTGCGAAATTTCCCCGGAGCCACTGGTACTTTATTCTTCCATTTATTTGCATTATGCCTCGTCTACACTACAAGTGTACTGTATTTAAGTGCAGAATTTAAATTCAGGGGAGTGTCTACACACAGGTATATTATCTACGTCAGCGCTACCTAGTGATGACGGAAAGAAATTTGCATCGCGCAAAAATTATGTGCCCGAGAAGAAACATAAGATATTTTCTAGACTCGTATAACCCTATAAACAAATGTAATGAATAATAGAACTTGCACAATTACTCAACTCCTCATATAAACGATGTAAACACATACATGTATATGATTACCGAAACTCCTCGACCTATCGTTGACGAGACTCCGACCACCTCGACGGTACACTATCGATATCATCCAAGTCCACTTAAAAGGGGGTCCCCGGGTCCACTTAATTTGACCCGTTTCTTAAGTGGTGAGAGGGCGTCTACACGGTCTACTTAAGTGAAAAATACACTTAAGTGTAGACGCGGCAATACCCGCCTCCTATTTGAACCTTGAGAGGAGGAGACGCGACAGTTTCTATGGTGGAGGTGAGAAGATGCTGGCCAATTTTGTGCCATTTCATCACAGTATGAAAAATGTACACGCAGAACCCATCCGTCACCTTTTAACCTTTCTTCCATGATAGGCACTCTAAGAAATGAATGATACAACCTATCCATCATCTGTCTGATTGAGGGGGGAGGGTTCACTGGCGTTTCCTTCATAAAACTATTTTTTCCAATGTAAAATCCCACTATAAATATTTGAATCTTGAGCCTCCCATCATAAAGTTTCAAATTCAGGTTCTTTTTCACCCTCTCCCACGCTGACCCAACTTTCTTCCCTTTAACACACTTTCAACATGACGTTGTTACTTATGACTACGTCGTCCATTCAATTTGGTTGGCTCGTAATTTCTCCGATCAGTCTCCTTTCCTCTCCTACCACTAGTAACACTTCATTTGTTTTATTTTCCACGCGTCTTACTCTTTCCATCCTACTGCAAGCCCACTTCTCAAAAGCCTCCAGTCTTCGCCCATCTCCCTTCCACTGCAACCAAGCTCTTTATGCTTATCTCTAATCTCTTCTCAATGTCCTCGCTAAGTTTTCCCCACTCCTTTCCCTCCTTTTCACACGGATAACTCAAACTTGATTAGTTTAATATACCGTTAATCACTACAGAGATAATTCAGCATTCAATCCTTCATTCATTTTCTACTTCTACATATCTAGTTTCCTTTTTTTGCTTCAGATCTAAAATTATAATAATATTCACGATCGTTGACATAATCAATTGCGATTTTTAGCACGCTTTTTTCAGTTTCAATATTCACGGTCTGAGCAACAAGCTTCGGAAAATATATGCGTTAAACTATTGGGTCAGGTAATTAAATTTACAATTATAAGTATATGTAGGATGATGCTTTCGGGCAATGCTGCGTTTTGTTCATTATGAAAATCTCAACGTTTCGCTTCTCTTACTGGGAGGGTCATCAGGAGAATATAAGCGATTACCGGCTTTAGTTCGCTCTTATATAGATGTCCGTTGCACCATTGTTGGGCCGATTTGAATATTTTTCGGAAGACGTTAGCCGTTGGGTTTTGCTGAGCCAAGAACCCTTTCCAAACCCTGCTGAGGATATATCCATCCTCCCTATTAAACTTTTTTGACCTTTTGGCTATTTCTATGGCCTCAAGTATTCAGTGCAGATGATATTCTTGCGTCTTGGCCAAGACCCGTGTTTGGTCGAACATTATTTTATGCCCAGGGCTTGAGGCGGAACGTTCGGCAACCGCTGATGTGTCCTTAGCAGGATTTGGAAAGGGTTCTTGGCTCCAGCAAAACCAAACCCAACGGCTAACGTCTTCCGAAAAATATTCAAATCGGCCCAACAATGGTGCAACGGACATCGATGCTTTATAAGAGCGAACTAAAGCCAGTAAACGTTCATTCTCCTGATGACGCTTCCAGTAAGAGAAGCGAAACGTTGAGATTTTCATAATGAACAGAACGCAGCATTGGCCGAAAGCATCACCCTACATAGATAAGAAAAGCTGCGAAAGCCTTCAAACAAATATTATAAACATACATTCAAGGACAAAGCGACAAATTTAACCACAAAGACTTTGATACAAATATTTAACTTGTAAAAGATCTTTAATTGTGGGTTACGGCAAAGTAGACTTCTGGTTCGTGAAGTGAGAGTGATAAGTTCAAGACCGATAAATCGCTGTTCACATTATAAGATGAAAGCAGTTGGTAAGTAGATATATTTCTTGGGAGAAGATCTTCAAATTATACTACAGGCTGGCTTTCCTGCTCTAAAAATGTAAATTTCGCACGCTGTGTGTGACCGCAGGTGAGTATTAACATCATCTAACGTGCCGATCCGCGGGTTGGTTTAGTTTCAAATTCTCTAATTAACGATTCTTCATGTTTAGCAAGCAAGCAACTAGCAAAATGACAAAATAATTTTCAAAAGCTAAACCCTCCTCTGGCGTAAATATATCACGGAACTGAGACTTTGAGTAAGATGAAGAGAATGAATCAGAAGTGTTTTCAGGCCTATTTTTACAATCTCAGGTTAAATGTTTTCTCGGTATGCAAAAAGCAAAGTTATCACGATCTCCCTTTGATAGCGTTCACGTAAACTAACCGGACAGTCTTATGCGGCGAAAAAAACACCCGAACTCTCGGTTAACAAAAAGTTATTTAAAGGGTTACATTTCATTGCGGTCAACGTTCACCAGACAAAATAAAACAGGGCCTAAATGTGGGTGTTTATTCCTAAAGGGTCGGAGAAATTTTGGTGAACGGAAAGCTAGAGAAAGTTAAGAACTCAGTGCTACACGAGAAGTGAGGAGTTTGAAAGGAATATGTGGGGTAGGTGAGCAAAGCACTCGATTAGCGGAGATTGGAAACTGAAAGCCGTGATGGAAAAGGAAACTTTGGTTGACTGGGAAGAGGGAGGAAAAGGATAAGTGACAAGGGAGGAATAAAGAGAGACATGGATTATGCCGAGAAGACGCTGGTGCAATGAATGAGATGTTTGAAGTGAGAAGGCCGAGAGGCCGTCCTGATGTTAAACATTACGGGCAGTATTTCCGGTTGGGAAGGAATCCTTCCGGATTCCGGGAATTTTTGCTATTTCTCGTCCAAGAATACCCAGAAAAACTAGTCGGAAAATCGAGAAACCTGCTCCATGAGCCCATTCATAATATTATTAACCTTTCAGGAAATCCATAAATGTAAGTAAGTAAGAAAGTAATGTTTATTCTTCAAGGCACTAGTGATATTTAAGAGCATTACAAATTGTGAAATGTATAACAAAAAATTGTAAATTACAAAAGCAAAATAATAATACAATGTAATGCAAAATTGCAGATTTAAAAATACAAACATTACAATAGATATAATTAAAAAGCCATAACCTCCAGGTTGAGTATAAAACATAATAAACAAGTAAATATTTAAATAAAAAATAATAATCAGAAAAAGGAAAAGAGGTCTTATCCCGGAGACCATATATATATTAGATTCATAAACCAAATCAAAATCATACTGTTTCTCAGAGCCTAAGTGACCTTTTCTGGCGTCCAGGATAAGAAATGCACTTTTTATGAAATTCCATTTAACCTCTTTTTAGGATCTTCTTCCTCATCATGCTGCATTTGGTGTCGCTCCCTTGCTGGAGCGTCTCCGTACCTCTGGAAAGACTTCGCGCTATTTTGGCCGCGTTCACCGATTGCTCTCGTGCTTTGCTGCGCATTTACAGAAACTTGTAATTATTAGCACTGGTTATATACTAAATAAAAAGGTAATTTGGGAAATTTTAGAGAATTATTGGTAAATATGGTTTCCCAACCTCTATTTCAGAAGGTTTCCAAATTTCTGGAATTACTAAAATATATATATATATATATATATATATATATATATATATATATATATATAGGTATTAACCATGTTCTCACAAATCATAACTAAAGATTTTTGTCCTGCTAGTTCAAATTTTGAGAAAACCGGGACTAGCCACTGTATAACCTTTTACGGAGTCACTCGCAAGTGCACATTAGTGCGATACGCTACAGACGAAAAATAATTCCTAGAAAATCTTCTTGAAAAATCAGTCTTCAAATCATCAGAACAACTTGTTCTCTTATAAGGCACTCAAAAAAACCTCAGTGGAGGAGGACGCCTCGGTAGCTTAGATGGTTAAAGTAATCGGCGCGAAATCGAGAGACCCGGGTTCGTATCCCGGGCAAGGCTCTGTGGAATATCGCACTCCTGCTAGCTCCTATTTTCCCGACTAAAACAGTTGGAAATCCCAAAGGAATAAAATTAACTAGAGAGAACACGCGAAACCGATCGGGTTTTGAAAAAGTGTGGGGTGACAAGATTGCGTGCGTTCACGTTCTATTTTTTTCCCATCCATTGGTCGGTAGCCCTGGCAAGGAATGGAGCGTGGGCCAGGATTAGTTCCCTTCCTCCTCCGCTTTTCTTAAGCATATACATATTTTTTTCCGCTCGCCCATTAAAGGCCATTCCGAAATCCCACGCTTCGCATCCAGCCACCCAACGACAAGTGACGGGCGCTCGCCGCAACCTCGGACAGCCGTGACTCGCGCGCTCACTTGAGCCTCAATCATTCAGTGGCGCAATTATTGTCACGCATAATTCAATGATCACGACCCACTTCTCACCGGTAATGGACTCAATTTAAGGAATAATATGGCGCAGGTGAAAAGCAAGGAGTTTACTAGCTGAGGTTCGACAGTTAACTGATTAAGCCTAGAACTTTTAGAAAAAGATCTAATCACGAAGTACTGATTCCTAGGCCCAAAATCGAACTATTCAGACAGTGTTACAATTATCTGGGACCAAAATTTTTCTGTTCATTACCACCCAATATATGTACTCCTGAGAGTGAGAGGAAATTTGGAAGAGCGGTTTGAGCTTGGCTGTTGGAGAATGGGGACGTAGAGTTTTTACCCACATATTGTCAACGATGTTCAATGTAATGAGGATACATTTATTTCCTGAGATTTCCTTGTCCTTTTTGATGAAAGTATTCCAGCATTCAAGTTTTTTCTTTTAAATTCTGTAACAAATATACCTTTTTGTAAAGATCTTTATATCTTTATATATATAAAAGTCAATGTATGTATGTATGTATGTTCCACATCTCCTCCTAAACCACAGGACCGATTTTGATGAAATTTGGAACACGAGTTTGTCACTGATAGACAACAAACACTGTAGGGTTCAATTAACCGAAACCCTATTTTTTCAGGGTTAAGGGTGTGATCCTTACTAATATGTATAAAAATGTAATGGTCTCTGTTTGTCTGTTGCTCCATCACGTAAAAACTACTGGACCGATTGAGCTGTAATTTGGCATGTAGATAGAATAAATATCTGGTTGTATCATATGCTATATTAAAAAGCCCTAAGGGCCCCCAAAGGCCCCCGAAGATCCCCCCTGGTGGTCCATGCTAAGCATTGTGTTTGGTGCAGTGGTTTCATTTTTTGCTTTTTAAAAGTACATTCACTCAAGATATAGCGCTGGAATTTTTTTTATCGGATGGCTGAATAAATATAATTTTTAATTTTTTCAAACGGTTTTCTTCTACGGTATTTGTCTGAAATTCATGTTTTCAGTTGAAAAATCTCACATTTTTCCCTGAAATCAACAATAACATATTTCCTTGGCAACCATAGATTTGATTTTCAAAGGATATACACGCCTCTTAACTATTAAATATCATGTTTTCCTGCAAGCCCATGATAGTACGTAGAATGCAAATCCGTATAAGAAGGACCCAGAGTCCCAATGGCCCCATGGTAGATTGCTTCAGGGGTTAATCGATAAATTCAATACATATTTACAACAAGTATACTTTTCAACGTCTTTCTTAAAGTAGCTCTCAAAGGGGCATCGCATGTATATGAGAGAACACTTACGTAGTAAACAATACACATAAAGGAAATTAATTGATTACACATACAATTATATGCGCAAGAATATTTATGTGCAGCGAATATCAATGGTAATAATGCCTATGTTGCTACAACAAACACGGCGTTGTTTATTATCGTTTAATTGTCAGATGTATTACACGTAGTGAAACCGTCTGCCTCTAATTACGATTGCGAACTGTTTTTTAGACCAATTCCCACATCATTAACGTCACGAGTTATTTATATGTTTAAAAGTGTTAAAGTGCAGTTACCTTAGGTACATTCACTCAATCATCGAGTTACCCATTCAAGACTCTCGCTGGCCGCTGTGTTTCCCCTCCTTGGACTTAAAAATATATCCATCCACATGCCTAATAGAAAAAAGAGTAGCCTTTCGAAAAAATCTTCCAAGCAAAATGAATGTCTTATTTGCGAGAAAATGAGCCCTTGAAAGAAAAACGACAAAGGTTAGACTTGGATGGTCAAAGACATGCCCACCAGCGATCTCATGAGATTCTCCCCGTGGTGTTTCTCGGGTTACGCTAAGAATCGCACAAATTTCATCCTTAACCAACATACGGATGGGTAACCAGCTCTAAATCTGGTTCAAATATAGACCCATCTGTTTCGAACCTTCAATCTGCTTTAAGATGGCGGAAATTATAATGACGCCACTACATGCTTCTTACCCGAAAGCAGAGCGGAAATTCTGCACAATTAACGACACCCGTGCATGAAAATCGACAAGTGCACTAAGAATCACCATAGATTTTTTATTTATCAACCGAAACCAATGATTATGGCTATGCCGAAGGCACAGTCCATTGATTGAGGATTCATAGGTCAAATAAACATGGCTTCTGCTGCCATTACTCCTCTTGACGTTGTCAACCGCTGGATTGTACTCTTCTGTCCAATCCTGATTAAGATAATCAACGCACATATCAACGTTGAATAGTGCAACTGAATTAAGTCATGGAATGCAAATATATGTATGTACACAAGGGAAGCAATCAAGATGTTAATCACTCAGAAGACGGCTCAAGAGAACCGTAGGGACGAGGTGACCATCTATCAACCTTTGCTATTTAAGTAGTAATGAGTCTGCAAGGCCGATTCTTGGGTTTCCCGTGCATGAAAGTGAACCAATAGTCACTCATCTCTCCGTGCACCTGGAAAACTGTCAGTGTGTCTACTACAACGAACACAGCATACAAGATAGGTTACGAACTCCTCAAATGGCCACGCTTACTGTTTTTCTTCGGGCTTTGTGGTTTTATTATAAAAAATAAGTTTAATGTTTTTCACACCCGTTGAATTTCAACGGGTATCTTCCACTCGTAATTAATAAAGAGTCGGCAACCCCAAAGCCGGATTGTTGACCATATAGGCCGTTTTACACGGGGCACGAAATTGCACAACTTAAAAATGCATGTTTTTCTCAATCGGGCGTGAAATCTTTTTCGAATAAGAGCACGGCTATTTTTCCATCTCTCATTCATGCATTTGCGCATGTGTTCTTGCAATTCACGGCTTTACACGATGCAATTTGAAATGCACGTTCGTATACGTACATCAGATTGTGCAACTACGTGCCCCGTGTAAAACGGGCTTTAGGGGTGTCTATGTTCTTCATTTTTGTATGATTTGTTTTGTATCGATTGTTTTGCGTTATGAGGAATAAGAATTATTATTATTACTGCCCTGTACTTCTTTTGGAAGTACTAACTTCGTAGCGCAATATAGGATTGGTTATGCTTTAATAGGCTGGTGATATATATGCTTTAATGCTCTTCAGATGTTCTACGTGCTTCATATGCCCTTCAGGGGGAATTTTTCCTCTAACTCATGAAGATAACTGCAAAATAATTCTAAAATTTGACCCATGTATTCTTGCTGGATACAGGAGACTCTTAAAGTAAAATTCCCGTATATTTTCAGTTTTTTTCTTAAATATCTAGGTTTGGAGAGTACCATATCTTGAAATAAAGTCCTTTCTTCGTTCAATATCAGCTGGCCACGGTAGCAATCAACTTTCACAAAATACATGAAAAAAGAAGGCATCCTCAGAAGAAGGTGATTATCACTCAGGGTACTTCACCAAGATTTCCATAATCGGTAAGATCATATTTTTGGAATATTTTTTACAAAATGACCTGAGAGAACTGCCGCCAACTTTAGATTAATTCTCAACTCAACTTTAGCAGAAAATTGCTGATTTCATGTTCGTAGAATTATGTGTTCAGATTGCTGAAATTCATGCAATTTATTCTTGAAATTGATCTCCTAACATCACTGACTTCATTTCATCGATCTGATATTTTGGGAACAGGAACACTGAAGGTACAGGGATGAATGTTGAGTTGGCTGAGAAGGGAAATCAAGTCAATATAATTCCTATATATTGGTTTCTAAATAGAAGTGAAATACATAGAACAAAAGAAGGAAAGCGAGTAAAGAAGTAGTTGCCGATAGATCCAGAAAATCAAGGAGAAGAGTTAATTAAAACACAGACAAATCGATGAATTATCATCAACAAATAAATGAAAAGACCTTCGTACCATTACAATTTCACGCTGTTCACTGGCTAGGGGATCGCTTTGGTGTGGTGGCTAGAGAAATGAAACGGCGGATTACTTGGACCCTTGGGTGCTACTTGAACCCAAAATGATACATTCTTCAGCTGACTATCTATAGGTTCGTCATGGAGTGTTTTTCCCACTCGGTTGTATATAACTCTAGTTAACGACAGCACTGCAGTTGGCAAAGCACTCCATAACATACTGGAAGGCAGTAAAAACATTCTTTCATTTTGGGTTCACCCAAGTAACCACCGTGTAACCCTCGGGACGGTTTCCCATCCTGAAGAGCACGGTCCTAATCCTGGCAGAGGCAGAGATCGTATCAAATGAAGCACTCCGTACTACGGATGGTTTGAATTGGACGTTAAACTGTGGATTTCGTGGCGTCTTTAGACGCAGGCTATCATCGATACCGGGTCTCTTTCCTATGATCCCTAAATAATTATGCCATTACATAAACACATGGACGCAATGGTAACGTAGTCTCAAAGAAGATCAAATGGACCGAGAAAATCACCAACGGGGAAGTCCTACGAAGAGTTGGAGGGAAAAGATGTGTAATAAAATCTCTTGAGGAGAAGAAGAGACAAATTGTTGGCATGTGGGCATATTTTGAGACAAAACAGTCAATAAAAAACAGTAATGGTTGGAGAAATGAATGGGAAAAATTACAGACGAAGATCGAGAATGGAATACGTCGGACGAAATTTGAAGGAGAGAATGGAGTGGTTAGCTGGTAGCAGATGCTAGACGTCTACCCCGTCAAGGAAACCCGGCAGGCATTCCTAGGAAAATTTCAACCCGGTTATCCGATCGGGGGGAAGGGTAAAGGAAATTGGAAGAGGTCGCAGTGTATGGTACCCAACCATAGGATTGGATTAATGGCCGTATCCCGTCACAAAACCTGGAATTTACTTACTTTAGGCGTGTTCAGACCAACGCAGTTAGTTCAAGTATCTTTGTCACGCCCTTGAGCTGAAATCCAGAGCCTCTTTGGTCGTCGGAGGGCGGCAGTTCGATCCAGGTGCCCTCCCTACTCAGAGAGCAACAAATCACCGTGGGCCCCTCCGAGTTCAAGCTTTTGCGCCACGTCAAGGCAGAGGATGGCGGATGATGACCACTTGAAACATCTACATCTACCTAATACCCTGCAAACCACCTCAGGGGTGTGTGCCACCACGTATTCACCAACATGCATTACACTATACCCTAAAGTTAGTGCAACTAGGACTAATTATGCATTCGCATAAATCGCCAATGCTTGTCACGAGGCGAAGCCTCACAAGCATGCACTACGCTACAGATATGCTCGCAATGGGGAGGGACCGTTAATATATATGTATTTTGCAACTACACAAATGGACAGAGACTCGAGACTAATGTAGAAAAAATGCATGGTGTCCTAAAAGTACTAGGTAACAGATAAGGATCCAAGTATTTGGGAGTACTAATACTAACCTAGCTTCCGACTGAGTATGATGAGAAGCACCACAATCTTCACCGAAAGGCTGGTGGACTCACCTTTGCAAAAGCTGATAGGAGAGTGGAACGAGGAGCTGCAGCAAACCCATCTATTCATTGAAGAGTGCTGGTTATGATGACCAACAATCCAACCCATAATGATTTCAGTTCCCGGTCGCCTCTCTTATTTACTATTACTATGAGTAAGCAATATTCCGCGCCAAAATTGGCACGTGATTCGCCGACCATAGTGCGTTATTCCGTAGTGCATTACTACGTAGTGCTTCATTATATTCAGCCGAAGTCATTTGAAAAATTCTAACCTACCTACCTAAAGAACCTACGATGCAATTTGCGCGCGGTTTGACACCGAGACCATTTCCGGAATCACACTTCACGAACACAGGAGACAGACGAAAGAGCGACATCTTCCCCATTTTTGAAATCCAGACTTTCACTTTACTCTGGGAATCAAAAGAAAAGTTTTCGGGGCAAGATGCGGTATTACCAAAGGCGGCTTGGCTCCCGTTGGAAAAGAGAATCTTACTTTCTTCTGGGGGGGAAGGGGAGAAAAATATCGCAGCGTGACCTCCATATTCCAACTCGAGGCATTCATTTTTGCTCGTGCATATGAATATTAAGTTCTTCAGACTTCATTTTTTATGGAAATATTAGTCATTCATTAACTTAAGCGAGTTTTTGGAACTCCTACGAGTTTTTTGAGCGTGAGGAATACAAGCAGAATAAATGAAAGGATGGAACAGGCAGAATGGGGAAAGTAACTGTCGGAATTTGATGAAACCAGGAAAGGAGGCCGAGACTGCATTCAGGCAATTTTCACTTTTCTTAAGGAGGGAGAAGAAATGCCTCCATATGGTTACATACCTCTCAAGGTCCATAAAATTCGCTCTCTGTACATTTTTGCAGTGACTTTCATTTATAACCAACTGGTTCAAAATGTGCTTCGACCGAGTCACAGTGAAAATACTTCACTAGCTGATATGTGTCTTTCCATCAATATTCACAACTTGAAATCATATAATTTAAAATCAAGGTTAATCATTAAATGACTCGACACACTCGGCAGAAGGCTATCTCGACGCATGCAATACCCTTCGCTTACTTGGTGTATTCAGATATTTAAAATAAACCGGAAGAACTGGAGGAGAGGATGAATAAATGGGCAGAAATTTAGATGGGAATAAAATAATCATGTCAAACAAGGGCGTGTTCAATGTCTTTCACGTGGTATCCAGAGCAGGAGATGAAAAATTGCGTTCATTTCCACACAGATTCTTTACAACTAATGAGTTTTAACGTATGGGTGCGTTATTTTGTGGATTTTGCGCTGTTAACTTGAAAATTACGTAATGAGGTATGAACATCGATTGGTTGCCAGTTAGGTGAACAGTGGTTTTCCACTTACCAGTAGGTACAAGAGCACGTTTTTACAATCTTGACCGAAACTAAAATAAAAAATCATGGTACCAAGGGTGCACATGACATTTATACATGTCGTTGCTACAAGTATCCCGTTGAAATCAGCAGACACTCGCAAGTTTCTTAACAGGACGGTATGCAAAGTTCTTCTTTACACGCATCCTTAGTGATTTTAACGAAAACAGCGTGGCACTAACATAAGACTACATTAAAATACTATTCACCTCTGTTCTCTACCCCATCCTTTTCCCTATGGCCTTTCCTTTCATGGCTGGTGTCTTAATACCCCTTGCTTGCTCTGTGACAGCTCGGAGGTAGTGCGTAGATATAGACGCAATGCTCTAAACTTGGCATTGCGAGCCAAGTCCAGACATAAAGTAAAATGAACTCCCGCCCCCTGCCGGCTGAATTTTGCTGTAGGATCTTGAACCATCCAAAAAATTTGCGTTACTTCACAGGGGGCGCCGGAAATATTGTTTCGCTCATAAGAAATTCGCCCTTTCGCCGTTTGCGAAATCGGAACGGCCTTGAAACGATATTGCCTTCATTCATTTGGGAGGAAATGCTCTTTAATTAAGACATTTTAGTCATTTTCGCGGAAAGAATGCCGGTTTCTCAGGTTTCCTCCGGGCCCAAAAGATAAAAATGTAAGATATCTCCCCCAAGATCTGGTGCTTACAATAAAATCCCACCTGTCAAAAAATTTAAATATTCCCCTTTCCATGTTGGGCTCTGGGTTGTTGATTTTTATGTTGTTATTGTATTTTTGTCCTCTTTCATGTTCATTGTAAAATTTTGCAATGTAAATTGGCGCAGCTGCTGTATGTGAACAATGTTCTAAATAAACGAATAAAAAATGCTTGAAAAGAATTTTGCAGAATTGCGGGGGTGAAATGAGAAAAAGAGGTAGCTACTAGCGTTAGCGTTATTAAATGTGGCTAACCAATAAAACGATCGAAGGAACTCCAAAATCACCATAAATGTTCTTGCTTTCAGATGGAGACTTAGCCCTACAAGTTATTTTTAAGTGACCACCTACAAATAGCCCTGCAGTCCTTCGCGAGGTAAGCAGTAGGTGGATATTATACGATTTAAGTTTTTCCCGGTGAATTATATTTAGGTATTGTTATCGGGCTCTGCACCAGGTAATTGGCTTCATATTGGCCGTATCGGGATACTGGCTTCCATCTTTAGCAATACTTGGGCACCTATAATAAATTGCATGAAAAACATTAGGAAAGAACAGAAAAGATTTCAAAGGAACATCATCCAATCAGACGACACCTGAGCTTAATTGTTGGACTCGTAAAACGATCTATTCAGTTCAGTGTATAATCCTTAATAGAGAGAGTAACACGCCTTGAAAATGGAAAACGAGTCATTTTCCGAAACGTCGGCCAATATGAAGCCAATTATCTGGTTCAGAGCCCGAGAAAAATACCTAAGTAGTTGGATACTTCTACGTCATACATACCTAAACAACTCCTAATTCATGGGAGTTAAATGGTTGACGCACTACTGCATTATACCCCAAGAATAGGATCTACACAAGCGAGAAGACGTATATGCAATGGCTCAAATTTAATAAAAACATAAAATATAGGTATATGACTACAAGCTAAGCTATATCGGGTATAATCTTACAATGAGCCACTTGTACGCCTTCCATCGTGAATGAAGAAATGAGTATTTCAAACATTCTCATTTTACAGTTTATCTTCAGAAAATTTAGTAATATAAAAAAAACTGGCAACGTGTTTAACTTGTGGTCTTTAAAAATAATGCATGGGTAAAGAAGATGATTTTTTTATGATTACAGAACAGCCGATTAATCCTTAGTCTGATTTTCTTCTAGATTCTGAAGGTCGTGAAATAGGAGTGGTTGTTGGGCAATTGGTGAAGAGAAACAAAGAGATTGGGCTCAATGAATGGGATACAGAGCAATAAGATGCACACTGAACTGAAGAAAGAAATCGCGCTTGAGGGTAGATGCCAGAGAGAGCAAAATATACGAGCAATGAGACACATTCCTGATAGATTTTGCAGTAATTTAATGCGCAGGTAATGATTAGCTAAACCTACCTTAATATTAAGACCACATTTAATAAGTAAAATAATGAAATAAAGAGTTTCACATGAAAGAAATGCTAATTAACTTGGCAATCTAGTATAAAAACTGAGTCTCCATCAATGACTTATTATCGCATACGAAATTCTACTTCGAACTCTTTTTTCTATGTACGAAACAAAAACAGAGTTTAGAACGATTTGGATTATAGTTTCTCCTTCAAATTAAATATATGGTATCACGGCGAGAAGTAAACAAGCGATGCAAATCATAAAATTGTAAAAATTAAAAAGAGAGTTACATGACAGATTAAGCTAAGTCCTTATTAACCTTAGATCTTACCGCAAACAATGTACAAATATACAAAGGGCATGAAATATATTGCAATCAATGCAAAACTGGCATATCCATTTTCAAATTTTATTCTGTTTACGTGATAATTCGATGTTTATATTGGGTTAAAATTTGTGGAAATTCAGCCAAAAAATCTTTATCGCGCCAGCGGAGATTTCAACGATTGATAGTAGTATTTCTATTTAACGTGCTTCGACGGCTAAGGTCATTTCGCGCATACTGTCTGCCAACTGTCTGTACAGAGAGGTACAACAGCACTCGGACGAATCGGAGGATCACCTTCAGCGCAAACTCAGCAGCAAACTCAAATCGAGCCCAACGATGCTTAACTTCGGTGACTAATCGGGAATCGGTGTTTCCATCGTGGCAGGCGGTTGCCCAGTTACGGAATCTCCGTGTTGAGCATTTTTCTTTCATTCGTTTAAATAAGAAATATTTAAGCAAGAAGTTTAGTACTTGGTTCAAAATGAGGCCAAACCATCATAAGTTTTAATTTTACTATCGCAAACTTACTATCGGTCGGTAAACTGATATTTTTTAACTTTACGCAAGCTATTGAAGTGGAACGCTTCTTTTGGATGGAGGGTAATCTCGCGAAAGCTTAGCGTCACGATATTAATTTAATTGTTTATGTTTATGTATGGATAATATACTGTGTAATCCCCACTGCCAGGCATTTCCAGAGTCATTGCTCAACTTCTGTCGGCCGGCCAACGACGGCCGACAGAAGTTGAGCGGGAGGTTGAAGTTGAGCCTCCGCAAGCTGGAGGGCACGTTACACGTCACGCTTTTGTCTGGTTTCCAACAGCGACGACTCCCTCGAACACGCGCCCGTGTCGATATCGGGGCGTGCCGAATGATGATGTCCATATTCACGGCGGTGGGACATGCATGAATCACGGACAGAGGGAAGGGATGGATAAACACGGCGCGCGGTCGCGGGAAGGCTTGAGGCGAGTGAGTGAGTGACTCAGTCGGTGAAACGGAACCCGTGGGTGCAGCGACGCCGGAGGAGCGGACTCACCGTTTCAGTGGGATTCGAGCAAACATGCGCCGGGCGGAAAGAAGGAAAAGGACTGCCGTCAGCTGAAGAGTCGACGCGGAGACCCAAAAGAAGCTCGCTTTCCCGTGGTCTCGTGCGTGAGAACGTGCACTTTAAAAGGACCGCGCGGAAAACGAGATGAGGGAGACAAGTAGGCGTTGAGTCCATAGACCTTGAATATAGAATTCATTCATTAGAGTAACCTACCGGTTATAGGTATGCTTTAATGACAGTCACAGAAAACCCTCCTGACCCTACATATAAATTTGGATAAATGCTGCGAGTTTTTGTATCGAAGAATTATTTACTACGACGCATAAAGATCTAAGCCACGAAAAGTTTGCTTTTGAGAGAAACTGAACAATAATAAAGGGCAAAAGCGTCGAAAAGATACACGGTGTACTTTTGATGGATGCACGGCTCGAGAAACGTACAAATTACGCATAATTTGGAATGAATTTAACAACTTCATGGAGCTATCATCATCATCTGAGTAATCTACAGGTTAGAGGTAGGTTATGATGAAAGTCAGAGAAAATCCAACAGACTTACACGTGCAGTGTGCCCTATCTACCTCTAGTATTTCTTTCTTCATCTCAGCATAAGTCCTACCGTTCTTCATTCCGACCATAAAAACTATCCTCTTTCTTCCCTTCCCCGCTTTCCCAGCATCCTTCCCTCTATCACGGCTTTCAGAAAACCATCGCCCCTCATTACCCCTTCCAGCCATCTACCCTGCCTTCCCCTAATCTCATCCATAAGTTTCTTCTTCTCGCCCACCATGTCAAGCAATTCCTCATTTGTCTTCATTTCCGTCCATTCCTTCTACATCCTCCTCCACACCCACATCTCGAACTCCTTCTGCCTATTTTCGTCTACCTTTCTCAAATTCCACGTTTCTACCCCATACAACGCCACACGCTACATCAAGCTCTTCACCAGCCTCTTTTTTACATCCTTACTTAAGGTCACCGTATCTGCTCCCTTCTATTATTGAACGCTTCCTTCGCTAGCGCTATTCTCCTCCTCTTGTATTTGCTACTATCCCCTGTTTCTTCTAGCTTACTATCCAAGTAATTAAATTGTTCTACTTGCTCCAGTTTGTATCCTCCTACTTCTATGACCACCCTTGCTTTCTTTGCCCTAGAGAATAGAAGTGGATATAAATTTATTGTTCTATGACAGAATGTCCTATGGAACATACAGTTGATACAGAGCCCTGTGGTAAGGAAAAATTTTCAAGTCACCTTGCCTAAACAACATGAAATTAAAAACCATTCCAGATATTATTACGATACATAAATAATCTGAAAACAAATATAATGGTAGATTTTACAAAGATTATTATCAAGTTAAGTTACTATAATAAGTGTGAAAATACAAGAACATTTTTAATGAAATTTAGATTACATTCTTTGAAAGAACAATGTGGTCTGGAATATCATCCTAACCCTTGAATATCAACGACCCTATCAATATTAACCCTTGAATGTCAACGACCAATATACTAATATATATTAAAAAGTAATATTTATGCATAAAAGAGAACTCGAAAGTATTTATCATTATGATACTGCAATGACTAACTTCAAGTGGTTAAACGTAACACAATATGGAGTTATTCAGCCATAAGCCATAATATGGAGTTATTCAGCCATTTACATTATGTATGTATCCCACATCGAGTTTAACATCATTTGTAATGTTTTAGGAAATTCACCTGTTAAGTCAGCTGGTACTGACATTGAGTACAAAAATCAATCAATGCGAGGACAATATAGGTAAACAATCAATCACCATAACATTTATCAACCTTAAATCAATTCAATTTATCATTTAAATATCAATTTATGAATGTAGGGTGCCTTCTCATTAAAGTCTTCTCATTACAGGACTACAAATGTGCTGAGAGCTGGTAAGTACTTCCAATAAATTTGTGCGACAATTACAAAAAGAAACAGCTGATAGAGCGGTCAGAAGAATATGAAAAAATAGCATTTTTCACACTTTTCCGTGCAGTTTGAGAGATTACCAGGCCTACCGATTGATTAAAGATTGAAGTACCGTTTCGTATCTAATATCATATTATTACTTTTTTATAACACTGCCTTTAACATTTGTTACGTATATTTTTCGCATTCTAAGGGTTATAAGCTTCCATGTTCTTACATATTTCTTTTATTCAAACTGCAGTCAGCTTCATTTTTATGCCACACACTTATTTTTCTAATCATACTTGTCATAATTTGAAATAATACCGCATCATGAAACGAGGTTACAGCTAAGCGGATGCATTTTTAAATCTCGGGGAAAAAATCGGAATTTTAAGTTAAAAATAAAATTTAAATGATCCGCAAGAACAGGAATGCTGCATTAAGTGATCGCATAAAAAGTGACTAAAGTAAATGTTGGTGTCGCTGAGCAGGAATGTCTTGGTTTGTACTCCGCCAATTCTTTGCCACATAGCACGTGATCTCATCTTTACTTCACCGGCCGCCTATGCTCAAGCATTGGAAAGCGCCATCTACCTGTATTCAAGGTCTATGGTGGAATCAGAGAGGTGAATCAGTGAGCGGCGGAAGGAAACTTACAAAAAAAAACACTGTGGTGGCGTCAATGAAAGTAGATTAAAAGTACTACCTGTGCTTGAGATCCATTTAGTTGGAAGGTTCGTGCCTATACTTCCCCATTTACGGGATCATCTTTGAACGTAGTGACAGTCTCAGGCAAAATCATGAGTTCATTCATCCTTACAATGAAAGGCAAACTTTAAATAAAGATATTTCTATACCATCTACATTTCAACCATGGTTTCGCCGCAACTTTCAATTCTACTTTTCAACGAAACCATGGTTTTCAATAAGAGAATAGATGGTGGAAATTTCTGTATTTTAAGTTTACCTATCTATTCGAGGATTGTTAAACCTTCCAAAACTATGTTAACTAATCCCGCCATTATCTCTCATATGCTCTGTATACTTTCTGGTTCTTTTTTCATCATTCCATCCCATCTAATTATTGGGCTAGCTTGCTCTTTAAATTCCCTTTTCCCGAGTCACATTTAATTTTCATAGAAAAACTACACCTTCTGCTACCGTTTAGTCCTCCTCACCTTCAGCATCCCCATATGTCGACCATAACATATTCTTCTCCAATCTATTTCGTGCCAACGAAATGTTCTTTGGTGCCCTAACTCCCTTCAATATACGCTTTAGCGTACGGGAGAAGGACTTTGATTTCTTGCTCATATCATCCTTAAAGAAACCCTTTACAGAAGAAAAATGATGATCCGGCGTAAGACAAATATTTTCAAACATTAACTAAAATCAGGAAGCATAGTTTACACACCAAACCAAATAACAAAGCAACACTTATTAGAAAACAGTATTAGAATCAATGGCAAAATTTTCCAGAGCGATAAGTCAGGATTTCAGTGGAAAATAACTAATTGTTGGCATGATGTACGTTGGTCGAAATCTAGATCAGGACTGATCCGCCGACCGCTAGAACAGCTGACGAGGGGTGGCTGTTCGACAAGGCCGAGGTGGATTGGGAGAGCTTTGGATATAGGCGATTGGTAAGCCTTTTGCAAGGGAGGAAACAGTGTGCTGGGTACATAGGTGTGGTGGAAGCTTGCAATTAGAGCCTCAGGAACTCTTTTTTTTGTCTCCGTTGGCGCAATGGATAATTTTGTCCATTGTGCTGTGCTCTTAGTGACCGTGGTGCTGCAATTCTTCTAGCTCAGGCTGCCATATGAACAAAGGCTACCCTGATGAGGGAAAGGTGCGGCAAGAAGTCGCTGCCAGAGGGTGCAATGCATGCAATTTTGGGTCGTCGGCATTGCTGGCGTTGTTTGCGCGTTGTCGTTGCCTGAGGCGCGAAAATTCCTCGTCTATGTAAACAGAGTAAACAGTCCGCAGAGGGAACCATGTCCAAAGAAGGGATTGGAGGGGAAGAAAGAAATGGTAAATGTATATGATACGCCGCACCGTTCCCTCGGAATGCTTTATCCATACTCTTTTCCTCAGAATCCACTCGCATCGAACACCTTATATTTCGTCTTCCTCTCCACCCAGCTTAACCTCGACATTCCACACCCATATTTCAAAATCCAACTCTCCGCAAAAAAAACCCACATCCTCAATGATCGAGTCTCCAAACCATTAAAAATGTCCTCGTTATTTTAGTTTTAACAAATCTTTCTTTTGTGCCCTTGTCTAGTGCCCTGCTCACTAACTTTTCTATTTGCAAATGTTTCCATTGCCCATGATATTTGTTCATAACTGAATCCCTATTTCCTAATGATTCTACTTTGATATTTTATTACCATACTTCATAATTGAATCCATATTTCCTTACAATTAAACCAATATCCTTCATTTATTCCCAAATGCCCTCTGAATAAGTGAGTTTCTCAATCCAAAAAAAGTTAGTGGAGAGAAAAATAGTGATAGATCCGAAGGAGTGAATGATTACACGGAAAAAGAAAACATGCCGAGAGAAATATTATGGAAAAAATGAAATTAAATACAAAATACGCGGTGGATTATAAATTCACTCAATCGGGTTTCCTTTTGAAGTGAGGTCGGATCATGAGAATAAGATGACATACTGAAGATGCTTCAGTTAATAAGATTACTAATTAGCTGAATTAACGGAATCGCCAGGATGGAATCACAGTTTTCTTTTATTCCAATTACAACGCAAGGTAGTTTCAAGTTCTTTGCAGTTGCGAGTGCGTAATGTGTTGAGATGAGGTCAATGGCGATTCACAAACAAGTTTCGTCACACCTTCTCAGTCCATTTTATTTCCTCCGACCAAGAATTCGAGATTTGTCCCAGAATTCCAGCTTGATATTTATCCTGTGAGATTAACTGAACTGAAACATTTCCATTCCACTTATTCTGTTTTCTTTGATTCGGATGAAAATTCAGTACATTTTTATTTAAATGAAATTTAAAGTGCAAGTTTTGTGGAGTGAGAAGAAAAATTCACTGGGATATTTATCATATTATTCTAACCTCACGCACTCAAACCAACTTTAATTCCTTACACAATTCAATTGGATTCTTTCTCTAATGCCACAAAGCAAAGAGTAGCGTTAGTGGGTAGTAAGTGATTGCAATAACCATCGAAATATGCTAAAGTAACCGTGGAGTCTACCTTTTTTATGGGAAGCAACCAAAATATCATATTTTAAAGATATTACGTTTAGATAATATTGAAGCACAAATTATAGCTCATTTAGAACGCATTTCAAATAATTATTTTAATTAATAAGTATAGAGGTTTTTTTAAGTTAAAGAGAAGTATTTCAATAAGACCCTGTTTTTCGCCTACATTGTTCATCAAGTGAACGCCACTTTCGTAGTTCGCAATTGCGTCAATACAACAATAACGGGACTTGTATGACCTGATTAAGGCTTGAATAAAGGCAAGAGTGATAAAATATAACTCAGCCTCTCATAAGAATTTTACGACATAGTGTTTATCAACTCGTATATATTATCCCCTTGTTTCGATCAGCGTTCGTATATTTCATCTCATGCGACCCCCTATCTTCCAGTGCCCACGTAGGAGAACCTTTTGGAAGCAGGAACGATTTCCAATCCCGCAAACAGAGAGCTCTAGCCCCACGACGATGCAGCCAACCGCTCTTGCGACCACTTCGGATTTCTCTCGTGATCTCTTTCATCCCCATCCAAAAATAAAAATTATGTCTCACCACAAGACGTCTCGCCTAGCCTCTTCAGAAACCTGTCGCTCCAAGAGAGCAGGACGGCCCCTCTGCCCACCTGAACTTGACTCAGTGAAAGCGCTGATTGTTACGACATTTCTATGCACGCTCACGCGGCCCGAAATGCAATTCAAATTGAGAAAATTGAAATTTGAAGAACTCAAAACAACGCGTCACGTTCATACTGGAACTTGATAGCCTCATCTAAACCCGTTAACAATATCTAAATCAGATGCGACATCACTTTTTGAAGAAAATGTGGAGTCTATGAGATGCTGAACCCGTCATAAATCGCTATTCCAGTTGCATAGGAATGTGAACATTTTATAATCCGGAAGCTTGACCTAGATATAACGAATTCCTCAACATCGGCTGGAGAACTATTTCGATTAGGAACGGTGAACGTCTCCGACGCCACTGCCCTGATGACATGGATGGAAATGTGATGAAATTCAGTAAACCAAAAACATTTTAAGTACAAAAAAATGATACCGAGGCAGTTGCAAAGTTTGATGGGACATCATTTACTTTGGAAACCAATTTTGTAATTACTAGCATGAATTGGCTAATCCCTACACACATTAAGTTGTTATATAATATCATAGAGTAATCATTACTCTGTTATAATAGGTAAAAAACAGACTCACGGATTCACAGATGGCTATCACAGATGGAGATATGGGATGCTGTGATGGTAAGAGTAATTGCTTCCCATTCAGAATGTTCGGGTTCGAATCCCAACAATAGCTGGGATATTTCGGTGGAATCCCAATTTTAACTTAATTCCAACTTAGGTGCTTTGCTTTGGTAGCACTCCGTTCGTCGGATGGGGGGTTATAATATGGAACCCTGCGGCATCAAGGCTAACGCAGATATTCGGTTTCTCTCCACCCTTCCCCCACCGCCTAAATACTGTGTGAGGTATATCTTCGACACCACATATTATGAACGCGTGACGCCATATTTTGAAAAACTCAGATGGCTAAAAATACAAAATAGGCGCCAAATTAATAAGGCAATATTCACGTACAAGTTAAAAACGACAGAGCTTCCCACATATTTACACCGGAATGTACAATACAATGCAAATAAACGTCCAGCACGCGCCTCATGTAAGAACTTTAAATACCACACCATCGAACATCTGCATACGCTAGGTTTTTCCATGTAACCTCTTGCGAAGTATGGAATCAATTGTCCGAAGGTAAAAATAATCTGAAAATGCAAATAAATCTAAAGAGAAACATCATGAAATATTAATTCAAGTGAATAAAACATTGTGTGTGAACTAAATATTGCGCTACACTGTACAAAATCTGATGTATTTTTATAATTTTGCCGCTTTGTTAAATATTATGCCCTATTCTATGATAATCTTGTATGTCTGGCTATTGTAGTATTTTTTGACTCTACAGATATGTATAATCATATATGTTCCTGAGGGACACACTTGTCCCGGAATAATAAATTTAATTTTCTATTTCCATTCTAAATAACCCTAATCTCGCCAATGCAACCACCTATCCTCAAAAACGCACGCCAGGCCTCAGCTCTCGGTACCTATCCTAATTAACCTATCGACCTGCGACCACTGTTCTGAGTTAAAAGAGTTCGACGAGAATTAAAAAGATGCCGTCTACAAACTTGAAATTGGATGGAAAGCGGAAGATGGGGATTTGATATTCAATCTAAAAGCCTCCTTACAGAATATCAGTAGCCAGTATTTTGTCGAAGCATGCATTAGCGCGACAGCGAAACTAAAAAGCAATAACATTAACAATATTGCCAAACTAGTAACAAAAGTCAACAATTTAAGATTATAAAATAAACAAATTGAATCGTGAAACTAACATGCTGTTAGAGAGTGGAGACAATTGAATTTTGAAAGAATTGAGTTTTGGAGGACAGAAGCACGTTGAAATAAGTGGAAGACAGTCAGCAATGAAGGGCACATACTCAGGGAAGATCCGAGGAGAAATTTTTAGGGAAGAGAATGGCTGAGACAATGGTGGAACACAACAATGGTAGGGAGGATAGGTCCAAAAATCCCAACTGCGGAACGGATAGCACGACATACGAAGCTACTCCTTCTTTACAAAAGAAGAGAAATTACGGGGCAGCTCTGGTCTGGCTCACATTGAACATAAGATCACAACTCAAGAACAATACTTTGGAAGTTTGAACTTTACCAAGAGAGTAAGACAGAATTCTCAAAACGTGGAAAAAGAGCATAACTTGCTTTTGAGTCCCTTAATGCCCTTCCTATTAATATGTTATGCCTTAAAGTTGGCCTATAGTGAAGAAGAATGACCTCTTAAGTCGGCCAATCAGAAAAAACCTTGGCGGTTAGGTAAATATATGCCACCAGTAACGAGAAAGGAAAAAATTAAATTAAAAAATATGGACAAGCTTTCCCTTAATATGAATTACTAGCGGACCTCATTTGCCGAACAAAATGGATAACAAATTATTAAAATATAAAAATAAACCCGATTCAAATTAGAGCGTGATAAGGAACAATTCTTTTGTCATAACTTGGATTGAAGGCACGGGTGTTTGCAGCCAGAGTTAAAGTTACAATAGGTTAATTGGCAGTCTTAATGGAAATATTTCATTCTTGGAACGAACTTGGAACTTAAAAGGCGATCTGATGATGTTGCAAAGCAATGATTTCAAGGTTGTGATTGATATAATCATTAATATTAGAAATCGCTAACAGTAGAAGCGGCTGATTTTGAATTTCAACGTTCGTTACCATTAGGTCTTAAGTATAGGACTTTTAGTCATTGCTCAGGAGGCCAATTGATGTTATGATGCGAGTGATTAATTAAATTGTTAGTGGAAATTGCTATTGTAAGTTCAATGTTCATTGAGTTATGTTCTTTAGTTTTATGCTCAATATGAACCAGCCGTAACACGACCAATAAAGCTGTTTCCCGTTACCAAAGGAGAGGAATTACTGAGCGTAAGTTCTGCAGAAGATTATCAATGGAAATTGCCTCTTCTTCAACCTAAAACGAACATGTGAATTCTTACGCATTCCTAATTCCTCGTCCGTGAACTCCAAGGATGAGCCAGCAAGATTGCCGACGACCTAAATATTTACATGCATTTTCGAGTGAAGCCATTCGGAAATCCCATTCGATATTTGACGTATTCGGAACGCCTCAAGAGATTGATATCCGCAATGCGCATGGAAATGATTCTCGGTCCTAAATATGACGACGATGTCGGAAGCCCTGGAGAACACTCGCTCGCTGCACATCACTACATCGCCGCCTCTGCGCTTTCCGCGTGAAAATTACAGCCCGCGGAACCTCTCCCCCGAATTCTTAAGTCGGGAGCAGGGAGTCAACTCGAAAAAAAATAATAAATAAAAACAAAAAATAAACGTAAAAAGAAGCAAGTGGCAAGATCGAGACACCGCCGCGAGCCAGTAAAACCGGTACCTCGGCGTCTTTTGTGATGACGTTTTGCGGCATGACGCGCTCCTGCCTCTGATATTAACGCCGCTTGCTCATCGTAGGCGGCGCTAAAGCGACACACTCTCCGGATGGATATCTGCTTGCGTGGGATCAAATGAAGTACGACCCGCGTCTTTGAAATACAAACGACTTTCGATGTCTTCCACGCGATACGAAAAGGTCGACGTTCAATAAATTTCTATCCGTCCAACTCGGTCGTAATGAATTGGGAGAGCGATAAATATCTGTTTTCCGAAAACCCGAATGCAAACTTCGGGAGCACCTGCAACTGGCGTTAGATGTTTGCTTTTATACAAAATATAGATGCGTTCGCGCCGATGCGATGGTAGGGTTTCTGTCACCTTCACGAAGATGGATAATCATGTACAGATAGGCTCAGACCTCAAAGAAGCACACATTTTTAAAAAGAGTCTTAGAAAAGCTATTCACAACACTCTCGCAGATATATTGAAAAGCAATCAAGCTCAGAGATTCAAAGTATTAAGTATGGTTTTAAAGATAAAATCATTAATTCTCTGTAATTGATCAAGTTCCTAAGCACGAGAATTATCTCCTTATGAGAGGCAAATGAATTGTTAAAACAAATGTGATTCACTAATCTTTTCTTCGACTGTGGCTCAATGATTATTTATTTTCGGGTCAACGCCCGTGTATTAAGCTTTATGTTTGTGATGACGACAACTTTGTGGCTGCATTGAGAAAGAGTCGTTAGTTATCGTCTCAGCGCCGGCAACACATTCAGAGAATTAATTGTCATTAAAAGCCAAAATACGCGAGTAAAGGCTGAAAGTGAATAGATGTAGGAATTTATTATTGCCAGTTTTCCAAACTAAGGTGAGAGTTAAATAATAAAAATGAAAAAAAAATCGTACTTCACTGGCCAGAAGAGGTCGTTCGATATCTCGATTGTCTTCCTTGGAGCAACAGATGAATCAAATCGAACGACCCTGAATTCCAACCACATAAAAGAGCCAGGGGTCACCCCGTACCGTGTGCATGTATGTGAAATTCTCGCATACGGGATAGGGACAACCCTGGATCTATAACGGTTGACAGCGAAGTTCTGTTAATGGCACTGAATTAAGTAAGGTGTGTCCACTAGCATCACCCGGATTTGACCCCGGGACCCTTTTGTTCCACGGTCCAACCAACCGCTCCACCCTCCTGGACATCACGACGCCGTGAATTCTCACGCCGTTACAGACCATCGAATTCCTTTAGCGGGGAGTTTAAACGGCCATTATAAGTACCTAATTCATGCATCAATTCCGATGCGACCTTAAGTGGAGGGGCTCTCTCGCCGGGGAGAGATGCATGGAAACCATGGAAACCATTCCCCTCTCGGAGACGTGAAAGCAAAAAGGACGAGGCGAGAGAAAAAAACAAGTGAAAGGGAGAGAGAGAGAGTTAACGGCACCCTCATAAACTCGGCGATATCGAGTCCCAAGCACTCTCCACACAGCCTTAACAAATCGGCAGACTGCTAGAGAGACCCGGAGGGCAAATGATTCCTGCTCTCCTCCCCGCACAGACATCTCTCGAAAGCGTGGCCAATCACCTTCCATCGCGACCATACATCCTCTCACGAAAGTGAATCCCTCGTTTCTCTCTTTAGCATAAAGAGGTAGATTATATCTATTAGTATATTGGTCGTCAACAATTAATTGATTCAAGGGTTTGGAAGATGCTCCAGACCACATTGTTCTTTCAAATAACGTAGTTAAAATCTCATAAAAAATGTTCTTGTATTTTCGTACTTATTACAGAAAATTAACTTGATAATTTTCTTTGTAAAATCTGCCGATGTTTATTTGTTTTCAGATTATTTTGTATCGCACTGGTTTTTAGGTTCATGTTGTTTAAGCACGGTGACTTGTAAATTTTTCTATACCACAGAGCTTCATTTCCGGATCAAGTGCATGCTCCATGGGACATTCTTTCCTAGAACAATAAATGTATAAGTTTTTTTATCATATCGACCTCACATTCACTTAAACAGGGAAGTAATATTGAGTATAGGCCAGGAAATAAAATCAGTTATTCTTTGCCAACGTTTCGGAATTTAATTATTCTTTCTTCAGGGATAAATAAAATATACAATGGTCAAAAAAACAAATAAATTATAAGTTAATATGTTATGGATAATTATTTGACAAATTGGTGTAAATGTTGTGTTGTTAGTTGTTTTGTTAGTTGTTTTGTTTTTTTGACCATCGTATATTTTGTTTAGTCCTGAAGATGGAACAATTAAATCCCGAAACGTTGGGGAAGAATAACTGATTTAATTGCCTGACCTAAACTCAATGTTACTTCCCTGGTTAAATAAATTTATATTCTACTAAAGATGTTGCCCGTTGAATATCAACGGAAAGAATATTATAATTTATTTCGTTCCATTGTTTCAGGCTCAACTAGGTGGAAGTTGAATTTCGTAAATGAAATACTAACTTTGTTTCCTTCCACAGATTTATTTTCTTGGTACAACATGTTTCGACACATCGGTGTCATCATCAGGTACAAATTCAAACATAGTTTTCACGTGTATATATATCATGAGGGTAGTGGGTTATCAGGAGGGGAAAAAACCGAAAAATGTTGTACCAAGAAAATAAATCTGTGGAAGGAAACAAAGTTAGTATTTCATTTACGAATTATAATTTATATTGGTTGTAATAAACCATTCATAACTTATTTAGTGCAAGGAATCATTGAGTTAATGGATATATGCGGAATCTTGACTTTAACAATGAGTATGGTCGTTATGGGGACGATGACTCCAAAACGCTAAAATATTGCGAAAAATCGTTACGTTTTAGCAAATATTTCGGAATTTGGATCGGAATACTAAATTAGATTGAAGTAATAAGAATCTTTATTTTATTATCTTTCTGTTGGTACATACTTTTCCCAGTAACAGAAAACCACTATCCATTTCAAATAAAACAGGTTTGGTAAATTTCCACACAGTATATTTTTTAAAAACACAGTTAAAACACACCACCGACCAAGGTTTCGGCACATAATGCCATTTATCAAGGTGCCGAAACCTTGGTCGGTGGTGTGTTTTAACTGTGTTTTTAAAAAATATACTGTGTGGAAATTTACCAATACTGTTTTATTTTAAATGAACATCAAGTATTTCCACAAATGTAAGCCTGGTACGCTTTTATACGTAGAAAACCACTATTTATAATTTAATTTTGCAAATAAAAAAAGGTCTGCAGCCAAATGAAGAGTCAGCTTCACGCGTATTTCTTGTGTGAAAGTTACTGATATATATATATATATATATATATATATATATATATATATATATATATATATATATATATATATCAGTATTATATATATCAGTATTATATATATTCAAACAACGAAATTCACACGTGGTGAAAATATATCTAATAAGGAGTCACAGGCGTGACAAGTAAAAAACATGGTGGCACAAACAAAAGAAACTATATATATACACATCAGTGATTATTATAGTACATTCTATTCTCTCTTTTTCGCCGCCATCACCTCTCCCTCCAACCTCCTCATCTCTTACAATCCAACCCCTCCCGCGTGTACCCCCCACCCCACCTCACACCCTTTGGGGCTTGCGGGAATGCTCTCTGCGTTGACCCCGTGTGGATTCCCCCCTTCTTCTCTCCACTCCACTCACCCACGAGACCGCGCACAACCGTTAAGAATGCCGTCACATGGGATGCTGCGATCCCGATGCTGCCGATGTCCTCCTCCCTCGCGTGCTCCATCCCAGCACCAAACATCCTTCGCCCCCCACCATCCGAAGATCGGCTCTCTGCACCTCTCCCTCTCCTCCATTCTCTTCCCACCTAAATCGTTCATGATTCCTCATTTCGACTTAACTCGTGATTTGCTTTATGTATTCCATCCTTGGCCTTCCTCGAATATTCTTCCCAATACGTTGTGCCTTTAAAAATAGTGTACTTGGAGATATCGCGCTTAAGGAAGCAAATGAGCCACTATCTTAACGATGAATTCGTGAGGGAAATGAACATTGTCCATTGAGAAGGAATACTTCTCACTTAAGGAGGTTCCGCCGCGACTGTGTGAGTCAAAACAAATGCTAAATTCCACATTTTTTATATTTTGTCAAAAAAATCCTGCTTTTTACTGATGCAATGCGTTACCTATAGAAATCCAAAAGTAAAGTAAAAAAATGCAGATTATTCCACGAATGTATTTTAAATGAGCACTTTTTCCCAGCCATAGGAGCCGACTGCAGCGTCATTTCCTACGAATTACCGCATTTTGACTTCAATTACGACATTAATTCTTCAATAACTAGAAAAATAAGGTGGTAAGATGCCTGTATTTTTTTCAATTTATCTGGATTATTTCCTTCTGATAGACAGTTTTCCACGAAAATGGCATTTATATTTTATGGAAAAATACTATTTTTCCCCGTGTTTCTCTCATTCCCCCATTGAACACCATGTGTTCAATGGGGGAATGAGAGTTCAATTACAGAATAAAATAGCGTGGAAAGGTATTTTGTTGTTCATATCAGATAGAGGACAACTTTTTCTACAGGTAGACAGGATATGAATAAAATGACATTTAAGTCATTTTACGGTGGAACCACCTTAAAGAAGTCTTTCAGTAAATCTAGGCCAGGTGATCGTTTTTTCCCACCACAGCTGTTACCAAGTGTTGATGAAAGGGAAATTATTGAGAAAGTTGATGATAGAGTTTCATGTAGCAACCCAGCAGAAAATGTAATCATGAATCCGGTTGAAAATCGTTTCATGAATTCGTTACTTGTCAAAATGAGATGCCTCCAAGGGCTCAACCCAACTATGGTACTGTCAACTCCACGGTCACTGGGTACGGCAGAATTGTAAAGAAACCTGTAAGATTTCAATGTTAATTTTATATCAATTTAACTTGTAAGATTATAGTGTCCATTTTGCATCAATCTCAAAAGGGAAGGTGCTTCATGTGTTAGAGTTTGACTGTCAACATACTGTTTGTTCATATGTTTCAAGTTTGTTGATTCTATTGATTGTATTGGTGTCACGAGCTGAATTAAAGAGTGTAATTTCTCACAGTGAATTAAATGTGTAATTCCTGAATTATTCAAGATAAATCCATCGACATTTAGTATATGAAAGTTAAACAGTAGGTATTCCGGGTTTTCCTACGCGTTGGTCCATTATGCAGGTACGGCGGTTTCGCCGGCATTGCAGTCGGCTTCTTCAGGTCAGTGAAGTGCAGATGCAGCTTTTTGGCCGTCTTATGTACATCATTCAGGAGACGGTTATCTCTCAGAATGTATCTAATATTACCCTTCAACTATTGGCTTTGACTACTTGCACTGGCCATTATTCTTCGATAGAATTACATCTCCATTACTTCCAATCTTCCATGTGGTCCC
Organism: Pyrrhosoma nymphula; assembly: GCA_963573305.1. Classification (NCBI taxonomy): domain Eukaryota; kingdom Metazoa; phylum Arthropoda; class Insecta; order Odonata; family Coenagrionidae; genus Pyrrhosoma; species Pyrrhosoma nymphula. The sequence continues at coordinate 24,749,941 of OY754333.1, forward strand.
CAAAGTCCCATGTGCTCTAGTGGCTAGGATATCTGGCTTTCAACCAGAAGGCCCGGGTCCGATTCCCGGCATGGGAACATTTTTGCCGGCCTCGGTGGCTGCGGGGTGACGTCCTCGCCTGCTATCCCGAAGGTCGCGGGGTCGAGTCCCGCCTGGGGAGGATTTTTCACCTCCCAGGGCATAGCTGTCTGTGCTTGTCCATTGTTGTTAAGTTACAATGCCTGATGTAAAAGGCCCTTGAGGCTGTTTTCAGGATGATTTTAAATAAATAAATCTCCTTTTACCAGATACTGTTATAGTCGTGGAGTTTTCATGATGTATCTTGCCTCCTCAAGACATTTGCAAGACTTCATTGGTGTTGCTCTATAACCAATTAATCGTAATTACTTTCGGATAACATCACATCTCCTATTCTTCCAATCTAATTTCCCTTCCTGCTAATGCGATTAAGTATCCCATCCTTCATCCTCTTCGGTCATTTTTCCTATTCGTCCTTCCAGGCCGTTATGTCTCACGATAGGCCACATAAGCTTAAGCTTGTCACGTCTACTTGATGAGTTCTCATCAAACATTTTTCTTCTCCAACTCTTTATCGTATTTCTTTATTAGAGATCTATCCGTACATTTCATCTCCATCACTATTCTTTAAAACCATATTTCCATTGAACGAATTACGAATATTCAGGCGTAATGGGGTGAAAATGTGACATAATTAATTATTTTTTCTTCCCATTGCTTCTTTGTAAGACTTCATTCGAGATTAACTCCGTTTTTAATCACCATTTTTCTATGATAACATCATTCATGGATTCAGCGTAGGGATGCAACTAATTTTCCTCCGTTGACCTTGCTTCCCCTAGCGGATCATAAAAATTGCAGAGTGTGGGTCTGTCAGCATCCAAAGGAATCAAACCGTTGGAAAGCCATCAAACCATCCAAAGTAATCAAACATCGACTGTTGCTATAGCAACTAGGTCAACATACAAACCATACTAATCAAACGTGCCTTCATAAAAGTTCCAAAATCTTCCGCAAGTTAAATATTAATTGCATTTCAAGATTTTCACCCTTTACCATTGCAATATGTGACCATATCACAAAAATGCGTCATAAGGAGTCAATAATTTAATAATTGAATCGGTTGGCGGAGTTGTGAGTGGAATGGAGAGCTTCTACGAACCAATTTTCGGATTGATGACTACTGACTATGATTAAGATGATGATGAACATTTCCTCAACAACATATAGTCACGTTGGTGATGTTAAAGTTATAATGCGTACGAGAAAACTCAGTTCAAAACTTTTGAACATTTTCTAATAAAATATTTTCTTTTTCCAGTTCGAAACCAATTCATACGCAATAACTCAATTTTTTATTATCAACGACCAATACAAGAAGTGAAAAAAATAATTATTACGACTTTCAATTAGGAAATAACCACAAAATAATTTCAGTAGGTCTACACTGTAAAACTCCAATTTCTTAAGCTTGTTTTAATTCTGGTCAAAAGATTTTCGGCACGAGAGCGAGAAGTTTGTGGAAACGTTCTTCCACCATTAACGATCAGCCGACGGACAGTATGACGTGCTTAGTGAATTTTAAACCGACGATTAACCACCACATTCAATGTTATCGTCAAATAACGGTCAAAGTTAACTAACTCCGTGTGCTGATGTTATTTAAAAAAAGTTCCTCCAAGCCTTAAGAGTCACCGCTCAAACCCTTCATCAGGAAGTAATCTTAGAAAGAATTAGTATGAGTCCCTAATGCTAATGAGCTAATAGGTGAATGAGCAGATGCATTGCAATTAGGAAAAACTTCATGAAGACATATGCATGGAGCATACTCTTACATGTGGTGTTAGAAAAGAATACGGAATATAAAATGGACTGAGATAATAAATAATTAAGTCCCATGAGAAAATGAGGGGAAAACGATGCGTGGTGGAAACTGCATGTTGTAAAGGAAACAAACATATTGGACACTTTCTGCGGCATGGCTGTCACTTGAAATCAATGATAGAAGGAGAAATAATCCGCGGGAATCACTAAATAAGATCAACGATTCAAAAAATAGCGCGAATTAGGAGGGACGCTAAAATTAAGACTTGAGTAGCAATGGATATATGTAAGGGAAATGGAGTGCAGAGCTGCGGAAAACCAACTTTCGGACTTAGACATCTGACTGTGAAGTAAACTTGAAATGTGTTCTATTTTTATGAGGCTCAATTCGACGTTTGCTGTCAATTGAGGACGCGGTATTTCGAGTAAATCTCAAATATATATTTTCGTAGTCAATTTTCTACTCTGCGCCGGCTTCAAAATGTTTCGCTCAAGTGACTGAGAAATGGATTTTTTTAATCCAATATCTGCGCATAAACGTGTGCTGTAAACCCTTCGTCACCACCGAAACGGACGTTGCGCTTCGCTATGAGGGACAAGGTTACGTTCACGCAGTGCGCGTTCTACTTGTCCGAAAGAGCAGAGGAGCTGCATCATCGTCCGAATCCTTCCTTCACGCCTCGCTGACCCCTTCCGCTTCCCCGATCTATTCGTGACGTGCGGGACGAAGACTTGTCGACCATCCAGCGACAAAAACTCCCACGTTTCCAACAGCAAGAGCGATGCGTCCTTGCGTTCGGGTCGTGAGCTGTTGGAAGGACTGGAAGGTCACACGCGATGATGAGCCTAAGGTGACTCATTCATTCATTACAGTAATCTACCGGTTAGAGGTAGGTTGTGATGAAAGTCAGAGAATATCCAACGAACTCTTACACGTGCCGTGCCCTTTCTACCTCTAGTATTTCTTTCTTCATCTCAGCATAAGTCCTACCTTTTTTCATCCCGTCCATAAAACCCCGCTTACTCAACATCCTACCCTCTATCATTGCCTTCAGCAAACCACCGTCCCTCATTACCCCTTCCAGCCACCTACCCTGTCTTCCCCTAATCTCATCTATAAGTTTCCTCTCCTCGCCCACCGTGTCAAGCACTTCCTCATTTGTCTTCCTTTCCGTCCAACGCAACTTCTCCATCCTCCTCCACACCCAAATCTCGAAATCCTTCAGCCTATTTTCGTTTTCCATTCGCAAGGTCCACGTTTCTGCCCCATACACCGCCACAATCCATATCAAGCTCTTCGCCAGCCTCTTTTTCACATCCTTACATAAGGTCCCCGTCATCAGCTGCCTTCTATTATTGAACGCTTCCTTCGCTAGCGCTATGCTCATCCTAATGTCTTTGCTACTATGTCCTTTTTCTTCTAGCGTACTACCCAATTAATTAAATTGTTCTACTTGCTCCAGTTTGTGTCTTCCTACTCTTATCACCAGCTTCTCTTTCTTTGTCCTACAGAATCTCATTACTTTTGTTTTCTTATTATTTATCCTCATTCCGTATTTTTCACACTGCTTTTCCAGTGCATCTACTAAAGTTTACTAGAGGAATAGAGATCCCACCGTGTTTTAGGTGGATGAGGAGGATGTTATTTCTTCCTCATTCTGCATCGACCGTTTGCCAATTGCCACCCTTGAAAGTGACCTCAAGGGTGTTTGTTAAGGGTTGAACTTTCACCAACATACTCTACACACATATGCTGCAAATTCTACGGAAACTGAGCCTGCAAATTAATTTATTAATCCAGTTACATTACATTGGGCATTTTCCTGGTGGTAACGGTCCATGTATCTCTCCAATACTCAATTCACACATAATAATTAATATTTCACATAAAAATTATGAGTTGGTTCGCTTAATTTTTCTGAGGCAAAGTTTCTTCTTGAACTCCTTTTCATTTTGGGTAAGGATTTAATAATTCTACAAGTAAGGCATTCCAATCCTCTATCGTCCTGTTAACGAGGAAAAAGTTTTCTGTGTCAGTTTTTTGCTGTCGTGTCCTTATTTTAAAACTACTTACGGTCATTTCTTCCGATTCGGCTTGGCTCGAGTAATCTTTTACTGATTTCCTCCCATGAACCAGAAAATACCTGAAAATTTGCGAGATAGCTATTTCCATGAAAATGAACTACAATTACTCATGAACTACAATAATAATGCTACAGAAATTATAAGTATAATTGCATTTTTCAACTACATAATGGCAGAGAGAAATAATTGTTACTCAGGAAACATGTGAGACGTGCAGTTAGTATCTACTACTTTGCATTCCGTTCGGATCGGAATAATTCCACTCAAAAATGAGGTGCCGGAATTAAGGAATGGAATCGGAATTATCTTCTTAAGAACAACAAAATGGCGTGTCACTACGCTTTGACGATATTCTTTGTAAATTTCGCATTATTCAAGAGTGAAATTACCGTGATAATATTCATTTCACAAAATGGATTAGTCATAAACGTAATGAAAGGTAAAAATTAAGTGCGAATCTCGGTTTTATGAAAGCTTAAAGCACTTTGTGACAGTTTATTCATGGTGGTATCATAATTCATTCGAATTCTAAAATACTCAGAGAGAAGGAATAAGAATACAGGAGAAATATATCCACACCGTTGAAATGGCAACGAATTAAGAACAAAATGTACTTTATATAATTTACATTGGTCCAATATTTGGTCCATAAATGTCTCCTCAATTAAGTATCTCAAAGACATTGTCCTTTATTTTATTAATTTCTTTCGTTCAGAGGCAATTCCACCCTCAATATTTGATATTCAATCATTATCATTAAGTTCCAAGTCCATTTCATACCAATCACATTGCTCTTTCAACTTATATTTCGATTTTGCATCTAATAATAGATTAGTTAATAGATTTTTCCCGGTAAGGCGATAAAATAACATATTTTGCGCCTAGCCACTCTCAAATGTTTTTCAACTTGGGGGGGGGGGGGTTGCAGCTGAGGGGAGGGGGGGATCAATCTCATTAGCGCATGCGCAGGAGCTTATATTGGGCATATATTTGGTGATATTTGGCAACGTATAAAATTATGTACCGATTAATTGAAGGATGGAATAAATAATGGAGAAAAAACCGGGGTTTGCTTTAATCTGATCTAAACAAAGTGTGCCACATAATAAGTGGCGTTACTCGCGAGACAACTGAATCAGAGTGGACCAATGACTTTGAGGGATTTGGAGCAAAGTAGAAACTGTATTTGCGATATTCAATGGTAGATCAGTTTAAAAACATTATATCTCTAGGACAGGGTAAAGGAACAACATAAGAGAGCTACGCTAACAGATAGCCGTAAAAATTCCTTCTACCCACGCATCAATTACATCTTAAATAAAAAACAGCGAGACACTTATCCACAAAAAGGTGCATCACCCTTCGTGTCTTCGCTCGCCGTATTTCTTTTCCTGAATTAACTGCCCATTTGATTGCTGGAATCCTGATACCCCTTGCCACACGTCCTTTCGGTGGCAGAGGATATAGTAAATAATAATGATAATAAATAAATGTTTATTACTCCAACACAGAAAGCTTACAACTTAACGTTATTGGCTATATCAGGGGAGTAACTTTAGGTAGCCATGAAGGTAAACCTAAATGATGGCTACAATCATATACAGAGTAGGTTATGCAATATTATAATGGAAATATAGCATATAAATTTACAGTGCATATATGAATAATATTACAGTTACAAAAAACATCCTCTAGACTTTCTTTAGTAAAAAACCAAGACAGTATATTATTCATTATTGAATTTAGGGTATTTGAATTAAAACATGAAACTGGTAATAATTTATACACTTTAGGTCCTATGTACAAGAAACATCGTTTGAATAACGTCAAGTTCGGCTTCGGTAAGGAAATACGTGCTTTACGTAGGGTGTAGGGAGAAGGATTGTGCAATGATAACTCAGTATTACCACTTCTTATGTAAAAACGACATAAAAAATTGTAAATAAATAGATGTCTTAAGGAGAGCCACCCTAAACAACAAAATTGTGGAGAGGAACTTTCAAAGCGACTCTTTTCTAAGATCACTCTAACAATTCTTTTTTGTAGTAAAGCGGTGGATCTAGTCCTCACAAAATCTCGTGGTAGATGAGCACTAGACGATTTTGGGACAGGAAGAGTTTATTCCTAAAAGCAACCGGCCAATGCGGGTGAATGGAAAGTATATGGGTGCCTTTGCTGTCCTTTGAATTTCCTGAAAGCAATGCGCTTGCCACTCTGACAAAATAAGAAATCAAACTTTCAGAGATAAAGGCTTATTCACTTCCACTCCTCACATTCCTCCCCATCCCTTGTTAATATCCTTGAATCAGATTGACTTCCTCCATGTCGCAGAGTTCTACATCTAAAAAAATACCCTGGAAGCCACCTCAAGGGTGTGCGGCAGGGGGTGAGTAGTCACCAACATGCATTACACTATACCCTATAAAAGTTAGTGTAGCTACGACTATTGATACATTAGCATAAATCGCTAAGGCTTGTAACAAGGCGAAGCTTCACAAGAATGCACTACACTCATACTTATTTTTTGACATAAACCTTCGATTACGAAAAATAAATTATTACTTTTTCAATATTAATAATCTCTCAAATCTTTCGCGAAAAAATGGCATTTAAGCCTGTTCATTCTGCAGTCCATTCATTTTAGTACATATATCCGTAATTTGGTCGGCTTGTTAGCCAATGGGGAGAGCGACCGACACGTGAGGTAATATCCATATACTATCAATAGTAGAGTGGCGGTAGGTATTTATGTATTTCGAAACTACATAAACGTACGCTGGACAGATATTCAAGAGTAACGCTGAAAACATGCATGGCATGCTGTCAATACTAGGCAGCACATAAGGACACAAGTATTAGGGACTACTACTACTACTAAGAGCTACACTACCTTTTGACAAACCTAATTAAAAGTCTCATTGGCAGTTGTTATGGTATCTTATCGTTCGCGGGAAAAATGACATTTTTAACCTGTCCGTTCTGCAGTCTAGTTCCTTAATTCATTCTCATGATCTGATCTACCGTAGTATGTCAGATTTCATAAAATGTTATTAACGTCGTCGGTAAACGAATCGTTGGTTTGGAACTTACATAATAGATTAAGTCTAAATTTTAAACGACGGTCTTAAAGCGATTCCCATCCAAGTCACTGCAAAAAGTTCAGTAATACTAACGAGATTATAATAACGGCCTTTATATGTCATCCCATCCGTCGTCCATCTGTCTGCCACCAGCTATTGCGAGAATGCGAGTATGCAGATATTCTTGATGATCTTGGGGAGAAAAGCCATGCGGGATGCGACACCCAAATCTTCGGACCCTACTGGCGAATGCGGGTCACCACCCAAGGAGACGAAAGACGCGGTCCGACCCTTTTGTCTTTCCCTCCCGCCCTTAATCCTACCTTCGCCAGTGTGGTCCTCAGTGCACCCACCCTTTCCCCTCGCCAAAAAAAATTAAAAAAAGAGAGCGCTGAAAAAATACTCGGAGAAATAAAGGAATACGTAGCTCGCGGATGACGTCAGCGCGATCGGGAAAACAAGTGAAGTGGACGGGAGCGCTTCACAAAAGGGAGCGGGCGACGGGAGGTGGTCGCCGAAACAACCGTTGCCCAACCACCCACGGCCGGGGTACAAAAGAACCACGCAATTTCAGTTTGGTCCACTGATCCACGCAATGAGCTAGAGATGTTCATCAATCACTAGAGGAGTTACGAATGCGTTCGTAGCTTTGTCGTGTATCGCGCCTACGTGTATCACGATTTGTCAGGAAAATCCGTTGTCATAACGCCTGATGGGGTGATCACTATCTCTTCATGTGATTTTTCAGAAATTATCCTTTTAGATGATGCAATAATATAGCAATTGATGTCATTACAGGCTACTTTTTAAAGGAGTTTTTGCTCATTGGGGTTCTCACCAAATAGGATAAACGCATCAGTTGTTATCGATCGGTCAACTCCATTGCTTGGCTTAATTTCAAAGGATAGATTTTTTTTCTATATTCATTTCCTATATGCCAAATAAAAATATCGTAAAAAATCAAATGTAGAAGAAATAATCATCAATGGCTCCCAGTATTTGGCAATTAAAATTTTCGGAGTTCTATCAACAGTACATATCAATATTAGATTGCACCTTGGTATTAACGACAAATTGAGGGAAGCTAATATTTTCACGATGACGTTTAAAACTTGAGCTACATAAGATTATTTTCCTGAAATTCCCACTGAAATCATAATATAGATCTAATCTAAAATTACAAACTAATCCTTAAAGTACTTAAGTCTAGCATGCCAACCGCGTTAGTCACTTTCGTTACGCGGTAAGTCACAATTGCAACCAAACGGCCGAATCCCATCTCGAGTAAGGTTATCGTGTAAACAACGGTTCCCATCAGAACACCGAAGTTAAGCATCCTTGGGCCCGGATGGGTGACCCTCCTTCATACCTCGACCAGGCATGGATGGAGAGATGATACTCCCTCCATACCTATACCGGGAGGCCGGAGGGAGACCCAGATCGGGCCGGTTAGAGGGAGGACATCAATACCTGGTACTGGGGTGAGCCAGAGGGAGACCAATCCTCCATACCTCTACCGAGGTCCTCTTATCCCCAGTCTGCAAGTGGCAGACAGGCATGGGGTTGGCACAATGGACCAAGAAAGGTCTAAGTGCCCGGGCTCCTGACGAAGGCCCCCCCAACAACAATCTAATCTAATCTAAGGTTATCGCGTAAGCCTCAAAAGTTAAGGCTAGTCTAAGGCGTGTCTAGTATACGGCTTTTAAAGTGCGTTTACTCTAAGGCTTGACGTTTCGAGGTCTTAGCAGGTAGATCCATAAGCCTACGTGTTCTGAATAGTATAATATAAAGTCACTTGTAGAATCAGCTCAGGCAAACGGTGTACGCTACCGTAATTTTTGCAATGAAAAATCAAATACGAAGAATATGAAAATAACTCCGTAAGCTTCACTTTATGAGAAGTCATAAACATTTGGAGGAAATCATAAAGTGTAGTTCACAAAGTTGCTTCTCATTTTCTCCGTAATAGATAACTTCCGCGAAATAAAGCCGGAAACCACTTCCTTGGTTACAAATTAAATAGTCCTATTACTCGTAACGTGACTGAGTGGAAAGATCACCCATGCCTGAACTTAAGTATAGGAAAAACCAGCACTTAATTCGCAATGCATCCTTTACCAGCAATGGCTATAAACACTGAGAAGGCCTGAACAGTATATAAGTATATTAATGACAAAAATTAGAAAAATATTAGCCATGGAAAAAGCGCTACAGATACCGCCGATAAATTCCAAACGTAACCAAATTCAAAATATTAACAAAGGACCATGGATTCCAATCCGAAAAAAAGTCTCAGGAACAATTCAGTTATCTCATGCTACCTGGCGGCCGGGGGAACGTACGACGTCCCGATTTGAACTGAGACGAGTGCTGCATGCCTGGTGTGGAATCACTTCGTGCCACACATTCTAGTGGTGGCATGCACGGTACTTCCGTAGATATAGATATAGATGCTATGCTATGACAGATTGGTAACAGGTGGAGCAAACATGATTGTATAAATAAAATAAGCTCATTGGTAACTTTGTGGTATTCCATAATGTAAAACGTATTTATTAAAAAACTTTTACAAACCACAGAGAAATATATGCACATTCGTACAAACACGACCCGGGTATAAGCTTTTAGGGTCCATTTTATACTGGCACAGACATGTGGACGATATTTTAGTACTCTGGACTGGCCCACCCCCTAACTACTACATCCCCCACCCACTCAACCCACCCCCTCCCTCCAGTGTGGTATATATACAGGTTGCTTGTATTGCTTTTCACCTGATGATGGTGCTTAGCGCCGAAACCCGGGTCGTGTTTGTACGAATGTGCATATATTTCTCTGTGGTTTGTAAAATTTTTTTAATAAATACGTTAAACATGATTGTTCTTGAAGGGGTCATATAATATATCATAGGAATAAAACCCCTATAAAATCTGAAAAGTACCTAGTAATGGTAAAACGTGGTTTTGTTATACATCGACGCGGAAAAAATTAAAAATAAATATACCATAAAACCTTAAGAAGATACCCAGAGAAATAGTTAACTCGAGTGAAGATTTATGAAGTTAAAATTTGAACCACTGAAACGCATCTTTAATCACTCACTCACTTGGTGCCCTAAACTTTGTTTGGCAGGAATTTGGAAAAGCAGTAGGTTTATTTTATTCATTGTGGGATCATATTCTGACTAAGAATATTTTGTAAACACGGAAATAAAGCTTTAAGAGCATCAAGCGAAGGAAATCAGCCAGGAAACTCTGGATGAAATAAATTGCCATGACCATTTCAAATTTTTTTTAATGGTAAGTTTTTCATCGTTATCTTCACAATAAATCCTATGCATGAACTCTACGGTTAAATACATTGATTTCATGGCGAAAATATAATGATGTTCTGATATTTAACCTTAATCTTAATTTTTTAATGCAAAAAATTTTAAATGTATCTTCACAATAAAGCCATGAAAGCTATGGTTAAATACATGAATTTCATGGCGAAAACATCATGCAATTAAAACGTCATCGGTTGAATAAGGTAAGGTCTCCCTTCAAGTAAGTGCAAAGTAAACTCTGATTCGGCCTCCAGAAAAATTGGCGACAGGGAAAAAAGTCGTAACGTCAGGCGCATATGGGAAAGTGATTAAACAACCGACAGAGATAAACAATTAAACCAGTGATAAAGCCGACAGCCGTGTCACACGTACAAGCCCAAGAAGTTGCAATATTCAACGGTGGTGATTGGAAAGGATTGCTGAGAAGGAGTCGATTGTGCCACTTGCCTCCCAAGTGCTAGTGTAATAGGGAGCGAAGGAGTCAAAAGTAGCAAAAAAGAAGGATTTAGTTATGTTTCTATTTCCCGAACGATAGCTCCTCAATCGGGGCATCCGGGACGAGAAAAAGGAACTCTATCGGAGAGTCTGATTCATCATAAATATTGATCTCTCGGCGATAAAGTGCGGGTCGCACTCACGGGCCCGGTGCACCAAAGAGTCGATTTCCTTCTGAGAAAGCGCGCCAATCCCTCCTCTTCGTTCCAGCGCGAAGGATTCTCAGCGTGGGAAGCAGGAAGGTACGGAAGTAATAGAGGGTTGCCGCGTTTCACGCTAGACCTTTGAAGCAGATTGACCGCATAACTTGACTTCATCTACCACTCGAAAGAAAAGACTGAGCTCTTATTCCGACAATACGAACACGGTATTCTGAATCCGATATACCACAGGCTGTAAGACATTTTCAGACTGGTTGGTGTGCTACTTACGGTTACTGATGGAATTTGGGCCAAGGTTAGGTAGGATGGTAAGGAAAGGAAATAATGACTAAATACTGAAATTGTACGGTCCACTATTAACTTCGTAGAACATACGTTTCAGCTGCCATTTAGCCATCATCAGCTACAATAGCAAAACCCAACCTTTTTTGCCATACATGTGATTCAGTCCCAAGAGAGGGGGGGGAAGGGAGGGATGGAAAAAAAATAAGGAGGGGATGGGAAGGGAAGGGGTTAAAATCATGGTGATCAAATAAGGGTCCTTTGTTTGTTCTCCAAATGGAGCACGTCATTACCTTAAACAGAATAAAAGGAAAGTAAAGAAAGCTAAAAGTAGTTGGGGGAAGATTGGTTAGGAAATGGGTAAAACAATTTCAGGTTAAATTGTACCAAACATCCAATATCAGGGCAATGAAATTCATTGCAACATATCAGTTGTAATTTTCATTTTCCTCTTCACTATTTCCTATTGTTCCAACGCATTGCGTCCTTTAACTAGGATACGGAGTATTTTCACGTTAAAATTGTAGTGGTGAGAGTTCTCCATTAGGTGTTTGGCGAAGTGGGATTTGGGGTCTCTATTTACCAAACACCTTTTGTGTACTGACACACGAGTTAAGAATTTCCCACCACTTTGACCCACGTACACCGCACCATACGTGTCACATTTTATCTCAATTTTCTATCCTAATTTATCCTAATTTTATCATGGGGTCTAACGAGTCTTTGGCGTTAGTGAAAACTTTAACCTATCGTCATTGGCGTGTGAAAAATGACTCGATACTTGTCCCAGGGAAAAGATTTGGTTGCTTGTTAGGAAATTTTCCTTACTAGGGTAGCGTTTCTCATTTTTGCTTTCCTATCATTGGGTGGTTGCAAATGCGTGATGCGTTGTAATTCCTTCCTCTCACGTTTCTTGTTTAATATTTTATCAACTAGGTTTGCTTCATGACCATTAGCCTTTGATATCTATGTAATGACAATTATTTGTGAAAAATTATCTTTTGTTAGTGGAATGTTTAAGGTTCGATGAATCAAATAGCTAAATTATGTGGTTTTTTTGGCCCACAGGTGGCAGCAGTCCGCGGGTACGACATGGTCTGCTGCTGCTGCATAGTCTAATATCATCATCATGCATCATAAACATAAATTTGCAATATACCGCTAACCCACTTATACAGACCACGCCATTACCCTCTGCTCAGCCCCTTCATATGCTTCCTTTACCTTATGCTGTTTTCTTTCAGTTTTTCTATTAACGGCTTCTGCGGGAGTTTTACTCTAATTCTTGAGTTTATTTCCCGGTCTCTTTTGGTAACATTTGTTATTCTCCTCAGGAATTTTATTTCTGCTGCAGTTATTCTACTTTTCGTGCTGTTTTTAATAGGCCAACTTTCGGAACCAAACGTTAGAATAAGTAGATATGCTGAGCCTCATGAAAATAATTTTTTTGTATTGCAATTACACTTCGCAAAGCTCCTAATCTATTATATGAATGAGCACCTTCTTAGGTTGGTGTGTCGTGTCTAACGCAGCTGACTGCCTCAGGCGTTTTGGTAACTTATTCTTATTGATGCTGTTCCGGCTCTCCAGGCAGTAGAGCGTGGCGTGCTTCCCCCTACGAGGTCATTTTTCCGAGTCCATACGCGAACCGCCACCGCATAAATCACGTGAACGTGAGCACCCAATGCTACGGAGCCTTGACCTTACCTCTCGTCCCGATCGCGTGGAATCTCGTCGCCCTAACCAGCCGGATCGCCCAAGATGAATATGAAAGCCGTAAGCAACATCTGCCCACGCCCGTGACGATAAGATGGCAAACCCTGAATGTACCGCTACCAGCCCAATGGGTGGTGATGAAAGACTCCTTCACGATGAGAATGATGCTTGTTGTATGTACCGACTGCGTATGACGTAGAGCAAGCGGCAGTAAGGATTCGACTCAAACTCAATCAAACGGCCATACTCTCGTGGCTCCAACATTTTCAATTCTTAAACGATTTTTTACACTTGGGAAAATCATAAGACAAAGAGACGTTTTGCAAAATAATAACGGGTGGTACTTGTTTTCGTCCACGATTTCGCGATACGTCTTTTTTGCGAATTGTTTTATTAAAATTGTGGTTTAATTTTACAGCGCTAGCAACAATTGTTTTGATTGAAGTTTATATTTTTGTTAACATTAGGCGTTTGAAGTGAATGTGATGAAAATAAATTTGCAGATATAATTTTAATTTATTTGCTGTTCTTTGTGTTGCTTTTTTTAATTGGGTGAATAGGCTCCTGCTAACGTAGGCTATTCAGCATCACTTAAGCTGCCTATGGGCACGACTCAAAAAATACATATCTATCATATACGGCTTTTGCATAAGCTAACGTATGATAATAAGGATGCGTATCAATAAATAAAATATGAACCCCATTTGCTCTTTTATTTGGTTTTTCCTCGTTCCAGAATAGTATCGGGAGATTGTTCGCTTGCTTTACAAAGGCTGCTCACGTTCACATTGCTCACATTTTACTCATTTCTTATGCAATATTTCTTTCAGTTGGCTAGCTGCTCACTTCCTAAGTGAACAGCAAGCCAACAACTCCCTCCAATTGCTCACAAGCTTCTTCACTCCAAATATTTGGTATATTTCTTCCTCTCGCGGCTTTCCTTCACTACTGGCTTCTTTCCACTCCTTAACTATTGCTCATGGCCGCAACCTACGAGTGAACCCATGCCCATCCCTGAAATCAGGTGGCAAAATGTCAAGATCACTTCCATTCATGTGGTCCCAGTCAACCGTATTCAAAATGTACAGAATGTAGGGAAGCGTACTAAAAAATTCTAATAGTCACCAGAGACGGCCCAGGATAGCCAACGTACCCCATGTCGATTTTGAGTGCCGACCAATATGAACCGTCAAAGTAGTTTTTCACGCAATTTTATCAAGCGATATTATGATGTTTGAAAAAATTACATGGAAGGGGGAATTCAGAGGCTGCAGGTGGAGAAAAAGGCAGACAAAGGTGATGGAGGAAGAATTCAGGATTATAAGGGGAGTTATATAATGTGAACAATGGACTTCATGAAGCAATACAGTCACTGCTTTGCTCTAAGTAATACATAGCTGAAGAGAAAAATAAATAGGGATTAAGAGTTTCAGTCCGGTGGGTAGTGCTATGCATACTTTCTGAAGTACTTAATAGTTTGTCTACGACCATCCATGAGAGCACTTATGCTGTTGAAAACCTTCAAAGACAATATTATTCGTGTTCAAAACCAAAAGTAATAAATTGCCACATCTTTAAAGGTAAACAAATATTGCATTGCATTGCAAAGAATTTTTTAAACTCGTTATTTCAATCCCATGTCATAAAATATTCCCGGAATAGCGAATATATATTTTTTCGTACCTTCATTTCGCATCATGAAGTTGGCTCCATGAAGTTGGTCGTGCAGTGCTTCTATAAAAAAATGCACATTAATTTGCTTCGATAAAAATTCCTTGTTATGCACTTATTTTTTACTTTTATACTATTTATCAGTGTTTTATCCCCATTTTTCACATTCTACACGAATGCAGAAAGCCTTTCACTAAGCGTTCCAGAACTTAAGACAAATTTAGGGTTCAGAGCCATCTGTTGTTCCTGGAAATAAAATGAGCGTTCTATTTTCTATGAATCTAAACAGGATAATTTTATCTAAGAAGGCAACCTTTTACATAAGATCCAAATTGTTTTGGTTCTTCGACAGCAAAACGAGCAGGCTTCAGCCTTTTCTTAAAAGTTCCTGGAATTTAAATCTCAAATAATTATGATTGATTGTTTTTTTTCTGGAGCCTTGGTCTACAGTTCAATTAAAAAACCACCACTTCGCCAACGTTTTGCTTTTTTATATAAGCTTCATCAGGGCTTCAGGTGGCATTAACAGAAGGTAATAAAAGGTTTATCACAGTATGTTTGCCATATGTAACTACAAATGCATTTCATTATGTACGCATTGTTGTCACATATGGCAAACATACTGGGATAAACCTTTTACTATCTTCTGTTAATGTCACCTGAAGCCCTGATGAAGCTAATATAAAAAAGCGAAACGTTGGCGAAGTGGTGGTTTTTTAATTGAACTGTAGACCAAGGCTCCAGAAAAAAAACAATCAATCATAATTAAAGTGATCAAGATTATCTATATACAAGTTATTCTCAAAGAAGAGCTCCAAAGTAAACTGTTTGGATTGCAATGGGTTATAAAGTAATCACGTAAGGTGTCCAAATGAGTGTGTAATACTGTAAAATGTTTTACGCTGAATATATACACATAAAAATTATTAAACATTAATGAAATGTAAGCAACTAAAAACATTCGTATTACTAAGTAATGGAGTATACATGGCAATGTCCAACGTAACTGATAATTAACATGATTGCCAAACTAATACAAGCTACATACCTCTGACAACTCGAAATAGGTGATCCTATTCTTAGATTGAATTAGAGCAGTTTAACACCTAATGTCAAAGTGGAGCCGCATATGAATATGTTATAATAATGCTGAACATTAATTAACATAAGGAAAAATAATTCTACTAAATTATTTCACACCATTTTATTACCTTGCCACATCATCGCGGCATGTCCCTGTCATGGCTGCACATGAATTAATTGAGTTTAATTCTCCATGCATCGGAATTTTCAATAACGCAATTATCCTGGAAAAACTCCCGTCCTTTCCCATGACCTCTAAATAGTTAATTTTAGAACTTTCACTCGATTGATTTGAACGGCATCCTTTAATTACCCCGAAAGTCTACGGAAGTATACACAAACTGCGACCGTTTTTGCTTAAATATCAAAGTAAGTCATCCGAGTTCATTAGAGCTACGTATTCAAATATAATTACCAATGGGAATTTCTAAATGTACATCTTAATCATTTATATCATGAGGGTATAAGCTATAAAAGCGATGGTGAGTGCGTAATTAAATCGATGACTTACCAACTATTTTGGGAGGCTATTTAAAAATGGGGTAATGTGTGCCATTAAGAATTGGTGGGTTGGTTGCTAATGGAAGAAATGCCTTAACGGGGAATGCAGGAAGGAAGGAGAGGAGCCCGGTATTAGCATTATGCTTCTCTAAACGAAGAGTTTCAAGGATTCAACTGTCCCATTGGGCGTACACATTTTTTCTTTTAAGTGCCCTACTTACCATAGTTAAATACCATGGTTAAACTGTACAATCCCCTAATTTTACCGGGATACAAACCTGAGCCCTCTCCATTAGAATAAAATACTCTAGCCACCTTAGCAACCCGATTCTCTCATAGAAATTCGGAACCAGGCTTATTACAACAGAATAAACTATATGAAGATACAGGTCTTCCGGGTTTTACTCCGCGTAGGTTCATTTTTTTCGGACGACAGTTTTGCCGGCGTTGCAGTCGGCTTCTTCAGGTCAGTGAAGTGAGGATGCATCTTTTGGCCGCCTTATATATCTTATCCAACGAATGTATCCTCAATTCACTGACCTGAAGAAGCCGACTGCAACGCCGGCGAAACTGTCGTCAGAAAACAATGGACCTACGCGGAGTAAAACTCGGAAGACCTGTATCTTCACATTCATCAACCCGCGGAAGCCTACACAAGGAGAATAAACAATTTTGTACGTCCTGATTGTAAAGTTGAGCATTTTAACCTACGACCAATGGCATACATTTCGCGAGCCTTTCGGTGAGGCATATATGACGTACTCGTGACGCCATTGTATATGGGTAGCAGCCTCTGCGATTTTCAATTTTTAAAATTATTTATACATAGTTTGCCATTTTATTCGAATAAATTCGGTGTTAAGCATCAATCATTTCATGATTCAACATCAAACAGCGGAGTGGTTCACTACGATATCACAATGCTTATGAAACGGCGAGTAAGTGCAGAGGCATAAAATTGATGCAAAGCTTAGCTATCCCAGCATTCGTATTAAATGTACATATATCTATAATTACATTCACGATGTAATCACGGTCCATCTTGTGTACCACATCGTAGTCAACAATGTGTCTGTGAGTTTAACCGTCGTTGTTTGTCATTTGTATCTCGGATTGTAATATAGTATTTTACGTAAGGCCTGTATGAAAATGATAAAAAAAACAAACATGTTAGACTTAACTACGTGATATTACAAAAATCCGAAAAGACTGCAACTTACGTAATGGAATGGAGGGCATAATAATCGTGGGCATTCAAAGACGCAAATGAATATATTTTATCAGATCCACACATCATTAGCTTGTAGTTGAGCGTCGAAAATTCTCTTTACCACAAAATTACGACCGTATTAGACTAATAATAAGTTACCTTCATCTCCATTATTATTCCGCTGCAATTTCAATTCTCTTTCGAAAGAAATTATCCTCTGAATGATCCAAGTGACATTTTATCCCAACTTTCGTTTTCTGAGGCGTAGGATAGAATATCTGAGGCTGCCAGCACCAAATTTTTCCAAATAAAACCATATTTTTAATGAAGTAGGATACGCATTTTTTTCCTCCCAGCAGAGTATGTTTCAGAAAAGATATGAATGAAACGTCCGTTAAATCCAAAATATTCTTCAAAAGTGTTTCTCCTTGTTTCATAACTACGATATATACTTTGGTAAGATTTTGATTATGGACCAACGGTTGATTCTCGGAAATATTTTTTTTTAAGTCAGTCTGATTGCAGCAAGAAAAACAATTAACGTCACGAAATGGGAGTAATGAGGAAGTTAGGTGGCATTGAGAAAGAAGATGAAAATAAAAAAGGGGCGATCACGTGCTCTGAAGGCAAGGTTCCCTGGCACACGAACACCAGATCCCTTGCGTCCAGTGTTTCATCTACATCTACAGAATATCCTGCAAGCCACCTAAAGGGTGTGTGGCGAGTAGGGTAGGTGAGTAGTCACCAACGTGCAAAACACTATACCCTATTAAAACTAGTGTAACTACGACTATTGATGTATTAGCATATATAGCCAGTGCTTGTCACGAGGCGAAGCCTCACAAGCATGCACTAAGTTACAGATATGCTATAAATGTTAGAGGGACCGTTAGTATTTATGTATTTTGCAGCTACATAAACGGACAGAGAATCAAGAGTTATATCAAAACAATACTTGGCATGCTGTAAGTACTAGGTAGCAGATAAGGATACAAGTATTAGGGAGAACTACTACTACTACTAAGAGCTACACTACCTATCGACAAACCTAATTCTTCTTCGCCTCTTATCATACCTCTTATCGTTCGCGGGAAAAATGACATTTTTTAAATATGTCCGTTCTGCAGTCCATCTACAGCCCCGATCAATCCTCGCGCACTATTGATACTAGTCTGGGTGCGACGAAAGACGATCAAAACATTGGTGGAGTGATAAGGGCATAGAATAGTAGGCATAAAAGCTACATATACATCTACAAAATACCCTGAAAGTCACTTCAAGGGTGCGTGCCAGGGGGTGAGTAACCACCAAAATCCATTACACTACACCCTAAAGTTAGTGTAACTTCGGATAATTATGCATTAGTATAAATCGCTAATGCGTGTCATTAGGCGAAGCCTCACAAGCATGCACTACACTACAGATATGCTCCCAATGGAGAAGGACCGTTATTGTATATGTATTATGCCACTACATAAATGAACAGAGACTCAAGAGTTATGCTGAAAACATGCACGGCGTGCTGTTAGTACTCATCCTTCCCTCTGTCACAGCATTGAGCAAACCATCGCCCCTCTTTATAATTTATATACATACTTCTTCCAGCCACCTACCCTGCGTCCCCCTGATCTCATCCAACACTTTCCTTTCCGAAACCACTTTCGCAAGTACTTCCTCCTTTGTCATCCTTTCCGTCAACCACACCTCCATCTTCCTCCACGTCCACATCTCGAACGAGCTAAAAATGGGACGAGAGGAGGACGAAAAAAATAGCATCCTATGCACGACAAAGTACTTCAAAACAAAGTGCAAGGGTGGAAGGCCACATTTCACGACTTCACATTAGGCCCTGTCGGAAAATTCCCTAGAAAATCTAGCCCCGTTTTTTCTAGAAAGTATACCAAACATTAGGGAATAATTGACCTAGAATGCACATTCCCTGGGAAATGCTTTTGAAAGTAGGTTGCAGTGGCTTAGAATATGTAGTTGTAGAGTATGTAAAACTTTACACCAAACGTAGTTTTCTGCGAGAGGTGATTTTTTTATAATGGTTGCACATCATTTTTTACTGAGAGATATTTTGTCAGTAGTAATATAATTAATTGTGCTAACTCTATGGTTGTATAAATGAAACTAAAATACTCTTACTCTCTCCTGGGGCCATTGAAAACTAAGTAGGTCTTTGGCCTCGCCAACAAGCCGTCTCCAAGCCCTATGAAACTATGCAGAATAATGTTTTTTTTGTTTCTATGAATATATATATATATATATATATATATATATATATATATATATATATATATTCCTCAACAGTCATCCACTCTATGTACTGCACACTGCACTCAATGCAATTGCGGATGTAATTCTTCCGATTCCTGAAGGTTTTCCCATTTTTCCCATTCCCATTTCCTGAAGACAGAGCCGTAATCCATCCCATGTAAAACAGCTTGTATTTTCAGGCAAATTGCTCTGAAAGTAGTTCGGTAAGGGGTTAATATTTTGATATCATTGAAAGACGGAAGTTTTTTTTTCTTTCAAATCAGAGAAAATTCATCAAATTCTAGGAGAAGCGATTTTTCGCCCTAACTGCCAGAAGCAAGAAAGTAGAGAAAATTCAATATGAACAAAAAACCGATCGACAGTTTCCAGTGTCGTCAAATCGCGTGGTTTAACTCACGCATCTTTAGGCTAGCGAGCAAGAGCGGGGTGAAGCGAGGGAACTGTCCCAGCGGCGAAAGTCACCAAGGCGTCCGTCCTTCTATAACACGCGCCACCTCTTTTTTTATACATTGTCCCTTCTTTTTCACTCCTGCCCGTCTCGAGTCGAGTCCCACATACTCGCCGAGGTGAGATGCCCGACCGAGAAACAAAAAGATATCGCATTTCCGCATCTCCAACAAGACAGCGCGAAAAATTACGGCGGCCGCGGCGAAGCAAGTCAGTTGAAAGGAAGGAGGTTGAAATATGTATACTGCAGGGGGTGACGCCGGTCAATGTGGACGGAGCGGGCGCTGGTCAGGACGGATATGGACCAAATAGGAAGGCCACGCCTACTTAATTGACCAAACCATTGAAATCGTAATGTATTTAAATGGGGTTACCAACTGTCCCATATTATCCTACAAAAGTTCCTTTTTTATAAGAATATCCCAACTCAATTCCAAAAGTCCCGCTTTATTAATGATTCCTTTCCGAAAAAGTGGGAAATGGATTTGACCTCATTCTATTGCTAATTTTTATTGCAATGATGATATCATTTTGTTGTGAAATATGTTTGTAATTTTTCACTATAGATAAACGAGCGAATTCAAATGCGCAAATGTAATACGGCTTGGAGTTCTCGCGATGGCAAACATACGGATCATTCTCTAACTTGAGTTTGATTTTTAAATATACCATGCTTATTTCTACGAAATTCTCCAGGGTTATTTTAGTATTTTCAATGAACAATATCGTATTCCAATCTCAATAGAACCCTAGTTTCAAGGCAACCTTAACTTTTACATTACTGGTGAGATGCTTCAGGCATTTGCATTTTGAATGAAAAAATTGGATTCATTATTTTAAGTATTCTACCAGCTGATTAGTAGGTTCTTGGACAGTCCCCATTCTGCATCCCAATTTCATAGACATTGTCTCTCTTTCCCTTCAAAGGATGTCCCGCCATTAGATCCCTCTTCAATTCTTCATATCTCCTCTTACTTCGTCCAGAATTCCTATCCTCTTCTTTCCTCTTCCACGCTTCCCCAGTGTTCTCCCCTCTATCACTCTCTTCGACATGCCCTCTCCTCTCAAAACCTCCTCCATCCATCTCTTCTGCCTTCTCTGAACCTCTGCTACAAGCTTCCTCTCCTCTCCAACCATTTCCAATACCTCCTCGTTCGTCTTCCTCGCCACCCAGCTCACCCTCTCTATCCTTCTCCAAACCCATATCTCAAACGCCTCAAGTGTACGCACATCTTCCCTTCGCAATGAACAAGTTTCCGACCCATACAGCGCCACCTTCCACATTAAAGTTTTCACCAGCCTTTAATTTACAACTCTTTTCAGACCCCTCCTCATTAATTCCCTTCTCTTCGAGAATGCTTCTAGGCACATAATTATGCAACCATAGCTTGGTAATTTACGTTATTCCGAAGGGTTGAAATTGTATGTTTTTGCTGATTTGACATGGAATATGGAGAGTTAAGTGCATGTTGAAGAGGGTGATTGAATGAAGAAATCAGGGAAAGCGCAGGAGAGGATTGAAATTTTGGACGACACAAGGAGAGGCAGAGGGTATTTTAAGAGGGATCTGATGGTGAGCAAGTGATGTGCAGGAAAGTGAGATGGTCTCCCATAAATGGGGTGTTAGGAAAATTACTGTCCAAAATCTACCAATCAGAGTAGATAGAATACACAATAATGACGATGGCCCCCAAAGCACCAACGCAAACGTCTCACGGGTGACGAAGACGTTAGAAGCGACTCGCGCGGCCACCGAGGAAAGGAGAAAAGTTTTCTACAGATTGCTATCGCGAGGGGAGAAAAATATACGTGAGTGTTCCGGGATATTTGTTTCTGAACGCGCGCTGGTCGTTGACAAGAGGCGGTAGTGGCGTAACTCACCACGGGTCCACCGGGGCGTGGTTGGAAAGCACCAACAAGTATTCCAAAATAAACACGTAGAGCCTAGAGGTGCATAAAATATTTGACTTGGGTTTTCTGCTAATATTACAGATTAGAAGCCGATAGAATAAGAGATATACACGGTGGATATGTCGTACAGTCGAACCTAAGAATTGAATACCTGAAAAAAACGCCATATATTTGACGACGCTAAATGAGGAAGTTCTTCACCTAGTTGGTAAGGCGAGGAAACTTTTGGGTGAGATTAGGAGAAGGGAGGGTAGGTGGCTGGAAGCGGTAATGAGTGGCGATGGTTTGCTCAAGGACAAGATAGAGGGAAGGATGTTGGGCAAGCAGGGAAGAGGAAGAAAGAGAATAGCTTTTATGGAATGGATGAAGAAAGGTAGGACTTATGCTGAGATGAAGAAAGAAATACTAGAGGTATTTATGGCACTACACGTGTAAGAGTCTGTTGGATTTTCCCTGACTTTCATCATAACCTACATTTAACCTTAGATTACTCAGATGATGATAGATTAAATTACCTTACCTATGTGGCCACTCTAACCCAAGCAGGGTTTTGGCCTCATCAACCACTTGCCACCATCTCTACCTGTCTTCCATCCATTCATCATTCGCTTCAACTTTGAGAATGTCCCTTTCGGAACGGTTCCAACATCGGACTCTCGGCCTTCCCAACGGCCTTTTACCACTTGGTAGTATTTTAATTTAACGTGCTTCGACGGCTAAGGTCATTTCGCACATACGTATTGTCTGCGACGTGGCAATGGCTTTCCATATAAAACCCTCCTAAGGGTTAAATTTTCTTCTCTCCTGCACACATGTCCTGCCCATCTCATCCTTCTGCATTTTTCCAATGCTACTATTTAAGAATGTGTAGGTATATATTCCTCCTAGTTCTTAATTCGTTCTTATAAACCCCCTCTATTCTCCGATGGTATCCTCGCCATGTAGTGGCGTCTCTTGCGTCTTCCAGCAACCTCGAGAACTATGCCGGCGGTAGCTTAGCTACTGGTAGGGCCACCCACGCTGGACCGGTCTTCGTGAGGTAGGAGCCTCCAGGGTGAGGGTTGGGTGTACCTCACAACCTTATCCCGTAAAAACAGTGCTATTCAGAAACACGAACAACAAGATTAACTGCTCAAAATCGAAGCTCAGTAGAACATCCTAGAAACAACAAACAGGAACGTATTTTCTCGTATTAATTCTTTCCCTTTTCTATAGGCGTTTGAGATGTGGGTGTGGAGGAGGATGGAGAAGGTGCGTTGGACGGAAAGGAATAAGGAAGTGCTTGACATGGTGGGCGAGGAGAGGAAACTCGTGGGTGAGATTAGGGGAAGGCAGGGTAGGTGGCTGGAAGGGGTAATGAGGGACGGTGGTTTGCTGAAGGCCGTGATAGAGGGAAGGATGTTGGGTAAGCGGGGAAGGGGAAGGAAGAGTCAATGAATTTTAATTAACATTTTTTATGGACAGGGTGAAGAAAAGTAGGATTTACGCCGAGATGAAAAAAGAAATACTAGAGGTAGATAGGGCACTGCAAGTCTAAGAGTCTTTTGGATGGATATTCTCTGACTTTCATCGTAACCTACCTTTAACCGGTAGATTACTTTGATGATGATGATGAATTATTTCCGAGCGAGTGTTGAATATCAGATCAGAAGCCTTGGTGAGGAGGAGCGAGTCGGAGGAGATGAAGGACCTGACCCTGTATGCGACCCGAGAAGAATTTATATTCACAATTTTATTTCTTTGAAAATATTTACTCATAGAAAATGCTTCAGGTGCGCCTAAAAACCCACATTACTTGAATTGCGAATGAAACATCTTGAGAGAAGCTGCTTAACAATGAATTATAAAAATGAACTTTCATTGACATCCACCTCACAGCATAAGGTGTTCAATGAAGTAAAAACTGCTGTTAATCAGGTTCGCACGTTGTGGTTAATATTTATCATTGACCACACAAGCACGAAGCACAATAGTACATTTGTCAAATATTAAACGAAAATAAAACGCTAAAATATTACTATTGAATTAAATTATTTATCGGCACCTAAAAACGCTTAGGACGCTGTTCGATTAGTTTCCAGATTGTCATCAGGTATGACCTTTTTGGTGGAAAATTCTACCATATATTTAGTTATTCCACGGTACTTTGCTTTAGGCTGTTGCCAGGTGGAATTATTATTATTTAATATAATTTAACCAAGGTTATTTTATCCTCAGGAATGAGTGTTTTTCAGCTCATTTAAATCAGTGCGAAACCAACGCTACCTTAAAAAACACGTCATAATCGAGGGGTTAAAAGTAAAAAGGCATTTTTATCACGAATGGTTCATTCATTCATTTGAATTTCAGCTCAAATAATGTTACATACAGGCTACTGAAGTTCTTTTTGGTGTTATTTTTAAAAAACCTGAAAACACGCTCCACAAAATCAAAGAAAACCGTGTCGTATATGTGGAATTTTGGAATAAAACAGTCCAAGCAATTGGAACATCAAGATGAGAATTTAATAAGCAAGAGGAGAATCCAAGGGATTGGGGAAATCGGCGACCTTAACTAATTCGACATTGAAAGCACAAAAAATATTCAGAGAAAATCTGTTTTCGCAGCGTAACGCTCCTCGCTTCGAAAACTTGTTCAATAAGGAAAACGGACGAATGTAAAAAATGAATGCTTTCAAAGATCAAAAGGTGATGAACTACCAGGAAACCAGTTTCAATTGAACAAAATTAAATGAGAAGCAGTAGTGTCAGATGCGGATGAGGAAGGAATTAAGGAGGACGAAAATCAAAGGCAGGGTAAAGCAGTCACTGGAGGTGATATCCAGCGGTAAGAAATGCACTTGAGGCTGTGTAATAGGGGTTTGGTAGCCAGAGAGGAAGAATTAAGTGCTATGGACTTGATAGGGGGTAGAAACCATGACAATGGTGAAGAAGTAAATAATGAAGAGGAAAGGCGCTTATCTTTTGAGGAAGTTCTTGAAAAAGTCCACAGCGATGTTTAAGGGTTTTATGGGGCTATCCGATAACTACCTCCAAAAGGTAATAACAATCCAATCATTTAACTTGAGAGTTCCCCCTCAGAGCCGGGAGATTCCGAGGGTGCCAACGCCCAAAGCACCATTCGGCTCGCACCATGAGGGAAAGGAGTGATCACACCTTTATCTCGGCACGAATCGTTCTCCTGTCACATGATCTTTCCCAAGGCATCCGCAGGAACAATCCTAACTGTTCATACTGCCTGCGAGGCAAATCTATTGCCTCCATTGTATGTATATCCTATTGTGGCAGGGCGATATTTTACCTCTCGGGCCGCATTTATAGAACGGTACACGAATATGTGATTGGCCCTTGACGAACACTGCCGATGGGAGATAAAAGTTCGGGAGGATCCCATCAACGCTTGTGGTTGTCATGAAAAGTAATGCCATCGTCATAAAGGGTGTTATGCGTTCAAATAAATCTGAAGTTCTTGAACATTTCTGACTGTAATATGCCCATAATTTTACTCACAAATAACAATGCCACCTTTATTTCATCCCTCAAAAATTCTTTGCATCTTTTGCTACTGTTAATTGAATCCAAAAATCCTCTTCTTCCAATTCCCTCCCCTACGATTAAATAAAACTCTCTCTTAAACCACCCTCGTTAACACATCAACACCCCGAAATACGTCCTTTATTCATTTTTGTTGCCTTCTTCTAATTTCTCTCGTATTCCTCCTTTCCTCATCTAAAAATGAATGTTTGTCTGCCTGTATGTTTTTTATGCAAATCTGCTGTTATATTCCGACCGTGCTGAAATTTGGCAGACTAATAGTTTAAGACAGGAGGAAAATTTTAGGCTACTTAAAAAAGATCTCAGGGCCCCAAAAGTCCCAAAAAGGGGTCTTTTGGTGGTCTACGCTACGTATGCATTGGGTTTGGTGCAGTGGTTTATTATTTTGCTTTTTTAAAATTACTTTTGCTCAAGATAGAGGGTTGAGATTTTTTTATTGAATGGCTGAAAAATTGAAGTTTATAATTCTCTCAAGCAATTATCTTTTCCAACTCGTAGGTATTTGCCGGAAAATCGCGTTTTTAGCTGCAAATACTCACATTTTTCTCTGAAATCAACAATAGCATATTTCCTTGACAAACAGGGATTTAATTTTCAAAGGACATTCACGCCTCTAGAATTTAAATATCACGTACTCCTGCAGGCTCATGATAGCACGTAGAAATAAAATCTGTATAAGGAGGGCCCAGAATCCCAAGGGCTCCATGATAGATTGATTCGGGGGGTAATCGATAAATTCAATGCATATTTACAGGAATGGTACTCTTCAACGTCTATTCTCAAAGTACCTCTCATAGGGTCACTGCATGTATATGAGAGAACTCCTATGTCGTAAACGATACTCATAAAGGAATTAAGTAATGGTAATAATGTCTATGCTGCAACAACAAACACAGCGTTGTTTATTATCGTTTAATACTGAGATGTATTGCACGTAGTTGTCTGCTTCTCATTACGATTGCGAATTGTTTTTTCGACCAATTCCCACATAATAAATGTTGTGAGTTATTTATACCTGTTTAAAAGTGTTTAAGTGCAGTTAACTTACATTCACTCATTTTTGAGTTTCCCGTGCATGAAAGAGGACCAACGGTCACTCATCTCTCCGTTCACCTGGAAAACGGTCAGCGTTTCTACTACAACGAACACAACGTACAAGATAGGTTACAAACTCCTCAATTGACCTCGCTGACAGTATTCACCAGGTTTAGTGGTTTTCTTATAAAATGCGTTCAATGTTTTTCACACCCGTTGAATTTCAACGGGCACCTGCCGTTAGTTTACTATATTTCTGCAGTTGAATGTCCCTGCACAAATTTTACTTTCTTCCATCCTTCTTCACAATTAAATCTTGAATTCCAGTCTACGCTCTTCTTCAATCTTTAGCAATTAATTCTCCGAACCATACAACGCTACGTTTCATAGTAGGGTATTGACTAATCTTTCTTGCTGTCATAACGCAAGTTACCCCTCCATTTCGAAAATGCTTCCTCATAATAAAGAAATCCTCCGCGTTCTGTCTTTGCCACTAAATCCATTCTCATCCTAGACGTTCCCCGGTAAAGTGGACGATTCCACTTGCTTCAGTATAAGCCCAACGATTCTAATAAGTATTCTAGTCTCCCTACCTCGGGATAATCGCATTACACCTGCCTCATAAGCTTCAACCAAGCCCCTCGCACACCGCCTCGACGTCTCCGAAGTAAATAAAACCAACACTCGAAAACTACGCACGAAAAGAAAGAGACGAAAAGTGTAGGCTGGCGAAGACAGGGGCTTAAAGGTTGGTTCAAAAACTGCCCATCAAACCGCCGCGGTCCCGTCGTATCAATTTCTGGATGTGGGACGCACCTACACCTTCGACTGTTTTATTTTTGAGGACGCGTGGGAGAGGGCGCTCAGCGAATTCGCCAGGTCGGACTCTCCGATAGAGGGAGAATTTTTTTATTATCTTCACTCCACGCTGCGCGAAGCAGAAAATAAAATCTTGTAGAAGCAGTTCGTTGCGTGATCAGGATGTACTCCGCCCGTCACCCTTCAGTTATTTTTTTCTTTCCGCTCTCGGCACCCGTGGAAATGCGCGGCGAAACGAGACGATCTTCCAGATCAACCGCATGGAATCATTGTTACGCCACCAAATACATAATGGACGGTGTAGTTATAATATTTTCAGCATATGGGTACGGATAAGGTATCGTGAGACTTCGAAATTTTAAGTAAAGCGACTGGGATACATCAAACTAGTAGCACGAAGGTCCTCGTTCGATTAAGGAAAATATGGATACTACTTTACTCATGTTAGGCCTCAACTCAAGTATTCCGTACTTTAAATCCTCAACAGTAAGGCTTTAATTTCGAAATTAACGGAATTCCACAAAAGAAATCAACGCGTTTTGTGAAATACTGGTACGGGTGAACAGAAAGATTAAACGCAGAGATTCTAATGACATTGTCGAGGGCCGTTAGGGACTCAGGAATTAGACGAGAATGAGATTACTAGAAAATTTCAAATAAATTCGACCGTATCTGGCGTTACGTGGTGGAACAGCGTTTCAGTAATTAAATTTAACTGCGGGAGTTGTACTGTCCACTTATGTACAATAATACACAACACGTGTTTCAACGCTTAGGGCGTCATCAGATGATGCCTGATGATGACGCCCTAAGGGGCTGTCCATAAATGACGTCCATACGATTGGGGGAGGGGGGTCACCAACTTGTGACAATGTGTGACAGGGGGGAGTCGGGGGGCTATGCTTCATGTGACACCCACACTTCAACGAAATATAACGTCTTATTTTTACTCAGACTGTGGGGGGGAGTAGAAGTTTTATCATTTTTGTGACATCATTAAAGGATGGGGGGAGACACTATTTGTGACTAACTGTGACAGGGGGGGGAGGGGGTCTAGTTGGGTCCAAAATTGTGTGACATCATTTATGGACAGCCTCTAAGCGTTGACACACATGTTGTGTGTTGTTGTTCATTAAATATCAGTGGACAGTACAACTCCTGCAGTTTAATTTTGTTATAGAAAATTTCAGATTACTTGAGTTCTAGGCTGAAACGGAGCATGTTCTTTTAATTCAACAATATTTACGCTGTACAGGCAAAATCGACAAAACAATAGAGTTACCGAAAAAGTTTAAAAAAGTTACTACAAGGCTGAAAGGGATTTGAATTCCTTTTTCCAACACAAATACAAAATACCTTACGTTCAGTCTTCTTCCTTGTCGTATTTTTTCTATCGTTTACCTTTTTCATTGCTGCTGGCATAACAAACACTGCCATACGACCTTGCCGCTACTCACATAATATTACATGGGTGTAGATTTCATTATCAGACTGCCCGCAAGAAGCTGCAGGGACGTTAGGCATTGGTTGTTCGGTCACCATCCATTAGTACGAGAGAAAGAAGATGAAAAAGAATCAGGAAAGGTAAATTATGGAATGATATCTTTAGTACTGCGACCTCTTAGCATTGTAGTCGTGAATGGAGCATTAAGAAAGACTTCTCGAACATACCTATATGCTCGACGGTGGTCCTCTCCCCATTTATCAATTTTGTCCTACGCGTTTAACGCGTAAACCTACTGTTTATAGGGGATAAAATTCAATGCACCGAGTGCGACCCTAGGTTACCCTTCCGAAAACTCGGCCTCCCTACATTGTATATTATAAACTTAATGGGCTAATTACTCAGTTCCTGCTCTCCACACGAAACTCTTATGTGAACTTTATATCGCGAAATCGAATATGAATTGTTATAATTTGGTGCACTTCCGGTCAGGGTGTGGTGTTGATGGATCATTAAGACTATTACCCTAGCCATGGCCGCACTTTATCTTCACACTTTCTCTCTCTTCATTTCTGCATGCTTCCTGCCTCTCTTCATTACATTCTAAATTCCCATTCCTGTCCACATTCATTCACCCTTTTCTAGCACTCTGCCTTCTAAAATGGCCCTCATCATTCAATCAACCTTATAGGGTATTGATTTTCGATCACTATGAAAACGTAAGGTCTTTGATATAGGGGGTTTCATCCAAAAATAAGATGTACTAACCATACCCTGGATTGTAAAACATTCACCCTGTCGTGGGAAACTGCGACTCCATGATTCGTAAACGGAAATATTTCCATACCTTTGAGGAAAGATAGAGGCCTGATAGATGGTGGGGAAATAATAAGTAAAATTGGAATTTTTAACAACCTGAAGGTGAAGAGACGCCAAGAGTAACTGAGAAAGATAATTTTCCACTATCAAAGATAAATAAAATACAAAAGCTTCAAAACTTACGAGAGTGATAGCAGATTTAAGGTCCGTACAAGAATTATCTTAACCCAGATGATGATCTACTGGGATAAAATAAATTATCAATCACATGCCAGCCAACACAAGGACCGAAATAAAATTTCGATCGAAAATAGACAACATTTTTCAGCTGCAGAATTGTTGCATTAGCCTTAGTAGGTACTGCAGAATTTTTGTTAGTAGCCTTAGTAGGTACTCGTGGATGAGACCAACAATAGAAGTAATTAAGGACAGGTAGGAAAGGGAATGGAAGGTACTTCAGAGAAACCTGGCATCGGCATTAGGCTAATCTGAGCGAAAGACGCGTAGTGGTTCATAGTTCCACGTCCCATTCAACAGAGGGATGAATAAAGTTGAAGCACTTTAACCCACGTGGCACCCAATAAGGGATCGGGATACAACGGAACTATTTCTGTCCTTAGCGGAATTTGAATCTGTGAGCAGTGTTGGAAAGCTAATACTATATTGTTACCGCAACGATACCCGGTCCACATGAACTACTTTTTCTTCCGTGCCTATTTCCCATGTATCTTGGGGTCGGCCTTCCTTATCCTTCTTCGCCACTCTATTCGTTGCAGCGTAATTTCAGGTTGTATGTCCTTTGCCTTCAAATCTTTAGTTATGGTCCCGATCTAGGTCGTCAGCGGGCGGCCTGAACCTCTTTTGGATTGTTCTATGTCCATAACATTCCTTGTCATATGTTCCTTGTTACGCCTCATGACATGCCCGTACCAACGCAGACGATTTTCTCTAAGTTTATGTGTTAAGTTAGCCACCTTGAATGTTCCTCGTATGTGCTCATTTCTAAATTTGTCTTTAAGGGTCACACCCCCGGACCATCGTAACATCTTCATTTCTGTAACATGGAGTTGTTGTTCATCGGACCGCCGCATAGCCCAGAATTCAGACCCAGCCCAGACCGGTCCAGATAATGAGCCTTTTCAATAATAAAACTACAGGGTAACAATATGCCGCGATGGGAGCACCAGTTCCCACTATTCACTGATGTTAAGCAACGTATTGGCTCGGGTAAAGTTTGGAAGGAATGATCCGCTTAGTCGTCCGAGTGATATTGCCACTATCTGTCAGTGGCAGGCAGTGAAATGCGAAATGACAGTAGCCATTGGATCATGTAAAACTTCAGTATACAATACTACTGAGGAAGTGATCAGTGGAATGTCAGAAGCCTTCGGAACGCTGATATGAGACAATTAGTACTTTAGGTGGATGAAACGGAAATCGTGGGTGATTAAGTGCATATTTTAATAATTTTTTAAGTAAGTCGAAATTAAATACTTGGGCCACATTCCACTCATGCGCAAACGTTTATGTGTTCCGTCACACCATACAGGCAGTAATGGAAATTATACAAGAATTATATTTTACATTTTTTACTTGAATTCACACGTTATCACAAGAATTTTCGGTGCGGTATTCGAAATGTAGACGAAATTACATTGCAATATGTTGTTTTCGAATATCGGACTCGGCGTGACACCTTGATATTTGTTAGACACAACTATATTAATAGGAAATGTATATTTCGCGTTTAGAAGAAAACATGTACATATTTAATGGAATTTTAATGAAATATAAGTAATGTACTATTAGGCTACACGATAAAATAGCATTGAGTTGCCAAAAGACCAAATCGGTAAGATGCCATTTTTCACTTTTATCTACAGGTATCACTAAGCATGTATCCAAAATTCCACACGGATAAAAATTAAACAAAAATTGCTCTAAAAACCCAGTAAGAAAATTAACCCACCAGCCTAAAAGATTGGATTATCGTAAGGGGAACAAAGGAACAACTGCCGTGGAGGAACGTTTAGCCAACGAAAGCTTAGCAGAGATATAATGCCAACTCCGGTGGTCCCTCTTCGCTGTCAGAATGCAGACACCTTACATCTCGAATCAAAAAGAAAAATACTGGGATTAGTATTCTTGATACTCCCGTCGAATCTTTATTTCGTGAATGCGAAATTACATACGTTACTCTCGTTATTGGGAGATTCTTTTGTTTTGTTTGTCAGAAAGAAAGTTGAAATGAAAGAAAGAAAATTACGCTATACATAATAATAATAATCTCTGTATTGGCAACAGTCAAAGCCAATTACTGCCAATTTAATATATAAGACGTATGCAGACATAACATATATTCATCGAAATCATTAGTACAAATGGCTAACCTATGAACAATTGGTCGATGGTAACTAATATTTTCCGCTTTTCAATGTTAATTTTATATTTCTTGTGTTATTAACGTCTAACTCATGTTCTCAACTCTCCGTAGACTCCTCGATCACTAAAATCGACCTACTCGTTGCGGAGATACAACTGAACTGAGCGCGTGGCGTGCCCACACAAGCCCAAATTTAGAACCCCACGCGCAGCGCTGTGACGTCACCTCGCAACAGGTGCTCTGCTCACGACAAACTACATATTTCCGTTAGTCGACAAAATGGGCTATCCAGTCATAGTTTTAGATATTCTGTAACCATTATAGTTTTTGCACACGAGGCCCTCGAAAGTACACAAATATTGGTCGCGGAAAAACCTTGCATGACACCGAGAACGAACCATATGTTGTTCATTTGCATTCACATCAAAAGCAGACAGTTCTCCTTGGGGTTCATAGTGAGTGTTGGATTGCACCTTGAAACTGGTTAACATTCTTCAGAACTATCAAACTCATCACAGTGGTCTGGACATCACAATTTGGACCACATCTGGTCCAAATAATGTTTTAAAAAGTTGACAGAAGGAAGAAGCCCAGGTAACCGAGCCTAAATAATTAAAATCTTGAAATAACAGTCGTAGGCGATTGTCATTTATCTCCATCGGAACTACTTCGAAACACTGACGGCAAACCGAACGACATTTACCCTACACACACACACACATGTCCTAAGAAATGTATGCGTATGCCACCGATGGCGTTGATGCATCACCTTGCTGGCTCTCCGGTGTGCGGTCACAGTGCCGGAGGAAACCGAAAGGATTTCGGGTCAGAAATAACTCCTCACGGGACTCCCAACGTGCCTCATCTATTTTGCTCAACAAAATGACAACTCGGTGATTCATGTCGGGTCGAAACACAACACAACACGCCCCATATCGGCGTGTGGGCTTAGTCGATTACTTTTAGAGTCGGAGCGGTGGGCGACATCCATTCTCTCATCGAACGGTCCATTTATTTACACAAACACGCATTCGGAGGATGGGTGCGGACAACGGTGAGTGAAATAAGAATAATCTAAAGTTTTTCCGCCTTGCAAGTTGAGAGAATGAAATCACAATGCTACCGAATTCCGAAGATTCAGGCGATATGGCGTGGAATTTCAACATGATAAGTTAGAAGAGTTAAAAGCAGTTTCCCACGAATACTATTTATTACGACCTAGGTTTCGATGTTTTACATATCATCTTCCGGTAAAAAAATTGGCCTCACGTGTGCACTTATATACAGACTTTTTCCAAGGAAGGGGGGAGGGAGGAAGGAGGGAGAAAGTCGGCAAGAGGAGGGAGGAAAAGGGGAGGGCTGTGGATCACGGTGAGCGTCAGTGGACTTTGGCGCTGTGGAGGTGGGGGGAGAAATGGAGTTTGTAGGATTAGGAGTTGGGAAGGCGTGGCTTGAGTTTTACAAAAGAGAATGCAAGGGAGTCAGGTGAAACACTAAGAAATCCAGGAGGATGTGCGTCATGAGTCTACGTCACTAGCGGTAGCAGATACCTGCTGGTCTCCGCTGATGATGATGTGTAAAACATCAAAATCTAGGTGGTAATAAAGTCTATTTTTAACTTTTATCTTTGGTTAATTGCTTTTAACTCTTCAACCTTATCAAAATGCTACCGTTTAAACTTCAAGACACGCCGACCAACGATACCGCATTGGATGCGGCAGTGCATAAGGTAATTCGTAGTAATTATGACGTACAAGATTTAACGAAGTACCTTGAGCAATCCATAAGTGGTACGACACATGTCTGTTAGAATTGATCTTAAAAATATGTATTATAATGAATCTTCGAGGACTAATTGGTCGAGCTAATCGCATGCAAAAGGAGTCATTAAAAGGGTAATGGGTAAGTTCGACGATAAAGCTAGGGAACTTTGCCTCTTCTCCTTTGCAGTATTTAAGATCCCTAAGGTGCTAAAGTACTAAGTTAGAAGCATGCAGCAAAAATCAACATGATACGAAAAAATTATAGCATTAGGATAATTTTATTAATGCTACTACAAACCTATTGCAAAAACTACGATGGAAATCAGTATCTGGACGAAAGTGAACATTTAAATAAAAGCCTTTTAACAAAGTCGGGAGCCGTTGACGATGTAGAAAACATTTGCGATCCCCTACATACCATGGTCGATTAAATTATGCGAATAAAATTTGGGACTTGGGTTTCCAAACGGGATGGTTCAAAATGCAAAATGGAACAATTAATAGGGAACACAATTGCTGCCATTAAGACTTATAAGACTGATCAACATGTAGTGTAACTAAGTATTAATTTTTTTACAAAATTCATTTTATCCTTAATACCCAAACCAGAACTAGCATCTAGCCTCCCATGATTGCCATACTTTCGAAATTATAACATAATTCTATTTCTCTACCATCTCTATCAATGCATGCTTTAGCATAATTCATTATTACTCTTCATTCCTAAATCTTTCGAATCGCAAAGTGGTGTAAAGTGCATGTTTTGGAGAAAATTCACTCCCTCCCAAAAACCTTTGAGGCAGCTTGTCGGGCACTGCGTAGATATATTATTATTTATAAATGACATAAGTGAAGCGGCTGACGTGCAAATGTTTATAACCACCTGTGTTATGCCTTGAAATATTTTAAATTGCTAACCTTCAAAAGTAACAGGTCGATTTATTATAATGTATAAATGACATCAGTGAAGTGGTTGACGTGCAGATGTCTATGACCACCTGCATTATGCCTTGAAATATTTTTAATTCTTAACCTTCGAAAGTAACAGGTCATTTAAAAAACTCTTTATTTCACTGTGACAACGGTGGAAAATGTATGATATAGACCGCGAAGTGCTCCCACCTAAGGATCAAAGGTCACGGGTCGGCACGGGGACACTGTGTCAAACGTAATCGATAATGCCAGAGCAAGCAGGGTCAACGGGCCTTATCGCCCCAGAAGCGTGTCAGCACAGAAATTGGTATCGGAAACTGTAACACGCGACACGTTCTCTTCTTTAGCAGGATATTATAGCAATACCAGCCAATCGATAACATATTGGCGCTGGAAAAAAGTATTAGGAATTATACTGTAAATGATGAGTATTCTTCTCTTTGGTGGGTACGCTGCCTTCGCCCAACACCCCAATACCTTCAGACAAACAACCGAAAAATAAACTTACCCTTAGGAGGCTCATAAATTTGAGCCTACCGTTAAAATAAACAATTAGGCCCACTTCCATTCCAAATTAAATCCATTGGTAATAATAATAGTTTGACCGGTTAGTGTAGGTAATTGTGGGTTATTTCTGTTCAACTTTTCCATCTCTATTAATAAATTAATCATTAATTCTTCTCTCATTTATCTCTCTCCTCAGCTCAGCATATTCCCCAGCTCTCTTCATTCCTTACAACATACCAATACCTTTCCCACCCGTTTCCTAGCTTTCCTGTGTCATTTTTTATGTTTTGTATTCGTGGTCCCATGGTGGCATACATTTTTAAATAATGTTCCAAGGGACTTTGTTCCCAGAAAAATAAAAGTTTTTTTTCTATTCAACCCCTTTCTCGCTTTCCTCGGATGTCACTCTCAATAATGACCTACAACATCCCCACGCTTAAATTCACTTGTTTTTTCTTAGCCTGCCCTTCCTATTTCTGATCTCCACCAGCTCCTCCTTCACTCCCCTACATCTTAGTGGTACTTTGTCTTCTTTTTCGATCATAGGACCTTCTACACCCTTCTCTGCGCATAATTCTCAAACGCGGGCAATTAATCATCATATATTTCTCATATCATAATGGTATTGAACGTAAATAAGGACGTTCTCCATAAATAAGAAAGAGTTGAGTCCTTACATAGATTCATTCATTTACAAAGATTTTCCTCTTACCATATTGAAATTTTTTCCTTACCATACGGCCATCACATGTTGTCATGAGAGAATAACATGGTCACACATATTCTATTTTTTTATTTTGAAATCTGTAATATTCAATGTATTAGTCTAAAACTGGTTGATCAAATCTTCTCCTATAAAGGATTTAAGGTTTTCCCGGCGAATAATATGAGTGAAAGTTTCACGGGTTTCACACCGGGTAAGATTTTTTAAATGTATCAACGTTTCGATGGTTGACTCAGCCATCGTCATCAGGATAATGAGTTGAGCGAGGATGCTGGCGGTTATATATAGGACTTAAGTAGGACTTGGCGCCTAGTAGTTGAAGAAATTCAAAGAACGCGTAACCACTTCCACAACAATGGGGCATCTGTGGCTATATATAACCGCCAACATCCTCGCTCAACTCATTATCCTGATGACGATGGCTGAGTCAACCATCGAAACGTTGATACATTAAAAAAATCTTACCCGGTATGAAACCCGAGAAACTTTCACTCAAATTTCACTCAAAATTCACTCAAACTAACTTCTCCTGTTATGTAATAGTTTTCTTTTTTGGGAACAGAAGTCAATGTGTCCTTATGAAATTTCAAGATAGGTACTTTGTGAAATTAAGAATTATAATTTGTAAGATAATTTTTATGCACATAATTATCAATGAAAATTTATACTCAGAAACGTTTAAGAAAACATGTGGTCCTTAGATTTATTTACAAGGATTAGTTCAAGAGAAGAGTTAATATTATAAAAAAAGTTAATAATAAATTGAGGGGGCGCGGCCGGGCATTTGTGTTTGTACGTGTATTGGCCATTTTTGTGTGGTCAAGGGCAACGATTATTGCATACCCCTTAGAATAGAGACACCAATGGGTGGTGCTAAACAAACAAGTGGTAAAATCAAAGTTTCATGCAATTGAGCGTGGGAAGTAGGTGACCAACCAAGATCATGTTCCATCTACATCTACGAAATACCGTGCAAGCCACTACTAGGGTGTGTGGCACGGGGTGATTCCACACCAGGCATGCAGCACTCGTCCCAGTACAAAACAGAACCTCGCACGTTCCCCCGCCGCTAGACGCAGGCCAAAAAGCAGTCAGGAGAACAGTGCGCAGTCCAACCGGAAACTGGGAAAGTTATACGTAAATGAACATGCAAACATGCAGAACAATTCCATAGACACTTCTAGTGGTTAATACTACCAATAATGTTACTTTGTGAATCCTACGAGACGCCACTTCATGCAGAGAACAAAATAAAGTAAAATAATTCCGGAAATATCAAGCGATGTGGTGTTAGTAATGACGTTATGTCATTAAACACAAGTAAAAATTCTACTCTACCTATTGAGGGTGGGAGTTTCATATGATTGATCTATCGCAACTATTATCATCCCTTATTGTACGTGGAAAAATGATATTTTAAATCCATCGGTTCTGCAGACAATTTTCTTTATCTTATTCCTGTGATCACTTCTACCGTAGTACGTTGGCTCTAGCAGTATATGTTGAACGTCCGGCAAAAAAACTGTTTGCTTCGAACTTGCGCAAAAGATTTTACCTGTATTTTTCCCTTCGATCAGTTAGAGATTCCCACCCTAACGTTTGTTAACCTTTGATCTAGCGGGCAGTGACGACGTTGAACAGGAGCGTCAAGTGCCCTGTAGCTCAAGGCGAGAGAGAAGCCGATGTTGACTGAGCGGCAGTCATACGGCACCCGCGATGGCCTTACTCTGACGTGTTTTCATGATCAACACCCGAGGGAGCTCAGTCATGCCTGTGATTTTCGACACATACTGCAGTTGGTGTCCTCAAATATGCGAAAAACATGAAATTTTGCATATTTGATTTTTTTGGTTCACCGCCACTATTTTTTTATTTGTGATATTAATAGTTTGCTGCAGTTTTGCGCTGATAATTTGAAGGCTTCATCAGGCTGGGTCATTCGTTTTGCAAAAAAATACAATAGCAGCGCTAAACTGTCGAAAAATGTAAAATAGATGAAAACATAAGAAATGAAACACATAAATGATCGCAGTTAACCCAATACATCAAACTTGCATTAACATGAACTGCAGAAGTATAAGCAGAAAGTTAGATGACATTGTGATCATTCTTCGTAGCATTATCGTTACTACTTTTCATCGTAGACTCAAGTCTTGTTGAGAAAAATGGTAACTTACCGGATACCTGTGGCCATCCAAATTATTAAAAGAATCTGGCAGAGATAAATGAGCAGGAGCTGATTTTGGGTTGGCAGGATAAAACAAAAACGAGTGGAAAGTCACCGAGAAGCTATCATTTGACTTGACCAAGATTCAAACCCGGTCCTCAGATTAACCGGACCACTTACACCACCGAACCCCACACGCATGGCTTATGACATGGCAGTTGGGACAAGGATTCGAATCCAAGTTGAATAAAATGATTGTTCCGCGGCGATTTCCTATAGATAGGTGTTGCATCTAGTATCCATGCGGGTGAATGAATACAATAATAACACATTTACTCTATTTCCACATTAATCATAGTTAATTACAGCCATTTAATTACCAGCTCAGAGCAAAATCGCAAGACATAAATCTCATTCCTGGAAAACAATCTTCAATTTCCCTAAAAATTCATCATTACTTTATCATCAAAACTTCCAAGATACGATTAGTGGCCGTGTCACCTTAAAAACTCCGAAGTAGGTGAAGATTTTATATGCGTCATAAAAATGAAGAGGATAAGGACGATGAGGTGGACGAATTGAGGAATAAGAACTCACCAAGAACTTACGGCTAGACTCAGCAGCGGATAAAACCGCAGAGAAACTAGTTCTACCGCATACCGAACGCCCCATTGCACACCCACTGAGGAGAGAATTCATTCACCTAGATGGCGCCCGCTTGCAACTTACGGTATTACTTACTTGGTCAGTCGAGGTTACAACGCATCCGCACGAGAAGAGCAGCCGTGGAAAGATCTCATCTCCTTCGCACATATGTCACCAGACGCCACGGTAGATAAGACGTGTTGTTACGTATTATGACCCAAGCCAACCGCGTGCGAACAATGAGAATCGCAAAACAAATAAAACTAATCTGAGCCGCTTGTTTATATCTCACCGCCTGGCCTTCATTTGGCTATACATGTGTTTCGATTAAAGTATGTTGGAACACCAGTCTGCTGGTCAAACCTTCTCCGTTTAGCAAGGTTCTTCTTGATTAAAAAACAAGGTTCTTCTTGTCGGAGTGGCCTATCAATGCACATCCAATGTATTGCTTTACTTATAATATGCTGAAAATGCTAATGCTGAAAATACACCATATATTATTACTCTAATAATCCAAGTGTAGAGAAGAAATGAATCTATATAAGAAAAGCCCTTGTCGCTCACTCACTGATATAGCCACAGTCACTTAAATTTTAAAATGCCGTTATTCAACTGCTTGCAAGAAATTACCTAAAAGAGAGAATCCTCTCTGATTTGGCTCCGACTGAGACAAAGTTCCCTTTCATCTTGCGAAGACGACAATTTCCAGTGATTCCGGCATATATGCGATTACAATCACCAAGTCGCAGGGTCAGTCGTTTGACCACGTTGGACTTCAACTCCAAACAGCAGTATTCTCACACGGAACACTGTACGTTGATCTCTCTCCCAAATAAACGGAAAGAATGTATTTCTTTTAGTGTTGGGAATAAACTCATGATATCAAGTGTCATTTAATTTCAATGCCTTCCTTTTAATAATGGGCGCCACGCCCATCATTAAAACCTAGTTTATAATATGGGAGGAATTATTTTTATAATTATAATAATATTTTCCTTATTGGTCATAGTTTTCACAAACTACGACCAAAGAACAATGCAAATTTATACGAACAAAATAAACCATGCACTGGGTGGTGAAAACCCGCTCATGCGGAATTCGAACGTGCGACCTTGAGTCAGCAGGCCAAAACTTTACCCAACCGCCACCGAGGCCGACAAAAAATGGTTCAAGAGACTTGAGTGTAGATTTAACATCTCAACTGGAAAACTATTCTCGCAAAGCAGAAAAGTACGCGAGTTTGTGCTTAAAAATTCGTAACGAGCAAAATCGCTCTGCGGTGAGCTTTTCGCTTGAATAGAGTACTATCACTTTCAAAAGTCGGTCCACACGGCGAGCGCGACCATCTCCGTGTTCTGTTGAAATCGAGCTTCACGTATTGCATAAGCGTTCCATGACTTCTGGGGGCCAATTTTACTGCTACGACAGGCACAACTTGAGTTTGTTTTTTACTCGCTAAGAGACCTCGCGTGCCCTTCTCCCTCCGGCAAAGAATAGCCAAAACAATCCCAACTCCCAACATATCTTCCATAAGAATTCGCCAGCCGAAGAACCCGTGAAGTGTTTTCGGCTGGGACTCAGTTGTGGGAGGACTTCGGCCGGTATTTATTGTGGGAGAAAGAAGGCGATAATTTCCCGCACTCTCCTTATGACATGAGTCGTCATGGCAAGAATCATTAGTCCTGCGCAAAGGGGACAGATAGTAGCCTCTTTTACATACAGGAAAACTAGTAATTTATAAAGTTATAGTAAATACGTTGCCAAAATCAACTGTTGCAAAATCAGCTCGGAAACCTTTCCCGACAATGAGAAAAGAAAGATAATGTAAAGAGATGAGAATTTTTATTTCGCACGTAATAATAATAGCTGAGATAACTGTTAAAATGAAATCGGGGAAAGGGCGGAAGACTTCCTCGGTGAAGACCAGTATGGGTTAAGGAAAGAGAGCGGGACGCGAAACACATTTCTGGTGATGAGATGTCTTTATTTGCTTCTTAGACTACTGGAAGACTTTTGACAGAGTACATTGGACGAGAATAATAAATATTACTGAAGAAATAGGGATTAAACTGGAAGTTTATACGCATAATTATAAAACCTCACGGGGATGAAGCGGTATACGGGTAATGAATGACGAATCGGAATGGGTATATGTTGGAAGAGGATTCAGGCCGGGCCATTTCTTATTACCATTGATTTTCGATTGTTCGCTGACAATTTGGTAATAAATGTATGGAAAGGGATAAAATTTCGGTGGAAAGTAGCAAGAAACTGTTAATTTTGGTAGATTTTCAGATGGCCAAGATTTATTTAGCCAGTCAGCCACGGGACTCGATGTCTATTTCGCAGGTGAAAACGTGCGTGATATGTGGAATGTAAATTAATCATATAAAGCGCAGGTAATGAAGTTTATAAAGTAGTAATAGTCCAAAATGAAGGAAAATTAGGAAAATTCTGAGCTGGGGAAATGGGTTACCTTTACGGGAAGTATAACTACTTACGTCATTCAGTAAAGGA
Organism: Pyrrhosoma nymphula; assembly: GCA_963573305.1. Lineage (NCBI taxonomy): Eukaryota > Metazoa > Arthropoda > Insecta > Odonata > Coenagrionidae > Pyrrhosoma > Pyrrhosoma nymphula. Next base: position 24,791,343 of record OY754333.1, read on the forward strand.
TAAATTAATGTATGGAGATTGGTGTTACAGAGGATTTAAAGAATTGTGTTTGAATAGGAATTTCGCTGTTTTCAAGTAGGATGGCGAGAAAAATAAACGAAAATTCGATAGGAGATATACGAGAGACAGCACCAATAAAGCTTGGTGTTGCCTAAGGTGCTATAGATGGGATATGACTCAACGACGGGAAAGGGGATATTACGGAAAAGATCTATATTAGTGAAACACCCGTGATGATGATAAATGTGCAACTCTATCTCCATAATTCCAAAGTAATATTAAAACGATATTGCACAGTAAATTAAAATGACACCTTTGAGTAAAGTTTAAGAACAAAACAACTGATATAGCCTTCAATCTTATATCATTAATTAGTGTATCGGAATGAAAATTTGGAGGTTTTGGAAAGCCTCCAGCACACATATTAATTACTGATGCAACGATTTTCCATTTTTGAACTGTAGCAAAATATATTGCTTGGATACACAGACCGTTGAGAAGTTCATAAACACCAATAAGGGAAAAATTAACGCCGAGTATTCACCTGGGATGAGTAACTGATGGGAGTCCGGTCATTATTTTGCAATCGGGAGTTGAGATTTATTCAATGTTCACTCCGAATTTCCCTCAAGGTAATGACTAGTGATCGGTCACTACTTAATTAATTTTTGAAAATAATCTGGGCATAATGAAAGGAAACAATCCAAGCCTGGAAACGTTAACTCTAAGCCTATTATTTGTGCCACGAAAATATCGCAACATTTTTGTGACCGAAGTCAAGTGCACTGAATTTGTCATAGAGCTTTTAAGTACTCTCATAATGAGGCACACAATGTTTTTCACAGTATGGCATTGCTTTTACGAGAATGTATTCAAACTGAATTTATTTTTTGATTGCCTTGCGATTGGATATATTGATTTATCAAACCAATCTATTTTTGCTAAAGGATTGACAGATTTCAATAGTTTAGAGTCCCTGATATCTCCTCAGAAGCTCATTTTTCGTCAGTGCGCGTGAAAGTGTAGGTTGTGCGTTGTCCAGTGAAACAATCTCGTCAAAAGGAGCATAAAAATAGCTACCTAATTAAAATTACGTCGTGCATTTGATACCTTGGATTTCACAAAAATTTCTTTAGCTAGCATCCCCCATTGCGTGACTGATAGATTCCATAGTCGGAGAGGTCAGTGGAGTTTTACGACATCTACAGAATATGTTGCCACCATAGTGAACATAGCTTCTAGAAATTAGAGGTTCGTTCAGGAACGGAGATCTGAATGATGGATATACTTGCAGTGAATGAATCTTTTTGTTTTGTATTAACTTCCTAAACACAGTCGCAGTCCATTTAACAGACCAATAAAAACAATGTAAGACGACTTACAGACTAATAGAGAAAAATTAACATAGAAACATGCCTTTCGTGTAACGCCGCTCGAAGCTGATTTCTAAATACGCAAAGCGAAGTCATACCTATTTCATCCAACACATATATTTACAGAAAATTATACTTTACGATATTACCTAAAAAAGGATAAAACCCTAATTAGGATAAAATACGTGCAAAGCTATGGCGAATGAAGCTACAAAATTGGATTGTAATTTATCAGAAATGAATGTCATTTTTTAATGAGTTTTCCTTCAGTGGAGATGTAACTTAATTGATTTCTCGCTCTCAGAGAAGACATGCACGCAATTTAAAAATGCCTACGATGAAAAACTGCTCATATATAAAAGATAAGATTTTCAAATAAGCAACATGAAAAATGTTCTCGTTATTTAGAATAGATTCGAACGAAATATAAGTTGTAGTTTAAACGAAAAGTTGGCGTTCATTTTGCAGCGAAAATTAATGGGAATGAGTCAAGATTTGATAAGGTTAGGAAGAAAAGTGTACTAGATAATTTGGGATAGTCATTTTCAGTTTTTACCTATGGTAACAGAAATGTAAAACAAAATGTTCATTCATCAGAGAACAACTTTAATAGTTCATAATATCGCCATTATTTTCCGTTGCAGATCGTAATCGTGACTGCATAGACCCAACCAAATGTTCTATTACACGGGGACGTTGGCTTAAAGAATTCCAAGCATCCCGTATGTAGACCAATAAAGTTTTACTCAGTTCTTTCTCCGTCGTAATGCCACTCATTCACATTCACAATGCTACGCATTCTCCATAGGAGAAAGGTCGGGGAGTTAGCTGTCCAGGGTAAAACGCAAAGTCAAGAATTATCCTCAAAAAATTGCTTTGTGGTGGTCGGTTCGTCGATCTATTCTATCGATTTATCAAGAATACAATTAAGTCTGCTACTCGTAAGAGTGAAAAACACCTAACGCCTTTCCCTTTTGCATTCTCCGCCTACCGTTGCCTACCACTTGGAGTCGGGGGAGTTGGCTGGACAGCGATAGCGGGAGAAGGTCATACGAGGGTATCCATAGTTGAGTGGAAATGAGTCAAGTTGGCCATTAGTAGTCGCTGAATGCATAGGCAATACCCGAAGTTCGAATTCAGCGAAATGCGAAGTTGGCCGCGCTCACCGCGTGGACTGACTTTTGAAAGTGATGATGGCGCCTCGGAAAAGAAAATCTAATTAGGAGAGCTTAATCATATACCTAGTAAGTAGCTTGGTAAGTTAAAGAGTAGTTTCCGTGAACCACTATTACAGGGACTAGGAGAACATTTAAATACACATCCTTGGCGATAAAAACCATTTCACAAATTATTCCGACAACCGCCGAAAAAAGTGTACTTGAACGTTATCTCCACCAATGAACTCACAGATTTCCCTGCCGAGAGGTATTCTAGTGATTAAAATGACGAAAGGGTTACTTAGTAAGGTTCATGCCACGCTCAGAACAGTAGGTGGTCACCCTACAAGGGAGAGAGAGTAACTCGGAGGAGAGGAAGAAGTTGGATGGCGCTACAAGTTTACTTGAAAAATTTACATCAGGCCCGTTTCAGCTGGACTGTGTGGGTATTTTTTTGACCCGGCGCAATATCTATGGGAGTGATATTTCATTTTCATTCAAGTATTCTACCAGCTGATTGGTAGGTTTTGGACAGCCCCCATTCTGCATCCTAATTTCATAGACATTGTCTCGCTTTACCTCCTAAGGTTGTCCCACCATTAGATCCCTCTTAAATTCTTCATATCTTCTACCTCCTATTATTTCGTCCAGAATTCCTATCCTCATCCTTCCTCTTAAACACTTCCCCAGTGTTCTCCCCTCTATCACTCTCTTCAACATGCCCTCTTCTCTCAAAACCTCCTCCACCCATCTCTTCTGCCTTCTCTGAACCTCTGCCACAAGCTTCCTCTCCTCTCCGAAATCCTCCCTTCGCAGTGACCAAGTTTCCGACCCATACAGCGCCACGCTCCATATTAAAGATTTTTCCAGCCTTTTCTTTACGTCTTTTCTCAACCACCCCTCATCAATTCCCTTCCCCTCTAAAAGGCTTCTTTAGCCAATGCAATTCAGCATCTGATGTCCCTACAACTAAACCCATTCTCCTAAAAAATACTACCCATATATGAAAACTGCTCGACCTGCTCTATCTTCTGCCCTCCCACCCAAATATTCAGCCCCGCCTTCTTACTTCTACAGAATCTCATCACTTTCGTTTTCTTGTGGTTCAATGGGAGTGATAAGAAGCGAAGAATTAAGAGATAAATTTTCGAAAAGACTGGTGACTGCAACAAAAACAGAAAGAAAGACTAAGACACTCCGTTCTTGGTTTGGCTCCACACAACGTTCATGTGTGGAGCCAAGAGTGGGGACTCGAACTTAATCTGAGCAAATGCACGGCGGTACATTTCTTGCGGAGGTCGTCCAACTATTCCCATGTACCTATATGCTGTGGATGGTGTTAACATAAAGGCGACAGATGAAGTGAAGTATCTGGGAGTTACGATAACTTCGGACCTATCGTGGGGAACACATATAAGAAATATTCGGGAACTTAATACAATACAAAGGAAAGCTACGCGATTCGTCAAATACTGCTACGGGCGTACAGACAACGTTACACAGATGTTAAACGAATTAGGCTAGGAGCCGCTAGAGACTCGGAGGCTGCGCGCTAGGCTTATATTGCTTGAACAATTGAGAATAGATATCTTAAATAGCGACACGGAGAACATCATATTAGAACCCCACTATATTTTCAGGTCCGACAGAAACGATAAATTAAGAGAGATATTTTGCCGAACGGATAGGTATGGGAATTCGTTTTTCCCCCGAACAATAAGGGACTTCAATAAATGCTAGGCGTAATTTCATTAGAGGGTTTCCTTTTTATATGTAAACGGCTGGTGTCCTAACACCCCCCGCCACACGCCTATTGAGGCGGCTTGCGGGGTAGTATGTAGATGTAAAGAGTTCACCTTTTCCACTACCAATTCCTATTCCCTATTCCCTCAGTTTTTCGTGGCTGGTGTCGTTACACCCCCTGCTACACGCCCTCGAGGCTGCTTGCAGGGTAAATGCAAATTTCTGGAACTGATAGAAGTGACAGAATATAGTGCATATGTCCACGCATCGTTAGTGACTAAAATAAAAACAATGCGATACGCGCTCCGTAAACATACAATCCACTTTCGTTCCATCTCTTCTCAAGTTCATATTTCCTTACATAAAATACAGATTCAGGAGTTATGTGGTGAGACCGTTCCATAATTAAAAAAACACTTGCAACTAATTCAAGATACGACTAGTTTCGATATTATGACATCATAAATTCAAAAGTTGAAAGTTTTAATTGTTAGAGGATCGTCATATTAATGGTGAAAGGCTCTCAATTTTCGTCTATATTTTTTTCTGTTTCTAAATTTTAGGGTAGTTTTTGACTTTTGATGGATCGTTTTCAGCCTGCTTCTCCATTTATCTCCTGCGTCTCTTTTCCCTAATAAATTAAAAATTTGAAGAGTTTACTTGGTGGAAAGTCGTCATTATAGCAAAACGAGCTTTGTTACTTCCATAATTTATTTTAGTTCCCACAACCTGTTTCGGGAGTTACGCCACTTTCAGATAGATTGAGGTATATCAGTGTTCTGGAATTATTTCTATGGGTCTGAGGGGAGATGGTGTGGGTAATAAGGTAGGAAATGAGAAGGGGGTTGAGACAGGATAAATGACTATTTGGAAAAAGGTCCGGTTGATTTCACCCTGCTACTTAAGGCCATCGTGTTTTATGGGAATGGGGGAGGTAAGGTGATCAGTACATTTTTTATTAGATTATTAAGTTAGTCGCTACGGTGACGCGCAGCCTCAAGTAACAATCAACCCGAATGTCATCCCAATAGTCATTTATCCATGCTTAACCCCCATCCTCTCCTTCCTTCTCTTCCCCTACCATTTTACCCACACCATCTCCCCTCAGACATATATAGTTCCGGAATGCTGATATACCTCAATGCAGCTGAAAATGGCATAACTACCGACCCCGTTTGTATACCTACATTCTAAAATAAACTAATATAGTTTGATTTACTATCAATATGACGACCTTCCACCGAGTAAAATTTAGAACTATTTAAATTTATCATGTAGTAACATCGAAAATAGCCGTATTAAATATTTAATTAGCGGAAAATTGCAAGTGATTTGTTTCTGCAATACCTTTTCCCTAGCCCCTACCTGATCGTGGTCAGTGTCCTTGCATGGCAGAGGTGTGTGGCGAGGGGTGTCCTCTGCCACATGCCCCTGTGATGGCTCGCAGAATACTATGCACAAGTAGGCAGATTATAGGTTGGAGTAGTAGATGGGTTAATTTGACTGAGTATTTAAATTTCCCCTTCTACGAATAATCGAATAAAAGCTTTCTACGAATAAAAAGCCCAGCTGTAGACGAGGAAGAAGACGGAGATGGCGGAGTAAGAATGAAGAATGGAGAAATATGAAAAAATATGTTTGAACACTAAAATTTTATGAGCTAAATTTAAATAATCATTCAATTCTCTAAGGAAACGATATCATTTAAAATGAATGCAAATAGAGGGGTAAACACCAGTACATACACTCATTACTGTACTGTTCGGATACAAAGCAATGTATTGTTAAAAGGCAATAAAGACAGGGAGAGAATTTGGAGACATTCCAATTCTTTCCCTAATATTGAATATATTACGAATAGGAAGAGGATATCAGAATGAAGTTGAAGAATCGCCAGAGGGGGGGGGGGGGGGGGGAATAAAAATGCGCCGAATATGCGGACATCACGCACGCATTACGCACGGCGACCGACCGACCACTCTCTCTTACGCACCTCGACCGTGACGACCGTGCGACCGTCTTCGCCTTCGTCTCTCCCTTCTTCCCCTCTAACACCCCCAGTACCCCCGTCATTCCCCTCACCTATCCTTCCTCCACCTCTCTCATTCCGCGCGCACACATGCACTTGTTTCGGAAGAGTGAAGGAGAGATGGGACACGCGGGAGTGGAGATAGGCGAGCGAGGAGCTGCGCGCCGCGCGAGAAAAGGAAGGTGGTTTGAGCGAGATAGTTCCCTAGTCATAATGGAGACCATATTCAAATATTATTTTTTCATTCAGCAACTGGAAGAAGTATGAAATAAATATTTTAATACTAATGGCGCAAAGACATAGTTATATATGACCAAAATTCTCAGTTATTAAATAAATAAAGCTACATAAGTCTCTAAATTGACTCATTCTTTTCCCGCCGTACGACTGAAAACCCTTCAAAACAGCAGGTTTATTTGCGATTCTGTAAAAATTACTGTGGTGAGTAATAGATTATTTTTTATATGTAGTTGAGAAAACATGCACTCAACACACCGTTAGTTTTTTTACGAAATCTAGGTGCTATAAGTTCCTAATTTTTTAAATATTCTCCCTCTGGAGCGCACAGACATCTATCCCATGTAAAACAGCTTATATTTTCAGGCAAATTACTCGAAAAGTAGTTCGGCAAGGGGTTGATATTTTGATATCATTGGAAAGATGAGAGTTTTTTTCTTACAAGCGAGGCCAAATTCATCATATTCTAGGTGATGTGATTTTTCGCTCAAACTACCTTAAAATCCTCCTCAAAGGAGGTGGAACGGTTCGAGTCAAGAGGGGAAGGTGCAAGCCATTGCAAGGAGTGTGAAATAGAACCACGACCATTTAACCCGAGAAAGAATATTGAGGTGGTTTTAGCGAGATATCGCAACGGATCAAATTCAATAAATTGGGGTTCCATTCGCTCTAGTGCGCTAATCATTTCTCAACGCGACAGCGCACTTGCCTTCCATTCGCTAATGCGCACAATTGCATACAGACCCAGCGCACTAGAAAGCGCACTTCAAAACAGATCGGGGCAGAGTTTAAGGTCTCTAAATAACAAAAGAACGTCGATCATATGCATCTGTGATTGTTTTCAAATTTGTTGATTTCAGCAAAGACGTTAAACGTGCATATGGTGAGGTATTTCAATACTCTGTGATAAAATGCTTGCGTTTCTAAATACTTATTTAGAACAAATTCAACAACTTTAAACAAAACATTCGGCCGTGACTGTTTTTCACCCACAGAATGCTAGGTACCTACCGTCAGGTTATAAAAACATTTCGCCAGCACACATCGTTCCATTCTGTCGTTCTTGTGCCTTGTGCTGACGTGTTCCGATGTGCGCTAACACCTTGAATAGAAAGCCCCCTTCAGCCCCTTTCTAAATTAAATGAATTCATACTTATAATTATAGCAGACCACTAATCGCACTAATTTTAGAGATATTTACAAAAAAATAAAAGTCCTTTTATCCATTGGATACGGTAGAGCTACGCATTCCCGAGAAAGATCTAGCCAATGAGTCCGACAAGATTGCGTTACAAAAAGACCTAGATGCTATAAATAAATGGTGCAATACTTGGCAGTTATAATTGAATTTTAAAAAGTGCGTTGTTATGAATTTTTGGAAAAAGAATAACTCGGTCAACGATACGTACACAATTAATCAAACAGACTTATCAAATGTAGAGTAAGTTAAATACTTAGATGTGACCCTTACTCAGGACCTGTCTTCGGGGAAACACGTTCGGGAAATCTGCGGACAGGCAAGGCGCAAATTGGTATTTATCAAGAGAATATTAGGAAAATGCGACGAGAAAGTTAAAGAGCGATGTTATTTTTCACTCGTGAGACATCACTTGGAGTACGCCGCTAGCATAAGGGACCCTTACGAAGTAGGACTAATCTCTGAAATAGATAGAATACAACGGATAATAGCAAGATTTGTGAAAGGTTGTTACGATAAACTTAGCAGTGTTACCGAATTGTTGAAGGAATTAGGGTGGGAATCTGTAACTGATCGAAGGGAGAAATACAGGTTAAATCTTTTGCGCAAACTCGGAGCAGACAGATTTTTGCCGGACGTTCAACACATACTGCTAGAGCCAACGTACTACGGTAGAAGTGATCACAGGAATAAAATAAAGGAAATAGACTGCCGAACCGATAGATTCAAAATATCATTTTTCCCACGTACAATAAGGGATCATAATAGTTGTGATAGATCAATCACATGAAACTCCCACCCTCAATAGGAAGAGTAGAATTTTCACTTGTGCTTAATAATACCACATCATTACTAACTCTTCACACCGGTCGATTACTCCGGCATTATTTTATTTTGTTCTTTGCATGAGGTAGCATCTCGTTGTATTCATAAATTAACAGTATCAGTAATATTAACCACTAGATGTGTCTATAGCATTTCTCTGCATGTTTGTATGTTCTTTTACGTATCACCCTCCCAGTTTCCGGTTGGACTGCGCACTGTTCTCCTGACTGCTTTTGGCCTGCGCCTAGCACCAGGGGGAGCGTGCGAGGTTCTGATTTGTTCTGGGACGAGTGCTGCATGCCTGGTGTGGAATCACCCTGTGCCACACACCCTAGTGGTAGCTTGCACGGTACATCGTAGATGTAGATGTAGATGAACATTGCTTTAAAAAAAGAGGAAGTCCTGACCTGCAGTTGGTGGAAAAACGTTATGGTGTGTAGTTCGAACGTTTTCTCCATTATTTTAAGAGATAAATTTATTTTTTTTTAATTTATTTATTCACCACCGAAAACAGCACTCGTTGGCCTTTATATCGGGGTATTAACATTCAACAATGGACAAGCAAAAACAACCATATATAAATACCGTTTAAGTATTATAAGTACCGTAATACGTTTTTGAAATCACAAAAAAAACCTTCGGTTTTGGTAGCGCGTTCAGCGTAGGGCGTGAAACCAAATAATAAACCAAGTTAAAGTTTCGTATTTCTATGTATATAATTAATTACTTATAAATTCAGTTTAAAAAAGCCTCTTTGAATGTTTCTTTTAACTGATTATATCTTCAAATAAAATCCTAATGTAAACTCTAATATGACGAAGGAAAAGTCTACTTAAATGTCATACTCAATCAGGGTTTCATGATTTCTCTGTGGCCGCTCCTTGATTGTAAATGGGCAGTGAGTTTACCGTTCAATCAATCCATCGCTAGGTTAATACGTGGATAGGACTTTCAAATCAGATTGGCATTGAGGTACCTCGACAGAAATGGCGTTGTAACGTTCGCAGGGCGATCCGTTCCGGTACTTTCATTTTGTGACTAATGCCACAATTAAAATAAATGTGTTATCATTTAATCGAGTGTACGACTACGATGCGGAAGTGGCCTTGAGTTGGCGCCGCGCATGTGTAGGGCGGTTTTGGGAGCCTGCGGTGACATGAGGCCATTTTAGGTGAGAGCGAACATTTCCACCCAAGACATCTCGCGAATCCGGAATGTTAGCTCGCCAGTGTAGGTGAGGAAAGATATCGTCAATATATAAGTATATGCATCAAAAAGCCAACTTTTTCGAATAGAATAAGTTTATATCAATGCTTTGGGTACAAAACCTTGGGTACCTAATACGCTAGAAGAAACAGAAAATAGTAGCAAAGACATTAGGAGGAGAATAGCGCTAGCGAAGGAAGCGTTCAATAATAGAAGGGAGCTGATGACGGAGACATTAATAAATTATGTAAAAAAGAGGCTGGTTATATGGAGTGTGGCACTGTATGGGGCAGAAACGTCGTCTCTGAGAAATGAAAAGGAGAATAGGCTGAAGGCGTTCGAGATGTGGGTGTGGAGGAGGATGGAGAAGGTGGGGTGGGCGGAAAGGAAGACAAATGAGGAGGTACTTGACATGGTGGTTGAGGAGAGGAAACTTGTGGATGAGATTAGGGGATGGCAAGGTAGGTGGCTGGAAGGGGTAATGAGAGGGATGGTTTGCTGAAGGCCGTGATAGAGGGAAGGATGTTGGGCAAGCGGGGAAGGGGAAGAAAGAGAATAGGTTTTATGGACGGGATGAAGAAAGGTAGGACTTAACGCTGGGGCAAAGAAAGAAATACTACAGGTAGATAGGGCGCTTCACGTGTAAGAGTCTGTAGGATGTTCCCTGACTTTCATCATTACCTACTTCTAACCGGTATATTACTCTGATGATGATAACAGTAGACCTGACGACGAAGGATTTTTGAAACATTGTGGTTCTGTGTGCAGGTAAATAGAGGTCGGTTGGGTTACTTCTAATTTGTATGCTTCTAGTTTCAGGAGGACGATAAAAAAAGTCCAAGAGATATTTCAGTTTTTGAATTGTGGATAAAGAAAATAAAAAGGCACACCAGATATTTCCGCCTAGAAGGGATATTCAGCCAATGGAGCTTTTCCCTGTAAGGGGAAATATGCTCGTCCCTACGAAGGCTGAAAAGAATCGAATGCATGAGTTCTGTAACCGTTGCAGTTTATTATTCAATTCACTCGACAGGTCTCCGAAGGCTAGAGTGAAATAATCGAATTGAGGAAAAATTAGTGTCATGATTAATAGTTTCCTAGTGTGTAGCGGCTTCTCTGGGTTTTAAGCTGATATAACATTTCATTGGTTCTATTAGTGACGGAATTGAAATATGGAATATCTATTTCATCAATTTCAACGCTGGATACTGTTTCAAAGTTGATTCTGTTAATCAGTTCAGCGTCACCAATAATTATTGACTTGGTTTTTGCTTTGTTTATGACTAGAAAGTTTTGCCTGGCCCAGTCCGATATTGCATCGACATCACTCTGAATATTTATAATGGCTTCATTTACGTCTTTCAATCGGCAGTGCTGAAAACTTTTCAGCCATTCCATTGGTTCCGGGTGTGACTTATGAGCATTTAATTTTAATTTCTCACATCAAATACTTCAACAAAAATATACTGGAGTACACCTTTAGTTAGCTACAAAAGAAGATAATTTACAACTTAATTTGCAATTTTAAAAATTAAATAGCACCGTTTCAATTGGAATAGAACTGTGATTCCGGATGTGACTCACACAAATGAAACTCAATAACATTGGCTACTTTAAACTGTAAATTCTGTGAATAGCTAAAACATTAAATATTGATATAAATATCAGTAAGATAAGAGTAATTTTTCTTTAGTTTAAACTAATGGAGAAGTAATCAAAAGCATTATTTTTCTAGTTATAAATGTTTTAATAAGTTCCGGGTGTGACATGTGATAAATTTCTGAGTGTGACCTAATTACTCTTTCTGCTCTCCATTATGAGTAAAATTCAATTTTTCTTTCAAATTTTGACAATAGCTCAGTATATTTGATTAATTTCATCTCCATTAAACCTAGCTTTGTTGAAATTTTAAACTGTAGAAGAAAAACACTTTTTTTCCATATTTGGGTTCACTTTAAATGGAATGGCTGTTATACAGTAGTTTTTGGCCGTCATCATCATTCATTCAATCCTATGGTTTTTTCAGTGCTATTGATCACCACTGATAATGGAACAGAGCGTCGTATGGCCCAGAAATTTGGGATTTTCAGAAATAAAATTCGCAGAGAGAGGAAGCTTTTTATACGTGGGAATGGATAAAAATGGAGAGGGTAGCAAGGAAAACAAACGATAATGTAGAGGAGATTGTTTGAGAGTAAATAAAGTAGATAAGGGGAAGGTAGCAAAAGTAGATGAAGGGAGTGCTTATATGGCAGTAGGGATGGTAGGGATATTGAATGGAAAGATGGAGGGAAGAATGTGGAGAAAACGTGGAAGAAATTAGGGATTTTGAACGACATTTGATCGGACACGGAACGGAACGAACGGATTTGCGCGAAGCAAATGACTAGTGTTTTCTGGGTAAATAAGAGGAGAAACTAGAATGTACAGAATTAATTATGGAATTAGTTGCTTAGATAGGGTCTTTCCAAAGAACAATCAATCAATTGGTAGGAAAAAATAATTTTTCTTAAGGATATCCGTGCCTCGGCCGGAAAAAAATGGGAGCAAAAATGTGTCAAAGAATACTTAATTTCAATGCATGAAATCAAGAATTTTAAGAAACACATATTATTGATGTAAAACCTTCAGAAGAACATAAAATAAAAAGCCGCAAAATGTTTATAGATGCGAAATATAGCATACAGATCACAAATGAGATACGTACAAAAATAAGTTCGAGCCTTTTGTGACTAAAAGAAAGCAAAAACATATGCATTTTACAAGGATATAACCAAAAAGAAAGACAACCTTTCTTGCCGTTGGAAAGAAACGCTAAAACGAGTAATAGGATACCAAATGTAGAGGAAAATGAATGCAACAAATGAACGGAAAATTGACCCGTTCTATTAAATCTATTTGCAGCTTTCGAATTAACTTTGGAATGAAAGTTTGATATCTCCAATCCCATATCGCCCAACAAATACACAACTAAAAAAACAGCACCTGGCGTGAACTTTTTCCTCCTGAGATGCTTCTCGGAAGAAAAAAAAATAACTCGATAACAGTCACGGGAATTGAGTCGATAAACACTTGAGTCGACTGCACGGTTGAAAGAGTGAAACAAGCGAGCTATTCATTGAAAACAAAAAAATAAAATAAATGGAGTGAAGAAGACGCCAATCCCACTCACCGAGCTACTCGCCACCTTGGGAACATCCGGGGATTGAGAATACTCATCCTGATTCAACCATAGATCGCCAGCGTGATTAGCAAAAGAAAAAAGAAAGAAAGATTTGGCGTCACAGATGGCGATATGCTCGCACATCACGATGGCGTGAGCAAGCATTACTCTGTCTCTCTCACCGTCACGGCTAAGCGACCGCTAATTTTTTTCCCCGGAAAAAATGTAATTAACAGTGCATTTTACGAGCAATAATGGACGAGGATAAACCGACTATTAATGCTCAATCACGACATCAAGATCTCTAAGTAGCGAGACAAATTAGAGAAAAATGCACATGAAATCTCTGAACAACAATTTGTAAAAGAAAATAAATAAAGTTCCTCCCATTAGAATGTACTCCAATGAGCGAAAAAATTATAAATATTCTTTTAAAAAAAGGCATGGATTCCCCAAGAATTACATATCTAAGGTAAGATAATCGGATTCATCATGCGAGTCTTAGCGTTTTATTGAGAGACAAGAACAATTCACTATGTATGTGCTTCTCAAAATAATAAGGCTAAGAAAGAACAAATCCCTTTTCACAGATGTAGTGGCAACTTAACTCAGAAAATCGATTCCAAAAAGCCCAGCTCAAATATCTGGGAATCAGTGTTGAAAGGGATATTTAAAAAATATTTAGCTAATCAAAAAGCCCAGCTCAAATATCTGGAAATAAGTGTTAAAAGAGATATTTAATAAATATTTTAGCTTATCAAAGGAATTTGAATTTTACAGATATAAACTATTAGAAAATGTTTCTTTAGCCACGGCAATTCTACATCTGATTTCCCTACCACTAAAGCTATTCCCCTCCAAAAACTACCCCGATACGTAAACTGCTCGACCTACTCTATTTTGTGCCCTCCTACCCTTATATTCAGTTCGGCCTTCTTACTTCTAGAAAATATCACCACCATTGTCTTCTTATGATTTATCTTGATCCCATACCTTTTACACTCTACCTCTTACGCATTCATCATTGATTGTAACCTCTTGGCTGACTTACAAACAAATGCTTGATCATCTGCAGATCTCACTGATTTTATCAGCTCCCTTCCTTCCTCTGTTCCTACCACCAACTCTACCCATGCTTCCCTTATCATTTCGTATAATACACTTTAAAAAGCAACGGCGATAGTGGGTACCCCTGCCGGACTCCCCGTCCTATCACGGGCCATCCCGATACTCCATCGGCTACCCTTACCTGCGCCGTCTGGTTCATAAACAAATTCCGAATCAGACGCCTATCCCTCCAATCGACCTCTAATTTCTTCAACACTCCCATTAATTTCGTCCAGTCCACCCGATCAAACGCCTTCTCGAAATCTACGAAGCATGCAAAAACATTCTGCCCATACTCTAGGTTTCTTTTTACTAGCGTCCTCATCACTCCTATAGCGTCTCGTATTCATTAGCCATCTTCTCCAGCCTTATATTTACAATTCTCAGAACTACTTTGGCCACGTGGGATATTAACCTTATAGTCCTATAGTCTTCGCACATTTTTGCCTTGCTCTTCTTCAGTAACGGAATTAGTATTGTCTTCTTTCAAGTGTACCAACGTCGAGGATGATGTCTGAACCATGTATTTATAATAACTAGGTTATTTCTCCGGCAAAACTCCAAAGCTTTCGCGCCGCGGTCATTTCTCCTTCCTAGCCCATTTTCGCCCAACTCCCTCCCATCTCTTCCTTCGCCCACCACCACGTTCCAATCCCCCATTACTACCAAGTGCCCAGGTATCCTACGACTTATTTCCTCTAGCTGATAGTATACCCCATCTACCTCATCCACTTTATGATTAGAGGTTGGCATATAAACCTGGATTATAACTAAATGCATTGGATCTGCCTTTAGCTCAACGACTCTTATGTTATCTCTCACCTGCTCTCTCTAACTCCCCTGTTCTGTATACACTACTTTTCTACCAAGTTTCATGTTCATTACGAATGCCACCCCGTGCTGGCTTGCATTCCCTCCGCTACATATCACTCTATAGCCATCGCTCCAGTAGTCCCCGTTATCTTCCCATCTTACTTCGTCCAGACCCATGATGTCTACACCCACCCTCTCCATTTCTTGCTTTATATTCTCTAACTTGCCCGCCCTCAGCATAGTTCTAACATTCCACGTGCCTATTCTGATTGTTGCGTTCCCTTTCTAAATCTTCTTTTCCAGTGCTACTCCATTAGCCTCTACTTCTGGGCAAGGATTTCGCGTGATGACGACCGCAGGGGCCTTGCTCCCACCGCTTCCAGGCACATTGAGCCGAGTCCCGTAGTCGCCAAGATTCATTTTCATAAAAGAAATGTCCATAATTTCAAGTTTTTAAAAATTGAGATAGTATTCCGTGGCCTTACTCAATAGTGTTTTTTACGTGACACCATCACTTCAGAGGCCACCCCACTGGGGACAGACGCCTTTTGCAGCCGCCTCACTGAGGTACAGACGCTGCGCGGACTGCCATTCGTCTGCCCCCTAACCTTCGACCAATCTGGTATGGGTGGTCCTACCAGGAGAATTGTTCCCGCCAGTTCAGTTCTAGGGGTCATCGAAGCACGCAAGCCCTTCCACCACTACAAAGTTGTAGTCCAAGGGAAGAGTTTTTAATAATAGCATACGGAATTCTACGGCTATTCTGCATACTTTAATAAAAAGCCATAGCACTAGATTTCGCTCATTGCATTTTCAAAATGCTTCCTCAATATAAGATTAGCATTTTAAAAGGTTACGTAAGGCACTGAGCATTTGGAGTATGGAGAACTGTTTCATGAAATTCCGGACTCTTACTCTTTCAATTTATATTGCGTTGATAGTATCATTTGATGGATAATATTGCGCGCAATTCGCTTAATCAAATTGATCGTTTGAATTCTCGGGGTGATCAACAATTGAGACCCTTTGCGTCGTTTATCACAGATGGGTAAAGGAAGGTGGTATATAAGGGTGGTGGAAGGGTTGAGGAAAACCCGGTGTCAGCATCGGCCAACTCTCAACGAAAAGCGCCTATGGGAACACACTTTAACGTAAACCAATTTTACAGACGGAGTAAGTACTGTACTTGGAAGCGCTTTCCTCTGAGCCCCTAAATAGGGCGGGATTCCACAGAAAAAGCCTCCCCTACTACCGAGATTCAAACTCAGGTCCTCGGTATCGGCTACTCAAATTACTTCATCTCGCTTAGTGACCAAAGTGTTTCTTTTCAACCATCACAAAACATATTTCATCGTGAACAATTTATGAATATTGACTAAAGATTTTATTAATCGTTAAATAGTTTAATGAGTCAATTTCTTAAATAAGTTTTTTTTAATGATTAGCTTTAAAATCTTCAGCATTTCTATAATAAAAACACAAAACTTACTTCACAGTTTATATATATGAGAACAAGTAAAAAATAATGATAAAAAGACTTAAAAAGGCACCTAAATTAGAGATACGGAAACACTAACGAGTATTTTAATCTTTAATTGGAATGAATAACGCTTATGCGTTATCCAAGAAGCGTGATTTTCTGGGAGTGGTATCTTTCTGGGAAATCGCAAATGTCGCTTGGGAAAGTAATTATTCTCGTTACTCCTCTTGTGTGAAATTCTCGGGCTGATTACCAAAAGGCCTTTGGGTTGCTACTTAAATCTTCTGAAAACTAATTAGATTTAAACATAAGCGTTGAATATTAATTTTAATCATAAATTAATAACTCCAAACATTATTATTAACGTCCACAGGTGCACAATCATCGAGTCTATATCCCACATTACTTAAACACAGGCATCAATGTATTCTGCATTTAAATTCCCAGAATATCAATGTAAAACTGCCTTCGACCTCACCAACTATACCAGAGCGATGGACAGCATATGTTGTAATGCCTTACCATCGCAGGTTTCCGAGATCTTCCCTCCGGGGAGGCAACATTTTTTCATGATAACACAGGATTTTCCGGCTATTTCCCCAATGTTGATTCAGGATTTTATGAATTTTATTTATTTTATGTTTAGAATTCGAAACGTCGATTTTTTAGTGTAAACTTAATGGAAGCTAGAACTAGGTAAAATTATGGCTCCAAAGTACGTCCAAGTTGAGGATGCAGAGCTCAGATAATCAGTTTTACCATGTTGAAGAGAAATTCTTCATCATATTATCATAGGATGTAGAACATTTGAAAGTACAACAATAATAATATAAAATACTATCACAAAATACTCAACCAAAGAGGCACAGCAACTGAAGTCATGATAGCATTAAGCTACTTGATCTATTGGGAGCCACAATGAATCTTTCAGAAGTGAAAAATATCCTGATATATTGTTGAATATTTAAGAGTGGTTTAGCACTGATGCGAAACTGATATGGCAAAAGTTTATACGCATGCTTAGCTGTGGCCTCAAACTGATCGCTGTCTCCGACACGTTCACTCGCTTGAAGGAACAGAGCCAACACCCACTTCGAAGGATATCTATTGGCACATACCACAACCTCTGCGAGTGGAATGTCAGTACAATTGCAGCACTAAGAACCTATGTTGCTCTCCACTGAATACATATTTACCAAAAAATAAAGTTCTTCATGTCCTCCCTCTCACCAGTTTGGACTCTTTAATATTCTGAATGAATTTCGCAAGGCAATTAAAATTAAACGCAAAAGAGATATCACAAGGTTTCCGAAGAGAATGTCAACCCAACATCCTTTTTCAGAAATAGCACTCTCCCATTGGTTAGTTAGTTCCACAAGATTTAAAAACTTCTCTCGAAATTACTTACGTCAAAGATCTTATCAGACCACTATCAATATTCAATCCATAAATTTTAGCACACGTGACTATGAGGTCATGTTCTCTGGAATTAAAATTAACTTTAACAATACCTCAGCATTCACTTCTTTAATTTATCGATTGCCGAAAGACACGAAGCGCTATTCAGATGTCTGCCATCAGTTACTAAGGTGATTATACTCCCACGCTTGTCTCACTTTCTCAAGATGATAGTCCTAATAGATTATTCGAAAGTGATTGGTGAATTTTATACATGAATGATTGACTTACAACTGTGAATCAATTAAGATATTCGTTTTAGTGATTTTCATTAAGAATTCATTCAAGTTAAAATCCTAAGATTCTCGAAAAATTGAGTGGAATATTTTCATAATGATAGAATAACATGTTCAATTTTCCACAAAAATACAATTTACTTCCGACCCAGGTTTCAATATTGATATCTACATCATCTTCAGGCGCTTCACCTGAAGATATATCACCTGAAGATGATGCATCAACATTGAAACCCGGGTCGGAAGTAAATTTTATTTTTGTGAAAAATTGCACGTGTCATTTCTTCATTAACATTCAAGTTAGACACTTTATCGGAGATACAGAGAATCTAAGGTAACTGAAAATTGGAGAAGATCAGAGTGATTTGGACCAAAACCTTTTCCATGGATACCTTTGCAGCTTTCTTCATTCCTGCCACAAAATAATACAAATTTCCCCATACAATTCCAGTGTTCCTGATGTCATTGAGAATTTTTCAAAGTAGTATTCCTCTCATTTTTTATGATTAAGTTTTGGCATCCCTGTAGAGCCCCCTCCTCTAATTAATATTTTTTGGCTCTGAAGTGACAGCGTGCAGAAATTAAATTATCACCCTTGCCTTTGCCCGCCTTCAGATCAATGTCCCTAGCTCTATCTAGATAAATGGCTCTAGAAAAGGCCCTAGGGCCGCTCTATTATAGCCTATTTATTTTTTTACGTCTATGTGTCAAATTTTATTTGAATTCGTCAAGGGGGGAACTCTATAGCGTTCAAACAACATCTTTCATAGCTTTAGCGAGTGCAGAAAAAAATCTTTCCCTTTTTATTTCTTAATTCCGACCAATAAATTACGCAGTGATAGCATCAGCATTCATTCAAAAAAATGCTAAAACTAATTTTAAAATATCTTTGGGGACTTGCTTTAAAAAAACTGTTCTCATATCGGGAGCTTTATGGGTGTTGTTAGCGCTGATCGCGGATACGAATGTCGATGTTTTATTATTGTCTAGCAAGAGCAACCAGGCGTCGCGTCGTCAGTAGCCACTGAACTAATTGGATTTTGTGCTCTCGACGAAAGGCGTCGTAGGTCCGTAGGGTCTAAAGTTTAACGTCCTATCCGCCCCTTCCGGGGTTCAATCCTGGGTCCTCGGAATGGGATACCGCCAGGTCCAGCAATACAGGCAAGATCCTTCATTTATTTAACAGAGTTGCTCAAATCTGAGTGCAAAGTCCGCAGAACCAAATTCATGAATTCCTACTGCAACCCTCACTACATGGAGAGGAAGCCAATAATCTAAGTGCCAACTCTATCCTCATATCTGACGTACCCCTTGTAAATAGTTAAGATTGATCAAGAACAGAAATATTTGCCGATAACATCTGATACCATATTTTTACCTAATTTTTTTCGAAAAAGGCTCACTTTCACCGCGTTGCTCCAGGGAGAAATAGAAATTAGAATTTAAAAAGAGCCACTGTAGACCAGTTCTGCGAACCCATTTCATTTTTAACAACACACCTGGCACAGTCGTAAAAGTGAAACGTTGAACCAGCAGTCGCAGAGATCTCACTTTTTTAACCTCGAGTTAGAAAAAAAATGGCACCCATCCTTGGGGATAGTCGAGATCTCTCTCTCAAACAAAAAAAAACATTCACGGCTTGAAAATGGAATATATTACTCGCGGTGAAATCGAAGGACTCCCGAGAAACACATCTTCCTAACGCAAAGAAGAACCGAGCATCCTTGTCCTCTCGTTAGCAGTCTCAACCGATGAGAAACAAAAGAGAAGATCTCCGTGGACCGAAGAGCCTCGAAGGACACAGGTGTCCGAGATGGTACATGCATACATAGACTGCTCCACTCACATCCTCCAAACATCATTCCAGGGAAAATTGGTAGCCACGAGTAGGAAAGTTAGTTAAACCTAAAGCTCCGCAGCATCCAAACACCCGACGCGTTTTTATAGCTCTAAGAGCGTGGTGGTTATTTCAGCTAAGGAAATAACCACCTGGTGGTTATTAATTGGTGGTTATTTCAGCTAAGGAAAAGTCGGTATTAATACCAAATTTTTTCCCCTCAAACTCAGCATATCTTCAGGCCATGTACATTGTACATACATAATCAGCCAAATAACGCCACGGTGATTAGGCACATTACCGTTAACTTCTTACAGAGTTTCAGTGGAATTTCTAAAGTGATTTAATTGTTTGCTTTGCCCTCCAAAAATGGAAAAAAATCCACAATGTTACGCACATCTCTGTAAACTTTATTAACCTTCAAATTACGACTGCCTATACCCTTCTTTCACCTTGGGAGTGATTCGCTTCAATGCCATTATCTCGTCATTTTCAGGCATTTCGCTCATTACCTATACACAAATTTGGCTATTTCCCCACCTCATTATAATTTTCTAACGACAGTTAATTCTTCAATACTACAATGTAGGTAAACTAGATATAAAAACGGCAATAAACGAATTCGGAAAGTAATTAGGATTTCAGAAAATATCACGAAGCGCTGCCTCCGAGTATTTGATATTGGGTTAAAACGTATAATGCCGCAGCGCAGCGCATTGAGAGCCAAACGTGAATGTCCTGTCAGTCCAACCCTGAGCACAAGATCAAGGACGATGGCATCTCAAAGCTGAGGATCATTGCCGGTTGGTATAATGGAGCTTGTCTCTGTTTTTCTACATATCACGGTATCAAAATATCATTTGATATTTAAATTCGTAACAAAACATTAATGCCTTTGGGACTAATGATGACAGTTAATAGGAAGAGTAATTTGGGGCATTTTCCGAGTACGGCTCCATCGGTCGTGAACAAGCCTAAAGCTTGAGCGAGATATTTTCCTAGTCATAATGGACACCATATTCGAATTTTATTTTTTTATTTCAGTGTCTGTAAGAAGTATGACATGAATATTGTAATATTGATGCCGCAAAATTATAGTTATATATGGCAAAAATTCTCAGTGATTAAATATATATAACTACGTAAGTCTCTAAATTGACTCATTTTTTCACGCCGTACGGTGGGAACGCCTTCAGTATGGGCAGCAATAAAGAGCAGCGGGGCCTCGGGGCTGTCAGTGTCAGCCCTTCGTGCTTGCCGGATCGCCCGACACCGCTTCATCCGAGCCGACTGTTCCTGGGGTGCCGAAGAGTCTGCACACCATACTGTGTTCCCGCCCTGGTGCAACTGCCCTTCCTTCGATCCTCCTTCCCGCCTCCTCTCCTTTTCCCTCTGCCATTCGCTGCTCGTCCCTGGTGTGTCAAGTACGTTGTATTGTTATTGGGGTGAATAAAGTTTTGTAAAGGAATTCAGAAACGCCGTTATTAATCCGCTACCTCCGATCCCAGTTATTCGGTTCAACTTAGTGGAAATCTTTCAATATGAAAGAAAGAAGAAACTTCACATTGTATTAAAACCTTGAAATGAGGGTTACCCGTTGAAACCTGGGTCGGTATTGTGAATAAAATGTGGATTAATACTATTTGAAGTTTCTTCTTTCTTTCAAAATGCATCGAATTCAAGGTGAATTGATATTTCACTCCTACTACCTTGAGAGGAGACCTCAAATGATGTGACGAATTTCAGTCACGCTGCGATTCTCAATTACAGGCCCTGGAAAAATCTAGTATTCGTGGAGGGGCGGCAGATAACCTGGTGAGGCCACAAGGGGGGGAAGGTACAAAGCCAAGCCGTGTTGGACGCGGGACAGCAGGGGAGGGAGAGAGATAGCGCGACAAGACTCGGGGACACGCCCACACAGGGAAAGGGACGAGAGTGATCTTTCCGGCTCGCGCGCACGAAAAACTCACGCCTCTTCCCACGCTTGCACCGACATCAGGCACGCAACCTCTCGAGGGCCAGCACAAGGTCACCGCCATTGGGTGGGAATGCTGGGAGGAAAGTTCAAGGCGGGAAAGAGAGGAGGACAGCGAGACCGGGCAATCAATTGTCGCCAAAGTCCGAGCCAAAGCCGGCTTCTCTCGGGACGTTATCCTCGGCGTTTAACTACGACGCGCAACCTGTAGCGAGTTTCATCTAAGGCATTTAAAAAAGAGACGATCCACCGTATGGAGTAAGAAACAGATGGAAGGGAGTAAAGCTTTGCAATAGTTTAACAGGCGCGGGCCCCTTTCTCCTCACACAATTTATTCCTCAGCTCGGCATACCTCCTACCTATCCTCATCCCAACCATAAAGCCTATTCTATTTCTACCACGTATCCAACATCATCCCCTCCATCGCGGTCTTCAGCATTGACAAACCTGAATGCATCGTATTGCATGTTTTCAGCATAACTCTTGAATCTCTGTCCGTTTATGTAGTGGCAAAATACATAAATAATAACGATCCCTCTAACATTGATAGCATACATATAGTGTGGTGTACGCTTGTGAGGATTCACCTCGTGACACGTATTAGCGATTTATACACCAAAGACGGTGACATTCGCCGTGAAAAAATCATTTAAATTGACCGAGATTCGAACCCGGAACTCCGCGATGCGAATTTCTGCGGAATTAAGATGGCTTGGTGGTGTAACTGGCTAACACACCTGACCAGCAATTGGGAGATCCGGGTTCGATTCCCAGTCAAGTCAAATGATTTTTCATGGCGAGTTTCACCGTCTTCGGTGTATAACTTCGCAACCGTGCGCGCAACTGCGTACCATTTCATTTTTGCAATCGCAATAATGATTGGAAAATTAGCGATTTATGGTAATGCTTTAATAGTCGTAGTTACACTAACTTTAGGGTATAGTGTAATGCATGTTGGTGACTACTCACCCCCTGCCACACACCCATGCGGTGGCTTACAGGGTGTATTGTAGATGTAGATGAAACCCCTCATTACCTGCTCAAACCACCTTCTCTACCTTCGCCTTATTTCCTCCAGCAGTTTCCTCTCCTTTACCCCCTTGCCGAGCACTTCTTTGTTCATTTTACATTCCCTTCATCGCACCTTCTCCATTCTCCTCCACACCCACACCTCAAAAGCTTATTCTTATCCTCTTTCCTCTAAGTCCAAGTTTCTGTACCAATCTCGCGTTTTTCCGAGAGAGAGCCAGTACGTCCGAAGAATTGTGGCCCAACCAATAGTTCTTATTCTCGCCACGTCGTTTGATAATTCCAGCCTGTAGATAGTATAAGTGTAGCCTAGTTCAACGATAAATTGTGTTAAGAGCTTCAACTGACATTTTGAAATTCTACTACAACTATGCTAAATATATCTAGGAAAAGGATGCCTGTATTTCCATTAGGTGTAAAAAAAAGGTTCGAGTGTAGCAGCTGAAGTATTACAGATTATAAATATTATAAATTCTCTGCTGGGTACTTTTTGTATTTACGAGATAGCTAAAAAAGTTGAGGTAGCACAGAACTGCCACAGACTATTTAGAAGTGACTTAATCCCTCGCGTAAACTGTTACGTGTGCCTGTAAATGATGCCCTAATATAATTCTGATCTAAGGAAAATCTAAAATGCATTATCCAAATAATGTACAGAGTTTTCATTTTGCGTTGCAGAGCGTTTCAACAACGGTATCAAGTGCAGAAAAAGCTATTGCTTGGTGTTTCAGGCGCGAAAAAAATGTTTAATCAGCATATTATGCAAGATTCATACCTCGTCCACGGGCAGACGATAGAAAGGCCTCATTCCGCTGTTATTCATCAAGTAATACCTAGTCCATTCCCCTCCATGGCTAGGATACGCCCGACGAAACTTAAAGAGAGGGTCAAATTCCAGCCAGGGACTAACGGTGTAAAGGTTTCTTGCAGAATAGTCAGTAAAAAGATTATGCTATTTTCAGCATAGTGGTACGACTAAAGATTTATCGTCTACTTTTTTAAGGCGATGGAAGAAGGTCAAGCTTTTGAACAAAATAAAATTTGACCAAGTGGGTTTGAATACCGTGAGATGGGAGGAATTCAAAGAAAATGTTATTAGATTCCAAATCATCTATCAATTAATCAATCAAACTCTTGGGATAATATTACATTTACATTTTCTTTCGATTCTGCCTTAAACACGATATTTGATATCGTTCGGTCACATTTTTGTCAACAATTTTTACCGTGGGACACCGGCTTCATCCACATTGAACACAATCGAGCGAACATGTCACACGACAGGCAAAAAATAAACGCGGCCAACTCCGTTAGTTTGAATGGCTCGCGTCAAAAGACAGCTCTCAGCCACACGCTAACCACAAAAATTGAAGCACTCGGAGAGAGAAGAAAAGAAACGAGGGAGCCACCATCAAATGAGAAGAGGGACAAACCGGTCAACTACAGTAGGTACGTAGGGGTGGGGGGGGGAAGCGATGAACCAAACGAAATCTTAAGAGAGTGTGGGTCGACCCTAAGTGCAAGCGCGACCATATTTCAGCAGCGATATCCCTGGGTCTGATGAATAGGAGTATTCCTTGCATGCTTGCTAACATTCTCACACAAATTCTCCAACCCCGATGTCAGTAGGATGCCGGGCAAACATACTCATGAATATAGCACAAGTTTGCTCCGTGAGTTCCCTATTCGACGTTTCATTGAACATTATCTCATTGTTGGCACCAATTCTCCAAGGGTGTAGCATAAACATAATTTTCATTCGAGTATTCTACCAGCTGATTGGTAGGTTCTTGGAAAATCCCCATTCTGCATCCCAACCTCGTAGACATTGTCTCGCTTTCCCTCCAAAGGATGGCCCATTATTAGATCCCTCTTCAATTCTTCATATCTTCTCCCTCCTCTTATTTCGTCCAGAATTCCTATCCTCTTCCTTCCTTTCCCCCGCTTCCCCAGTGTTCTCCCCTCTATCACTCTCTTCAGCATGCCCTCTCCTCTCAAAACCTCCTCCATCCATCTCTTCTGCCTTCTCCGAACCTCTGCCACAAGCTTCCTCTCCTCTCCGACCATATCCAATACCTCCTCGTTCGTCTTCCTCGCCATCCAGCTCACCTTCTCTATCCTTCTCCAAACCCACATCTCAAACGCCGCAAATCTACGCGCATCCTCCCTTCACAATGACCAAGTTTCCGACCCATATAGCGCCACGCACCATATTAAAGTTTTCAGCAGCATCTTCTTTACGTCTCTTCTCAGACCCCCTCTCATCAATTCCTTTCTCTTCGAAAATGCTTCTTTAGCGAGCGCAATTCTGCATCTGATGTCTTTACCACTAAACCCATTCTCCTCCAAAATACTACCCAGATACGTAAACTGCTGGACCTGCTCTATCTTCTGCCCTCCCACCCTTATATTCCGCCCCGCCTTCTTACTTCTAGAAAATCTCATTACTTTCGTTTTCTTGTGATTGATCTTCATCCCATACTTTTCGCACTGCACCTCTAATGCATTCACCACTGACTGTAACCCCTTGGGGTTACACTACGTTAAATTATTTTGATTTACATTCGCATTTAGCTTGTGGTTTTAAAAATTGATTTAGTTTATATAAAAGTTAACTGGATTTTAAAGTAAAATAACCAAAACTTCAGTAACAAAAAAGCAACAAAATAATTTGGGCTTATAATTGAGGGCCTATGACAAAGAAATACGACGAGTTTTTTTGGGGGCTATTGCCCCAACCCCCTTGGGGCCACCAATCCCAACTAGATGACATGTTTTTTTATTTTAACTTTTTCTCAGTCTTCCAATTCATAAAGATTCCTTTCCTAATTAATTTACCTTAATGGCCAACTATCGCTCCTTTAATTTAACAGCAATTTATGCAAATAACTCAATTAGCAGTTGTTACAGCCAAATGGAAGAAAATACCGCAATAGTATCTAAATTATTACTAGTTTAGATCATATAGTGGATATCATTTACCCTATACTGCTGGAAACTATTACATACTAAAATTAAAATGTCTTGAAAATAATGTGCCCGGAAAATGGTAATAGATTGTCGAATAATGAAAAATGTGTTATCCACAACTATTCAGTTCAATCGATTCTTGCATTCTATTTACACGTTAAAATAAATAGTTACGCCTCAACGGCGTACCTTTTTTAATTTATCACAAATCACAGATCTTAAAATACATTAATTAGATTGAGAAAATTATCAAAATATTATCTACATCAACAAAATACCCTGCAAGCCACCTCAATGGAGTGTGGCAAGGGGTGAGTATTCACCAACATACATTTCACACTATGCCCTAAAGTTAATGTAACTACGACTAATTATGCATGAGCATAAATCGCTAATGCTTGTCACGAGACGAAGCCTCACAAGCATGCACTTCACTACTGATATGCTCACAATGGAGAGGGATCGTTAGCACACATGTATTTGGCAACTACAAAAATGGACAGAGACTCAAGAGTTATGCTGAAAACATGCATGGCGTGCTGTTAGTACTAGGTAACAGATAAGGATTCAAGTATTAGGGAGTACTATTACTACTAAGAGCTACACTACCAAGCGAAAAACCTAGATATATCTTTCATTGGCAGCTGTTATGTTCCCTAATCGTTGGCGGGAAAAATTAAATTTTAAATCTGTCCGTTCTGCAGTCTAGTTCCCTAATTTTATTCCCATGATTTGACCTACCGTGGTATGTCGGATTTCGTAAAATATTATCAACGTCGTCGGTGAATAAATAGATTTGTAACTTACATAATAGATTGAGTCTAAATTTTAATCGACGGTCTGAAAGCGTTTCCCATCCCAGTTGCTGCAAAAGGTCAGTAACACTAACTAGATTATCATAACGGCCTTAAACGTATCTTGCCGATCTTCGCTGCACACGTTCTAACTCAGTTTTCAAGCCTACCTCATAAGGATCCCAAATACTGGCAGCATATTCCAAGTGGGGTCTAACAAGGGAGAAGTAGCTGATTTCCCTAACTTTATCGTCGCACTTGCCAAGTAATATTTTAACAAATCCCAATTTACGATTAGGAATTCACGATTACGATTCATGGGACTTCGAAACTTCAGCTTCAAAATTTGATCCCTAATCCCGGCTTTTCGATCATTAACGGTGAAGACTCCACGGACGATAAAGAAGGAACACTAAAAGGATCGTCCTGTTGCAGCAATGTCGGTGGATCAGCATGGAACAGGTACACATTCACGTTCATTCCCCTCAGCCCCAAAAAAAGCAAGCATTGTGCCCGCAAGCGAGCTGACCTTTCCCCGCGCCACGCCATTGTAATTTCTTTTCATTAAAAACTGGGCGCGGAATGCGGCACTCATCGTTCAAGAGAATGAACGAGAGACGCATTTTGGCTTCGACACCGTCTTTTTTTATTTCCTTCCGCGTCCGCGTGACGACGTAAACCAACGGGACGACAAGGCACTGCGATGGCGGTCCAAGTGTGCGTAGCAAGTGCGGAACACGCGACGTGAAAACACCTTTCATTTCCACATCGATAAATACGTGTTGAAACATTCTTTCCTGCTGTGATCGCGTAGCACCGCAATCCCTCCCATCTTCCCAAATGGCACGCGCATAGCTTCCTCAGTTGTTTTTTCAACACGATCATTGAGAGACGCGAAACGAGAAATCATGGTCACTGCGATTGGCAAACGTAACTTCTTTTTGTCACTCGATGGAAAAACTGCGAGCCAGGGGGGTTATTACGGAACTCATAAGGACGGCGTTATGGGGTGAAAGTCCTTATCATAAGGACCCCAGTGAGCATCCCGACTTGAGCGATTACGGAACTCATAAGGCCGTCTTTATGTAGTTAAAAGTCTTTATCATAAGGACCCAAAATAAAGCCAGCTCAAGAGGGGTCCTTATGAAGAGAAAGACCAAGATGGCGCGTTTACGCAGGGGTTAATTCTGCGAACTCGCGAGGTATATAATAATTATCAAAGCCTATATGAAGAACAACATTAAAAGAAACAAGCGTTCACACTTAGGAAAGTTTCGAAATGTTTTTAAAACATTTCCAAGTTTCAAATCAAATGCATTGGCAAGACTCAGGAGTATTTCTGATGACGGTTCAATTCTGAGGACTCGCGAAGTATATTAAATTAATAATCAAAGGCTATGTGAAGAATAATATGACAAGAAGTACGAGTTTACAATTAGATGAGTTGCGAAATGTTTTTAAAACATTTCAGAGGTTCAAAGCTATTGAATTGCTGCGACTGGGAGAATTTCTGACGGTGCAGCATACGGCTGAGCTAATTGACATACAAGTTAGTGTAATTTGATTGATACTACTCGTATTTCAAGCAATAGAAGGTTATACGAAGAGGAAAATACAGATATGTCATCGTATTCCATAGTGTAATTATCCCTGCCGCTCATGTCACCCCGGAATGATGTGCGTTTATAGTTTCTCATTTCAAATACGCGTCACTGTCACTTTTTTAGTCCCACATTCCTCAAATGTAAACTCTCTGGGGAGATAATTACACGTTCAAGAAATATAAAAACTGTTGGTGCTTTCTTCCTAAACGC
The DNA here is from genome assembly GCA_963573305.1 of Pyrrhosoma nymphula. Lineage (NCBI taxonomy): Eukaryota > Metazoa > Arthropoda > Insecta > Odonata > Coenagrionidae > Pyrrhosoma > Pyrrhosoma nymphula. The sequence goes on from OY754333.1 coordinate 24,819,787, forward strand.
TTGATATGCTCTTTTCACTATTTTCTGTACGGTGACAGTCAAAAGACACCTTTGAAGGCAGTAACTTTTAGACACTCTTCGATCGTTTTCGCGCACGATTCTCACAGAAATGCAGATTAATTTATCAGTCTCATATACACTTTGTACCATCTTAAAAACAAACCAAATATTTCCGAGTTTCAAAGCTATTGAATTGCTGAGACCGGGAGCATTTCTGACGGGGCAGCATACGGCTGAGCTTTGGCATACAAGTTAGTGTAGATTTGATTGATACTACTCGTATCTCATGCAATAGAAGGTTATACGAAGAGGCAAAGACAGATATTTCATCGTCTCCTATAGAGTAACTATCCCTGCCGCTCATGTCACCCCTGAAAGATGTCCGTTTATAGTTTCCCATTTCAAAAATACGTTTCACTGTCACTTTCAAACCCAGATTCCTCAAATGTAAACTCTCCGGACAGATAACTACACGTTCAAGAAATATAAAAACTATTGGTGCTTACTTCTTAAACGCTTGATATTCTCTTTCCACTAGTTTCTGTACGGTGACAATAAAAAGACACTTTTGCAGTCAGCACGTCTGTAAACTTTTAGACACTCTTCGATCGTTTTCGCGCACGATTATCTCTGAAATGCACATTAATTTCTCAGTCTCATACACACTTTGCACCATTTAAAAAAAAAACCCTCTGCACATTTTGTAAACTCATTTTTTCTGCACATTACTCGAAAGAATTCTCTTTATTTTTACACCCGGCACGGTTTTCTCAATCTTTTTTTCCACCAGTGTAACTCACGAAAGTTGCGATTACGTAATAATAAAGATAATTCAAAACTTCTTTCAGGAAATAATGACTGAAAAACATACTCAACCTGCATCATTAAAATCAAGAATATTTATTTAAATTCCTGGAGACGACCGTCGCCAAACGATAGTCATTATTTTCATGTTTGCTTTTCGTTGATATGACGTCCCATGCATTTGGTCAGTGGCGTAGCCAGGTTTTGGGTCTTGGGGGGGGGGGGGGGGGGGGGCAGAAAATGTTTAGTGGGGGGCGGAAAATGTTCAGGGGGCGCCGACTCATAAATTAACCAGTTTACTAAGCTTTACAAATTTTGGTGAAGCAATAGGCGGATGGGTTTGTACAAAATATGAAAATTGACAGCGTATTATACACATTGATTTAAATGTATGTGGGACTTAAGAGTGGAAAACTACACAGACTTAGGGGCGCCAGAACACGGAACGGGGGGGGAGCATTCGCCCCCCCCTGCCCCCCTCCCTGGCTACGCTACTGCATTTGGTCCACTGTTCCACACAGGAACGTCAAGGATTTCATTGGTGGATACAAATTCCGAGAGAGTTGCATGGACAAACGAAGAATTTGTCATCACACTGTTTGGATGGGGATAACTTCCATGTTCAACACTTCTACCTTGAGTTCCGTAATCACTAAGGTAGATATATTCAGGCCAGGACAGTCGCACAGTGGGCCAAAATCCAAAAAAGCTGGCCAAAAGTCGAAAAATGAGGTTCGCGCAAACCAACCAAAAACAGTTGATTTATATTATTAAGCATATGCTCTTTAAGATAGGCTACTATGCAGAACAGGGAATACGCCATGAAAATTTTTACATCTGATCAAAGTAGAGCATGTCAGGGTGATTTTGGCGACCGAAATTTTTCCGTGGAAAATAGCTAGATATAAAGCTTTATTAAAGAGTCGTTATTGATAATGTTGGTTTTAAAGTATTATGATCCCCAAAATTGATATTTATTGCATGAATGAAGATAAAGTTTGTTCCATTTTATTTGTATTTTAATATTTTTATAATTTTTTCAAAAATTGTGCTGTTTTTTTATTAAATTTTATGTTTAACGTTAATTATCGTTTTTATCGACATCAGGCTACACGGAGTTATTTTCACTGTATGGTAGAGAAAAGCATATATAACAATATTCAGAAGGAAATTTTTGTGATAACTTGCGATTCTAATTTTAACAACCATTTTTATTTAAAATCACCCCGGCCACTCGGGCCACAGTGGCGGCCACTAATGGGGACTAAGCGAAGCAAGTATATAATTTCCGAGTATAAAGACGATGGAATGCCAGTTCAATGACATTGGTAATTTGAATTGATATTTTATGAATAACTTTTCATATTGATTTTTTCACATTGTACTTAAATGGCTAAATTCAATGTAAATCTTGTCTCAAATTGCAACTTCTCGCAACGTTGGCGACTGGCGATTCTACGATGAGGAGGTCGTTGGGACGTTTCTCAGCAGAGTTATGGGCTAAAATATCTTTGAAAGGATTTTCCATGAATTGTGGTATTCCCTCAGGCATGTTGGGCAGATTGCGGTCGAGGGATTTAGGGGAAGGCTCGTGGTCATGCACGTGCAGCGGCATGCGCCCGCGCTAGCTGGTTGAGGACTTGCGTCCCTCCGTGCTTGCTGGCCCCACAATACTGGTTTTACAACCTTGCCAATAATGACTCTTTTCTACTTCCCCTAATCCATTGGTAGCTATCTCAAGTTATGCTTTTTACACCTTTTTTGCCTCTTTTAGCAGACCCTTGCCGCCACTTGTTCCGCCAAACGGAATGCTTAGTTAGTTTCCTTAGGGGTTTTCTGGTTGTTTTCGCGTACCACGTGCATCAGTTGTCCTAGAGAGCGTCGAGTGAACATCCACCGTAAGTGACTGTGCTGTGCAACACTGGGTTGATCTGTTCAACGTTAGAACCGTTTCAAATGAGAATATAGTTACCTACTTATACCTGGAAACCAAAGTCTCCTTGAACCCGTCTCCGTTTCGTCGTGCCTTAACTATGTGTACGTCGCATCCATTGAGGAAAATTTTGCTTTCCAATCATACGAGAAGAAGTTTGGTAAGAAAAATTTTAATTTTAAAAATGGATTCCGAGTTGGAGTCAGTAATTGGTTTTTTGCTACTCATGTAAGAATGATGATAGTGAGGCTGTCGATGGAAGTGATTACCTGCTATTTTTAATTTCGTTTTGTAGTGTTTTATACTAAATTTGTGAGAAACCATGGAGAGTAGAGAAGTGACAGGGTTGCAGCTTCATGAAAAATTGTAGAGAAAACAAATTACGGACCGTGAGAAAAAATGTGATTGATTTTTTGATTGAAAAATTTCAATTGAATGGAGATACCGATGCGAAAGGTATTTTGACGAAGTGCCTACAAACATGCTTTTTCACTAGATATTTTGAGAAATGGAACAAGGTGCAGGGAAGGGAGAGCTACTTCAGAGTTAATAATAGTAAATGGCTAATAGAAAATTGGCCTGATAATAGATGTACCAAAACCAGGATATGGCACACAAACGATAGTAACACAGACGCTGTTTTTCGGACCCTAAATTATCAGCAAATATTACGGGTAAGAGAAACTGACAACTATTTCAAATTAAAGAAAACATCGCTGCTGAAGTTTAGTAAGATTTTTCGTTAGTTTAATATTTTTCAGGGCTTCATGAACAACTAATTTCAAGGTTTGAAAATATTTTGTAAGTAATTTCAAGCAGTCGATCACTCAATCACAATGAGTTCAGAAAATACTGTCTAGCAACAGCGAAATTATACGTGAAGCAATACCCTTGGTATTATATGCCACCAACGGTGCACAAGCTTCTGATTCATGTGCAGATATATCCAAGAAAGCAATTCTGTCCATCGGGCAGCTTCCAGAAGATGCCTTGGAATCAAGGATTAAGGAAATTCCGGCATCACAATACGCGGAGGATATCAAGAGAGGCGACTAATAAATATATATTTCGGAGATTTCTGTTCACCTGTGATCCCTTGATATCTTCAATTTCATTTCAAAATAGTAAATTGAAGGAAGATTTAGATCCAGAAGTAAAAAAACTAATTAACTATGGGAATGACGACTGTGAAGATGAGAGTGATGACGAGTCATCAGAGGATGAGTGACACTTTTTATCAATATTATTATTCAAAATATTTATTCAAGTTTTTGATAATAATATTATTGAAAAATATTTGCTTAATATTAAAATTTAAATAAAAAATTATCATGGTCTCTGCCTCTGGCTTACATTTATGTTGAATCCTGATCCCAGTAGTGCGACAAAAGTATAGCAAAATGAAATTGACTGGAATATAGCCAAATTCAAACTAATTTTGCAATAAAAAATGAATTAAATATTTATATTTTTGTGAAAATGTAGTCTACGTAAGCTATAGCTTTAACATTTTATTTATTTAACATTTTAACTTGATGCAAGTTTATTTCCATCGAGAAACATATTTTCAATTCCTCCCATTCCGTTGCAGTAGTCATAATTTGTTAAAATGTATTATGCATTAAAATTCTACTTGGACAATTTTTTTTACGGATTTTATAGCCCCTAGCATTATTAATTACAGTATTTTGATAATTATCACAGGAAATTTTGAGTTTTAACTAGACCACTCAATCATCGAAATTAAGCTTTGTCATTGCATATTTAATGTTTATACAATTAATAGCGCTGTAAATAAATATATTGAAAAAATAATGATAAAATAATGTTTATCAGCCCAAAATACCTTAGAAATGCACTTCATGTTGCATATATACTGGTATTTATTAGAGTTATTAATTTTGGCCAGCTTTTTTTCAGTTTGGCCCACTGTGAGTCGGTATTTAACGCAGTCCTTATTTAACGCCCATAGTTCCGTAATTACCCTCCTGGAATGCGTCTCAGAACATGTCTCAGCACGAGGCACATAAAATGGAGCATTCAAATCACCACAAATATCCTTGCGGCAGCAAAAGCCACGTTGTGATCAATTTAAGATGTCCAAAAGAACTTTCGTTTAATACCTGTTATGATTTCGGTGAAATTTAGGTGAGTAGTGTACTCATTTTTTATTCAAAAACCTTAGTAAAGGTAGGAAGAGGAATAGGTGGAACCTTGAAGGGTTGAAAAGGAGGGAATACCAAGAGCTGGTGGAAAAGAACATATACCTAGGTGAAGCAAAGTGGATGGGAACAATCGAGAGAAGATGGGAGATTATAAAAACATGCATAGTAGTAGCGGCATGAGATAAAACAAAAAAACTGTGGAAAAAAGGAGGATAAGGAAGCAGTGGGTCACGGAAGAAATGATTAAGAAAATGTAGGAGAGAAGGATGTAGAAAAACGTCAACACTGACGTAGGCAAGAGGAAGTACAAGGAATCGAATAACACATTCAATGCGGGCCCGATTTTCATGAAAGTCGTCAAAATCGGCTTTAAAAAATTTAAAGGACTTCGGAATGGAAAGACCACGTCAATTGACGTGCTCCGTCAGTCGGTGTAGCCAGAAGCACGTCTATTGACGTGCTCCGCATTGAATGTGATAATAAACTCAGGCGAGGGACAACCGCCTGTTGCCGGGTTATTCAACCAACACATGTCCGCCCATCGTTGCAGATAGCATAAGAACTGTGAAGTACCTATATTTCATGAATCCAAATGAAATTGTTGCTTTATATAAGAGAATAATTTCTTATTACATAGAATACAGATAACCAGCAATGTTTCTAACAGCGCCGAACGATTGCCCGTTGTTCGGTGTGCCTAAAACTGTTGTCCGCAACAGGGTGTTTCACGGAAATGTTTCGTTTTGAAACTCTTTCCGTTGCGAAAGTCGCAATGAAACAGTTGTGTTCTTTTAGCGCCAACACTAGATTGCGATAATAAGGACACTTATAGATAGAAACATAAGAGTAAAATCAGGATGCTTTTGCTTGCTTTGTAGATTTCGAAAAGGCGTTTGACAGAGTAAACTGGGAGAAACTAATGCACATACTGGAGAAAATAGGAATAGATTGGCGGGATAGGAAACTCTTCCGAAACTTAAACATGAAGCAGAGGGCTCAGGTGAGGGTAGCTGACGGTGAATCAGGGTGGGTAGTTATAGGTCGCGGGGTGCGGTAAAGGTGCCCGTTGTCGCCTTTGCTTTTTAGCATCTATGCTAAGGAAATTGTAAGAGAGGCATGGGATGAGCTAGATTTGGGAATGAAAGTAGGAGGACAGCGGATAAAGTCGGTTAGATTCGCGGACGACCAGATGTTGGTCAGTCGATCATCGATGGGGTGGCAAGCTTCAGTAGATGCCTTGGAAAAGCAGTGCGGGAAATACGGAATGAAGATTAATCATAAGAAAACAAAAACAATGAGATTCTCTAGGACAAAGAAAGCGAGGCTGATCATAAAAGTAGGACACAAACTGGAGCAAGTAGAACAATTTAATTAGGTACTTGGGAAGTACGCTAGAAGAAAATGGGCATAGTAGAAAAGACACTAGGAGGAGAATAGCGCTATTGAAGGAAGCGTTCAATAATAGAAGGGAGCTGATGACGGGGACCTTAAGTAAGGATGTAAAAAAGAGGCTGGTAAGGAGCTTGATATGGAGTGAGGCGTTGTATGGGACAGAAACGTGGACTCTGAGAAAGGAGGGCGAAAATAGGCTGCAGGCGTTCGAACTGTGGGTATGGAGGAGGGTGGAGAAGGTGAGTTGGACGGAAAGGAAAACTTGAAAAAAAAAAAAACGCGGAAGTGCTTGGCCAGGTTGGTGAGGAGAGGAAACTTCTGGATGAGATTAGGGGAAGGCAGGGTAGGTGGTTGGAAGTGATAATGAGGGGCGATGGTTTTGCTGAAGGCCGTGTTAGAGGGAAGGATGTTGGGCAAGCAGGGAAGAGGAAGAAAGAGGATAGGTTTTATGAACGGGATGAAGATGAAGAAAGAAATATTAGAAGTAGATTGGGCCCTGTACGTATGATGGATGTGGAGGATTTTCTCTGACTTTCATTAAAACCTACCTCTAACCGGTAGAATTCACAAATGAATGAATAAATGCCAACATTTAAATTTAATTTGTGATTTGAGCGTCATCTTTGACCGAAGTCAATGTCGGATCAGACCGACCTCGTATATTTCCTTTGACTTTTACAGCATGTATTGCAGTGCTTGTATGTGTTGTGAAAATTCAATCCCTGCTACGTAGTTACTCTTTCTGGCTTGCTGAGGACTTCGTAGATATAGCGAGGGGAATACGGAGGGAGGAGTGGGTTTTTTTTCATTCAAGTATTCTACCAGCTTAATGGTAGGTTCTTGGATAGTCCCCATTCTGCATCCCAACCTCATAGATATTGTCTCGCTTTCCCTCCTAAGGATGGGGTAGGGATGGGCAAAAAATACCAGTATTCGGTAGTATCGATACTATTTTTTTAAATCTGGTTTTACCGACCAGAATTTGAAATCGGTACTACCGACGGTACCGGTACTAAAAATGCCGGTATTCAGACAGTGCTGTTGTCTTGCGTCAAATAACGGAACTAACTACAAAAATAATTTTGTGCTGATAATGCAAGTAGAACCGAAAGAAATCCAGGATAGGTGGAAGGAGTATGTTGAAGAGCTGTATGGCAAATAAATAAGGCCCAATACGTTAGATATAGAAAGGGAAGACGATATCGACAGATGGCATCGGACCAAGTATCTTAGATAGCGAAATTGCTCTACGAGACATGAAAAGGAATAAGACGGTAGGAATAGATGACATACCTGCAGAGTTTTTAAAGAGCATAGGGACGACCAGAAGAGGAAAACTTTTTGCGCTTATTCGTAGGATTTATGAGGATGGAGTGTGGCCGGAAGACTTCGCGAAGACTGTACTAATTCCTGTACCAAAGAAGAGTAAGGCAAAAACGTGCGGAGACTATAGGACAATAAGCTTAATATCCCACACGGCAAAAGTAGTTCTGAGAGTTCTAAACAGAAGGCTAGAGAAGAAGGCAAATGAATACCTGGGTGACGACCAGTTCGGGTTTAGGAGAGGGACGGGAACGCGAGACGCTATAGCGGTGATGAGGACGCTAGTAGAAAGAAACCTCGAGTATGGGCAGAATGTTTTTGCATGCTTCGTAGATTTCGAGAAGGCGTTTGATCGGGTGGAATGGATGAAATGAATGGGAGTTTTGAAGAAATTAGGGGTCGATTGGAGGGACAGGCGTCTGATTCGGAATTTGTATATGAACCAGACGGCGCAGTTTAGGGTAGCCAATGGAGAATCGGTATGGGTCACGATAGGACGGGGAGTGCGACAAGGGTACCCACTATCGCCGATGCTTTTTAACGTGTATTCAGAAGAAATGGTAAGGGAGGCATGGGGGGAGGAAGAGGTAGGAATAAAAGTAGGAGGGGAGCTGATACAATCAGTGAGATCTGCAGATGATCAAGAAATTGTTAGTCAGTCTGCAAAGTGGTTACAGTCAATGGTGAATGCATTAGATGTGCAGTGCGAAAAGTATGGGATGAAGATCAACCACAAGAAAACGAAAGCAATGAGATTTTCTAGAAGTAAGAAGGCGGGGCGGAATATAAGGGTGGGAGGGCAGAAGATAGAGCAGGTCGAGCAGTTTACGTATCTGGGTAGTATTTTGGAGGAGAATGAGTTTAGTGGTGAGGACATCAGATGCAGAATTGCGCTAGCTAAAGAAGCATTTTCGAAGAGAAGGGAATTGATGAGGGGGGTCTGAGAAGAGACGTAAAGAAGAGGCTGGTGAAAAATTTAACATGGAGCGTGGCGCTATATGGGTCGGAAACTTGGTCATTGTGAAGGGAGGATGCGCGTAGATTTGAGGCGTTTGAGATGTGGGTTTGGAGAAGGATGGAGAATGTTAGCTGGATGGCGAGGAAGACGAACGAGGAGGTATTGGATATGGTCGGAGAGGAGAGGAAGCTTGTGGCAGAGGTTCGGAGAAGGCAGAAGAGATGGATGGAGGAGGTTTTGAGAGGGGAGGGCATGTTGAAGAGAGTGATAGAGGGGAGAACATTGGGGAAGCGTGGAAGAGGATAGGAATTCTGTACGAAATAAGAGGTAGAAAATATGAAGAATTGAAGAGGGATCTAATAACGGGCCATCCTTAGGAGGGATAGCGAGACAATGTCTTTGAGGTTGGGATGCAGAATGGGGACTGTCCAAGAACCTACCAATCAGCTGGTAGAATACTTGACTGAACTAAATGCATCGATTGCCGAGGCTACATACAGGCGATACAGGCTAAGCTTGCTTTTTTGCAAGAATTGTGAACTCTTGACATGCCATCTGCTAGTGACGCGTCGCGACGTTTGGAATTTCTTTTCCGAAAAAAGTGGATTTTACCTGACCAATTTATACATCATTAAAACTATACCGATCGTTCTTCATGAGATTTAAAATCATTCCAACAAATATTGACGAGTGCAAACATACAGCGTAAAGTAAAATGTATTTACTGATTAGCCGATGTATGTACACTCCCGGTGAATGTTCATGAAAAATGCCGATGGATGGAAATATCTGTGCATCTTTTTGGACTGATATTCTAATTTGCCGAAAAGCCGGAGAATTAGGGTGAAACGTATTTTAATTTGCAATTCATTAAAATATTCAATCAATTACATAAATACCAGTATATCGGTATTTTTCGTCGGTACTATCGAGTGAGTAGTATTATTGCTCTTTAATACTCATAAAAAATACCGGTACTTTTTTGAGTACCGCCCATGCCTAGAGTGGGGTATAATGGGGTGGAAGAGGGCTGAAAGGCTGAGGGGTTGTTACCGTGGCTTCCCGTTCCAGGACCCCTCCTTATCAGGCCGACCGAAGCGAATGAATGTACTACAAGGGGCAGAGGGAGGATGGGGTAGGAAGCAGCGGTCACCTCATACTTCTCCAAACAATGAGACAAGGAATGGGAATATGAAAACATGGCCAAGGGAGGAGGAAGAGGAAAACTACAGACAATAAATACTCTGTGGAACAAGAAAAGAAAGGTAGAAACCTATTAGGAAGTCTTCAATTACTTTTCCCAAAAAAAAATCCATCCTTGGTCACGCCGTCGGGCACATTCACTTACATTAGACCGGCCGAAGACCGTACACGAGAAACCCATTTCATTATATCCCCGGCTCCACTTTCTTCCCGAGACAAGCGGCGGAGTCTCGGCCATGGCTTATGGACACCCTTAAATGAGTTCCTCAGGAATGTCAAGAATTCCTCCCAATAAACTTCCGGCCCCTTCAGACAATTGCCAAGGATATCGATTCTCACACTCCCTCATCAACGGCTCGAGGTAATATGGCGCCGACTTAAGATTGAGGGCGATTGGCCACTTCGCCATTAGATACGAAAGTTATTTTAGGAGCAAATTGAAATTAAATTGATTCACTTAATATTTATCATGAGATTATTAGACCCTCATGCACTTTTTTCCATTAGTAAATAGAAATGGGCTCCACAATGTGAACGTACTGTGTCAACCGACGGGTTATTGCCGACGGACTATCCAATTCATAGCCAATTGAATATTAAAGTCGTGTACGTGTATTTCGTTCATTGCTAAAGGTTGAATTTTACGCCGATCGTAAAATTACCAAGAGAAATGTTGTCTCTGACTCGTGAAACGTGATGTGAAGTCATTCAGCCTAATATTGTCGACATATTCGACGGCTCTATGCTTAACATATATCTACCTGCAATTTGCCTCCCGTTCTTCTTTGGATGGGAGCAGTAGTAGTTCTGTCATCAGGTATAGTTGCACTCTCTTCATTCCTTGTAACTGTGGTAGTAGACTTGGTCCAGTGGGCGACGGGGTCATCGCGGGTTATGGATGAAGGCCAAGTACTTCAAGATCGTGGTGAAATGGTTGATTACGAAGGCTTCGTTGGGAAGAAGATCGCCGCTAAGGCCTCTGAGCGCCACCAAGAGCCGGCTGGACATATCGCAGAATTCTCGCAGTCAAAGATGTATACGCAACGGGAGTGGAGTTTAACCACGTAAGAAGTATAAATTATTATTAGAGGCGATCTAGTTACCAGTTAACAAATCAAGAAGACACACGATCGGTCGGGAGAGCTTAGCAAACCACGTCCGTTCGCCACGAGCTATGGGTTCGTGCTACCAAAAGCTTCATGTTTAGGATTATTTTTCAGCCCTCGTGCGTATAATTACTCATCTACGGGCAGTCGTATCGGTCCAAGGACTGTATACGCCCGTAGAATGGCGTATGGCGCCTGTGGAAGATATTTTTGAATGCAAGCGATTCAGAAGGAAGAATTTTGCGAAACGCTATCAGACCGTCGCACAGTGGTCTAAGAACTCACTTTACGCAGTCAAAAATCGATTTTTTCAAAAGTTTAATCACGTCTTAGATGTTCTTTTAAGAAAGATAAATGATGAAATCATTATTAATCAAATGAAATTTCTCCCTTTTATGTGAATCCATACCTGATAAGCACAATCTGGAGGATCAGCATCACTAATTGAAAATATTTTTCTCATTCTCGAAAAGGGAACCAATTACAACTCGTCATAGATATATTTACAGCATAAAATTAGATGATTTACTCATTTCAAACCTGTATAATTTCTCTACATAACCAAATCGTCTCAAGTGACAGTGACAAGATGTTCTTCAACGGCACTACGTCACTAATTTTACCGAAATCAGTTGAGCGTTTGAAAAATTATGCACTGTTTTGTGTTGAGACAATATTCTGTGGTTAGTGAAAGACTTTTTCTATGGGAAGGAGCAAGGGCTAAGTGCTTATAAGCGCATTTTTCTAAGCTATTGACATTTTCATCCCGAAGCGTGGACAGCGGTGCTGCCGCTAGTTGCTCATACACGCGTTCCATCCGAGGAGTCTTAGAAATAGAGGTCTGTTTACATTCTCAGAGAAGTTGGCTTAAAATGAAGTTATTTCATAAACATACTAAATAAATGAAATAATGCATCTCAGTCGGCGTATTAAATTTTATAAATATCAATGATAAGTACGTGGTTCACTTGAAAATCGACACGCCCCATCTAACAAAGAAGCTCATCCTTCGCTCCCACTGTTCATATACGGTATATCATTCGGTAAAAAAAATTAAGCCTACGTTAGTTTTTCACTTGAATTTTATTATTTCTACCCGTTAAGATGTTTCAACTCCATCACTAGTAACAAAGAGCAATACATTTAAGGCGAAACAAAATTTTCAAATTAGAGGTGATCTACTGTTTAAGGTAGGTTTGCATACGTATGTAAGTAGGAGTACCTATAACAATCCTTTACAGCCGCAGGATCCTATCTCCTTGCTCGATTTCATTCTTCAGCTCGGCATACGTCCTAATCCTCTTCATCCCATCCATAAGTCATTTTTTCTGCCCTCCCCCATCTACCCAACATCCTCCCTTTTATCACGGCCTTCAGCATCCCTTAGCCTCTCATTACCTGTTCCAACCACCTACTCCGACTGCCACAGACTCAAGAATTTTTAAACGGAAAGATTCCACAAGTCTGATCTGATAGTAACTGTGATGAGAAGTTATGGATTCATCGATAGTCTAAGAAGAATCATTCACTATTTTGCACTCATCACGTGGGGGTCAATATTTAATTGTATGCATCGCAAAAGGAAAAAGTTTAGATGAAAGTGGTAGCAAACCTTCGAAATCTTCCCACGTAACGACAATAATATGAATTAAAGAGGCGTCTCCTTAACTCAGCAATAATGGCACCCAATAACATTCAAAGAGTAATTATTTTAATTAGACTAACCCTGTAGAAGTTGACGTGAAGTATAAATAATTATTGACGGAAATTACATCGAAACTTATGATATCGTCGTAATCCGGATTGTCTAAGCCAAATCAGTATATTTCAATTTTTCTATGACCTTGGGTGGACTGTAATCTTATAATGTGGACTATAGGCCGCCTCAGGATAAAGTTTTTCTAGAAAAACCTAAATCAATATAGAAATAGATTAGAACCTAGAAGAAGATCGGACGTTTCCCAAAGGATAATGACATGGTTTTGAGGAAGCATAGCCGCATAGGGTCCAACAGAAGGCCAGTCCAGTGTGTTTTATTCCTGTTACCCTTCTATATATTACGTTCTTGGACAGTCATACCGATAATTTACCACCCGCAGGTGTTTTCTAAGGTGATATAATTTAAAATTATCAAATTTTCCTAAGCTAAACCCCTCTTGAACCCTTCGAAAATCTTCACTTCATTCAAACTGTACATAATTCAAATTTTTCTCCTGTTTCTCCCACGCTTACCCCTCATTCTTTCCACTATTATCATATTCAACATATCGTTACATCACCGTGTGTCCTCAATCAAATTTTTCCAGCCTCCTACTTTCCCTCATCGTCCTCCAATCCTCCCCTAGCATATCTGCATTTCCTCTCCACCCTTCTTATAAACCCTCTCACGTCTACGACCATCCTCCTAACGCAACGACGAAGTTCCTAAGCATTACTACGCAAAACTCCGTACAAGGATTTTAACAACAGATATATTACATACTTTTATCTGGTTAGGCCAGATCTCGGATACGCCGCAAACATTTGAGACCCAAAGCAGAAGATTTAATGCGTGAGCTAAAAAAAAAATACAAAGGAAATCCACACAATTCGTTAAAAACTATACCTCGAGTGAGCTGAGTGTTTAACACAGCTTGTGAAAAGACTAGGTCAGGAAACGTTGGAGTCTCGGAGGTCACACGCACGAAAAATATAATCAGGCGAGTTTCAGTACGACACAGCCGGGGACACGACTACGGGGTTGAAAATATTATTTCAACATCGAACTACAAAAATAGAGAAATAACGCTCTCGTACAGAAAGGAACAATAATTCCTTCTTACGATCCATTAATGAACTCAAAATAAACTCAGATCAATACAGTAATCCACCAAAACACATTTAAACTTTGATCCATTACCTTTGATTGGAGGTATCTTTGGTTTGGTCCATTGTCTTTGGACGTTTAATGAGGGGCAAAGGGTCACTTGTGGATGTAATCAATGGGGAAGATGTTGGGTAAGCGGGGAAGGGGAAGAAAGAGAACAGGTTTTATGGACGGTGCAAAGAAGGGTAGGAAGTATGCTGAGATCTAAGTCCGTGGCTGAGATGAATAAAGAAATATTGGTAGGCAGGGTCATAAACATGTAAGAAGCCCGAGGATTTTTACCTATTTACTTCCATTTAAACCTACCTTAACCGGTGGATCACCTGATTATTAATCTTTTCCAATCCTATTTCCTCCCTTCTTCATGAATTGTGTTCTATCGCCCCCCCCCCCCCTTCCATATTTCCTTGAGACGGATAGAAAGTAGATATAATCATGTCACAACGCCTAAGCTCGAATTTCCCAGGGATACTCAAATCGAACAATCATCCGAGCCTGGCAAGAGAAGGCGCCTGGAAGTCAGTCGCCGCAAGGGTTTATTCCGTCCACGTCTTCCCTCCCTCACCTGTACCTACGCGGCCGGAAACGAGAGCCCGCCCTCACGCGGCCGCCCGCAGCGGAAACGAACCTCCAGCCCCACTACCACAACCACAAGCCTATCCGCAACGGAACTTTAAGGCGCCGCAACCACACAAACCACATGGCCAGGAGAGGCGTCGGTTGCGTCCCCAAAGGAAAGGCGGAAGAAGAAGACGATGGGTAGAAGCACGCGAGAACAGCTTTTTTATTCACGATACCTACGGTTATACCAAGCAGCTATAACCCCAATGAATTACGTATCATTATAGGCAGGGCTTTTTTATGGAAAAAAGGCGGTGGAAATCAGCTGTCCATAAGAGTTACGTTATCCGTAACCCCACCAATACACTAACGTTAATAAAACGTTCGAATCAACGTGGTTTGAAACGTTATAATGTCCAACCATCTGAACGTTTTTTTCTCGTTTGGACGAAACCGTTTGGGGATAACGTTAAAATAACGTCGTTGAAAAACGTGAATATAACTCTTTACGTACGTATTACATACACCAACTCACTCACCTCTTTGAGTTAATTCATCACTTGGTTCCTTATACATACATATAGGCGCCAGAGATACAAGATCCAGAGGAAATTAAGGGTGGCCACTATTTTGCTGACCTAAATTTACGGTTTACTAAGGTCGCATTCTTTCGGTACTCTGTCACTTTATTCATTGACATGTTTGTATTTTATTTACACCAATTTGCAACACTCGAGAAATCAACACAAACAATTAGTAAATAAATATAGGGTTACATTTCCCGTAAGTGATACTTAGGTAATGTGCTCACTATCTGGAAGATGAACTGCATCCTTAATTCCCACATTAAAGCTGAGAATTAATTAATGAAAAAATACAAATGACCTTAGATTGATTTACACGAGTTTAGGCAATTTACTTCGACCAAAAAAGGTGCCGGAACGCAGTTCCCGCGCGTACCTACCGCCAGAACAAAAGCCCTGATCATGGGTACTTAGGCTACCAAATGGACGACTGGGCCATGGACCCTTCCCATGATTTCACCATCGAGGGATCCTCTATAGCATTTCCTTTACCAAATGATTTCATTTTCCATCGGTAAAACCCACCGAAATCTTTGATTCCTTGGCTCGATTAGAACCACCAATAATTCCTCCAATTTCATTCTTTCTTCCGTGAATGCCCAACATAAACCAAGAGTAGACTTTTCTTCAACTCAGCGTACACTCAGGAAGCATTTGAAATGTCGATGTAGGTAGTAACGAAGCAAAATAACCGGACAACCTAACGCCGATGAATTACACAATCACACAGTAAGTAATACAAAGCTGACTGCAACTATGGGGCAATTCGAATTTTAAAATTCTTAAAAAACGACACTTATTTAAAATGCGAATCGAATATAATGCGTTCCGAAACGCATTTTACACAATGCAAAGCAAGTAGGTACATATTGTTTACGTTGCGTGAACAAACGTACGCATATTGCTGAACATTGAACGGCCGCCCAGTGCCACAGAGACAAGACATCTATGAATTTAACATCGAAACACACCACAGCTAAAGCAATGGTGAATAGAAATATTTTATGAACAGAAATTCACGATAAGTAGGTCCAACAAATAATTGTGTGTTTGACAAGATCCGGCACAATAACAATTACTGGAGTAAGCCACATTCGGTCGTTACGATGAATCGAGCGGTCTTGTGTCCAGAGATCTTTAAGAATTGCGTCAACAGCCAATAATGAGCAGCGCTATAAACGGAAATTGAATCACGCCGTCTTAAACGTAGTCACGATTGAAAGACTTCGATGTACGGCTTCGAAAATCTAATTTGATTGATGAGCGATGAATCCTCGGTGAATGAGCGTCCGAACGACAAAGATACAGAGGGAATCGATGGCATTCTACAACATAGGCTCCCAAAAGGTTCGTGAACAGGAAAACTTCCAAGCAAGAATATGAACAAATGACAAAAATAAAAATTATTTTACATCATGATGTAAAAAGTTTAATAAAAATGCATAGAATGTTAGCAACCTCAGATTACAGTTGGGGAATAATATTGGTTCCTTTTCAGTGAAATCTGTCCTCCCAATTCATTCCACAAAGGCTTTCTCATTCACAAATGCATTATACTTCACTCAACTTGAGTCTCTTACTCCTAAGCATTACAGGACTCAATTATCACAGGCTACTTTATTCCCATCAAGGGATGCCAAGTTATGACTTACACATGTACTGACCCTATTTTCTCTCCAAGCAGCATTTCGACATACAGCATACGTCCACTTGCCTTATACATCAATTTAAATACCCTCTGAGGACTTAAATACTGACATATTAAATCCCCGCTTGAGGGGCTAACTATAAAAAAACATTAATTCACTTACTTTCTAATAAAACACAAAAAGTAGACTGAAAATACTTTTTATTGGCCAAATATTATCAGTATTTTTCACTTTGGAATGATGTCATAAGATTGCAGTCCAGAGCTATCCAGATGGCTCAGACTTCTTCAATTCTGTTTTAAGTTCATAAATCTGAAACAAAAATCAACCAATTAGTTCTACATAAGAAAAGTTCAAACATTACATGCTACTAGAATGATTACATATAATAGAACTTAAACTAGTCCCACCAAGAACCTTAAATTCACCACCACTTACACAAACAAAAAAACTCTGAATTGAGCAGCTTTGAAAATACAGCCTTACCGCATTAGTACAAGTATGGACCACGGCAAGACACCTTATAGTATGAGAGATCGCAGGGGCACCATCAATTGGCCCTACGACAACCAAGCAAAAAAGATATGACTAAGTAAGTGATGCTGGCACCAGCCATTGCAGGAGTTTCCATTACTGGAAAAAGTAAGTGGCCCAGTAATAACCACAGCAATCACTCACCTTCCAAAATTTTCTGGGATTATTAACTCTACAATAAATCCATAAGATTAACAACCACATTAATATAATGTCCAGTTTAATACACAACAGGTAATATAGTATTTGTTGTTGCACCTTCATGGCCTTATTTTGCTCGCAAGATGGTCAGGCACATTCTGAGCTTCCCATTTGAAATATCAAACTCTCATCAGCTGCTCTCCCCAGCAGCTAGCCATGCAAATGATGAACAAAATGCATTTTTTTCACAGCTATCCAGAGCCACTATCTGTATGTGAAATGGACTGCATATGCATGAAAAGCCACTTGGGGAGATTTCATTTGGGCTCTTGGTGATTGCCAAATATGTACCATTGTCAACAGCGACCTTTCACCCTATGCCTAAATGGAAAGCACACATTATTGTGTTCTCTTTTTGGGAGAGAGAGGATTCCTACTGTATACGGTGTGGACAAATAAAGAAATGGGAAATGATATGATGTGAAAAGAGTGAAATATTAAAGAGGAGGACTTTTCTGCCAATTCATCGCTGACCATAAAAAAATCAGTTCAGCTTCGTGAAAGGAAACATCTGTCCAAATTTAAACATGTAACAAATGTAAAATACCAAATCCAGCATTGCTGTATTTGTTATTATTATATTGAAAGATTTGGTGTTTTCCTTGCAAACAAGGCTAATGAATTCCTTGTGTAGGCTTCCGCAGGTTGATGAGTATGAAGATATATTTCTTCCGGGTATTACACCGCGTAGGGCCATTGTTCAGGGATGACAGTTTCGCCGGCAATGCAGTCGGCTTCTTCAGGTCAGTGAAGTGTGGATGCAGTATATGGCCGCCTTATATGTCTGCCTTATATAATCACCGGAGGAAAGACCGAAACCTGCCGCGTTCGCCATGATCCCCTATGTTGCCGGAACCGCAGAGAGGATTTCACGCGCTCTCAGCAAACGCAATGTAGTCACAAGGTTCAATTGCGTCTCCAAGACCAGAAGCCTTCTCGTCAGAGTAAAAGACCGTGTACCTATGCAGTCGAAGAGCGGAGTATACGAAGTCACTTGCAGCTGTGGGAGTAGCTACATTGGGCAGACCTCCAGATCCCTCAAGTGCCGCCTAATGGAGCATCAAAGGGCAACTAAGAACAGACAAATACGACTCTCTGCCATAGCAGAGCACACATAGACAGGCCCTACCCACAACATCAACTTTGAAGAAGCTAAGCTAATTTCCGAAGAAAGGAGATATTTCCCACGTCTTATACGGGAGGCCATCGAAATAAGCAAGAATGAAGAAAATTTCAATGGGGAAGATGGCTATTCCCTCGCGAATGCCTGGAAACACGTTTTGCGCAGGAAAAAGAAAAACAGCAACAGCCAATCACGAGTGACCTAACCCCTACAGATAAGATATATAAGGCGGCCAACATACTGCATCCACACTTCACTGACCTGAAGAAGCAGACTGCAACGCCGGCAAAACTGTCGTCCCTGAACGATGGACCTACACAGTTTAATACCCGGAAGAAATGTATCTTCAAGGCTAATGACATTTTCTCGGGTTTCCCACCAAGTCAGGAAGGTGGCTGTTGTCAACGTATCGATGGCTGTCTCTGCCACCAGCTTCTGGACTTAGGTGCAGTCATGGACGTTGTCAGGTGTATATACCCTTCAGTCAGGCTCGGGTGTTACATGATTTGTTAG
Organism: Pyrrhosoma nymphula; assembly: GCA_963573305.1. NCBI lineage: Eukaryota > Metazoa > Arthropoda > Insecta > Odonata > Coenagrionidae > Pyrrhosoma > Pyrrhosoma nymphula. Next base: position 24,838,702 of record OY754333.1, read on the forward strand.
AGTTTTGGCACCTTTTTCCAGCATCCTTCACTTAGTGAAGGATAGGATTCCACATGATGCTTAGGGCATATCCTGCATCTCTGTTGAATTTGTTTTCTTCCAAACTGATTGCAATTGCCTCTTTGGTTAGCCAATCTCAGCAACCATTAGCTCCTTGATCCCAAGACAAATGCAAACAGCCATGCCTGAAGATGGTTACAAACTTGTGGCATTTAGGTTACTATCGTAGAATGGCACGTCACCATCCCAGCTACTACAGAAAATTTAATCAGTGGCTTTCCAATTACATCTACAACAAGAAGATTCCAAATTTTAAGAGCCAAAGTTCCAGACAAGTAAAATATCCTACCAGAGCGCAACAAATAATGAGAGAAAAATGAGAAAATATATGGGAAAATGGGGATGGTAGGCAGCCCTATTTCTTTACCCACATTTCTGGTTAATCAGAATTTCGGCCAATGACCTCAACTCCTCATCTAACTTATCCAACAATGCTAGCATTGTTTCCTTTACACCCATCTAATATGTATGCATTCAGTTTCCTTCTCATACCCACTGAAAAATACTCCAATCTAAGTGTGCAACTCGGCAAGCAATCCGACCAAAAACATGAATTAAATTACCTGTATATAAGCTTCAGTCAGTGTTATCATTTGAGGTAAAATGTCAGTAACATGAAGATCCTGCATTTCATACCATTGTCCTGTGCCCTGTAAATAGGAAACCGATTATAGTCACTTTTTCAATTAACCTCTATAACATAATGCACAAAACTTGTCCAACATGTTTTGCCATTTGGGCTAAACTATATGCACACCAGAAGATTCAAGAGAAATTTTAACTTAATATCCCATTGAAATTAATTCCTTCTTTGGCAACTGTTTTTATGTGCATACATTCTACTCCATATTAAAATACAGGCAGTCCCCGAGTTACGTAAGCCTCAACTTGCGTAAAGTAACTGTACTTCCGTACTTACGTAAGTGGCAACCTTACCCAAAAATATAAGAGAATTACGAAAGTTACAGATTTGGAAGGATGGTTGCCTACTTTCAAGGAGCGCATGTGCCGTAATGCTAGTAAGAGCTGGCCTTCCCCGTATTTCTCTGAATCGACCATAATCTTGGGAGCACGGACTCAGTTACGGAGTAATTTTTGACTCCTTTTCATTCGACTTCCGTAAATTTCGACTTACGCCGCTAGTGTCGGAATGCATATATTACGTAACTCGGGGACTGCCTGTATTCATTAAAAGATGCTGAACAATAATGAATGTAAAATAATGTTTTGTAAAAGCAATGCTAAATATGACAAGTACCACTATTTTGAACCTCATACTCAAGGTCTAGTTTATGCTTAAATATTAGAAGTTATACTAATCCACAGAAATCTAACTACCCAAAAAATTAGATCCTTGTACTCCTCTGGCTTACAATATGGTTCACGAGAATTCATAGAAGATTGACTACCAACCTTGTGAAGAACATGAACTCGATAAGTTCCTTTCCCTGGCTCACCATCATGCACAATGTTTGCCACAAGGTCGTAGTTTGTATGGACATGTTTTGCCTTGATTTCAGGAGTTAATATATCCCCAAAGTCAACATTCCTAGCAAAATTTAAATAAAGATTTAAATTAGTACCATGGAACTTTCTACATACATGAGATAAGAAGAGAGATACATTCTGCATGAATCAGATGAGAATATTAATAATATGTATTTGTTGACCCAGAGATTTTATACAGTAATCTGAGGTAAATTGAAAAATCAAATTTTTATAAACTTTTTAACATAAATATGTACAAAACATTGTAAACTATATTCCATTGATGTAAAAAGTCCCATATTTTCATTGTAGCCCTGATGAAGCATGAAAGTACATCAAAAAAGCTTTTTTATCTTAACTTTAAATGATACTGTTGATGGAGCACAGTCGGTGCAAGTGGTTGAAATTTTTTATGGCTGCAAGGAAGCACTTCCTTTATTGCACAGAGCAGTGGAATGGCAGAACATATGTACATACAACCACACTCCAGCCAGTGTTATGCCCATGAATTTCAGCCTTGATGGTTAGATTATTCAGGTTATCCCCTACATAGAGGCATATATAGTAAACATACAAACAGAACAGAGGCAAAATCTGTAGCTGTTTGAAACATGGATCACAGGACTTCCATGCAGTTATTTTTGGATATGTATCTGACACCTCGGTTTTTGCACCATAAATTCCTTTTCAAACTCGGGACACGGTCCTAAGAAAATTATGCCATTACTCAAGTCAGACTGAAAATTGGCAAAGTAAACCATTTTCAGCACTTCTAAATAAAAATGTCGGCCAGTTTTCTCATAACATACGAGAAACAAATATATGTATTTTCATCAAAGCAACAAACTTCATTTCAATGCTACATGAAGGTTTCTACAAAATAACTATGAATTCCACCATATTTTTTGCTATATTGATGCAAGAGCATAGTACATATATTATTAAAGAGAATGTCAAAGCAAATAATCTAAATTCATTTGATACTTTAAAAGAAAAAAATAATTGAATAGCTCACTTCCATTCAGCATAATAATTAACAAAGAAATTATTTTTTTTATTTAAGATAGCCACAAAAGAGCCACTACAGCCTTTTACACTGCTTTTTTTAAATAAATATTTATAACCAGTGGAAATAACATCACACAGTAGTAAAACAGCAAAGCATACCACATACTATTTTTTTAATGAGATGAATCCATGTGGCAGTTTTTTGAAAAGGAGACCAAGGGATTGTTCAAAGAGTGAAGGTTAAGGGAAGGACTAATGATGAAAAGGGAATAGAAAAAAAGATAGGATTCTGTGAAACAAGGATCTTTTGGAAATGGATATAAGGAACTGGGGAATACAAAGAAGACTTTTGTTGCGAGTGGCGAGAGATGGTACGCAAAGTGAGAAGAAAGAGATGAGTTCAGTGGAACAGAAGGAACCATTCAAGATGCGATGCAGGAACTTCAGGTCCAAAATCTGTAAGAGGAGTGAGGGATGAGAAAAAACAAGAGATGACCCATGCCCAATGGTCTCTGGCTCAACTATTTGGAAGTTGATTTGCACTAATGAAAACTATTTGCAACTAGCTGTACCTGTAAATTAAACTAATTGTACCTGAAATAAAATTGGAGGAATAAAAAAGTTTTCTTTGTCATCAGTGAAGGGATGACCCTATTTCAATGCATGAGCAAAGAGTGTAGAGGGTACACCTTGGCAGACAAGGGCAAGAAAGGAATTTAGAGACTCTTATAGCAATTATATCATATAGCAATAGGGGCCTAGTGGGCAGAGCGCTTGGCTACTGTTGAAGGGTCCCGGGTTCAAATCAGAGTGAAGCCTTTGGACGCCCACGAACAAAAAAATCCTTGGAATTCGAGGTGGCCCAGGGAAAGGAACTGGCCCCCCTACCCTGAATGTGTGAAATTCACACACCTGTGGCTTAGTCCGGGGTGAGCTCTACCCTCAACTATCCAAACGAACCTTCGGGTTGAATCACAGAGTGAGTGATAGCAATTATAGCCAACGGGGCCAGCAGTGGAGTGCATGGGCAAACAGTATTCCAAAATGGGAAGGACACATACAAGGAACACTGCCTTCAAGGCAAGGGGATCAATAACTTCAGGAAGATGATAGAGTAAACAAACATAGACACGCTTTTGGCTAACATTCATTACATTACTTTGCGAAACATGAATTACTCATCCAAAGTGACAACTAGATCTATATGGGTTACATTCAATATGCATGGGGAAATGGTTCAAGGTGAAAGAAACTTTGCTGCCTTTATTGAATTTATAGGTAGCACACTTTAATTACTTGTACCTTGGAGGACACACTTCCATCATTGATAGAGGGGAGGATGTAGGGTAAAAGGAGAAGGGGTAATGAAAGCAGAATTTATGAATGGGATGAAGAGACATAGGTCGTATGCCAAGCTGAAGAATGAAATTGTTTAAGGAGCCAAGGGTTTGCAGCTATAAAAGATAGGCAAATGTATTCCGACTTCCATTAAAACCGACCTTAATCAGTACATACATAACATCTGATAACAATTACTGGATTTACACGGAAATGTCATTTAGAAGATCAGTTAGATATGGATTTTAGAGTAGATTAGAGAGAAATAAAGTCAGATGTGGTATCAAATCAAAAGAATATCTAATGGCTGATAGCACAAAGAAGAATTATGCAGCCTGAGGCAATGACACACACTGCAACCTAACCAACAAACAGAGCAAACTAAATGGGACCTAAAACACTTCCTTGGGGCAAGACAGAGGAGAGAGGTAAAAGTGTAGACAAAATTCCAATAATTAAAACTATCCATTCATGAGCACTCAGGAAGCCAGGAATAATTTACAGCAGGTTTCTATGGAAGTTATACAGTGACTCCAGCTTATCAAAGAATCAAATACATTAGAAAAATCAATGTAGCACACATCAAGTAGCAACTCTTCTTCAAAGGGTAAGATAAGATATGGCAATAGAGGCAATGTTAAACACTTTAAGACAATAGTAAGAATTGGCAGTATTAAGAGAGGTTGTTAAGTTTTCAACTTTATCTTTCAATCCAGAATATAAAATAGGAGTACTGTAGGAAATCTTCCTCAGACTAGGGATGGTCCAGATGAGAAAATTGTGAAAAAGCAGAAATTGGCAAGCTTTGTTTTGAGTCAGAAAAAATTTTCACTGCTTATTCGGATACGGGCAGGGAAAATGTGTGTGAAAACTTAGAATAGAAGTGGAGACATTTAAATTAATACTAAGGAATTAGATATGTTAGCTACTACATACATAATCATTGCGAATTGATGAAAATATCTGAGAAAGTTAAGATTTAACTCACTTGATTGGAAAATTCACAATAGTGGGATTCTTCTCCACAAAGAAAGTGTTCTTGGTAAATCTCTGAAAAGAGAGCGTAAAATCTGAGACATTAACCAGTTAAAATGCAAGTACATCATATAACTATTAGAAATGACACAGGTCCCTAAAAATCAAACTTCCTTACTTCTTCACATACATTTTAAAGTAGCAGCAATCATCCAAGCCCCTCATGGACCTGAACATATCTGCGCAATTGTCTCTTGAAATGAACAACAGGAACATAAGAAGACCAGTAAGACAAATTTAATCTTTAAGTCTGCAGCATTTTCCAATGCTAATTCCTAGCTGAAGAATTTCAGAAGGTAACTTACCTTTATATACAGAATCAAATAAGGAGGAAGTTTGGTGATTTCAAACCTTTTCATGAAATTCTCTTTGTAGGTTTTGTACTCCTTTTCAGACTGGGCATTAAATTTTGTTAGAAGAGTGTATAAATTAACCTGAAAAATTAGGTTATATGGCAATCTGGTCACAAAAACTGGCATTATCATAATATCAATTCCATAATCATGATTTTAATTCGTACTGAAATCAAAATGAAAACCTTCTAACAGTACAGTAAATACAAAATTAAGTTTTGTGAAGTGAAGTAAAGTTTTAAAAGAGGCAACTTTTCTTAGAAAATCATTGACTGAAAGGTTTACAGATTCAAAGCTTAAATACATACATGTTAACAAAAAATGCACAAATGAAAACTAGAACTTAAGTTAAAAATAAAAGAAAAAACTTACTTGAGGAATGATATTTTCCCGAAACTCATCCTTAAATAGAGGTGGAGGAGGCAAATCACAAGTCAAATACAGGAAAGGAGATTCCGTTGAAACTTCAGCATATTCCTGAGTAGATAGCAAAGCCTCCCTCTGACGCTCCTCCAATTCAATGGGAGGTATCTTTCGCGTATATATTCTCATCGAGCCGAGGAGAGTGCGGTACACAACAGAAGAATGAGGTTTCTTGGTTCCATTTAGGGCAAGGTGAAGAGCATTCAAGAACCAAGATAAAAATTCGATAGGATCCCCTAAGAAACAAGAAGACAAGCATCAACATTATTATGAACAGGGCAGGCATCTCATCTATTACAAATAGGATTTTTATACTATTCTCACACAATTTTCCAAAAAAATGCTATGAAAAATATAAGATGACAAATCCAGAAAAATATAGATCGATAAATGCAATACGTAGGTCTATTTATATTATGTATATGAATTTCAAATAAGATTTACGCAAATCGATCGAATATTTCAAATAAAAATGTATCCAGGGCATCAACAAACATCCTACCTTGACACCTTGAGAATTAACCAACTTTTAGGAAGGACCACAAAAATAAATGGGCATCTGTGAGGTACTCAATCCCATGAGGCACAAAATATGAAATTTATTATACTTAAGTGGCTGCAAGAAAGCACACCATAAGGAAGTTAAAAAGCATATTGGAGGACATCTTACACCAATTAAAAGCCTCTAATCAGATAAATCTGTGAAGCACAGCTTGCGTCACCCTATAATCTTTATCAAATACCTTGGGGGCTGAGAGGAAGGACTGAAATGTTTGGTGGTGAGAGAAGAGAAATTTCCTCATCACATGACTTTCCCAGAGCCAACTAGGATTCAGTAGACGTGGCCTACCCTCTCGGAATTTCAGTTACTCTAAGACCTATGTAGTATGAACTTTGTGATGATCTGCTTGCTGTGTTGACAAATTTCATAAGCCTCTGATGATTCGTGTCAAAGGCCAAGATAAGAAACACCTGGTATGTAACGAATGTGTTGGTCACCCTCCCTAGTGTAACCATAGGCATGCGCACGGGTGGTGCCGGTGCACCGGCACCACCTTATGGCGAGAAATAATTAATTAAATAACCTAGAATTAGTGAAAATGGTAGTATGAATGTTTATAATTTTGCAAGGGAATTAACTGAACCATAAACTGGTAAATAAATCAAATACTTCAGTGTTTTTTCCCTTTGTTTTATTGACAACCAGCATTTAAAATTCATTGTAGCTGGCTGACTGAGAGTGCAAATAAAGTTTTGCATTTCGCACACTGTACCAAGCGTGCTAAGAAGTAAACAACTGAGGAGTGTGTTTGCGGTGGTGAGTTAAGAGTTAATTACTCAATAAACATTTACATAGTATATACAATAACGAAGCAGAATAAGTTTATCCTCGCTTTTATTTTAAGGCACTACAAGAACCACTTTAAATAAGTGGTTGGAGTGGTTACTCCTTGACAAATCATCAAAATTGTTCAGTGAGTTCCAATGTGCTTTGAAAATGTTCTCAATAATACCTGTAACGAGTGTGTTGTGAAAGGTGCTTTTCCAAACTATCAATTTTCAAGAGTTAACCAAGAATGACAATGTCTCAAGATCGCCTGGAGTGCTAAGTTTTACCATTCATAGAGCAAGAAACTGTAATAAATGTTAACTATATGGATGTCATTGAAGAGTTTAAAGTTCTTATACCTGGTGAGAGGAGAATGTTGCTCTAAACCAAGTTATTAAAGTAAGTTTATTAAGTTTGACTTTATAACCATTAGTTAAAGATTGATAGTGTGTTTTGTTTCATGCTTACAAAAATTTCAAGACAAAACATTTCTTTGTGAAACATACGTACATAAACAAATTTTTATTTTTTATTACCCTAAATGTTGTTTGTTCACCTTTTATTATTAATATTCGCAAATGTGTTCCAAATTTCCTTAATATCATTTTTAATCGCTAGTTTTGATAATAAAAACAATTCCAGGCACCACCTAATACAAAGGTCTGCGCACGCCTATGAGTGTAACCATAGAGTAAGTATATCAACACCCATCGCAATGAGGGACAGCACATTGCCTCCACAGCATCTCTTATTGTGGGTCACATATAAGGTTACCATATTTTGAAACCCCAAAATGAGGACACCCTCAACGGGATTGTTCAACACGGTACCAACCCATTATAGACCAGTAGTGCCATCTATCAACAGTTCGTTTAAGTTTTTGTACAGAGAAAATAGCATACCACGAAGCGCCATAAATGATGCCAGCCCCTATTCAGGATTCAGCTAAATCGAAAGCACCACAGCTTGGCGACTGCCGTCTACCGCACCCTACACCCTAAGCCTAACAGATCGCTAATGGTGTAATTCAATAATCGATATGAAAATATATGTATGTAACTAGTTGGTGATATGAGATGAAAACAAAAATCAAAAGAACTTTCTTCCCAAATATAAAAATGTAAGTGGATGCTACATTGAAAGTCGAAAATACGGACATGTCCGCATAAATGAGGACGTTTGGTAACCCTAGTCACATAGATTTTCTAGTTACAGTGGTTTAGGGGTAATTTAAATGGCAACATCGGCCTCGAGCCACCCCTCTCGGAGGCCGTTCGCCACCCCCCCTTCCAGCAGAGACTAACTGTAGCAGGCTTCCCCAAAAGGCAACCCCCTCCCCCACAATTTTAGTCCTGCCTCTCAGCACCCAAGATATTAGAAAAGAATTAAAACTACTCACATGGTATAGACACAAGGCCTAATAATAGTGGTAAATACTAACTAATGCATCAAATGCAACTCCGTCAATCATGGATATCAACTAAACTTAGTTTAAATAGTCAAGATATTTCTTTTTCTTTATTTCAAGATTCTTCTTTTCTTTCCTCGAAAATTTATTCATATTGTTGCCTTGAGACGTAGACTTGGTCTAGAAGAGAATCGTGGAAAAAGCAAGCCTAATGAGATCTCGATGTTATTGAGCAAAGTGATCTTTATTTTGGATTCATCAATTCATAAGGTATTCTTGAGCTCGACAGATCCAAAACAAACTTTATAAATTTAGCAATGAGTTTTATTTAATACAACCGGTTTCATCGCATAGGTGACATCTTCACCAATGCGATGAAATTGGTCCTATTAAATAAAATTCATTGTGAAATTTACAAAGTTTGTCTTGATTCTGTCAATATGGATTTCCACAAAGTTACGCCTGAGAATATCGATTTCAATTCTTCAGCTCCCTTACGTGAACCAAATATTGCAATAGCCTAACACACTTTTATCTTCTTTTCGAATATTTAATGTTTAGGGCCTTCCCCGTAAAGAATTGTAAACTAAGGAAAGGGGTAAAAAAAGGCCGCACTCATAGGATTCCTGAATGGAAGGTGGGCACAATCAAGATATCAGCCTGCTTAATGCCCTTCATTTTATTCTATATGATATTATTGGTTCACGGTTTATACTCGCTCTTAGCTGAAGTTCAAAATTTAATAACAAAACGGTCAATGTCACCAAAACGATAGTATCAGTACGAAAACTGCATTATTTCCATCCGCACGTCCCTCCTATTTTCTGAGCCCCACATTCTCACGAAAATAATCGCTGTAAAAACGTGAAGTTCAAACGCCCTTCCAAAATCTAAACCATGAGCTATGTCATTCAATACATGCTAGGGTCCTTTACATGGACGAATCAGACGAACAAAGATAATTAAGCCGCGTTATTAAAAAGGATCAAGTTTAGGCTTAAATTCACACCATTTCCCTATAGTTAGGAGTTGAAAGAATGGAAGGCATAAATATGTATAAAAATACATATTTATAAGTGTTGTGAGTACGCATGAAAATGTTAATGCTAGGTGAGAACATATTTGCAGATGTAATTTCCCTACTGTGACTATTTTAGGCTTCTTTTCGTTTCTCTTTCAACAAATTAGCTCTTGTGCAGCAAAACAACTTTTTATACTGTCAAAATGCTTTCGTTGATGCCTGCATTATGCGTTTTATATTTTATAAATCTATCTTAAGCGTCATAGATGTGCCTAGTAGCGTATAAAAGCATGTCAAAACAAGCAGAAATACTAAGTAACTCATAATGTTTTCAAATAATTGAATTATCAGAGAAAATCTAAATGTAATAATTCATATAATCTCTTTGGCATGATTCAATCTCCTCCAGAGATGATTCGCGGTAATTGCCTTTTCTAAAGAAAAAATAATGGAAGATGTCATTTGCAGCGGTGGGATTCCCCGTACTCTGATGGAGACTTCCAATGGATAATTGAGTCCTGGCTTTTACATGGTAGCTTTCGATTACCAGAGGGATCGGGGGACATTGACCGACTGACCTATCGTTCATCTACTCATTCTCGCTCACGCATAACCAAACGGGAGCCCGAAATCCAACCCATCTCCTCAGAAATCCCTTAGCAGGTCCAAATTGTCCCGCAGGTGTAGGTTCTCTCTTGGCAAGTGAGTTTGGAAGGAGGGCCCTCGTTCCGCTCGGAGAGTTTATTGCTCCCCTGCTCAGGGGGGGCGTGGTGCAGCCGCATTGCCACATCGGGGTCAACTCGGGACTCAGAAATTTTTCGGCTCCGAAGTGGTACGGTTTTTTTTAAACAGAACTGTACTTTCCATTACAGACTACAGCGAACATCAATCTAAATGGGAGGGGCATCACAGGAGCTTCACTGACAAAAATGTTTTTTTAAAGGATTATGTGACAGTAAAGGCTGGGGAACCACTATACTAGACAGTAATATTCATTGAGCTTCCCATAAAAATTTATTTATTTACCTTGCTCAGTAAACTGAAACTTTTTCCTGCTCCATAGAACAACAGCTTGTAACATTTCATGAGGTGATACATGCGCCTTGAAGTTCCTTGGATTCCAAAGTTTCCTCATTAGTTCCCCGAATCGCTGCACTAACAGGAAAGAGCTGTCACCAGGCGGCCTCTTCACTTTGGCATAGTTGTTCTCCCGCAGGAAATAATTTCTGAGTGGCGCCACATGTGATAAGGCCTTGCAAAGGAATGGAGGAAGGAATCTTGTCAGCTTGAAAGAGAGCAACCAACCACGTTCTTCTGGCCCAATCATAATACAGAATTTGTAGCAAATTAACTCAATGGAGTATTTTCATTTGAAAATTATCATGAGCTGTTTAACAAGAATTGAGGTCTTTTGGCATCCAAATAGGTTATTTAAATGTGAAATAAAATGATGCTATGGTCAATTAAATTTTGAAAGAAAATTGAATTAGTGGCTAGCACTAAAAATAGAAGGCCAAATTTGCACAAACAGAAAAATTTAATGAATCATGATAAGATTTTTCATAGAAATGATAAGTTTTAGTAGGGTTGCCACCTTTTTTTTAAATATACGGGAGATTTAGGAGCTCAACAAAATTTCACTAGAAAACACTACTTTTTGAGTTGCGAACGGCACGTAAAACATTCAGTATGCACTCAGTAAAGACATACAAACCACATACCTTATCAAAATTTAAATTGATGGTATGAAATGTGCTTATGTTATTGATACAAGCCACAATATTGGCAGGACCTAATACGGGAGGGTTGGCAACCCTAGGTTTTAGATACACAATGACACTATTATTTTTCATGGCATGTTACATAGGAATTATATTCATATTGCGGTGAGCTAGGGGGCAGGAAATGTATTCTCTTTACTGAAAGAGCCCTGCAGAACTCATTATAACCCATACCATTCATGCACATTTTTACCACAATAGATACATAATTCGAGAAGCCTCAAAAAGAGCATAATAAATAAAAAGCTACACAGTGGCACATCAATTGACTCACAGCTGTTTCCTACGTGGTATGTACTAATTTGAACGACATGAACAATGTAAATAATTGTTTTATGCACCTGCTCATGGGTAACAAAAAATATTCATTCATACACCACCAAAACATACAATTTTGTTGTTGTAAAAATTGGGTGTGAAGCCAGCAAACTGACTTGCCAATCTTCTTCATTTTACATGATCTACAAACAAAAATGTGGCTGCCAGAACACACTTATTTAATATTCTTTCCTCTTCCATTACCATTCAATCCCCATCTGATCTCCTATCAACTTACCTCTTCACTTCAGAAATTTTACCAGCATGATCTGTTAATGATTACATAGGATGGCCACTCTGGATTTCCATTTTCAAGACCAAGATTCCCAGATGTAGGATCTAAGTCTTTCCCGGCAAATGCTTAGGATGAAGAGTTCTCGGATTTCCAGCCATGTTATGGTGTTGAACTGCACCGACGTTTCAATGATGTTTGGCAGACATAGTCATTGAAATGTCGGTGAAGTTCAACACCATATCCAGGCTGGAAACCCGAGAACTCTTCATCTATGAGGCAACTATGCACGCTGTGGTGACAAGCCTTTGCTTGGAATGCTTGACAAATAAATTTTATCTAATAAGCAGCTGAGATGATTGACGCAAGCATAAACAAAAAGAAAATAAAACCCCAGGGAAAAATTTCTCTTCTGTAACTGGGGTGGAACTGGGATTATTTAGGGTTGTATAGGTAAAATACAGTCTGCATCTGGTCTGTAAATGCAGGACTGCAAAGAGGTGTGCAAGACAACATGAGGTAATAGAGGTGTGGAACTGTGGTGCATCAGGGTTGTAACTCCTCTGTATGACAAGGTAATTTTTCCACCCCAGTTTCACCTGTGACGTCAGTGGTAAGGAAGTGCCAACTCATTCTGTAACTGGGGTACATTTAGAAAACTTACTTACTTAGACTTAAAAAAGGACTTAGAAAAAATCAACACCTCACCATAATCAAAATATACTTGAGATGTTTGCGAGAATTGACTTAGAAATGCATAAGAAACTGTCATTTTGTGAGACACATCAGAGAAAAGTGTGAGGCTCTTTGAGACAAAGCTGCTAAGGTATACTTCATATTTTCCCTTTGCCAAGATTTCAAGGAGAAATGTGGGAGACATTTCCAAGAGACAAAAAATGATTTTAAAAGAAAAAGTGTGAGACACCAAGCAGATAGGCCTAACTTTTTGGCATCTCACACACTTCCAAGGACAAGTAAAGACTCATACTTTTCTCGGTGAAATCATAGGAATGAAAATCTGAGGTTTCTTAAAAACTTTGTCCCTTAAAAATCACAGAGTAACACAACCAGTATGTACAGCTGTATCACAGAGTAAAGATAAACTTCATATATATATATATTTTCCTACTCCACGGCTGTGTCCTAAATTATGACCAGAAGAAATACCAACAAAGAAAATTAAAAATTGTTTATTGTTTATTTCAAGGATTTCCCACTGTACAAAAATTTGTTAGTATCATAATATCAAAACACTGTATTAAAAGCATAAATATAAGATAAAGGACAAGTTATGAACACATGAAAACACAACTAATAGACAATTTAAATATAGAAACAAAACTAATAGACACATTTAAAGATTATCATCAAAATACTCATTCATACTGTAATAGTTTATTGTGCAAAGTTTCACATAGTCTCTTTTTGAAAATAGCTGGAGAAGAAATAGATTTAAAGATCTTGGGAGCTTATTGAATAATTGGGATGCTGGGTGGTGAGGACCTCACCAAAAATATTCTAAATTGTGACTATTCAGATCTCTATCACGGGTCATGTACGAGGTGTGATAAAAAAATAACGGGAATTTTAAAAATTCGCAGGGTTTATAATTCTGACTTTCAATAATTGTCAAATGACTGCCATATGGTCGTACGGTCAATAAGGAATACTACCTGGAAGTTAAGCACCGTTTGCATGAAGCAATCTGACAAAAACACCCAGAATTGTGGCAAAACAACTCGTGGAAATTGCACCACGATAATGATCCCACTCACACCTCACTGCTGCAAAACAAAATGTTTTTTTTGTAATAAAAACAATTATTTGGCCTCAGCCACCGTATTCACCGGACATGGCCCCCTGTGACTTCTTTCTATTCCCAAGGCTGAAGAAAACAATGAAAGGACAATGTTTTGCCACCATTGATGAGAAAAAAACAGAATCGCTGAAGTAGCTGAACTCTATACCGAAAAGTGAGTTCAAGAAGTGCTTCCAAGATTGGAAAAACCACTGGCACAAATGTATTACATATATCTAAGGGGGATTACTTTTACGGGGACAAAATTGATATTAATAAATAAATATTCTTTAAAAAAACGAAAATTCCCGTTATTTTTTTATCACACTTCATATGTATGATATTCTGTGTTTGATGGGAACAGAGAGAAATAATTTTTACCAACATAGTAAGATGTAAATACAAGGGAGAGGAAGAATTTCAAAAGCTCCAAATATTGGCCTTCCACGGGTCCAAACTAGTGTCTGCCCTAGTATTTCCCCAAAAAATTATTCCATATGAAATATGGGAGTGGACATTATCAAAGTAAACCATTTTTAGAGTATTAATGATGTAGTTGGTCTTAATTTTCTAATCATGTAGATGCCATTAGAGACTTTATTGCTTAGATGGTCGATGTGAGCAGTCCAGTCGAGATCCTCAGTTAAGTGAAGGCCCAAGAATTTAGTTGTTGAGGAACGTTGAATAGTATGGTTATTTAAAGTCAACCATGGACTAGATATCGGAGATGTTTTGCAGTGGAATTGCATATAGGATGTTTTATTATTATTTAATGACAGATTGTTTTCATGGCCCCATTGGGACATATGCATTATTGATTTTTTTTATTTGAAAAAGAGCTTCTGGAATGACTTCAGAATTTAGGGAAGAAGTGTTGTCAGCATTAAAAAAAACACATTACTAATCGGTAGGGAGAGAGGTAGGTCATTGATGAATATAATAAATAGTAAGGGTACCACGGTTGAACTCGGAGGGACACCGCAACTAACTTCAAGTGGTTCACATCTAAAGGTATTTGTTTCCATTTGAGAATTACATTTCCACTGGAGAATTTGTTGGCGATTCCACAAAAATGGCATAAGCCAAGAGTGAGCTATGACGGAAAGTCCCATACCTATCAACTTATTGGATAGGTAACATAGAATGGTCAATTTTATCAAAACCTTTACTTAAGTCATACAAGGTACCAATTACCTGGTGATGGTTATTTATTGATTGGCAAATACTTGGCATTATTTGGAACGTAGCTAAAATTGTTGATTGGTCTTCTCGGAAGTCGTACTGATTTTGATGAAGTAGATTTAAATGTTTTAACTAATTTACTATGCGATTAAATATCAGCTTTTCAAAAATTTATGAGAAAGTTGACAGCACAGAAATTGGTCTATAATTTTCTGAGTAATGATTTGGACCATTTTTATGAATATGTGAAACTATTGCTGTTTTTAGGCAAGATGAGATATGCCCTTCCAAATGGGATGAGTTAAAAATATCTGATAAGGGTTCAGAAATCCATTTTGCATCACACTTAACTATGGGCATAAGGATTTTGTCATATCCCACCGACCACTTGTTAGCGAAGGAGTTGATCACTTTGAGAATTTCAGCTGAAGAGGAAGGGTAAAGAAAAATTGAACTTGTGGGGTGTATCAGTTTAAGATGAGAAAGGCTATTTTTTCAGCTATTAAAACTACTAAATCTTTCATTAAAGCAGTTTGCAATTGTGGCCTGGTCAGATATGGGTACATCGTTGAAATTAATGGTGGAAGGACTTAAATATTCACCATTATTACTTGTATTTCGTTTGATTATGTCCCATGCTGACTTCACCTGACTGTTAGAAGAAAATATGTAACTATCATTCTGAGCTCTATAACAAAGCCCTGTATATTAGGGTGGGCCGAAATAAGGTTTTTTTTCTGAATGAAATTTGCCCTATGCGGGAAAGTTGTGTACTGATATGAGGATCTCGCTTGCAAACTTTTTTCGAAATTGGATAATATTAACCACTGCTGCCCGAGCCCTAAAGTTTAAAATTTTGCGAAAATACAGACACAAATGGGAAACAAACGCCTATGTAGACTGATGTATTTTAAAAACCAACATTTTAGTAAGTATCAAAGACGAACTTATTTCTCTGTATTAAATTTCTGAAATTTTAAATTAATTTGACGAAATCTATGGTTCTACGACGCCTGGGAACGATCAACAAATTTTGAGCATAGGCAACCCACGAAACCAACTAAAAATTCTGGCGACATAGGACATCACTTCACATTTTGCCTTTTGGAAGCCATAATTGCCATAATTTTCCTACTTTTTCAAATTTTATTCCTTAGAAAATGTCTCAGTCATCATTTCGCATAAAGTAATCCGTGGAAAAAACATACAACACTATAAAGTTTGAAATTAATGTTAATTTTGACAAAAAAAGTCGTCCCGATATTCAATGCTCACCACAAAGATGATTCAACGAGTTTCATTCTTGTCGCAATGCATATCCTTTAAAGATTGTTGGTATAGCACGTTTGCAGTGAGTCAGAGATGTTAGAGATGTTGAGTGGGAGAGGTGGGGAAGGAATGACCCAGAAAGGGATTAACCTTAACGGGTCGTCAGCGAAGAGCCGACCTATGAATGGCTTGCTTATTAAGTGGACAGAATTCTCAGACACGTGATATCCCAAATATGACCCTCCTTCAAATGACGTTTTCACTCCTTCACCATGTGCTGCTACTATTGTAATGACATTATTGACTCTTTAGTCCACCATATTTGCTACAATGTTTCATTTAATTCGGGTTTTCCCACTCATTACCCGACAAGATATTAGTGCATATTTCACATCACAAGCCTAAGTAGCCAGTCAGTTCGAGTTCATTTCTCAGTGAGGATAACTACCTTGTGCAGCAAACTGGTTTTTTACTACGCAAAGTTTGGTACAATGGCACTCCAGAAAAAGCTTAAGAGGTATGGAGTGGAGTGCCTGATTTTTGGTGCACCCAAAAAGTTCACAGGTAATATTTTGCCTACTTATAAGGAGATGATGAAAATGTTTTTGTACTCTCGGTTCATCAAAGAAGAACGTGGAGTTACTGATTTATCAGTGCCGGGAATTGAAACCGTGGCATATGCCATAGATGACAATTGGAACACATCTTCTATACCAGCTGTCGGACACAGGCAAATAGTGCAACAGATTATGCAATACCATGGAAAGTACTGTAATATTCTTTGATCTGTCAGCAAGAAGTCTTTCATTGATCTCAAACAAGACTTCCTTCATCAAGCATGTCAGCTCTTTGACGTTGCAGCATGTAAATGCTCTATTGGAACTGATTGCGTTTGTGATAATGCAACTAAGGTGCCTATTTTATAGCATGAATTCCTTCAGGACCAGAGGACTGAAAGAAAAATGGTTATTGGTGGAGTTGATGTCCAAAGGACTAAGAGGAAGCGGAAAAGGTTAGAAAGCAAATGATTTTCAGATAGTTCCATGCTACCTGAGCAGCAAGTTCATGAGATTTGGGGAGTTTCAACTGGAGAAATATCAGCAGATAATGAATCACACTACCCAAATGAAGCCGAAATTTTTATTGCAAATAAAGGGGGGCATGCCACTGAAGAATTAAAATTAGCAGAGATTTGCACCTTCCTGTGAACGATTCTGCATATCAAACTGATCTGCTGCAGCACTCCCATTCACTCGACTAGTAGATGTACACCAAGGACGGTGAAATTCGCCACGAAAAAATCATTTGACTAGACCACACCCATGCGCCTGACTGCGTACCACATCATTTGTAAAAGCAATGATTGGATATCTAGTAGATATCGGGATGGTTTCTCAAGGAGGCCACGCACTTGCCGTAGACAAGAACAAAGTAAGGAAGGAACGGGAAAAATTCTGTTCCTCTCTTCAGAAGAACATGAGAGTTGTTAAACTCCAAGCGCTGTACTTTGACGGAAGAAAAGAATCTACATTTGTATGTAAAAAGTCAAAATGAAAAGAGTAGTAGAGGAACATATAACTCTCATTGAAGAGTCTGGTTCTCATTACTTAGGACATATCACTCCCAGTATAAGTAAAGCAGTGGGGATGAAGGATACAATTATGACATTTCTCACAGAAAAAAAGAATAGACATCAATGGACTCCGAGCTACAGGGTGTGATGGAACTGCAGTAAATACTGGTTCCCATACTGGACTAATCATGAGTATTGAAATGGCACTTGGAAGGCCATTGCAATGGTGCATTTGTCTACTACTTTACAATGAACTCCCATTGAGGCACTTGATTCATATTCTTGATGGTCCAATTGTTAGCCCAAAAGCTTACTCCAGCCAATTGGCCAATCTTTGAGCAAATTTGACCTCATGTCAGTAGTTAAATTCTCGAAAGTCAGTACCTCAATTCCTGCTATCAACATAAAACACTTGAGCAGCGATCAAAAATACCTACATATATGATATGACACATGCTGTTTCATGTGGAGAATGTCCTTAGAGCCTTTCAGTGAGAATCCCGGGAACAATGGTTCATTCCAGATGGACCACAACCACAAATCGCATTCTTCAATTATACCTTTAAAAAGAATTGCAGACACTGGCCACATTTGTGATAAAAGTATATGTTCCCATGTGGTATGCAATAAATTGAGGCCGTTATGCACGGAAGGCACAAAGAATATCATGAATATGATACATTTCATGAAATATCTGGATCGTGACATCAAACTACGTCTTCACTCAATTATTCAGGGAAATGCTATTTTGGCCCACCCAGAGAATATTCTACTTGCGATGCTAGCTGATGAGCAAAGGCCAATCCATGCCATAGCTGTTTAAATTATATTAAAATCAAGGAGAAATCATAAGAAATATTTGAGGAAATTCAAACTCCCTTTTTTTAATATTTATGCACAAGACTACGTCAACTTAATTGACTGGGTAACAGTAGAGGTAACTGAACAACATTTAACAGTTACTGTCAGGAAAGAATAAAACTTTGCTAGTTCCACATTAATTCATTCACTCGCGACCTGTTTCGATACAGTGTATCATCATCTGGCACAGTTTACAAAGTCCTCTCATGTTATATAGGGGTATGGACAAGGAAAAAGTGGGGGAGGTGAGGGAGGAGGGGAAGGGGGGGAGGGGTGGGGAAGGCAGAATGCTGGGTTGCTGGTGCGTGAATCATGGGGGGGGAGGAAGGCCTGGGTGTCGGAGCATCCGAGTTCTCGGACCGCGGCAGGGGGTAAATGGGTGTAGGGCTAATCGGTAAGGTGATGGTGAGGCGGGGAAAACAAATTAAGGAGGGGGGAATTCCAAGAGTACAAATGGTCGTTGACTAAGTTGATGTCGGGGTTGGTTTGGCCTTGAAGAATTTCTAGCTGTTCTAAGGCGTCCAATTTGGGTCCGTTCCGCTCTCTGTGCAGAATTTTCGGCTTAAATTCACTGGTATGGCCACACTCAAGATGTTTAGCAAAGTGGGAGGTGTCCTTGTTGTTTAGGTAACATGAGCGGTGCTCCTTCACTCGGATGCAAAAATTTCTCCCTGTTTTTCCAATGTAATAGGAATTGCAGTCACTACACTCCAGTCTGTACACGCCACTATGCTCCATGTCACTTATTTTGTCTTTGGTGTTACATAGCACTTTGCCCAAAGTTACTCTGCTGTAGAATGATGATTTTAACTTATCTTTGGGAATGAGTTTGTTGACTTTCGACGAAATGTCCCCGAGGTATGGTATCCTGCACCATTTGGTGACCTCTTCCCTACCTTGGGCACAATAAATTTGTTTTATGGCAAGCCGGCTCACTTTTTTCTTCCACATCTGATCTATTAAACTCCCCGGGTACCCGTTGCTGGTCGCTATCTGTTTGATTGTATCCAGTTCCTTCTTCTTGTTGGCTTCTGACATGGGAATCATCACTAGTCTATGGAGCATAGAGTGGAGGGCGGACATTTTGTGGGAAATATGGTGCCTTGAAGTAATGGGTTTGATATGGTCATTATAACAATTTTTCCTATAAATTGAATAATCCAACTTCTGCTTCATTTTTCGTATTTTTAAATCTAGATAATTTAGGGAGCCTTCATCCTCTACTTCACATGTAAATTTTACATGATTGTCTATTGAATTGAGAAATGACATAAAATTATCCAGTTGTCTCATTGAACCTGTCCAGACACAAAAAACATCGTCAACATATCGGTACCAACAAAATACACTCTTAACCAGCAGGTTTGTGGAAGTGAACACAGATTGCTCTAGATGGTCCATATAGATATCGGCAAGTAGTGGCGACAAGGGAGACCCCATAGCGAGACCTTCCGATTGTTTGTACATTTTACCATTGAACTGGAATACGTTTTGATTTCTACACACTTCTAATAGGTGGCACATTTCGGATATCACAGGGACTGGTGTATGACTTCTCACTAGGGCAATCTCAGCTAATTCCAGAGCCTTCGTTTTGGGAACACTAGTGAATAAATTTACCACATCGAATGACACCAGGCTGCATTTGTGGGGCAATATTTGCTTGGAGAGGACACGTGCTAGTTCTAATGAATTTCTTACTGCATATCTAGGGCTGAAGTTGGAGTACTGCCGGAACAACGAGTTCACCTTCCTTGCCAGCAGGTGGTTGGGGCTGTGAATACTGGAAACGATGGGTCTCACAGGGATGTCATCCTTATGTATCTTGGGAAGACCTGAGAATCTGGGTGCCATTGGGTTCATCTGGATCAATCTCTGCTTTTCTTTGGGGTGGAGAACAATGGTGCATTGGTCCAAGGCATATTTGCACTCCTTTTGGTGGTCTCTTGTGGGGTCCTTAGGTATCATTCCTATATTATTGGTTGTTATGAATTCCTCACATTTTTCAAGGTATGTGGTTTTGTCCAAGATGACGACTGAATTCCCTTTATCAGCTTTCGTGACGACTAGCTGATGTGTGGAAAGGGCGGTCTTGATAGATAGAAAGAGTCTTGGATTCACTGCTCACAAATTTGGGTTGGTTTTTGTTGGTTATGGCATCCATATGCGTTCTAAATTCTAGGGATATCAGTTGTGCGGCTCCGGACTTATCCCTCCTTAGAGCAAGATCACAGTCCACCGCTAGGTTTTTTAAATCTTTCACAGAAACCGGAATGTTCGGTGCGTATTTCAAGCCATTTTCCAGTAATTTTATTTGATCGTCACTAAATGTGTGTCTGGAGAGATTCACTATTCTGTTGGCGAACGAAGTCGCGTTGTTGTCACTTTCCGGTTGGACAATAATATCCAATGACTGATTCACTTGTGTCTCTGTTAAATGCTGTAGTTTTTTCAAGCTTGGACGCTTGGAAGCTTGGACGCCTTAGAACAGCTAGAAATTCTTCAAGGCCAAACCAACCCCGACATCAACTTAGTCAACGACCATTTGTACTCTTGGAATTTCCCCCCTCCTTAATTTGTTTTCCCCGCCTCACCATCACCTTACCGATTAGCCCTACACCCATTTACCCCCTGCCGCGGTCCAAGAACTCGGATGCTCCGACACCCAGGCCTTCCTCCCCCCCCCATGATTCACGCACCAGCAACCCAGCATTCTGCCTTCCCCACCCCTCCCCCCCTTCCCCTCCTCCCTCACCTCCCCCACTTTTTCCTTGTCCATACCCCTATATAACATGAGAGGACTTTGTAAACTGTGCCAGATGATGATACACTGTATCGAAACAGGTCGCGAGTGAATGAATTAATGTGGAACTAGCAAAGTTTTATTCTTTCCTGACAGTCATGAAGGAGTTCCATCAAGTTACGCCTGAAACCATTGAATTTAACAGTTAGCCTAACAAGTAAAAATTTGGGAGACTTTCAGGAGGATGGGGCTTTGTTTGAAGTTCCTCCCTTCCCCTGCCACACACAAGCAGTTAAGAGGATGGTGCAAATGATTATGGTTGCTTCAAAATCTGTGTGCAGTCCGGAAAGTAGGCATGGATGGTACTATCATACATTAGAGACTGCCAAATTCAACCAAAATTTGAGCACAAAGCACAATAAAAGGTACCATAACTATACATATATGCTAAATTACGTACGCACGTGCCTCATGTCACGTGCGTATGTAATTCAAATTTTAAGTTGGGGGGGCACAGGTAGAAATTTAATAATAGCCACATCCTCGTGGTGAGTTCTGGGTAGTTCCTCTACGAAACTAGCGAAGAGCTACTTAGATAAGCACTTGGTGATCACACTGTACTCAAATTCTACGATAATGAACTAAATATTTTTTAATCGTAATAAATCATCAGATGCATATTTATTTGTCAAAAGTGACGTAAATTTCAAACTTTATAATTGTGTAGGTTTTTTCCACGGATTACTTTATGTGAAATGATGACTGAGACATTTGTTAAGGAATACAATTTTAAAAAGTAGGAAAATTATGGCAATTACGGCTTCCAAAAGGCAAAATGTGAAGTGATGTCCTGTGTCGCCAGAATTTTTAGTTGGTTTCGTGGGTTGCCTATGCTCAAAATTTGTTGACCATTCCCAGGCGTCGTAGAACCATATAGCGCATTTACACATTCGCGCACGTGTTTTGCCTCGTCACTCGCCGACATTCGCGAGAGGCATTCATGCGTTCGTCCCCACAACGCGAATGACTGTTTACACACTCGCCGAGTGTTCAGTTCACTAAGTCGAGGCGAATGGACAAGGCAAAAGTTGTGGGGCGGCATTCGCCCTCTACTTGCTAAGTGTTGACAACTTTCTTGAAATTATTCGAGAATATTTTTGAAATAAGACGCCGCCATAGACGATGGTGGATAATAGCATGTCGTCGCAACAGAACCATATTAGTAGAAAGTATTTTGAAAAACCATTCTACTACTAAATTTCTTTCCTTAAATAAATAATTTGTGCAGTTTGTATTGATTTAACAATGAAATCAACTATGGCAAAAAAATTAAGCTTTAGTTTTTTTTCAGACAAAGTATGGAAGCATGGAAAACATGTTTCTAGAAATGCTCTGTGAAGATTCTAGGGAATTCTCAAACTTTTGTAGAAATTCACCAACTGATTTCAATTACATACTGAGCAAAATAAAACCAATGATAGAAAAAAGATAAACTAAATGAAGAATACCGTTAGGTACCAGCCATAGTCGTCCTAGCTGTAGCTTTGAGATTTCTAGCTGCTGGTGATAGCAACAGAAGTCTTCATTTTTGTTCTAGTTTCAAGTTCAATAATATCTATGATTGTCCCAGAAGTTTGTCAAGCAATTGATATAGTTTTCAAGGAAGAAATTTAGGTACGCAAGCAGTTACTTATAAGCTGAGAACTTTGCTCTAGGTATTTTTCATATTATTCAGTATAGTGTAAACATAAAATGTTTAATATTTTGTTCACAGAATTTTAATTTTTAAATTTTAAATTTTTTGTATAAAAATTCGTTATTACCCATCGTATTCTTCATCACGTTCAGTATTTCTCCTCGCTGTCTTCAGAATGTTTAGCTGAAAATGTGGTGCTGTATTTTGTGGTAATGACATGTTTACATATCCTGTGGCTTCATGCGATTAGATGTCAGTGAGCAGTGGGGATTGTTTTGATTGTAGCTGTAATTCTGTTGGGGAAGATGGTCGATTAGAGAAATTAACTTGTAGTGGAGACTGTGATGACAGAGTATATGAAGCTGTAGAAGATGGTTCATTCAGGGTATTAATGGAAACTGAGGCATGTAGGTTGATAAGAGAGGGTATGAGGAGAAGAATAGGAGCTGAAAGGAGATATAATGGCACTGCTAGGCGTTTCTTCCAAAAGAAACCCTTAAATACCATGCATTATAAGATGTCTTTTGTGGATGGGATACTTTCTCAGTTTATTTGATATGTAGTAGCTGTCTATACAGATCGAAAACTTCTGCTTCTTTTTTTCTTATTTTTTTCTGAACACATTGGTGAGTGTGGCAAATGCTTGTTTTATTTGGTTCCTGGCGTCATCAATTTCAGACGCTATCTATCCTGTGTCGCTTTCCTCCCTGAGTAGCAGACACAACAAATTCTCCTGATCTCGCACTTGCATCATCAGCGTCCAAGGTACTTGTGGTCGCTCATCAGTCATACACTGGCACCAAGAACTCCTCCATTTTTTGGTTGGCAAACCATAAACGATGGTAGATATCCTTTTGCCCAACACCCAATTTAATAGAGACGTCTTTCCTCCAGCGGTGGGTACGAAATGTAGCCATCAACGAATTTTTTTTGCCTTCAACTCAATAATAGATGTATTTAAACTGGACGATATTCGAGTCCATGAATCGTGGACTTCTTTTGTTTTTATGCAATGAATGCTTCGGGTTTCAAATAGGAGGTTCAACTTGGTAGAGTTCTAAAAACTCAAATACTTGAGTGTTACTCCACTCCATTTTTCAATACAAAATGTAAAAGAAACACGTGCTGATAAACGCGCTTGATGCGAACTGAAGAGCGACTGTGTGAACACCGAGTTCGAATCGTCCCTACAAGCCTTTGACTTGTCCCAAAAGACCGCTACCAGCACGAGCCCAACGAGCGGCGAGGCGAGCGGTGAGGCGAGTGACGAGTGAACTGACCACACATTTGCCTCGCCACTCGCCTCACCACTCGTGCGAATGCGTAAATGCGGAAATAGATTTTGTCAAATTAATTTAAAATTTCAGAAATGTAATACAGAGAAATAAATTCACCATTGATACTTACTAATATGTCGTTTTTTTAAATACCTCAGTCTCCATAGGCATTTGTTTCCCATTTGCACCTGTATTTTCGCAAAATATTAAACTTTAGGGCTCGGGCAGCAGTGGTTAATATTATCCAATTTCGAAAAAAGTTTGCAAGCGAGATCCTCATATCAGTACACAACTTTCCTGCATATGGCAAATTTCATTCAGAAAAAAAAACTTATTTCGGCCTACCCTACTGTATATGCTGTTTATAGTTTGCTAGAGCAGCAAGGTAGGCACTACAGAGGGAGAGATCAACAAATTTGTTCCGATAATGTAACTGGCATACTTATTTCCCAAAGTCAATTAAGCCAGAAGACCGCACTGGTAGCCACACTCGTAAATCGAGCCTACAAGATTTGCGACTCCGATTCACTGCCCAGCAAGAAAAAGCACCTGACGACAGCATTACAGAGGAATGGATACAGGAGGGAAATGGTCCTGAAAAGAACTGAGAGTGAAGAAAGACGAGGCCTATTGACGACCGCACCTGAAGGAAAGGAACATCACAGACTGGACCCAAAGGCCTATGAAACCATCCCTTTCATCGCGGGGACCTCGGAAAAAATTGCTAGGGTCTTACGGAAGCATGACGTGGTCACGAGGTTTAACTGTGTCACCAAGATAGCCGACATTCTTTCCGGGCCCAAGGACAGAGTTCCATCAACCCTCTCCGAAGGCGTTTACCAAGTGCCGTGCTCCTGTGGGAAGTCCTACATAGGCGAAACCTGCAGACTGAAGGAACATCAGAGAGCGACAAAAAATAGACAATTCAAAGCATCTGCCATCTCAGAGCACGCATAGATTGAACCAGGACACACCGTACAATTCGAAGATGCTAAAATAATTGCCAAGGAAAACAGGTACTTCCCGAGAATAATAAGAGAGGCTATAGAAATCATAAAAACACCAAAGAATTTCAACAGAGAAGATGGATACCCATTACACAGTGCTTGGAAGAGAGTAGTAAGTTTCCCGCGCAAACGCGACGCTGCTCCATGATTGGCCGGAGCATTTATCGCTTTTTGGCACCTAACTTGGCCTATATAAGGACGGACCACAACCTTCTCGCTATCCTTCACCTGAGGATGCCAGCAGGATAGCTGGCGAAACTGTTGTGCTGAATGACAACTGACACGGATGCAACCCAAGAAACATTGAAATCAAGTCTTGAGAAAACATTCAATTTTTTATCAACATTTGTGGCAGTGTAGACATCCTCCCAGGTTTCGTATGAAAGTCAATATCGAAAGTTCTTGATTGCATCAGCACAATAATATCGCTTTTGAATGACTTCCTTACACTTAGTAACACCATCTGAGATATATAGTTTCACTTCCAGGGCATGGTGGCCAGATAGTTCATTGGATATTAATCAATAGGATAGCAAATTAGATGGAAGGTCTGTTTTTATTAAGTCTGCTGTCTCGGGCGTGACTTGTTGGAATTTGCTTAACATTGTAAATGAAAAGCGCAACTTAGTTATTCCTCATAAATTTATTAAAACAATACGACCTAGGTTTCGACAAAGCTCATCATCATCAGGTACATTGTCAATATACCTGATGATGACAAGCTTGTACTTTTCATTTACAATATAATTAATTCAATTAAAGTACCTGATTGTGAACATACCCGAGTTGGATGATTGCTAGGTAATTTTAAACAAAAGAGTCAAATAAATTTCTCATGTCATTAGAGGAAGCACTATTTACCAGAATGTTTATGTTATCTTCTCCAAGCACAAGGACGTTATCAACATTTATAGACTACATAAATTGAATAGTATCACAAAATTTATCAAGAAAAATGGGCACAATGATTGTGTAAACCCTGTGTCGCATATTTACCACATATAATGCCCATTTTAACTGGTGTATGGTTACTTTGAAGTAATAACCATATTAACACTCATTTATAAATATTAAAGGCAAAAATGGGAAGCTTGCAGCTGAATCGGAGAGACTTCAGTAAACACTTCACTGATAGCTTTGTGTAATTAATTTCCATTTTACATTAGATTATTGTTATGTGTTTATTGATGCATTCAGCAGTTTTCTGCTTTCCACAGTCATATCATTTCTGCAAGTAAGTTACATCTTCATTGAAATGTAAACAAACGTGTGGGAATTGGAAGTCTTGTTTATTCTCAGTACTATTGATTTTATATTCATCCTATGTGGCAGCATAGCTTTCAATTAATTAATGCCAGAAAACAGTTATCGTGATTGGATTGTATTTCCTTAAACTATCATGGTACTTACATTGAAAAATTAGTTCTTGCAGTTACATTGACACATGAGAGTGGCCAGGTATACAAAACTATCTTGAAGTGGGTCATTTGATTTCAGTTGTGAGTAAAGGCATGTATAGCCATGACATATGTAGACTTTGTAGTATGCATGTAGTACAGATGTACATAGTAGTACTTTACCATCAGGTAGATAGGATGATTCAATATATTACATATTGACATTGCAATCTGAATCAGTAACATTCAGAGTGCAAGTAATTTCAATTTTTATTTTGGGAGCCAAGAAAGGAAATAATTTAGATGGTTGCCATTTTGCCCCGTAAATAAAAAGCTCACTACGAAAGATACAAGGATTTTCTGGATTTATGATTAAAATTTTGAAGTAGGGCTGTTTTCGTTTGGGTGGCAGTCTTCAACTGTCTTGGGTGGCCATCTCTCTACTAGTTTGGTTCAAAGTGTCTCACATATGTCTCAGACATTTCTCTTGAAGTTCTTGCTAAGTTCTAAATTTCACCTTAAGTGCCTCATGAGTATCTGAGGGTAATCCACTACCAGGTGAAGGATTTTGAAAAGGGAACCACAGTTTCATACCAGAATGCACCCCAGTTCCATTCCAGCTGGTCTGTAACTGGGGTGCAACTCTTAATACAGATCAGATACACCCCAGTTTCCATCCCAGTTACAGAGTAAATCATTTCTGCCTGGGATGTGATTTAATAAGATACAATGATGTAGAATCTAAGGATAAGTGATCAAATATTGGCCAAATAAACGACTTCATAATCATGGGTGAAATAGCATTCATATGGGAGGCAGGTGACACTGTGGAATTTTGCTAAGTTTAGCATAGTGAAAGGAAATCACTTTACACTCTTCCTATTATGTACCTTGAAAATGATGCTTAAACATTGAAATTGATCAGGAATAACAACTTAAGTGGAAGAGTACAAAGTGATTTCCTTTCACCATGCTAAGCATGAAATAGCATGATGATCTAAAAACCTTGATACCTACAGGATCAAGTACGTGGCTTCGCAACATTATTCCTGCAATATGTATTCTGCACCATAAAATAAATCTGGATAAAAATCAAGAGGAAATAACTTGCTTGGTTAGTAATCTCCAAGGAAATGACACAAGAGCTTTGAAACTGGACGGGGTTAACACAAATATGTATAATGAAAAAGTGTGGAATTCACTAAGTTCATTCATTTATGCATGTCAGGCAGAAATTCCAAAATTACGCTAAAAACAAGAAGAATTTCTTGAGTTTTGAAGAGTAGCAATTTCAAGGAGTTACCTCGGTTCTTTAGGAGAGGTGGCTAGCCTGTTGTGATAAATTTTTACTGAGCAACTTGTTCAGCAAAAACTTTTTCAAATAGTGGAAAATAAATTATAATGTAGCCTATCTAAAGGCCGTTTTACACGATGAAAGATTTTGTACAAACGAATGTACGTGAGATTGTACGTTTGTCTCAACAAAATTAGAACAGGTTCTATTTCCCGTGCAGGCATTGAGACATTCGAACAAGCTTTCATACAATTTGCCGCTTTACACGATACATTTTGCCTCATGCAAGAGTTCACGGAAGAGTTTGTACAAACAAATGTACCGTGTAAAACGGCCTTAACAAATGCCTTGACTAATATATTAAAATACAATGTGTTCAAGACCAACACTGACAGGCATAGAGAACAAAAGGAAATGCATTGTGATAATAAACACTTGCCTTACTTGAGATAAATTAATTAAAAGGTGCAAAGCGAATGCCAATGCAGAAAATGGTGGGCACTCACCTGTAAAATTACATTACAGTAATCATTAGCTTTGATGTTATTCAGACCAACAATTCCAGGTAAATACATTGTTCCATCAATCGCCCTGGATAATTTATCACTTATGTCCATTGCTTCTATTTGACCTTGTGTAAATGTTGGGTTCAAAACATACTTTATGTCATCCAAAGAAGAATCTGAAAGAACAAAACAAATCTGAGAGATAGCTAGAAAAGACAATATAAATTAAGAGCCAGGCATAATATTCCTTCAAAGCTAATACATACCAATGATTTCATAGTTGTCAGGTAAGCAGTAAAATTTCAGCGTATGAAGATTCAAATAGACATGATGACTCTCGCCAACACTATGCAGGTAAGCATGAGTATTTGTTCCTCTTCCTAGAGAAAAAGTTTCGAGAGTGATAAAACACAACGAATTATTCCCTTCACTAACGGCAGATACTGTCATTTTTTACTACCAAAGAAATCCTTTTGAATAAGGCAATACAGTTGGAAATTACTAGACACTTATTCCGGTTTTTCATACTGGCTAATTACTGTTGTTCCGTTCAGCACTTAAAAGCGTTGATCGGTGGACATTTCTCATGATCTAAATAGGTTGTTTTAACTTCCACCAAATCAATTATCATGTACAGGCAACCATTTTTTATTAACTCCGGCGGCATAACTAAAGTACATTAAATTAGGACAAGATCAAGGAGACCACTAATTTCCTTTGGAATAAATTAAATAGCCTCTGACACTTTTACCATTTAATTAAATATTATTGAATATGTTTACCTTGAAAATATTTCCCACACACGAGACAAGCATAAACATTTATTCTGGAAAGGGAGATGGAGCATAACTTCTCAAAATCGAAATCTAATACTTGTCTATTAATGGTGTCAAGGTAAGGGCAGAGACGATGAACCACAGCTTTTGGCTCTGAAATGTAAAATTTCGATATTAACGGAGAGCTTCGGGGAGTTAAATATTAAACAAAATTCTAAGTATGTAAACATAATGGTTTTCGCTCATTGCGAAAAAAAATCTAGAAAATAGTCAAGCACATATCTGCTATAACTACTAATTATTAAACAAATAGCCTTACTAATTCCATATTCAACTTCTTCGTCTTCTTCTTCCTCATATTTACGTTTCTTACTCGCAGGCTTAGCCAAACGTTCCTCCTCCATTTTTAAAAATAAAATGCAACAACGTAGCGCGCAAGTAGCGCGTATCCCGCCGAATTCAATCAGTTTGAACGAGACCCCCAAGTCATCATCGATGGGCGTTCTTTCACAGCCGAAAATAAACCTTCTTTGAATTGTTTTCGTCAATGAAAAATACTTATCACTAAATTCACTTGCTCTGCCACTCATATACTCTAATATCCTTTATTATGTAAATGATTAGTACTTAATAAATAGTTATGCTTATTCCATACGTGCTTTATCACTACAAAATATGGGTCACTATCAAAAAATGAAGGTAAACCTACATTCTTTGATAATGACCCTTTTTTAGGATATTATTGTGATATTATGCTAAAACTATAGTGAATTCACTAGGGTTTTTGGTACTTCATTCCTTAACAAAAAGTAGTAGTGGAAGTTCTGAAAAGTAAGTACTGTACAGTATGTACGTAGTAGTACTCGTCTACCATTTTCACGAAGGCAGATGGTAGTACTGGAGGTAGTACATGTATAATATTCGTGTACTACAGTACTAAAATACATAACTGGATAGTTATATATATATATATATACATAGTACTCTTCCATCCCTGGAGAAAATAAACTACAACAGCTGTACAATGTGATAGAAGCATACCAAACCAGCCACTGCAATGATGTCCATTGGACATCCATTGGATGTCCCGGCTGACATCCATGGACATCCATTTGATGTACTCCGGACTTCCTATGGATGTCCAAATGTCCCACTTGTGGACATCCATAGGATGTCTATTTCAGGATTTTGAAAGGATTTGGCAATTATTTCAGATTCTTGGTATGTACATGATGCAAACCAACTGCAGTATAGTAATAAGTGAGAAAAAGCCTCATTTCCCTAGCGAAAATATTGTAGAGGGAAGCAGAAACGAACCGTCGACGAAGCAGAGATTTAAGGGTGCATGAAGCGAATTGGAATGTGAACGAACCGTAACTAAACTGTCTCCAAAGCCTAGCGTATGGAAGTGTTCCAGAGCCGGAAACCTAGCTGACGAAAACATTCACGAGTCGGAATATTGTATTGCCTCTCCACTGATTTCGCTGCTCGCTCAAAATAATAAAAAAGAAGATTAATTACCATTTATCTCTTATCTCTATATGCGCAATGGCATGTTGTAGTACATATAATATATTCTACCTCATTGCTACCGATCGATGTGAAATCTGTATCGCATGTGTACCTAACCTAAGACTCAACGCACTGTTGTGGTAGATTCAGTGTTGAGAAAGACGTATATATGTAGTCACTTACGTGGATAAATGTGACTTTGAGAACTATAATCATTAAATGATAATACTGTGATAGTTTGAAGGAAATGCCATAAAATCTTGATAAAAGTTATTTGCCATTAATTAATGCCAGATAACTGTTATCCTATGTTGCCACATAGTATGAATATAAATGCAATATTACTGAGAATAAACAAGATTTTCCAATTCCCACACGTTAGCTTCAGCGTCGTAGCTAGGGGCTTGCCAGGCTGGCGGCTGCCAGGGGCGCAACACTCAGGGGGCGCACTTTGCAGACCCACAGCTAATATTACCTCGATTTATGTGGTATCAACCAGTAACTGTCGTTTCTTTTATTTCTAATTGGAATTTATATTATTTACGATTTATTTTACATCATGTCCATTGGATATCATTCTGTGGCCTCCGTATGGATGTCCCTATAGGGACCTTCATAGGATATGATTTGAATGACATCCAAAGGATGTCCATAAGGGACTTCTGGATGTAAAATGGACGTCCATCGGACGTCATGCAGTGGCTGGGAAGAGCATAGAGAACTGAAAAAGCTGTGCAGGGTGAAGACACCATGAAGGTAGTATCCTCACATGGTGTGCAGTGTTCTCATACTGTTAAGTGTCCTCACCCTGTGCACACAACAAAGATAGGAAAGCAAGCCTGTGCAGACTTGTCAGAGCAACACTGAGGGCCTGCAGCAAGGATCAATTTTTCTGCAAGGTTGCTGTGTCACCTTCATCAAGTTGCAGGACTTTTACAGCATCTTGTCATGACAAGGGATGTACAACTATGGGATGCCGCCCACTAGGATGGGTGTCGTGCCGGGCAGGGGAGGCAAGGCCTCCGCAGTCATCATCACACGAAATCCTTGCAGAGCTTCATCATCGGCGGACACAAGGGATAGGAGGGAAAAGAAGAAGAAAAAGAGGAGGAGGAAAACAGTGGTAAAAATAGGAACTTGGAACGTCAGGACCATGATGAGGGCCGGGAAGCTTGAAAATATTAGGCAGGAAATGGAAAAATAGATGCTTTGGGATTGTGCGAGGTGAGATGGAAGAATAGTGGGGACTATATATTGGAGTGATAGCTCCAGGGTAATCTATAGTGGGGGGGATGAGAGTCAACGTGGAGTAGGCATGGTACTGGACTTGCTAATTCCTACTCACAACTAGACAAACAAATCTAACAGACTTAACCTGGGTGGGTCAGTATGGAACTTTAATTGACAGCCAACTAAGGTTTTCATAAAAGTTGATGTCTTTAAATCTCTTTTCTTTACAGTACGGCTATGCTAAGTAGGATATTAACCCTTTAACTGCTCCCATCGTCTATAAGTGATTGCTGTAACAGACTGCTCCCATCACCTATTGGCGATTTGAAGTATGGTTTTACTCCCAGACACTATGGGTGCTATAACTTTTTTTGTCATTTAGTATAAAAGTCCAATTCGAATTTTAAAATAAAATCAGATGAAAATTACTCAGTTTTAAGATAACTTTTTTTGAGCCTGGGGAGCTATATTTCAGATTATTAGTGCAGTTAAAGGGTTAAATAAGCCACTTAGGTCATTAACTTTTGTCAAACCACCTACATAGTTATCTCTTAAATGATAACTTCTTAATTTTAATTACAGAAGAAACCATTTTATCCTGTATTTATCCACACTACACATGCCAACCAAGGTTTCGACCTTGAAAATGACCCATTGCATCCTGGGCCAGATAATTAACACAAGTGAATAAATACCATTAACCAGTGTTTCTTCGGTTGTCTAATTTACGCTTTTTCACCAAGCCAGAGAATTTTTATTTTAACTAAGGGAGGTTTCCATTCAATGTGTTGCAGTTAGTGCACATTGGAACACATAGGTTGGCTGAAATTATGTATGCTGGAGAATTTTTTTTTAACCTGCCTAAGTATTTTGTGGGCAAACAACAGTCACAGCAGAAAGTTGTGTAATTCATTCAGAAAAAGAACATTTAAAAATGTTAGCTTTTTGTCACTAATTGAAAAAGCTTTAGAATATGCATTTTTGATGCCTTTACTGAAAATCAACCAACTTTGACGCCATTCTCAACATTTTTTTGTTTAACACAAATCTTAAACAGATCAGGGGGGTTATTACGTAACTCATAAGGACGGCGTTATGGGGTGAAAGTCTTTATCATAACTACCCCCAGTGATCATACCGACTTGAGCGATTACGGAACTCATAAGGCCGTCTTTATGGAGTGAAAAGTCTTTATCATAACGACCCAAAATAAAGACAGCTCAAGAGGGGTCCTTATGAAGATAAAGACCCAAGATGGCGTATTTGCGCAAAAGTTAACTCTGCGAACTCGCGAGATATATAATAATTATCAAAGCCTATGTGAAGAACAACATTAAAAGTAACAAGCGTTCACACTTAGAAGAGTTGCGAAATGTTTTTAAAACATTTCCGAGTTTCAAATTCAAATGCAATGTCGAGACTCGGGAGTACATCTGATGACGGTTCAATTCTGAGGACTCACGAAGTATATTAACGTTAATAATCAAAGGTTATGCGAAGAATAATATGACAAAAAGTATGATTTTACAATTAGGTGATTTGCTAAATGTTTTAAAAATATTTCCGAGTTTCAAAGCTCTTGAATTGCTGAGTCCGGGAGCATTTCTGACGGTGCAGCATACGGCTAGCCGTCAGCGCTGAGCTTTGGCATACAAGTTACTGTAGATTTGATTGATACTACTCGTATTTCATGCATTAGAAGGTTATACGAAGAGGCAAATACAGATATGTCATCGTTTTCTAGAGTTTAATTATCCCTGCCGCTCATTTCACCCCGGAAAGATTTGCGTTTATAGTTTCTCATTTCAAATACGCGTCACTGTCACTTTTTCAAACCCACATTCCTCAATTTTAAACTCTCTGGGGAGTTAATTACACGTTCAAGAAATATAAAAACTGTTTATGCATACTTCCTAATCGCTTGAAATGCTCTTTTCACAATTTTCTGTGCGGTGTCAATCAAAAGACACATTTGAAGACAGCAACTTTAAGACACTCATAGATCGTTTTCGCGCACGATTCTCACAGAAATGCACATTGATAAATCAGTCTCATACACACTTTTTAACTTTTTAAAAACAAACCAAATATTTCCTAGTTTCAAAGCCACGAACAAGTTCAACCGGGAGCATTTCTTACAGGGCAGCAAACAGCTGATCTTTGGCTCAGCTGTTTGCTGCGTAGTTAGTATAGATTTGTTTGATACTGCTCGTATTTCATGCAATAGAAAGTTATACGA